>CM044431.1:24610696-24695412 GCA_024363595.1 Xenopus borealis
TATATATATATATATATATATATATATATATATATATATATCATTGATACGTTATTGGTTGAATGCATTTGTCCGACTGGATTTCGTAACAGACATTGGTTCAGTTTGATCGGAAATCTTGGACAAACGCATGGTGGTCAAAATTGTCCAAACTGGGAGACGCTATCTGCCCCTGTGTATCCATCTTAATAGTATATTTGTTCAGTCTTGCAGTGTGCAATGTTAATTGTTCTCTTATCACTAGTAGGCTGCTCACTGTCATGCAACAGCACACTGGCACATGGGTGGGATACACAGGGAGACCCCCAAGTTCCAGGCATTAGGAAGTTCCCAATAATACTAAAGAATTGCCTGGAAAGATGCAGAAATGAATGATAAAGAGAATGCTGAATCATTGTCTGTGATATATACATCTATATTCTGGTAAATAAACGGGCTGTGGAGTTTGATTGTAAAAGGACAACAAAAGTGCCCAAATGGACCCATGTCTGTTCTTTGTAACAATGTGTTGGTTTGTCATTGGGGGCAACCAATAAGCACTCTCTCTTCTGCTTCAATAGTCAGTGTTTAAACAAATCCATAAGGCAGTCATGTATAAATGTATTAACGGTTGTTAGATGGGTTCAATCTGCCTGCAACTCCCAGCATCTCCCAACAGGAGAATTACATGTTATGCATCAGTAATTGATATAATTCCATTCCCCCTAACCAAAAACACACACACACAGAAAACATGTTGGGAAAGACTTTGCATCATGACTTCCAGCCTCAGGGTTGTTACTGTTGTCACAGAGGATGTAACCCAAATTAGTATCCAACGGGGAATGGCTTCACTGAACATTACATTTATATCTTTATGTTAGCTGGAAAAAAACGTCATCAAAAAGACTGTACTGTGATCTCCAGCGCACTGTATCTGCTTAAACTGTATTTTATATTGCATAGTGGATAGAAGTGAATAAGCAAATCACTGGATACAGACGCAGAGGGAGAAATGCACCTTTTCTTATAGGCACAGAAAGCAGCAATATTAAAGGACAAGGAAAGTGTAAAATAGAATAATGCTAGAAATGTTGTATTTTGTATACTAAACATAAACATGAACTTACTGCACCACAAGCCTAATCAAACAAATGATTTATGCTTTCAAAGTTGGCCACAGGGGGCTGTCATCTTGTAACTTTGTTATACATCTTTGCAAGACTAGACTACTTGCACATGCTCAGTGTGATCTGGGCTTCTTAGGGATCGTCATAAATGATCAAAAAATAAAGCTGCTTGAGTTCTGCATGGCTGGTAAGTAAGGCAGGGGCTCCCCCTGCTGTTCCTAAGAATGATTGTTTCCCTGCCAGAAGTTAGGGACCATCTGACAATTCCTATCCACAGCACTAAATGAAGGGAGAATTTCACTGCATACAGTCAGGTTTTTTTTATAAAAACGGTACACATTTTTTAATTATAGTATATTGGAGATAGATTTCTTTTTCATTAAAGAAAAGTAAAAATAAGGGCATCAAGGGGTACAGATAGTGCCTCTGTTGGGGGGTATTATTATTGGGGTCCTTATTAATATGGTACCCCAAAATTTACACTTCAATGGGGCTCCCATGAAAAAATGCAGCGATCCCCAACTAGTGGCTCAGGAGAAACATTTTGCTCATTAACCCCAAATCTTTCCAAGATGGTGACCCCCTGTGACAAGTCCTGGATCATAGCTGCCATTGAGAAGCTGAAACTTTAGACTGGTGCAATAAGTTCAGTATATAAAATATGGCAAGTTTTTGTTGCATAAAATCAGGTGTACTGCCAAGCAAAGCCTCCTGTAGGCTGCCAGTTCACATAGAGGCTATCAAATAGCCAATCACAACCCTATTCTGAACCCCCAGTAACGTGTGTCATGCTTGTGCTGTTCCCCAACTCTGTTTACACACTGTTTAAAAAGGTGGGGGACCTTACCCTGTTGGCCGGAAGTGACATCCCCTGGTAGAGTTCGAACCAACTCCTATAAGTTGATATAGCAATATCCACCACTTTGTGGCAGAGATTTCTTTGTATCATGGACAAAAAAAAAAAAAAACAGTGCCTGTGCTCAATATTGTACACCCCCTTATCTTTATAAACTCTTTAAAACAGTGGTTCTCAACCTTCCTAATGCCTCGGCCCTTTAATACAGTTCCTCATGTTGTGGTGACCCCCAACCAAAATAATTTTAATTGCTACATAACTGTAATTTTGCTTCTGTTATGAATCATAACGTAAATATAGAGGAGTCTGGCAGAAGAAAAAAAAGCAAAAATCCACCAGTCAGAGGAAGCCCATCAGGAGACATTGCATTCAGTCTTCAGCTCCCTCTACTCCACTTGGAGTATTCTCTCTTACTACCCTGAAGCACTGCGCGCTCCCGGAATTTTCAGCTACTGTGCATTCCCACAACACCATTCTTTAACCCAACCTGTCGGACAAGGGTTTTGTAGTTTGGACACCCCTTAGGCGACCCCTGTAAAAGGGTCGTTCGACCCCCAAAGGGGTCGCGACCCCCAGGTTGAGAAAAATAACAGACAAAATAAAAAATGTTTCTAGTATAGTTAGTTAGCCAAAAATGTAATGTATAAAGGCTGGAGTGGATATCTAACATAATAGCCAGAACACTACTTCCTGCTTTTGTTTTTTTGCATTTTATTATAATGTAGAGATTGATATTCTGAGACAATTTGCAATTTTTTTTATTGTTTGTGGTTTTATAGTTATTTAGCTTTTTATTCAGCAGCTCTCCAGTTTGCAGTGTCAGCAATTTAGTTTCTAGGGTACAAATTCCCCTAGCAACCATGCACTGATTTGAATAAGAGACTGGAATATGAATAGGAGAGGGACTGAATAGAATGATAAGTAATAAAAAGTAGCAATAACAATACATTTGTAGCCTTACAGAGCATTTGTTTTTAGATGGTGTCAGTGACCCCCATTTGAAAGCTGCAAAGAAACAGAAGAAAATTGTAAATCATTAAAAAACTATGAAAAATAAATAATGAAGACCAATTGAAAAGTTTCTTAGAATTGGCCCTTCTACAATATACTTAAAGTTAACTTGAAGGTGAACCACCCCTTTAAAGGGAGAAGAGGAGGAATAATAGTTTGTTAAGTGGGCCCATGGTCTAAGGTTTTGTGGTGGGCTCCTGGCATCCCAGTCCATCCCCAGAGCTGCTTAAGGAACGAACAGATTTTTTTATATTCAGTTTTGAAATCTGACATGGGGCTAGACATATTGTCAATTTCCCAGCTGCCCTTGGTCATGTGACTTGTGCCAGCACTTTAGGAGGGAACTGCTTTCTGGCAGGCTGTTGTTTTTCCTTCTCAATGTAACTGAATAGTACACAGTAGGACATGGGTTTTTTCTATTGAGTGCTGTTCTTAGATCTACCGGGCAGCTGTTATCTTGTGTTAGGGAGCTGCTATCTAGTCACATGACCAGGGGCAGCTGGGAAATTGACAATATGTCTAGCCCCATGTCAGATTTCAAAATTAAATATAAAAAAATCTGTTTGCTCTTTTCAGAAATGGGTTTCAGTGCAGAATTCTGCTGGAGCACCACTATTAACTGTGTTTTGAAAAAAAAAAATTTTCCCATGACACTATCCCTTTAACTAACTATACTAACATATTATATTAACATATTAACTTACTATATTAGAAACATTTATTTTTATCTTGCACAGCTAATTACCTAGTTTTTAGTGTAAGTATAGAACTCCACGGTCGACTTGATGTGATTCCGGCAGATCCGATGCGCTGCGCCAAAACACAGTCATCAAATCGGATGCAATAAAAATAAGGTAAGAAATAGAAATGTTGGATCTTGCGGCAACGTTCATCCAACACGACTGTCAGATGCAGATGCAGATGCACTTGACGCCTGCATTTTGGCGCAGTATGTTGGATCCGCCCGAATCGTATCAAAGCTGCCTGTGGAGTTCTACCTTGACACTGAACTGTTCCTTGAAACATAATTGTTTCCCAAAAGGGAAAACTTCCTTTTCTCCCCCTCTCCAAGTCTCCATCTCTGTTGCTTTGCTGCAGTGTGACTTCAGTGATAACCTTGAATGATAAAGTTGCTATACCATATAGAATTCACTTTACTACAAGAGCTCATTGTCCTGCAACTCAGTAGCGGCTGCACTAAACAGGTGAAGATTAATGATAGCGAGTCCTACGATCCCCATGAAGGCACCGAGGAGGAGGATGGGTGGACTCACAGCAACATAAATACTGTGCAAGTTAATTAGTAAGCTGGCTTGTCACATGCAACAACACAGGCTGTTTATGGGGGACAGATGTGTGTTGTTATATTTACACAAAAGTGCTCAACCCAAAAAATTACTTTTTGCCTAATAAAAGAAAACACAAATATAAGCAACTTTCCAAAATGAATGTATTAAGAATTGTTGGTGCTTTAAAGGTTATTTGTAAATGTAATTGCTTTTGAAAGCAGTATTTACATAATTCCTGGTTGTTACAATTTAAACAATGTTGCAAAAGCCAGTCTCCTCCAACAAAACAGGTCTGTTAATGGGTTGGCTTATGTTACATTGTTTCAAAAGCCAGAGCCACCTGTACAGAGAATAAAAAGGAACAGACAAACGCTGCTTTGAATGGCAATACATGTACAAATCACTTAAAAACCATAGAACAAGTGTAATGAATGTATATTGCAAAGATGCTTAGAATCAGGTTTTCTTTTATTAGGCAAAAAATTATTTTTGGGGTTGACATGTCCTTCAAAGGGGAATGTAACCCCCGGGTACTAACCCCTCCCCCCCCACAATAGGCCCCCCTCCCGGTCTACCTCTCCCCCCTGGCTATTGCCTCTAAGTTGCTACTTACCCCTCTGTGTAGGTCCCCTCCAGCAAAGTTCACAGGGGACATCTTCTTTTCCAACTGCTTCTTCCTGGGCCCTCTTCTGTTCCAATGGCTTCTTCCTGGATCTGGCTCCGTCGGTGAACTTCGTGCGCATGCACAGTAGTACCAGCGTCCTACTGCGCATGCGCCGCCGAGCACCGATGGATCCAGGAAGAAGCGGTTGGAAGAGAAGATGGCCCCTGTGAACTTCGTTGGAGGGGACCTACACAGAGGGGTAAGTAGGGACTTAGGGGCAATAGCTCGGGGGGAGAGGTAGGCCGGGGAGAGGAGGGCCTACAAGGGAATTCCCCTTTTAGAAAGACAGTCATTGGAAGCACATGCAGAACTGACCATTTCTGAAGAATGGAGTCCCTGACCTGAAGAGCTATAATCAAATCAAGCATCACAAAGTCTCAGGGTTTCATTTATTGTATCAATGGTAAGCACGGCAAATCATCCTGCATGGAGTTGTTGTTGGAAATGGTTTGCAAGTCTATTTTAGGATGATAATAGGGTTGCCACCTGGCCGGTATTTTACCGGCCTGGCCGGTATTTTTTATGGTTGATCCCAATGTTATTAATAGGAAAAAAAGTTAAATATATAGGCAGGCCGGTATTTTTTTCAAGAAAAGGTGGCAACCCTAGATGATAATCACAGGTTTGGCACAACCTGCAGCACTTGCCATTGATGTTAATAGGAAACAATCCAGAGCAGTTAGCAGGGGTTTTAATTCGCATAAGCAACATCCATAAATAATCCAGCACATAGATGAGCAACCTATACATTACCACTAGACTCACCAGTTAACCCTTCCATAGGAGAATCAAATACAGTCCAAAATAATTTTATATTCGGCACAATAATTATTTATTTTTATAGTGTGCATTCAATCCCAGGCCGATTCCAAGCCAAACCAGATGATTTCTTTGAGAAAGGGAAATGAAGCTTGTGCCACATTTCTGCTGCAATAAATGTTTTAAAAGGCAGGAGCCAAAGTATGGTGGTGTGCTTCATTTCCCTTTCTCAAAGGACACGTAGGAGAATCTCATCCGAGCAGCTATAATAAACTATATCCATAATAATATTGCATAAGGACACCAGTAAAAGGATGCCATGTCCTATTCTTTCATATTACATTTTCAGCTAAAGTCAAAATACAAACTTCACCTGCTGGAAGTAATGTTTGTGTAACATACACAAATACACACAAACACACACACATAGTAAACAGTGCAATTCAATTGCAGGTAAGGGACAGGTAAGTGGGCCATGCTCTATACTCCTGCTCTGCAGTTATATCAGTAATGATGAGGAAACCCACACACATAGATGCTGCAACTCCCAATCAAATATTTGTCAACTGCTCTGATCCATGCTAATAGCTCGATGTGTCACTGATTATCCCCCAAAGTGGTTTTCTGCTCTTATAATTACAGTTTATTTATTTAGTGCTGATATACTCATGCAGCTCTTTACACAAAATGTTAATCATTCACATCAGCCCTTGCCCAAGGGAGCTTACAATTACATTTCTGTATCACTTAACAAGTACATAAGGCAATTGCAATTCTCTTATCCTGATGTGTCATAGCTCTATTTATCTCTTCCCACCTGTACTCATTTGGGATGCGCTGAATCCAGGATTAGGTTTGGAATTCTGCCTTTTTCCGCATTTTCAGTTTTTTCAGATTCTGCCAAATCCTCCTGTCTCACTTTTTATCACAAAACAAGTAAGTAAATATATTTTTTCAATTTTTTTCCCTTACCATCCCTAATTTGCATATGCAAAAGAAATGCAGATTAGGATTCAGATTCAGTTTGGCACACGGCTGAATCCTTCATGAAGGATTCAGCCAAATCCCAAATAGTGTATTCGGTGCATCCCTAGTACTCATGCAAGGATATTTCCGAAGCATGCATAGTGGGGGCCATAAGCCTTCAGTATAGCTCAGCTTTGAAGCCCATTTATTAAACCTCACATTTTTCTGATCAAATTTAAAGGGGAAAACTCAATTTTTTCAAGATGTATTATACCCCAAAGCTGCTAAAAATCTGTATCTGAAAATACTCCATGTCAAACCTGTCTAGGTCACATAGAAGTCAATGGCAGATATCCCTGAAGATGTATCTTGGCATCATGATCTGTGCTGGACAATCCCATAAAGTCAGGGTTTTCATCATAAAGTTGAGTTGTTTTCAGCAACAATTCGATAAAATCAGTCTTGTTTTATAAA
This sequence comes from Xenopus borealis, assembly GCA_024363595.1. NCBI lineage: Eukaryota > Metazoa > Chordata > Amphibia > Anura > Pipidae > Xenopus > Xenopus borealis. The sequence goes on from CM044431.1 coordinate 24,617,825, forward strand.
TCACAAAATTATTTCTAAAATCCTTATGTCTCAATTGTACCCTAACCCTTTAGTTTGTAAACTGTTGTGTTTGGTAGCCGAGGATGAGGAGGGTATAACAATGCTTTATTAGCAGGTTCATGCAGCCATTACATAACAGCAGTAAGTCTTACTTTCACTTTCAAGCTGTACAGAAAGTCCTGTGTATGCACAGTGCCACCTGAAGGCCATTTGTATAAACACCACATATTCCCCCTATAGTAGGAAAGCATTTGGACAATATATAAACTGTAACAATTAAACCGTATGTATCTTAAAGCAATATATAAATTCTTCAAATGACATAGTCCTTGGTCCATGCAGGTAGTTTTCTGAGTCTCTCATTATGCCTTATAGGTTCACTTTCTTCTGCCCTATTGCGGTTGGCATTAGGAGTAGGAAAATGTCCTTCATCAAATGGAACATCTTCAAAGTAATATCTAGCAGGAGCAAGACGACTTGCATTCCATATGCGTCCATGAGACAGTTAATTTGTGTATGGTCCTCAATGGCGTATCACTTCAAGTGGTGTAGTAAATTTAGATTGTCCTTGTTTCAGTATTCCTGGTTTCTTAATTCTGACCAAAGATCCAGGCTGAAAGTGCGCTTCTCTTGCACCACGTTTTCTATCAGTATAAGCATTGAATTTGGCTTGGTGACGTTTGAGTTGTTGCATGGTACGTTGCTATGTAGTTATGCAGTTCATTTGAGACAGCCTCCCTTATAGAGTAAGGCAATCGCCTCAATTTCTGGCGTACTGGTTTCACATCTGGTCTCAACTTAACTTTATGTACAAAGTTCTTTGCACAGCCAAGTGAAGTGTTGCTTTGTGGTGAAATTTTAGACACAGGCTGTGTGGCAGTTACTGGTGCTGTCATAATGAGACCATCCACTAATTGTAGGTTTAATGCAGCAAAGAGATCCCTTCCAAGTATAGCAGTACCTTTATTCACAATGTAAAAGTCACATTTTGCAGTATTTGATTCAAATTGTACAGTCACTGGCAAACAGCCAACATAGGGATTGGATCCTTTAAGTAACTGACCAGTCTCAGGGCAGGTGCAACAAGCGTAGCAAAGTATTTCAAGAAAATATCCTTTGGTAGTATAGAAACTGAACCTGTATCAAGCATCAGGTTAATGGAGTGTCCCTTGTCAGCAGAAGCAGTACTGACACTGACAGTGCATATAAACTTGTCTGGAATAAATGTACCAGCTTTATCCACACTTAATACTGTAACATTTGTAGTAGTGACTTCATGAACATCTTTAGCAGAACTACGACAAACCCCAGAAAAGTGACCTAGTTTTAACCATTTGCGGCACTGTATAGCTTTAGCAGGGAATTTAGTATAGTTTGCAAGGTGTTGTGTTGAACCATAGCGAAAGCAGTATTTTTTATTTGTATTTGCTGCACGGTTTTGCATTGAATCTCTTTCCTTAGTACTGTATTTTGCCTGTGACTGCACATTATTAGGCCACAGTTTTGAATTCACAGTCTGTACATTCCCAGCAGTTCGATGTTTTTTCCACTATTTGGTCTCTTATCATTTCATGTTAGATTCCCAAACTCACAGGTAAAAACCAGCTCTTTCAAAGCTGCTACAAAATGTTCTGTGGATTCACCATTATGCTGTCCACGTTGGCGGAATTTATATCTTTCAGCAACCACATTTACTTTTGGCACAAAAAAGTTCTTTATAGCAGTAAGAGCAGTTTCATAAATCTCATCAGGTAATGGTAATGTTTGGAATATAAGCTGTCCCTCTGTTCCCAGGCAATGAATAAGTAAAGCACGCTTTCTAGCTGCAGAAACCTCCCCTTGGTAGAAAAGGTGCAGGCTGCTGCAGAGGTAGAAAAGACATCCTTGTTGCCATTTGTTGTGTTTGGTAGCCGAGGATGAGGAGAGTAGAACAATGCTTTATTAGCAGGTTCATGCAGCCATTACATGACAGCAGTAAGTCTTACTTTCACTTTCAAGCTGTACAGAAAGTCCTGTTTATGCACAGCGCCACCTGCAGGCATTTGTATAAACACCACATAAACACTTAGAGGCTACCAAATGGCCAACCACAGCCCTTATTTGGCACCCCAACTATTTCATGTTTGTGTTGCTCCCCAACTCTTTTTACATTTGAATGTGACTCATGGGTAAAAAAGGTTGGGGACCCGTGATTTAAACCATGTCTTTTAATCACTCACTGGCAGGAAAACCCCTAGCTGTAACAATATAACATGCTAAGGGGCAGATTTCTTAAATTCACATGAATAATTCGAAGTTCGACCGAATTTTAATTAAATTCGAATCTTGGAATATGCAAATAATAAAATTTTATTCGAATAGTCGATGGTTGAATTACTTCCCCTTTAAATTTTTATTCGACCACCTACTTCGCCAGAATGAAGCGAATCATTAGTTTTGATTCAATAAAAAAAATTCAAATTTTTCTTTTTTTCGATCGATCGAATTGCGGTAAAATCCTTTCAATTTGATAGTCGAATTTGAAGGATTTTACTTTCCTTTTATTCATATGGTTGAATTTAGAATTTTTTTCATTTTGAAATTCGACCAATGATAAATCTGTCCCTTAGAGTTATAGTTAAACATCAATTAAATATTTGGCTATGATTACATCCGGTCAATTTATATACAAAATATCAGTACGTACACATCAAATTTATTACACAAACTAGATTAAAAGCAAATAACAAAAAGCAATAATGTTGTTAAAGCTATCCTGTTGCTTCACAAAAATTTACACACACGAGGTCCTCTGCACTCAACCCATTATCAATATATTTAAGACATTGAGACATTCTGTGCATACAGCTACTAAAAAATGCCTTACCCTTTAAACAAAACAGGGATTGTTTGTCCATATATTGCAATATATTTAAGCTGGCCGACTATATCAAAGTCATCCCATATCTGGCCAGTCTACTCTCAATTTTCATCTGATTCATTAAGAATTCTATTACTGCATTATACATTTTACAAAGGGACTAAGTTTTACTTGCAACCTACTTGCTGCTTTCAAAGTAAAACTCCCAAACTTGGTTGCCCTTTTATTAGACACCAGTGGGATCACCTGACTATAGGTGGGAGGGGTGGGAAGGGAAATAAACATATATAAGGCCCTGTTAAATATGTTATAGAATGGCTAATTCTAAGCAACTTTTCAATTTGCCTTCATTTTTCATTCCTTATTATAGTTTTTTTTAATTATTTGACTTCTCCAGCTTCTAATTCTTTCCAGCTTTCAAATAGGGGTCACTGACCCCATCTAAAACAGATGTTGTAAGGCTAAACATTTATTGTTTTTGCTACTTTTCATTACTCATCTTTCTATTCAGATCTAGTCTCTTGTTCAAATTAATGCATGGTTACTGAATAAAAGGCTAAATAACGCCAAACCTCAAATAATAAAAAATGAAAACCAATTGCAAATCGTCTCAGAATATCACTCTAAAAGTTGACTCTAAGGTGATCAATCCTTATAGCAATATCTAAACAGCTACTGTATATGCCTAATGATAAGAATGGAACAAAAAAGGACGTAATGAAGGTGTTTACAACACAATTGTTGAACGGAATAATCCCAAAAAAATCAAGAAAATTGTGATGCATTAGAGATGTGATTTTTATACATATATAAAAAATGTATACGACATTAATTATAGCTTATGTGTTAATCCTTCTCAAGATGTGCCACATATAGAATATCTTTATATGATATATATATATATGCATGCTGGCTTGCTTGCGTGTGCTGGTCACGTGTGGAATGCCTCGAGCACCCATAATGAGCACCTCATCTGATTCATTGGTAGATTAATATTATATGACATAAGAGGCCAACAAACAGTCATGCTTCATGGGCTCCTATTACCTGACTAAGCCATTTTATGCAAACTTATTAGAAGGTAACCTTTTCTCTAAAGACATCCCTCTGCAGCTCCCTCTTGGAATATTCATGTATAGGAAGCCCCTTGCCAATCAGCAGGTATGTATGGACGTGCTTTGCTTGTCAATATAGACTTCTATTGTTGCCTTTGTGCAGATAAGGGCACATAATGTCCATCATCAGTACAAAGCTCCTGAATATGAATGGGCTCCAAATATGTATTTAGACTTGTGAGAGAATAGATTAAGATTTGCTTTTATAATAACTCCCCCCCCCATTCTGCAGTGGTGTTAACAACAGAATGAGAAACAAGAGTTTAACTAACATTTGTGAGGATTCCCGGCTATCGAATGTTTAGAAAGAGAATTGAGATTGGAAGCGAGAGGTGTATTACTTGTCTCTGGAATGATACACCACCAGGACCATAAATAATGAATGGATTGTTTCAAATTTGAAATTCCCTCGTGCAGGCGCTTCTTTATTAGCATTTCTATGTAGTGTTTTCCAGGGCATCACTTGTTAGGGGAAAAAATCTAAATCTCTGTGTAGCATATGTATATTTAGTTTAAAAGCAACCCCCCCTTGATTTTTGGCCAAATTGCGGCCTGGCAGGTTTTCCACGTAAGACCATGTGTAGGCTGGGAAGTCCCAAAATGCAGATTCCTAAATAGGCATGACTTTCTAAGAAGAAGTGAAAGAAGAAGTGAAAGGGGATTTGTTGCATTTGGGGGAATGTCTAGGCAGCTTAGGAATATGGCCAGGTGATAGGGCTGCCGCTTGTCTGGTTTTCAAGTGGTGGTAACAATTCCATATAAGGAAATCCGACCAGGATTTTCAATTAAATGGCACCGTGATAAGCCAATCACTATGTCTTAATCCTGCCCCTGACATCATAGATCCACCCCTGATATTTAACCTGCCCCAACCCTGATGTTATCCACCCCCCCAATGTCATCAGCCCAGTCCCCCTTGCCAGACTCCCAAGCTGCAAAAGTGGCAACCCTAACAGGTGGGGAGGGTCATTTTTGTATTTATGGGAAAGTACTAAAGGATGTATTTCCACCAAATAATGTATGTTTGTATAAGGAAATATAGTGATTTATATTAGGGTAGACTTTATTGTGTTCTTTTTTTTTGCAATTGCATTTTTTCCCCTGCAATGAAATTTAAAGGGAAACAAACATAACTTAAGTTTTTTGAAAAGTAAACATTATTTCAAGCAACTTTGCAATGGACATCAATTAAAAAATATGCACTTTTCATGTTTTTTAATGGTTCCCTAAGCCTAGCCCCATGCTCTCTTGCTGATGTGTTTAACTACTTTGCTGAGCTAGCTGACTACTGTTACTTTGTATCAGCAGCCATCTGCATAGCCTGCATCCTCCAAACCCTGCAATTCCCTGCATTTGTGATTTTAAAAATGAACATCACAGTGCAATGCATGTGTTTTGAAAAGTAAACATAATTTCAAGCAACTTTGCAATGGATATCAATTAAAAAATATGCAGACTTTTCATGATTTTTAATGGTTTGGAACTGTTCCCTAAGCCTAGCCCCCTGCTCTCCTGCTGATGTGTTTGACTACTTTGCTGAGCTGGCTGACTACTGTTTCTTTGTATCAGCAGCCATCTGCATAGCCTGCATCCTCCAAACCCCGCAATTCCCTGCATTTGTGATTTTAAAAAGGAACATCACAGTGCAATGCATTGTGGGTTATGTAGTTCCTTGCTGTTTGCAAGCTGTGGAGAAATTGTTACAATTTGTAACATCCCTGCCAGGATTTCAAATGATGCAGAAAGAAAAGAACTGTTAAACAGCTGGATTTCAGCATAGAAATGACATTTATTCATCATTTTTGATTAAACTGGTAACTGTGATGGGTATATTAGGGGTTTTTGTGTTATGAGGGATCAAATTTTGGTTTGGAAGCCGAAGTTCCCCTTTAAAAAAAAAATTACCATCTAAAACAACTCAAAAACCTGGTCTTTCTAAATCTTTGCTATTCTCCACCTACAGCCACCTCCAGTTTTAACATGTCCTGATTTTTCATTTTCATTTTGATAGGATGGATACTCTATGGCTGGGATTCAAGCTACTGCGTCTATTTAAAGGAACAGTAACACCAAAAAAAATGAAAATGTTTTAAAGTAGTGTTGCCCTGTGCTGTTAAAACTGATCTGTTTGCTTCAGAAACACTACTATAGTTCATGTAAACAAGCTGCTAAGTAGCAATGGCGGAAAGTGAAAAACAGCTATATGGCACAGGATAAGTAATGGATAACAGATAACATTATGTTCTACAGAGCTTATCTGCTGTGTGCTGTGTAACCTGAGCCTTTACTCCTTTGACTAGTTGCCCCATGGCTACACAGCAGCTTATTTATATAAACAATAATAGTGTTTCTGAAGCAAACAGAGTAGTTTTACTAGTGCAGGGCAACACTACATAAAATTTTAGTTAGGGATGCACCGAATCCATTGCGAAAGATTCACCCGAATACCGAAATGAATCCGAATCCTAATTTGCATATGCAAATTAGTGAGAGGAAGGGTAAAAGGCAACAGGCTAAGAATTTTTTTTATTTCCTTGTTTTGTGACTAAAAGTCACATGATTTTATGGATTGGAATCGGTTTGGCCGAATCCTACCCGGATACCGAACAGAATCCTGGATTTGGTGCATCCCTAATTTTTATTCCTTTAAAACAATAAATTTTTTTGATGTCCTTTAATAGAGCATCTAGAACACAGGGAGATCATATTGCCAAACCAATATTTACATCTCTGTAGGATTTTCTACCTTTGATACAGGCTTCCTTAAAAGAGTGACAGAGCTAAGGAATCTTGGCAAAACTAAGGGGCAGATTTACTAAATTCGTGTGAAGGATTCGAATATTCGTGCGAATAGTCTCAATTCGATCGTGCGACTATTCGAAAATGCAAATTAAGTATTTTCGACCATCGAATATAGAATATTCGGGCGCATCGAATAGATCAAATAGATCGAATAAATATAAATTCGAGCACTCCACTATTCTCCAGTCGAAGAACCTGCCCTTTAAATTTTTATTCGACTGCCTACTTCGCCAGATTGAACCTAACGAATTGCACTAGAAGCCTATGGGAAGCCTTTCAAGCGTACGATTGAACGCTTCGACCGTTCGATTTGTACGATTTTGATGAATATTCGAGCGTTTTTTCCTACGACTATTCCTACGACTATTCGATCGTACAATTCTAGCGAATAGTCGAATATGCACTCAAAACTGGCGAATATTCCATTCGCCAAATATTCGCCAGTCGAATTCGAGGGCTAATAGCCCTCGACAATTCAACCCTTAGTAAATCTGCCCCTAAGAAAAAAATATGGCAGATCTGAAATACAGTATGGGTGCTGTATGTATAAAAACTGCAGTAATTTAGTAACAAAGGATTCTCGAATGTTGAATAAAAGTGCCTATAAATCATACAGGAAAGTGCAAAATAAAGTGTCGTTTTTCTTGGATATTTAAAAAGCTGTCCTGGCTACTGATTTCAGACCTAACGCCCCTCATGCAGCTAAGCTTTCTGCTCTGTTGGCAAATCTTCCTCCAGAAACACAGAGACTGTCACAAAGTGATTATGTGGTTTTTACAGTCTTGTCGATAGTTCATTGGACTTCGGAATGAAGGAAACCGCATCTGGTTGCAGAAAATCCATCATTATGATTGGGATATTAAAGTCAAAGGACCTCAGCAAGACACAAGGGGCCTATTCAGTGTAGTCGTTATAAAGGCATCGATTTGACCAGCCGGGAAAAGTATTAGTGGCAGAGTGATGTTGTGTTTTGTTAGTTGCTTGGGAGCATTTGGCCCCTGGGTGCAAGTGCAGTCACTGACATATCTCTGTCATACAGGGCTAAATCAGTGTCATGTCCTTGATCCAGCTACCAGCATCTCCTGGCCGGAACACAATTATCAAATAATTAGTGATGTCACTGGCCACTGCTTTCTACCATCAGCCCACTGCATGGAGGGATTTGTCTCTTGGTGTCGGCATGGGAGTTATAGGACAGGCTTGGTTTCACAATGGAAGCTCTCGAAGACATTGTACTGAAATAGTAATCTACTCTATGCTCCTTTATGCAGCATGCAATGCCTGCCCCAGTACAAACGGCACCCATATCAGTATTTTAATTGTAATGGTGGAATGTAATAACAGTTGCAAACAGAAAAACAATTCTCACCGGTAAATAGAAATTAACATTTCACAATGTAATAATCTTCCTTAAAGTACAAGGAAAGGCAAAAAAATAAAACCCCATTTTTACTTTCTTTAATGAAAAAGAAACCTATCTCCAATATACTTTAATTAAAAAATGTCTAATGTTTTTATAATAAACCTGACTGTATGCAGTGAAATTCTCCCTTCTTTTACTGCTGTGGATAGGAATTGTCAGACGGTCCCTCAGGGAAACAATCATACTTATGAACAGCAGGGGGAGCACCCTCCTTACTTCCCAGTCATGCAGAACTCAAGCAGCTTTGTTTGTTTCCCTGTTTTGATAACGTATGACAATCCCTAAGACTCCCAGATCACACTGAGCATGTGCACAGTCTTGGTCTTGCAAAGATGTATAACAAAGTTACAAGATGACAGCCCCCTGTGGCCAACTTTGAAAGCATAAATCATTTGTTTGATTAGGCTTGTGGTGCAGTAAGTTCATGTTTATGTTTAGTATACAAAATACAGCATTTCTACCCTTATTCTATTTTAGTCTTCCTTGTCTTTTAAACTGTTATTGCATTGGGAATTTTAACTGCGCACTATTAAAGGAGAATTCAACTTGTTAAGGAAAGAACCAATACCACCCCACATAGATCCCCCTCCCTTCTCCCCCCAGACTAACTGGCCCAAACTTTTTACTTACTATTCGGTGCATTTTCTGTCCTCTGGGTTCACAGGCACCATCTTATATCTTCATGAAACTTCGACAGGAGATCAGTGGTTTCGAAACATGAGCAGTTGGAGCTTTTTTTGGTCACTAACAACTGCACATGTGTTGAATTTTAAAAATTTTAATTCTATTCGAATTTTCACTTCGACCCTTAGTAAATCAGCCCCTAAGTGTTATTTATTTACTGGTAGGTGCAAATTTATCAAGGGTCGAACTTCAAGTTTATGGGAGTTTCTAAAACCGCCCATAGCCTCCTCTAAACTCTAAATTCGGCAAAAAAAAATTACCAATTGAAATTTATTAAAAATTCTAATTGTTTAAATTCAGGTGAATAGGATCGACCTGCAAATTTGAATTAAATTTGATTAGAATTTTTTTTTTTCCCAAAAAGTCCACCAAAGATTCCAAATTGATTGTAGGAGATCCCCATAGGCTAAAACACTAATTCGGCAGGTTTTAGATGGCGAATACTTTGAATTCTTAAAGAGACAGTACATGATGAATTTTGATTTAGATTTTTACACTTTTTGCATGAATTACATTAAAATAAACTCGAAAATCAAATTCGAAATTTGAATTTTCAATTTGATCCTTGAAAAATCTGCCCTCTAATGTGATGCAAAACTTGAAGCATTTGGGACATACCCTTGATGAACACCTACCAACCAAACCATACACACATTCTTCCAAAATCTCTTCCCATCTCCATTCTTCACTCTTTTCAGGTTTTTGAACCTTCTTAAAGGAACAGTGCAGTATAAAAATAAAAACTGGATAAATAGATAGGCTGTGCAAAATAAAAAATGTTTCTAATATAGTTAGTTAGCCAAAAATTAACTTTAACAGTTCTATAAGATGAATGAATAGTAAAATTTCAAATGATGACACTTTATCGAAATCATTCAGTTGTTCAGGTAGTGTACCCCCAAGAGCAAATAATTAATATTGTGCTGTAGTCCTAAGGGTGATAAAATACAGGAAACTAGGGATGCACCGAATCCCGGATTCGGTTCGGGATTCGGCCAGGGTTCGGCCTTTATCAGCAGGATTCGGATTCGGCCGAATCCTTCTGTCTGGGCGAACCGAATCCGAATCCTAATTTGCATATGCAAATTAGGGCCAGGGAGCTAAATCACGTGACTTTTTGGCACAAAACAGGGAAGTAAAAAATGTTTTCCCCTTCCCACCCATAATTTGCATATGCAAATTAGGGTTCGGATTCAGTTCGGTATTCGGCCAAATCTTTCGGGAAGGATTCAGGGGTTCGGCCGAATCCAAAATAGTGGATTCGGTGCATCCCTACAGGAAACACATTTCTTTTTCTATCATGAACCACATATAAACAATGATGTAACATGTTATGTTGTAAAACATCTATAAAGATTGGTTGTCATGAATTACTGCCAGAGCCGGATTAATGAATAGGCTATAGCCTAGAGCAGGGGTCCCCAACTTTTTTTGCTCGTGAGCCACATTTAAATTTAAAAAAGAGTTGGAGAGCAACACAAGCATGAAAAAGTCCATGTGGATGTCAAATAAGAGCTCTGATTGGCTTTTTGGTAACCCCTATATGGACTGGCAGCCTACAGGAGAGAATGTTTGGCAGTTTTCTGTTTTTTTATGCAACCAAAACTTGATTAATTAAAAAATAAGCACCTGCTTTGAGGCCACTGGGAGCAACATCCAAGGGGTTGGAGAGCAACATGTGGCTTGCGAGCTACTGGTTGGGGATCACTGGACTAGAGGCTCTCAGTGCTGAGGGGCCCATGGGGCTTTTTCAATTTATTTTTATTTTGTTGAAAAAATGTTTTTATAAACTATGTTGCAGGGCCTTGTAGGGTGCCGTGCAGCCCCACTCCCCTCCACTCCTGCACATGCAGTACCTGCTTTCTAGCTGGCTTAATGAGAATTAGGAAAGGTACGAGAGCACAGCTTTGGGGAATGGGCAAGCTCCAGTGATGTCACCGCCGTGCAACGAAGCAGACGCACTGTGTAGAGTTTGAGTGCGCACTAACACATGCCTTGCCTAACCCTATCCCAGTCAGATAGCAGGTACTAGCCATGCATGGGGGCAGCACGGCACCCAACCAGGTCCAGCAGCAGTTGGGTTTGGCCCTGTTGAAATTGGGGGGCCAGGGTCAGGGGCAGACAGGGTCGGTGGCCCTTGTGGAAAGTGTAGACTAGGGGCTTCATGTAGTGTTAATCCTCCACTGGTTACTGCCTGAACTACACACTGTTTATTAACAGTGTCATTCCAAGCCTATTTGCCCTCCGTCTTCATTATTTTTGCAGTTTGTGAACGGATTGGCTGCTATCTGTTTACTTGGGTCCAATTTACCCTAGCAACCATACAGTGGTTGGAATGAAAGACAAAGAAGAAGAATATCAGGTGGTGTGAATAGAAAAAGAAACAACAACATTAACATTAAAATTCTAGATTTTTTTTTTGGTCAGTGACCCCTATCTGAAAGTTGGAGGCAGAAAAAGAAGGCAAATGATTGAAAGCTATTAAAAATTATAATTGAAAAGTTGCTTAGAACAGGACAATCTAGAACGTACTAAAAACTAACTTAAACTACCCATTAGAACCCCACAAAATATGGTTTGCCACAGACCTAAAGATAGAAGGTCGTCTTATAGGAGTAAAGCTAAAGGCTGTTGTATCAAAGGGAGGTAGAACTACAGTATATATATTAATACATTTGATTTTAGAATGGAGTTTGACTAAAAGGTGTCCACAAACTTTTTGCCAAATTGTGCAGGAATTGCTGAATGGCAGCTTAGCAGTCACCCTAGAGTCCTAAATACTTGCATGGTAGCTGAGGTTGTAAATACTTGCATGGTAGCTGAGGTTGTAAATACTTGCATGGTAGCTGAGGTTGTAAATACTTGCATGGTAGCTGAGGTTGTAAATACTTGCATGGTAGCTGAGGTTGTAAATACTTGCATGGTAGCTGAGGTTGTAAATACTTGCATGGTAGCTGAGGTTGAAGTAAATAAAGAGATGTCCATCAAGTTCAGATTTTGGCTCAAACTGCTTCTAAGTTCTGCTAGCATCTAAAATAGTCACATCTATAGAGAGAAATGATCAAGTTCTGCCAACAGCCAAGAGCTCTTGACAGTTTTGGAGAAAATATTCAAAATATAAATATACTTTCATTTCTGTTTCCAGCCCTGCAGCTGACATACAGCTTACACTTGAAAGATACTTCTCCTTACTTTCATTTGGGCAAAATAAAGCAATGATGTGTATAAAAACTCTTATTGAAGATATGCTATTTTGAAGCTCTACAGTACCTACCTGGTTTCTGAGGATGTGGCATAGGCATGAAGTAGTGACTTAAAATATTATTCTTGTCCTGAAAAAATATTAGCATGCTTGGATATACAGGTATGGGACCTGTTCTCCAGAATTCATGGGACCTGGGTTTTTCTGTTTTTTCAAGTCTACTTAACATTAAATAAACCCAATAGGATTGATTTGCTTCCAATAAGGATTAATTATATCTTAGTTTGGATCAAGTACACTATACTGTTAGAAAAAGGAAATCTTTTTTTAAAAATTCGGATTATTTGATTGTAATGGAGTCTATGGGAGACAACCTTCCCCTAATTCAGACCTTTCTGGATAATGGGTTTCCAAATGAAGGATACCATAACGAGCTGGCATTTCTTTTATAGGTGTAGTCATATTGTAACCTGGATATCCTTATACAAAAATATTAGCATGCTTGCATTGATTGAGCTGGAATTTCTTATATAAATGTAGTCACATTGTTACCTGGGTTTCCTTAGTCGCTGTTGCCTTTAGAAAGACTGTAACTGCTTCATATTGTTACCTGGGTTTCCTTATTCACTAGAAAGACTGTAACTGCTTCATATTGTTACCTGGGTTTCCTTATTCATTGTTGCCTTTAGAAAGACTGTGACTGCTTCATATTGTTACCTGGGTTTCCTTATTCATTAGAAAGACTTTAACTGCTTCATATTGTTACCTGGGTTTCCTTATTCATTAGAAAGACTGTAACTGCTTCATATTGTTACCTGGGTTTCTTTATTCACTAGAAAGACTGTAACTGCTTCATATTGTTACCTGGGTCTCCTTATTCATTGTTGCCTTTAGAAAGACTGTAACTGCTTCATATTGTTACCTGGGTCTCCTTATTCACTAGAAAGACTGTAACTGCTTCATTCCTAATAATCCATTCTGGGCTGGCAATGAAAATATTTTAATATTATATGGCTGTGGGTCACCACAACATGAGGAACTGTATGAAAGGGTCGCAGCATTAGGAAGGTTGAGAACCACTGCTTTAGAAAGACTGCTCACTGGTTGTTCTCCTGGGGAATAATAGTGGGAGAGCTTAGGGTAGTCTCTTTGTGTAATGTCTTTGTCTGGTTTTAGATTGGATCCAATAGCTTTAAGCACCCTCAGGCATAAGGCTGACTATGTGCCATTGCAATCAGTAGGAAGCCGGAAAGATGTATAAACTGGGATAGGTGGGGCCTGGGAGCAAGGATTACTAACTCAACAGAATAGTAACTGTAGCAAAAGGGCCTTTCTATAAAACATACTCACTTATTTATATGGCACCATCATATTCTGCAGTGCTGTGCACTAAATGGGTGTGTAGTTTGAACATACAGATTATACACAAAAATAAATCTGATTACCGATACAAGCGCTAAAGTGGACTGTGCCCAAAACAAGAGAAAAAATGGACCCTGCCCAAAATAAATAGTTTACAATAAGCAATTTGTTGCTCTGGGTTACTTGATCAAGTTCCAAAAACCTCTCTGACTGGTGATACCTGATATCGTGCTGCATAATAGCACATAATAGTACATAATAGCACATAATAGCACATAATATAGCATATAATAGCACATAATATAGCACAGCTACTGGTGGTGCAATGGGGAGTTTTGGAGACAGACAGAAACATGTTTAGAAATGGTCCTTGTTTAAGTGCTGATAAAACCTAAAACAAGTAACATGGCTGTCATTGTGCCTCAATGTGGCTTCTTGCACTGATTGGAAACACAAATGGGCAGATTCACTAAAGGGCGAAGTGACTAACGCTAATTCGCAGCGTGACGACATTTTGTTACTTCACCAAATTACTAATGAGTGCAGACCCCCCCCTTCTCTGGTGAAGGAGAGTTATGCTAGTATTGCTTCTAATACCAGGCGAATTTTGGCTCTGGCAACGGAGCTTTACTACGCCTATTCACTAAGATGCAGATTGTACTGAACGTTACCTCTTGCGCCAGAGTCGCCTTTTCAACCTCAGACCAGGCGAAGTGCAATAGAGTAGATAGGAGTTCATCAAAAAATTGTTGAAAATTTTTCTAAGACCCAAAAAAAGCTAGTGTTTTTCATTTTTGCAGGGTGATAGGCAGCAAAGGATGGTAAAATGTTTTTGGGGTACCCGGCTTCCCCCCTACATTTCCTAACATATGGAATATAAACTATAAAGTGGGCACATGTGTTTCACATGTATAACAATTCTATTTTATTTTATTAAGGTTTCCTGGGCTTGTGTAATGTAATGTATTTGCGACAACATATACGTCCATTGAACTTTAACTTCACACCATATGCAAATTAGAGCAGCTTCGCTTTGCTTGACAAAGATACACTAGCGCAACTTCACCAGCATTCGGTGCCTTGGAGCAAACTTTAGAGCCAGCAGGGTTGAATTCCCCTTTAAACACCCACGTACTGATATTGTGAGGAAATAAAAACTAAAAGGTTAACCTCGTAGCATTCATGTAGAAAAGAAACACTCTGAACTACTATAATGCCACTTACTACAGTGGCTCACAAAGGAAACGTTAAAGGGGTTGTTCACCTTCCAAACAGATTGTTCCCCAGAAATACAGACTTTTTTCAATTACTTTCCTTTTCCTTTAATTGTTTTTCCAAAATCTCAGTTGAATGTTGGTGCCTGGCAGCTCAGTAATTCAGGTGCAGACTCTAAACTATTACAATTTTGCAACATTTAGTTGATACATTTCTTAGCAGCATCTCTGGAGTATTAGTAATTATTGTATCAATTCCAACAGCTGTGTAAGGGCTTACCTAGTGGCTTACCCCAATCAGGCGGGAGCGCTCACCATGCCTCCAGCGGGGACGCTCACGGTGTGCATCCTTTCCCTTCTGTGCCCGCTTCCTCTATTGCCCGCGTACCTTTTGTGTGATGACCTCACGCGCAATGGCTCGAAATTCAAATACTATAAAGGGAATTCAGTCTACAGACCGTTGTTAGGTTCTATCTAGAATTTTGTGGGTGCCTTTTCTGTGTGATTTCCTGCCTGATCTATTGTCTACCTGTCCACTGACTATTCTGCTCTCTCCAATCCAGATCCTGGCCTGACTGATGATTCTACTCCACTTGTGCTGGTCCGGCTGACCTGTTCCACTTTGGTGGTATTCTTCAATCCTGTATCTTTGTTGAGACTATCGTGCCCCTGTGCTGGCCAGAACTCTTAGCTTTTTACCTCCCGATTAGTCCAGGTGGCATCTGAGTAAGCTGATGGCTCCTCCCGACACCAAAGGTGGTCACACTACTGGTGAAGCCAAGCTGAGACCAGGATGCTTAGCAACTGTTCTGGTATTGGGTGCCGTTCATGCCAAGCTGCCTGTAATGAAACCCAGGGATTCTGCTCAGCAGGTATAAAGATAAGAAATGTATCAACTAAATATCTAACACAAGCGAATGGATCAGCATAGGAGAACAAACTCTACAAGACTTGGCTGTCTTTCTACACCTAAAATACAAGGGAACATTTTGGATAAAGAAGACCAATGATTTGAAAGAGGAGTGAAAGAGGCAACTTATGTTAAGGTGGAGAAACCATCCCTGAACAGAGACGGACGTCTTCGACACCACCTGTCTGCTACATACAATGCTGTTCTAACATCTGTACCCTGGAGGTTTCAGAACTCTTCATACATCCATTCATGCAACTCTCACAAGTAACACCTGTGTCTAGGAGTTGCATGACACGTTGGTAATCCTATCACTGTAACTACACAGAATCAACACCTCTGTGAATTTTAGATGTCACCTCTCTGAAGAGTTACAATATGCCGTTGTGACTGGATTGTTGGAAAAGTCTATATGACGAGAACTCCCCTACACCAGTCAGTTGAACTGAAGAAGCTGCTGAAACATCTTCATTAGCATCAGCAAGTCCAGTGTTTTGAGTTACTTGTGTTAGATACACCATGCCCTGGATGAATGAGGATCTTCATAGTTGTATCAACTAAATGTATCAATTTGGAACAGAGCTGCTTTAGAAGGTGAAAAATAAAACTTTACATGTAAGGGGATACTGTCATGGGAAATTTCACTGAAATACATTTCTCAATAGAGCAAACAGATTTCATTTTGAAATCTGACATGGGGCTAGACATATTGTCAATTTCCCAGCTGCCCCAAGTCATGTGTCTTGTGCTCTGATAAACTTCAATCACTCTTTACTGCTGTACTGCAAGTTGGAGTGATATCACCCCTCCCTTCCCCCCTCCCCCCAGCAGCCTAACAACAGAACAATGGGAAGGTAACCAGATAACAGCTCCCTAACACAAGGGGAAGGTAACAAGGTAACAGCTGCATGGTAGATCTAAGAACAGCACTCAATAGTAAAAACCAATGTCCCACTGTGACTCCTTCAATTACATTGAGAAGGAAAAAACAGCCTGCCAGAAAGCAGTTCCCTCCTAATGTACTGGCACAAGTCACATGACCAGGGGCAGCTGGGAAATTGACAAAATGTCTAGCCCCATGTCAGATTTCAGAATTGAATATACTATAAAATACAGGACTGGACTGAGAATCAAAATAGGCCCTGGCATTTCAGGTACACAGAGGCCCAATCGGCCCACAAAGAGGCCCAAACAGTCCCCACCAGCCCACTAAATACTGACTTTCTATGGCACCATATAGCAGCCCATCTGGCATTTGCCCAAACCCACAGATTGCAAGTCCGGGCCTAATAAAATACTACAAAAACAATCAGTTTGCTCTTTTGAGAACTGGATTTCAGTGCAGAAGTCTGCTGGAGCAGCACTATTAACTTATGCGTTTTGAAAAAACACGTTTTCCCATGACAGTATCCCTTTAAATATTAGAAAAACGGTCACACATAGAAAATATAAAATCATTGGAAAAAGTTGTTATTTCTGGTGATTATCTCAAAACACGTAATTGTTTGAAGGTGAAAAGCCCCTTTATTTTTTTTAATTGAGTTCCTCTGTAACAATAATGTAAACAATACCTTGTCCTTGATGGTAAGTAAGCTGCACACATTCATGCTGAAAGCAAAACAAAACATACTGGGTTTTTTGTTTTTAATGCTTAATACATGTTTTCTAGTAGCCATCAAGGCAAGATACTCCATATTACTGGTTTTAAGTATTCTGTATAATATATCTCAGCCCTGTATGCCAATGGTCCTGAGAGTGCCAACTCCAATTGCTCCCAAGTACCTGTCACTGTCCAAGTCTATACATATATATATATATATATATATATATATATGTAGGGACCCATAAGTACCATGGCCCTTATGGCTTCTTCCCTTGCCCTTTCACTAGCTGCCTTCTATTGGACTAAAGTCCAGGTGGTTAGATTGTTTCATATTATTGGCTACAGGTTGTGATCCACCCCTGCAGTGCAGTAATAAAGGTGCTTGCAGGGAGTGGCACTTCCTCTTTGGCCTGCAGCAGAGGAGAGGGGCAGTGCTCCATTGAGCCTGGGTGCCAACCGGGCCCCAGAGGCGCTCTACCCTAAAGGGACAGCACACCTTTAGCGGTACTACAAGTATTAAGTCGGGGAACAGGGCCCCGTGAATGAGGAATAGTCAGAGTTAAGATATTCCTGTCATAGCACTCTCTAGGAGAGGTGAGATAGAGAGGGAAGAGAGAAAGGGCAGCTCAAAGCCCCATCAAGGAGGATAGTAGGGAGTAGCTCTCCCCCAGGCTCTACCTTGCCTGAAGTGAAGGGACCTCAGACATAGGGACTGCAGGAAGAGTACTTAACCCCTGAGTCACCTGAACCTGCTGGTGGGATCCGGACCACAAGGGCATTGATAACCTGGCTGGTGCAACTACAACTCCCATCCTGGTATCCTACCTGAGGGTATGACCTATGCTGTGCCTGTACTAAGCATTGCTGATTTAATACCACTGTCTGTGAGTATATACTACCCTGTGCTGCTATTGTAAATAAACTGTTCTATTTTGTTTGCACAAAGAACCCCTGGCGTCCAACAACCTTTATTACACACTATATGCAGTATCGAGTTGTAGTTCAACTACCTCACACGTGATTTTCCACATAGCGAAAGCCCTACCTGAGAGTGAAAGAGTCGCGTGTAACCAATGCTCTACCTATGCTAGTTGGTTTGGTTAATTATAGCCAAGAAAGGGTTACATATATATATATATATATATATATATATATATATATATATATATACTTTATATAATTTGGATCTGTATGTTCTATGGATGTTACAGTGTGCCTATAATGAGCACCATCTCTTTTCATATGCCTTATGCACAATGCACATTTCCATGTTTCTTCAACATCACCTGTCACATATCTGCAGATAAAGAGTTTCCTGAGCAGAAGGTCTTGCGTTGTACAATATAACAGTTCTTTTTAGAGAGTTTCCATAAATAAACATTATTTAGGGGAAATACATATGCACATAAATATATATTATGTATTTCTGCCTTAATATAAAGGCAGTATAGGTATGGGATCTGTTATCCGGAAACCCGTTATCCAGAAAGCTCTGAATTACGGAAAGGCTGTCTCCCACAGACTCCATTTTATCCATATAATTCATTTTTTTTTTTAATGATTTCCTTTTCAGCTGTAATAATATAACAGTAGTTGATCCCAACTAAGATATAATTAATCCTTATTGGAGACAGAACAGTCCTATTGGATATATTTAATCAGTTGAGTAACTAGATATTACTGGATCCCACAGTTATTCTTTTTCAGGCCCCAAAAATGTCTAGAGGTTGACCTGTTTAACCAATATTTATTGAAACAGGATATGAATTAGGGACTCATGGGGCCCCTATACCTCTTAGGCCCCCCCAGCAGCTGGAGGGTCTGCTTCCTCTGTAGTTACACCCTTGTATTTAATGCTTAAATTAATTTTTTAGTAGGCTTAAGGTATAAAGATCCAAAATAAAGAAAGATCCGTTATCCAGACAACCCCAGCTCCCATGCATTCTGGATAACAGGTTCCATACCTGCATATTTCGCCTATTTGTTACATTTTTACTCCATCCACATTTGGATTTGGAGCTGAACACTGCATTCGCACTCCAGTGATATTTACATAAATTATATTTTATATAAACCAGATATTTTTGAGAAATAATTTTTTCACCGCTTCTTTTTTAAAACAGTTGAATGTTTTGCTTCTTGTCCAAAACTAAGGGTTTCAGCAACTGTTTATGGTTTCAGCAGATTCACACCAATCCTAATTTGCCGCTTGCCCATTGTCTGTGCTGCCTGTCCCTGACCTTTGGTTCCTCACCCCTATCTTATTCCTAGATCTTAGCTTCTAATTCTTACCATAGTCTTGTCTTGTCAATCTCATGTCTTCCTCTTTACTTACTTTCTAAACTCCTGTGCTTGGTCCCATATAGGGAAAACCTGCTCTTTCAGAAATAGAAATAGCAGAAGGACTCAAATTGATCTTCCCTTCCCCATAACAATTTTCAATAAACTGCTATGAATAGAATGGCGAATGTTTCACCATATTGACATTTGCATTGCTGCATACTAAAAACAAGTTTTTTTTTTGTTTTTTTTTTTAAAGGGGGGGCAGAGATCCACATTTGAAAGCTGGAAAGAGTCAGAAGAAGAAGGCAAATAATTCAAAAACTATAAAAAAGAAAAAATGAATTGGCCACTCTATGACATACTAAAAGTTAATGTAAAGGTGAACCACTCCTTTAATGTGGTCTGTTTACCTGGAAAAAAAAACCCCCAGCCCCTGGTAGATTTCATTAATCCGGTCCTTGCCTTCCACATCAACCAATATCTGGCATGCACAGCTGTAAGAAAGACTATCTAGGCTAGATATTGATAGAGAAGTCATTGCCATGTTTGGAAGAAATTGAAGAACAGTTGTAGCATAGTAGAGAGGAGCTTCTCCAACAAGGTACTGTGATGTATATGCTATTGCAGAGTTAAATACACCCGAACCACAATAGAGGGCTAACATATATAGTGTGTCATGGCAAACCTGAGTATAACAGTAGTAGCCCCTGAACCCTTGGTGTTTAATGTGAAACCTTCTAGCAAAAGGGAACCAGCAGGGAGCATTGGAAGGAGAAGAACATGTGCTCCTGTTTATGTATACCCAAAGCCTTATGATACACAAACTTTGCACCGACAGATGAGTCCAGATAAAATAATCACAAGAAAATGGAACAATAGTAGGCCTTCATATTATCCTGCCTCCCCTCCCAATAAGGCTCAGATTTCAGTGGTCTCTCTAAGTCATCCTTCTCCAGGAGAAACCAGGCGATGCAAGAGCACCCATATCAGTGCTCCTATCTGAGATGCACACTTGTATATTTTACATATACAGGTATGGGATCCATTATCTGGAATCCCGTTATCCAGAAACTTCTGAATTACAGAAAGGCCGTTCCATACACTCCATTTTATCCAAAAATTAAATTTTTTAAAATGATTTCCTTTTTCTGTGTAATAATAAAACAGTAGCTTGTACTTGATCCCAACTAAGATATAATTAATCCTTATTGGAAGCAAAACCAGCCTATTGGGGTTTATTTAATGTTTACATCATTTTCTAGTAGATTTACGGTATGAAGATTCAAATTACAGAAAGATCCATAATCTGGAAAACCCCAGGTCCCATACCTGTATCTGTTATGTTATATATCTAAGGCAGACATCAATTCTCTGGTGAGTAGTTTATTTGTTCTTTTTAAGCCTGAACGCACGAGCGAATGAAAATGCTCTTTACTCATCTAGCTATTATGTGACATTTATGTGGCAAGAGAATGTTGATGTTCAAGGACAAGATTGTGGAATCTATTATTTGATATATTCTCGCTGAACATGATATTGACGTCAGCCATTCCAGTGGCGACGGACACTTTTCAATTGATACCGTATGACAATGCTAGAGGGGGTCAACAACTCTGTTGGACTGATACCAGGCACTTCTTTATAGTTTAGTTAGTCTTTGTTTTCATTAGAGTTCTCATTTATTCTCTGCCTGCAATAGAAAAGACTCCATTAAAAGCGATGTCTTCAGTAAAGACAAGGACACATTTTACCAAAGAAATTTCTTATACATAGCACTGTTTTATTTTCATTGTATAAATATCATATGCACTGAATAGCAACAGCCCAAGCCACTTCTTACTATGCAGTTTAAGGACCGTTACCACTACAATCATGGATTCTACATTGTCACTAATTGGGAAGGCTAAATAAAGGCATGGATTCCATTATAGCTTCCCGGGGCTGTCTCAATGCATAACTCAGATATAGCTCAGAACACATCAGGATAAATGCCGTGCTAATTTCTTGTATAATGCCCCTTAAACACATCACATAAAAATACAGTACCAATTGCATTCATAATAATCCCCAAAATATTGTAGGATAAATGCAGTGCCAATTTAAAGGGATATTGTCATGGGAAAACATGTTTTTTTTTCTGCTCCAGTGGACTTCTGCACTGAAATCCATTTCTTAAAAGAGCAAACAGATTGTTTTATATTCAGTTTTGAAATCTGACATGGAGCTAGACATTTTGTCTATTTCCCAGCTGCCCCTGGTCATGTGACTTGTGCCAGCACTTTAGGAGGGAACTGTTTTGTGGCAGACTGTTGTTTTTTCCTTCTCAATGTAACTGAATGGAACACAGTGGGACATGGGTTTTACTATTGAGTGCTGTTCTTAGATCTACGGCAGCTGTTATCTTGTGTTAGGGAGCTGCTATCTGATTACCCATTGTTCTGTTAGGCTGCTGGGGGGGGGTGGAAGGGAGGGGGTGATATCACTCCAACTTGCAGTACAGCAGTAAAGAGTGATTGAAGTTTATCAGAGCACAAGTCACATGACTTGGGGCCGCTGGGAGATTGACATTATGTCTAGCCCATGTCAGATTTCAAAATGAAATATAAAAAATCTGTTTGCTCTTTTGGGAAATGGAATTCAAAGCAGAATTCTGCTGGAGCAGCACTATTAACTGATACATTTTGAAAAAAAAAAAAATTCCCATGACGGTGTCCCTTTAATGTTTAATGCCCCCAGAACACATGGCAGGAAAAATACATTGCCAGTTCCATCTATAATAACCCCCACATAGTTTGTAGAATAACTGCAGTGCCAATTTAATATACAATGCCCTCAGAACACATGGCCGAAAACGTACAGTGCCAATTTCATCCCGAACATATTGTAGGATAAATGCATTGCTAATTCCATTCATAACCCAGAAAACATTGTAGGCTAGATGTAGTGCCAGATTCATGTACAATGCCCCCAGAACCCATCACAGGAAAAATACATTTTCAGTTCCATCTATAATAACCCCCGAACACATGTAGGATATATGCAGTGCCAGGTTCATGTATAAAGCCCCTAGAACACATGGCAGGAAAAATGCATTGTCAGTTCCATCTATAACACATTGCAAGATAACTGCAGTGCCAATTTCATACACAGGTATGGGAACTATTATACAGAATGCTCGGGACCTGAGGCTTTCTGGATAACAGATCTTTCCATAATTTGGATCTTTATACCTTAAGTCTACTAGAAAATCATATAAACGTTAAATAAACCCAATAGGCTGGTTTTGCTTCCAATAAGGATTAATTATATCTTAGCTGGGATCAAGCATAAGGTTATGTTTTATTTTTACAAAAAGAAGGAAAATTATTTTTAAACATTTGGATTATTTGGAAAAAATTGAGTCTATGGGAGATGGTATTTCCTTAATTTGGAACGTTCTGGATAGCAGGTTTCCGGATTACGTATTCCATACCTGTATAATGCCTTCCGAATAGTGATGGGCAAATCTGGAGCGTTTTGCTTTGCTGAATTTTTTTGCGAGTTTCATGTATAATATCTCCATCCTCTGCATTGTAGGTTTGGAGAGACTCCCCAAGCCTTCGTTAAAGTCCTATGTCAATTGCAATGCTGTAAAGCAGTCAATTTAAATTATAAATTCAGGTATGATTTATCTGTCTATTATATTTATTGAAGGGAACACATTACCTAATCTGCAAAGAGCAAATTACTGAAGTTTCTTACTAATACTTGTGCTCGCCCCATCCTTGGTGACATCAGAGATTGGGGTGGGGGCGTTAATATATAAATCAGTTATGTCGGCCTTGGGAAAAATCTTCAGCATGTGCATCACAAGTGCACATGAATATAAATCCATCAAGTAGACTCAGAAAATCACATTTTGTATTGACACATCCTTACCATGGGGAAAAAACTGTATCTGAAACACTGTAAATATAAAATAATGGAATATTATTATAATTCAGTGCCATAAATATTGATATACTTTATTTCTGCTGGAAGTCTCCATTGTTGCAATGCTTTCCATAAATCCACTTAAATCCGCAGAATGTAAATTATAGCCTGGGTTGCAGACTGATTCAGGCAAAAGCCGAATTTAAATTTAAATCAGCGTTTGTTACTGAAGCATTACCAAACATTAATTGCATTAAGCACGTATTTTATTTGAAAGATTGTCAACTCGCTTTGTTTACTCTGTGGCTGGTTTGTAGAGCAAGAATTGTCCCTAAATGTAGTTCAAGTACAAATAACAGCTTGGCCCCTGAAGGTATAGCGCATACACAAATACATCTAGTCCTTGCCAGTTCTCAAGGGAGAAAAACAATATTAGCATTCAAACTTGGGATGAAGGGAGCTCTCTGGGAAGGCTTCATGAACAAATGAAAATGGTCTGTGTAAATCTAGATTGAACGTAACACAGAAACGTTTGCATCACTGTTAAATAAGTGAAAGAAAAACTATTGTATTAAATATTTTGTTCTTGTAATTTTGATATTAATAACTCACATTTTAATGCTTTTCTTACAGGTCCAACATCCCACAACAATTTACATTATTTTTTATGAAAGTAGTCCAAAACATTGCCATTCCTTTTATTTCCTATGGGCTATGCATGTGGTTTCCATAGACCATGAATGGTCAGGGGTGCAGAAACAAAGCCCTTAGTGCTCCATTCAGGGTCTGTCTGCATTCTACTGTTTCCACTGGATACAAAATGTGGCACATGATGCAAGGCATAGTGTTGGTGGGTACAAGGAAATCATGTCCTTATTGCACTAGATTTGTGATCCCGAACCAGTGGCTCATGGGCAACGTGTTGCTCACCAACCCTTTAGATGTTGCTCCCAGTGGACTCAAACTAGATGCTTATTTTTGAATTCTATGTTTGGTTATATAAAAACCAGAAGTACTGCCAAACAGAGCCTCCTGGAGACTGCTAGTTTTATGCAGCAAATTCAAGATGGCAGTGCCCATACCCATGGCATCATATCAGCACGCCACATAGTGATGTCATTAGGTTGCGGTTTTGTGTGAAAATTTGAATTCGAAGGATGCTTAAATTGACTTTTTTGATCGATTCTTGGTTCCTGACTTTCGTGCTTTGATTTTTGGCAACACTGGTTGCTGCCTGCCCTGACTTTTGCCTGGATTCTGACATTGAGCTTCTTTAACCCATTGTGCACTTCATATTGGACTGTTCTTTCCAGTTGTTACAGACGTCTCCCTGAGTTAAAGCTCGGTAATAACTGTATATATTCCTAGATAGAAATTGGCAGGGTTTCTAGAAATGAGGTATGATTTCAGGCTTTTCCGACTAAGTGAAAAGTGTATGTACAGTAAGTGCATATTGGACCTTTTGTTTTTTCTGTATTTCCTGTGTCAGACTCTATTACAGAAATAAAAATACTTGACCTTTGTGTTGGGAGGCCCATCTTATAGTCTGTGCTTGTGCAGAATATTAATTTTTTAGTAGAAGTGATTTTTAGCCAAATTGCTTTTACTGGAAGGAATGTGAATTCTTGTCTGAAAGAAGGAAAGGAAACTACTTTATGGGCCAAGCTGAAATGTAAGGCATCTGGATAATCCCACGAGCATGGACCTGTTTTATGGTGGGAATAGGTTTCTTTACAGGGTATGCTATTTGAAAAGGTTTAGATGTTCTACCCAGTACCGAATTTGTGGCGAAGCCTAAGGCCTAGTGATTTTAGGGCTTGCATAAGGAGCACTGGGTAAGTGCAATCACCAGCGGTCCAGCATATGCGTATACTTGTTGGGTAGAGAATTTACTTGCAGACTATTTCAGATCCATTGTTATTTATGAGACATTGTACCAGACATTTGTTCTCAATGTAAACCATGGGGTACATGATAAGGAAGACGCAATCTCCACTGCTGTGATTATTTCTAAGCTGAAGAAAATAATGTGTCTACTAATGGTAATGTGTAAACAAGAATAGCCATTTTTATTATATATGCTGTAGCAAAGTAGCTGGGAGTGCCCAAAATGGAAGGTATATCTCTCCCAGAATGCATTATGAAGAACAGCAAGTTTACTGAGGGTAGGGTAGGAAAGCAGATGTTGGGATGGATGAGTTCTCACCTATGGAGTGGGGGTGTAAGTGAGCTCTCTGTCTAGGAAGTAGGAACCATAAAGTTGAGGTCTAGAGGGGTGCGATATAGTAGCTAAGGAGGAGTAAAGAAAATAAAGTAGGGATGCACTGAATCCAGGATTCGGTTCGGGATTCACCCAGGATTCGGCCTTTTTTAGCAGGATTCAGATTCAGCTGAATCCTTCTGCCTGGCCGAACCGAACCCGAATCCTAATTTACATATGCAAATTAGGGCCAGAGAGGGAAATCGCGTGACTTTTTTGTACAAAACAAGGTAAAAAAATGTTTTCCCCTTCCCACCCATAATTTGCATATGCAAATGAGGGTTCGGATTCGGTTGGGTATTCGGACGAATCTTTCAGGAAGGATTCGAGGGTTCGGCCGAATCCAGAATAGTGGATTCGTTGCATCCCTAAAAAAACCCATCCTGTCATTTTATTAAGAGTTTTTTGCTCACTATCAATAAGTGGATGATCTTTTAACCAGAAACTTTTTTGGATTGGGCTTTTTTATGCCAAAGAAGCGGCAAAAAAGTGTAATTTTGTCTGGATTTATTATGCAACAAAACGGTGAGAATTCTAAAAACAAAAATACTCCAGCTAAAACCTGTCAAAATCAAGAAGTCAATGGAGATTTTTGGGTGTTTATGACATTGACTTTTGTGCAACAGTATGAAAAAGTCATAGTTAGTTTGCGACAAATTGGAAAAGTGACAGTTTTTGCAATTTTTTGGTTCATACTTTTCCAGTTAGGATTATTTAATTTGTTTTGTGGTTTTAGAGAAAGTGAGCTTAATCATGGTTTCAAAAACATCTAAGACCACTAAAATGAGTCTGTGATGATAAATTGGCCTCTAATTCTTTCCCCTGTGGGTTCGGGGCTAACATACCGCAGCGCCTGGAGAGCCCAAGATTACAAGGGCCTGGTGC
This sequence comes from Xenopus borealis, assembly GCA_024363595.1. Taxonomy (NCBI): domain Eukaryota; kingdom Metazoa; phylum Chordata; class Amphibia; order Anura; family Pipidae; genus Xenopus; species Xenopus borealis. The sequence continues at coordinate 24,644,340 of CM044431.1, forward strand.
AGCTCTAATCCATGTTCACTTTTAATATATGTGTGCAAAGTAAATAGTTCATCATAACCGTTTGGAGGAGTGTGTGATAGTCTCAAAAACTTGTATCGTGATTTTCTTAATTGGCTTAATTATTATTCTTAATAGGCAGTTTTTTGGGGTCTTTTTTCTTTTAAATGTAATTTTCTTTTCAAACAACACATGTAGGTCACGATTTCTAACCGTGTGTTTAAGCTTTACACAAATTTAAGAAAGTGCTCCTAAGCACACTCAAGTATTCTGTGCTATTGAGTGCTATAGAGAATCCCTGACCCCAGCAAGCACTTAGTGTAAATCCAGTACAAATGGAAGGAAGGATTTGCTTTTATCCACTGAATCAACCAATTGTTGGAATGCTTTATTGTGTTTTTATACAATTATGTCTAATTATTTTATCATTTCTAACACGTATATAGATTGTAACTAACAAAAGAAAGACCCTTGACTTAGTCAGATACTGAAGTATTTATAATAATACACATAAACATAAAAGACTTGGCATTTTCAGTCATGTCGGCACGGAAAACTTGGGTTGAGGTTCATTTATTATTTTCAATAAATTATCATTACTAGTGCAACAGTGTCTCAAATGGCTCAATTAAATTCATATGTATGCAATAGTTCTTCAAAAGTCGACCTGCACCCAATCCTAACACACCCGCAGCCAACCTGAACCTGACCTGACTCCTCTATTTATAGACCCACTCCTGATGTCACGAAAGGGCGGAGCAGGTGCATCCAGTTGCGTAATAGGAATGCGCTGGGGCACCCTGCAAAAAAAATCTCAAATCCCCAACCTCCTGCCCACTTCCCATCCCATCTCCATCCCACCCGTGCCCTGCCTCTGCCACGCTCACATCCCAACCCAACTCTGCCCAACCCCCAACTCCACTCACTCCATCTTTAATTGCTTTCTCCTTCTTCAGTAAGAGAGAGCAGCTGGGCAGGAGAGTTTTTTTTATTAGCTATAGAGGAAGCAGACCCCAGAGTTCAGACCCCCCTATTCCCCGGGCCCCCTCCGACTGCTTCCTCTATAGTTACACCACTGGGTGCATCTATAAATAGTGTCAAGGTCAGCACCCTAAAACCAGAACCAATGCTAAGCACCCTGTTCTAGGCTCTTGCTTCTGCTTATAACAGACACCTTTCCCCTTCGTCAGGCAAAATACAAATGAACATTGAAAAGGCACATTATATATACAAATAGATCACTGAAAAAGGGTTTATGGGCAATGAATTAGAAAGTTACAGAGATAACTTGTAGAAGGTAATAAAAGTAATTAGGGTGAGTTGTAAATAGTCCAGGGGTCTGGATTCAGTCAGGTCAAATAGTTGGAACTAGACTAAGACAAAATGGGGTAAGGTAAGGGCATCTATAAATAGTGTCAAGGTCAGCACCCTAAAACCAGAACCAATGCTAAGCACCCTGTTCTAGGCTCTTGCTTCTGCTTATAACAGACACCTTTCACCTCGGGAGGAGCCCTAGGCTAATTGGATGCCGCCAGTTCTTATTAAGAGAGATGCAAAGCGAAGTGTTCTGGATGAGCAAAGGGGCATGAACATAAAGCAAGGTTGTGGTACAAGGTGTAGATAGAAAAGCGTAGTCAATCAGGCCAGCACGCCAGCCCACATGCGCCTACAAAAACCAGAAGTGCGTGCCGCGCGAGCACTAAGGAGCCGGCACAGGAGGAGAAGGAAGACGGTGTGGCGAGCGTCCCCGCCAATGCACAAAGTGAAGGCCGGGCAGGGAGAGCTGAAGCAAAATGCCTGCAACACATAAATACTTTCAAATGGTGGTCTGAACCTGCCTGATCCAAAGATAAGTAAGAGAAGATAGGAACACAAGGACTGAGGTCTCAAATTTTACACTCCCTATTTCTAAGCATGAGCGTGGCTAAAATTCCTAAAATATGCAAACTCATGGGCCATTAGACACAAGTAAAGTGAGAAAGTGCTTAGAGGTTCTTACCTTTGATACTTAAAACATAAGCCAACCACTGACACCTATGATTAACAAGCATTTCCCCGCTTATACAAAAATCATATCAACAGCTCAACCATTACCCTGACTCGCATCCCTTATTTCATCAGCAGTTCTTTGGGATATGTCCACCCTGCTATAAAATCCCTTGTGAAAATACCAACTGTTTTTCGTCATGCATCGCTAATTTAATGGAATGAGTTGAGAGACACAGTTGCACTTTGATTGACGCTTTATTTAAAATAATGAATAAGTTCCTCGATTTATTTATGATTAGGTTAAACGTTTTTAGATTTAAATAGGCAAAAGCCACTATCAGAGATTTGGATTTTTTTTATCAGAGTACAATACAGTTATGGGATCCGTTATCAGGAAAACCACTATCCAGAAATTATTGGAAGGTTGTCTACTGTAGACTTAATTTTAATCAAATAATTATACATGTTAAACATGTTTTTACTAAATAATCCCAAGTCCCTAGGTCCCAAGCACTCCAAATAATTTGTCCCATACCTGTATAGTGGAAGTACACCCTCAGTGCTACCTGTTCTTGGGAATTCCTTTCCTGACTCCCTTTTATCACACACCAATAGCTGTAAACCTAAGGAGATCTGCTTATTTGGGGTTGCTGAACAAGCGGTTAAATTTATGTCCCTGATATGCCCACATTGAAGTGGGTGATATCGGGCTGATCCGATCGTGGGCCCTAGGGAATAGGAGATACGGGCTGTCAGATCAGGGGCCCCGCCTCAATGCACAGATGGGGCTGTGATCCAATGGGATTTTTTAATCTGCCTGATAAAGATCATGTCTACTTTCAGCCGGATATCGATTGGGAAGCCTGTCCCACACACAGAGGAATAAGCTGCCAACTCGGTGTGTTGGCAGTTTTATAGCCCCATGTATGGGGCCTTATACTAATTTGCAAACATCTTGAAGAAACATCTTCAGGAAATTCCTGGTCATCCAATATGGTAAAATATTTGATATGAAGTGGTGTAAAGGTTATACCTTTATTGGACAATTAAAATGATTATTATAGCAAACTTTGCTGAACGTTTCAGTTGCAAAGCTGCTACGTTGGCTCTGACATAGACTGCAGCTGGCACGCCGCTGATTTCCAGGCAGAAAATTGCATACAGTTGGGGGCCCGGCTGCACGTCCTGCACCTGGGCCTGCCCCCTGTAGTTACACTACTGAGAGGGTGGGAGCTACAACAAGGAGCTGGTCACTGCTCCTATATGAACTATAACAAACAAGGGAAAGTTGTGCTCACTACTAATTTTGAAAACCATAAGGTGGGGGTGCAATGAGGCTGTGACCACAAAATACATACAGATAGTCTAGAATTTGCTAGTAAGGGCTAGTTACTATAAAATAGATTCAGAGAAGACGTTATGATATTTTATTGCACCTTATAGTAGTGATAGTGTGGGCTGTAGTTCAGCAATGATGTTGGAATGAAATTTTTATGTATAAAAGACTATAAATCTAATAGGGATAAGATTGGATCTGAATTGTGGATATTTATATTTTATGGATTGGTGGATTTTTCATATAAATACAGTGAGCAAATATATTAACTTATGATTTTAGAATTCTAATGTAGAGTTAGTATTCATTTTTAATATTGTGGGATGTTATTTATTGCACATGGTCACTTTAACACATTAGTATGAGTAAAATGATCACTGTAAATGGTATTGAGATATAGTACCGTGTTAGCCATTTGAAAATTTTTTTGATAAAATGTAAGTTTGGTTATACCTTTTATTGGCTAACTGAATAAGGTTAAATTATGTATACCGCACAGCGCTTATATCGAATCGGGTGTAGAACGGGGTAAAGTAACAATTCTGGAATTTTATTGGTAATTAAAAGAGGAAACACCCCGTTCTGTCACGAAATTTCTTATTTAAAAATTATATATAACAACCCCCCACGATCGCTCTGTGAATAATTCAACCTTCGTTTATAAAAACCGGATAGTCTTGGGATTCACCAAAATTAATAGACTGTTTAAAGTGCCATGTGCTCAAGTGGATAATTAATTAATTAATAAAAAGTGGTGATAGATTTTTACCAAAATCACTTGGTTCACCTAATTGCTATTAAAACCAATCAATTACTTATATAATAAAGTGCTGAGTGCTGGAATAATTTATAGTATAATTACGATTTACATGATAAAGAGTTCATTAAACTTAAAAAAAAAAATTTCTATGCATTATAATTCAGTTTGTCTCTGTTTATTTGTTTTTAATTTGCACTACAGTCCTAGGGGGTTATTTATCAAAGTCTGAATGCAAACCTTTTTTTACTATAAAATCTGAATATGTAGTGGTATAAAAAAACTAAAAATTTTTTCGGGATTTATTAAACTGCGAGGCTGAAAAAAGTCAGAATATGAAAATCTGGCTTCTCAGACCTGCCAAGGTTGTATATAAGTCAGTGGGAGAGATCCCTATCCTATTTGGTAGTGGTCTGCGCTGGAATTATCCAGAAAATACAACTATTTCAGATTTCTCCGGCAAAAAAACACAAAAAACGCATACATAACAGGGATCCCCAACCTTTTGAACCTGTGAGAAACATTCAGAAGTAAAAGGGGTTGAGGAGCAACACAAGCATGAAAAATGTTCTTGGGGTACCAAATAAGTGCTGTGATTGGTCATTTGGTAGCCCCTATGTGGATTGTCAACCTACAATGATTCTCTGTTTGGCAGTGAACCTGGTTTTTATACAACCAAAACTTGCCTCCAAGTAGGGTTACCACCTTTTCTTGAAAAAAATACCAGCCTTCCTATATATTTACATTTTTTTCCTATTAATAACATTGGGATCAACCATCAAAAATACCAGCCAGGTGGCAACCCTACCTCCACGCCAGTAATTAAAAAATAAGCGGCTGCTTTGTGGCCAGTGAGAGCAACATCCAAGAGGTTGGAGAGCAACATGTTGCTCACGAGCTAATGGTTGGGGGATGACTAATATCTAACTTTGTAGAAATCAACAAAATCACCCAAGCCCCGCCCCTAATCCCCGCCCACTCCACATCAGAGCTAAAAACTTAACCCTCTCCCCAAGGCTCCCTTATAAGTTAAAAAAAAAAATGCATTGGTGCCAGGGCCCCCCATAAAAATTTTTTTTTTTAAATTGGTGGTCAGGGCCCCCCGACAAGTTAAAAAAAATTGCAGCCCCATAAAATATTTTTTTGAAAAAATTGGTGGTCAGGCCCCCCGACAAGTTAAAAAAAAATTGATGACCAGGGCCCCCCTATATGTGAAAAGCCAGGGTCCCCTTGCAAGTTAAAAAAAGTTGGGGCTGCAGAAAATATTTTTTTTTTTAAAACTTTGTCGCAAAGATCCTCATTACAAATTTAAAAAAAAAATTCTTAAATTGGTGCAGCGGCCTATAGAGTATTAAAATAAAAAAATTGGTGGCCACGGGATTAAAAAAACCAAAAAAAAAAACCCACATTGATGTCAGTAGAATTGAAGTCGTGGCTTCAGGACTTCAATTATAGCTGTTTTAGTGACTTTGGGTATTTTCACCTCTTCGGAACTTCAGTGTCGGCTTCTATGGGGACTTCAGGTCTTTCCGCCTCTTCAGGACTTCGCAAATGTTCGGCACTTCCACATTCTGCCGCAAGACTTCGGACGAGATGCTGCGCTCCTAAATCTTTGAAGATTGCAGCACTGCCGGGCCCCCCTTCAGCCCCGGGACACTTGTCCCCCCTGTCCCCCCTCTGATGGCGGGCCTGAGCATGTACAATTATAATCGACATTGTTAAAACGATGACACACGTCCTTATTGCCTGTGTGTAGTGATGGGTGAATTTATTCCCCAGGTGCAAATTTGCGGTGAATTCCATGTATGTGCGTCGGTGTCCAAAATGAGATGCTGGCGAAATTCATAAATTTTTCGTTAAAGCGAGATGCCACAGATTCGCCCATCACTACCTGTGTGTGCTCAGGCTTGTCTTGCCCTATTTATGTCTTTGAAATGTAATATTTGTTTCACTGTGGATTGAAACGAGATCAATCAATGGTGTGTCTGCACGACTGAGTTCTCAGCATACTTCATTAGCTTGCCATAGTTTATGTTTGCTTTCCAGTTCTTTAATGTGATGTTCATCTTGAACTGTCTTTCTCTTTTCCTTTGGGAGCCTAGTTTAATTAGCTCCTCTCTAATGGAACACTTATGTGCCTCCCAGACTGTCACCTGGGATAATTCCATTGGAACTGTTAGCCGAAAATTCATTTGTAATGAACGTGTTTATTGTGTTTCCGATTTCATTATCCGTAACTAACCTTTCATTTGGATTCCAAGTCAAGGCTCAAGTGTATGTTAAAGGCGAATAACTTTATCAAATGACGTGAATCATTGGATGGATGTGAATTAAAGATATTGTATTATCAGGGCCAGACTGGCCCATGAATCATTAATTTTTTTCCGATTATCGGATGAATCTCAGAGCAGATCACAATATCTTCTAATTGAAAAAGACACATCTGCCATTGACTTCTAAATGACCTCAACGGGTTTGTGATGGCGGATTTTCGGGTTTGGACTTTTAGCAGCTTTGGGGTATATTAAGGGGTAGATTTACTAAGGTTCGAATTGATTCAAAGTCAAAATTTTAATCAAATTCGATTTTAAAAAAAATCGAAATTCGATTTTATTTTGGGCTTATTCGACCATCGTATAGCCCAAAATCTGCCAAATTAAAAAATTCGAATTCGATTGTCGAAGTACTGGCCCTTTAAAGAAAATTTGATAATACAATTCGGCAGATAAAACCTACCGAATTGCTATGTATCCCTATGGGAAGCTCCCATAGGATTTTTACAAGCTTTTTTGATAGAATATAAAAAATTCGATCAAATTGATTGATCAAATTTTTTATATTCAATTGTTCGCTAATTCGAATTGCGTTAAAACCCCTCGAATTCGAGATTTAATTTGAGGGTCAAATTTGAGGGTTAACTAAATCTGCCCCTTAATCTCGAAAAAAAATTCAAGTTTTTTTTCCCTCTAAAAATTAGAGGTTTGATAAATAACCCCCTTAATGTAGTTCTTTGCATTGTTCCCTTTTAAATACACATTGAACCCCATGACATTCATTGGCAATATATTCAGCTTCAGGTCATATAGCAAAAAAATTACACTGTATAATTTTGTGCACCAATTCAGGCTTCTAATATCTTACACAGGTGTTTGATGGTTGATCCCAATGTTATTAATAGGAAAAAAAGATAAATATATGGGAAGGCCGGTATTTTTTTTCAGGAAAAGGTGGCGACTCTAGTTGTGTCCGGGAGCTCAGGTCAGTCTTATCATCTGTCATACAGACTTTTTTTATGCACAATGCCTTCTGTTTTGTGAATTACGCCTTATGAATATTCTATTTTGTACAACGGAAAATGTAATTAGCTTTCCAATCCAATGTACATTAAATTTTTCAGTGATTTTGAGTTACAGATAAAGGATCCATTGTCCAGAAACCCCTTATTCCCAAAGCTCTGATATATGGGAAGGTCCTCCACCATAGACTCAATTTTCACCCTTGGGACTTATCAATATCTTGGCTGGAATATTCTTTTCTCTACAAGTCCCTATTCCTATTTTCAGTTTGTCACAGTCTGGTAAGGGAATGTGAAGTGTATCTTCACTTTTTTAATTTCCAATTCCTAATTTAAATAACAAAAAAAAAAAAATACAAATACAAAAAGTATTGTAGAAGTGATACCTATATCGGCTACCAATAAAATTACATTGCAAAAGCTTTCGGAGCACCAAGGCCCCTTCATTAGGCAAAATACAAATGAGGGCTAGAAGGGCACAGCATATATACTTTTAGATCAGTGAAGGGTATTCATGGGTTATAAATTAGGAAGTTACAGATAGATAGAGATCAGTTGTAGAGATAATACAATGAATTAGGGTGGGTCGTAAATAGTCCAGGGTTCTGGAAAGTGCATATTTATGAATTGTTTTGTGTAATTCCTAATTATGCATGGTTGTGTTAACCTTACCCCATTCTGTCTTGGTCTAGTTCAAACTATTTGACCTGACTGAATCCAGACCCCTGTACTATTTACAACCCACCCTAATTACTTTCATTACCTTCTACAAGTTATCTCTGCCTTTCTAATTCTAAGATATAATTATTCATTATTGGAAGCAAAACCAGCTTATTGGGGTTATTTAATGTTTACATGATTTTCTAGTAGACTTATACCCTTGAGAAAGAATTCCTTATCAGGAATACTAAGCTTTCCCACCCATAGAGGTATGGGATTCATTATCTGGAAACCCGTTACACAGAAAGCTCCAAATTAGGGAAGGCCATCCCCATAGACTCCATTTTATCCAAATCATCTACATTTTTAAAAATTATTTCTGTTTTCTCTGTAATAATAAAACAGAAGCTTGTACTTGATCCCAACTAAGATATAATTAATCCTTATTGGAAGCAAAACCAGCCTATTGGGTTTATTTCATGTTTACATGATTTTTACTTAAAGGACCAGTAACATGAAAAAAAAAAACATTTTGAAAATTCATTTGTATGTAATGAAAAAAAAAATCTTCATTAAGAAATAACTTCCCGAAACTCCACTTGCGCTCCGCTTCAGAAAAGGCGACAGGGCGACGATCCATCATTCAGCACTTGATTTCTCCTCCCTGGCTATCTCCTATAAGGAAGGCAGGGAGGAGAAACGAGTGCCGCATGATGGATCGCCCGATCTGAAGAGGAGCGCAAGTGGAGTATTTGTAAGTTATTTCTTATTAAAGACTTGGTGTTTTTTTTCGTTGCATTTAAAGATCCAAAAAAAAAAGGGAAAATAACAGAAGCGTTGAAGCCATTTTCGGGAACTGGAGTCTTGGCTAAAGGAGAATGGATTTGTGATACACACGAGAAAGGAATCAGAACGAGAAACTGCAAGTTTACGCAAGTTTATTCATATTGCTCAGAATGTATGTATGTGGTTGCTCAGAATTCCATTCTCTTTCATTATGCAAAAATAAAATCTTAGGGTGGAATCAAAATTTGACTTATCTTCCAAGTTAATTCTGCACACCCCATTCATAATTGCTAAAAGCTCTCCATAAAAACAGACACAGCGATTCTCACGGCAAAATAAAATCAGTTTCTAAATATAACCCTTAGTAAATTCCGAATAATTTTCTATTGAATTACTGATGAAGAGGAATTGAATTAGATGACTGCTGCTATTGACTTGAATCCAGTAAATAAAACAGTAACTTCCTTTAAAACATATGAGAGTGCAATGTACAGCGCTGGTCAGACATTTCACATTAGTAGAAAGCGACACATGGAGCCTGGGAAAGAATGAATTTCTGCACAATGATTTATGGGTTCATATAATGAAAGGCAGAAACAGACTATATGGGAACGATTTACGAAATTCACGCGAATGGATCGAAGTTCGATCGAATTCGATCGAATAACGATCGTACGAATTTATCGTGAAATCGTAAAGGGAATTTTGGCCTCTTTGATCATCGAATAGATCGAATGATCGGATATTCGATAATTCGATCATTCGATGATCGAAGGAATAAAATTTTTATAGTTATTCGACTGCCTACTTCGCCAGATTGAACCTACCGAATTGTAATAGAAGCCTATGGGAAGCTACTCATAGGCTTCAGAGACTAAGTCCTGCTCAAATACCATTCGTATGATCGAAGCGTTCGATTGTTCATACGAATTTTTTGGACGTTCGAATAAGATTTTACAATGTTTTCGTGAAATTGAACGATTGGTATCCGATCGTAGGAATTCATCGAGAAATCGAATATCGAGCGAAATGATAGCCTAAAACTATTCGATAAGCATTCGATAGTCGAATGCTTATCGAATTTCAAATTTAGTCGAGCAAATTTTCGGGAAGAATAGTAAATTTGCTCCTATGCATTTTTACAAGGGAAAGTCATCAGCTGGCGGTAAATTACAGTACTTTTTAGTGATGATTCTTTGCTCTTCCCCCTACACCTCCTTTCTGCTGAAAGCATGATATTTACTGTTGCAGCTGATTAGCTCTTGTGCATCTGGTTTAGTATTTGCATGAAGAAGCTCTGGGAAGGTCAGAAATCCTTTTGTTCTTTTAGGGTTCTTACACATGGGCGTTTTTACCTGCGCTCCCATGCGTTTCCGTTGTTCCGTTCAGCCGCAGGGGAGCGCAGGAGTAAGCGCACTTGATTTGTTTCAATGTGACTGTACTCACACAGACGCACGTAGACGCTGAACATGGGTTGAGACGCAACATGCTGCATTTTACCTGCGTTCAGCGCTTACAAGCGTCTGTGTAAGTACAGCCCCCTTCAAAAGAATTGAGTGCGTCTACTCCTGCGCTCCCTTGTGGTAGAACGGAACAAAATGGAACGCAGGAGAGCGCAGGTAAAAACGCCCACGTGTAAGAGCCCTTAGGATTGTGGTGTGAAACAGTTATATATATATATATATATATATATATATATAAATATATATATATATATATATATTGATTAGTATGTAGTCTTCTCAAAGGGTTTGCTCACCTTTAAATTAACTTTTAGTATGATGTAGAGAGTGATATTTAGACAATTTGCAATTGGTTTTTATTTTTTTTTTTATTATTTGTGGTTTTTGAGTTATTTAGCTTTTTATTCAGCAGCTCTTGAATGGCCCTAGCAACCATGTATTGATTTGAATAAGAGACTGGAATATGAATAGGAGAGGCCTGAATAGAAAGAGGAGTAATAAAAAGTAACCATAAAAATAAATTTAGAGCCTTAAGGGCAATCCATACAAGGAGATTCGGGGAGATTTAGTCGCCTGGCGACTAATCGCCTCTTCTTTTTGGAAACAATCTCCCGAGCTGCCTTCACGTGTCTTCCCATCCGCTATGATGGAAAGTCGCCTGCGCTGAAGTACACGCGGCACTTCGATTTCTGAAGTCGCCATAAGTTTCCTTGTGAGGCAACTTCGGAAAACGAATCACCGCGTGTGCTTTAGCGCAGGCAACTTTTCATTATAACGGATGGGAAGATCGGGTAGATTCGGGGAGATTTTCCGCAGTAGAAGAGGCGACTAAATCTCCCTGAATCTGCTCATGTGTACTAACCCTTACAGAGCACTTGATTTTAGATGGGGTCAGTGACCCCCACTTAGAAGCTGGAAAGACACAGAAGAAAACATATCAAAAATGATAAAAAAATAAAGACTGATTAAAAGGTTGCTTAGAATTAGCCATTCTACAACACACAAAAAGTTGGAGAAGGATCACCTTAAAATTAACTTTTATAATGACGTTGAGAGTGATATTCTGACAATTTGCTACTGGTTTACACTTTTTATTATATGTAGTTTTTATGTTATTTAGCTTTTTATTCAGCAGTTCAGTTTAATAAGAGACTGGAATATGAATAGAAAGACAATTAATATAAAGTAGCAATAGCAATGTATTTGTAGCCTTGCAGAGCATTTTTTTTTTTGGTGGGGTCAGCGACCTCCATTTGAAAGCTGCAAAGAGTTACTGCTCTCCTCAGCACATTTCCATTTTTTCCTTAATTATTGGCAGCTTTTAGGGCTCTTACACAAGAGCGTTTGATGCTGCGCTCCCCTGCGTTCCGGTTTTATGCGTTCAGCCGCAGGGGAGAGCAGGAGTAGATGCATTCCGTTTTTTTAATGGTGCTGTACTCACACACGTGCATGTATGTGCCAAACGCAGGTAAAATGCAACATGTTGCGTCTCAACCTGCGTTCGGCGACCTACATGCGCCTTTGTGTTTTTCAGCCAACTTTAGCCATGAAATGTCCAGCATAGGGTACGGTTGTTTTCAGATTGTTTATTAGCAGTTATCTTAACAGATGAAAAAATTTCAATTGCATGAAGAGCAATTGTACATACATTTTGTTTTGTGGATATACATTTCTTTTAGCAGTTCTAAGACTAGGCGCTAGGCTGTATGAGTCAGCTCTGAGTCATTGTATATTGCCTTCAACACAACAGTTGACTTAAAGGAACAGTTCAGGGTAAACCTAAAAACTGGGTAAATAGATAGGCTGCGCAAAATAAAAAATGTTTCTAATATAGTTAGTCAGGGAAAAATGCAAACTATAGAAGTTGGAGTGACTGGATGTCTAATATAATAGCCAGAATCCAACTTCCTGCTTTTCAGCTCTCTAAATCTGAGTAAGTCAGCGACTTGAAGGGGGGCCACATGGGACATAACTGTTCAGTGAGTTTGCAATTGATCCTCAGCATTCAGCTCAGATTCGAAAGCAACAGTTATGGCCCATGTGGCCCTCCCTCAAGTCACTGATTGGTTACTGCCTGGTAACCAGGGTAAACACTCAGTGTAAGCCAAGAGAGCTGAAAAGCAAGAACTAGTGTCCTGTTGTGTTAGGTTAGACTTACACTCGTGCCAGCCTTTAAACATTACATTTTTGCCTAACTAACTATATTGAAAACATGTTTTATTTTGAACAGCCTATCTATTTACCCAGTTTTTACTTTTATACTGAACAATTCCTTTAAACATGCAAGTGGCAGTAAGCTTGCAGGGGAGTGGGAGACAGATACAGTATTTGACTGCTGGCAATCAGCATATATATGGTTAAACGATGTCAGCAAAGCACCCATGTTTAAGTGCTTTTACACTAGGGATACACCGAATGCAGGATTTGGCCATTTTCAGCAGGATTCGGATTCGGCTGAATCCTTGTGCCTGGTTTAACTGAATCCGAATCCAAAAAATCATGTGACTTTTCGGCACAAAACAAGGAAGTAAAAATTTTTTACTTAAAGGGGTGGTTCACCTTCAAGTTAACTTTTAGTATATTGTAGAAGGGCCAATTCTAAGAAACTTTTAAATTGGTCTTCATTATTTATTTTTCATTGTTTTTTAATGATTTGCAATTTTGTTCTGTTTCAAATGGGGGTCACTGGCACCATCTAAAAACAAATGCTCTGTAAGGCTACAAATGTATTGTTATTGCCACTTTTTATTACTTATCGTTCTATTAAGTCCATCCCCTATTCATATTCCAGTCTCTTATTCAAATCAATGCAGGGTTGCTAGGGTAATTTGTACCCTAGAAACCAAATTGCTGACACTGCAAACTAGAGAGCTGCTGAATAAAAAGCTAAATAACTATAAAACCACAAACAATAAAAAATGAAAACCAATTGCAAATTGTCTCAGAATATCACTCTGTACATTATACTAAAAGTTAACTCAAAGGTGAACAACCCCTTTAATAAAAGTGCGCGACACGCTTTTAACCTCCCCCTGGCTAACTTGCATATGCAAATTAGGGTTTGGATTCGGTTCGGTATTCACCCAAATCTTTTGTAATGGATTCGGGGGTTCAGCCGAATCCAAAATAGTGGAATCAGTGCATCACTATTTTACACACAAGCGCCTGAAGCTGCAGGAGCAGACACTTAAAATATTTTCAGTGGGGCTGTACCTACACAGGTGCATGTAGGCACTGAACGCAGGTTAAGACGCAAGATGCGGCATTTTTCGTGCGTTCGGCACCTTCATGCACCATTGAGAAAAGTGAGAGCGTCTGTTCCTGAGAAGGTTCGGGCGCTCGTGTGTTATACACACGCATAAATTGAATGCAGACAGTTGCTAGACTGAGAATACCACTTATTAAAATACATTTAATTAGAGCTAAACTTTCATGTGGCATACATGGCATGCAAAACTAGATATGAAAATATATTTTTTCTTTATTCATTTTTATTAACATCGGCAAGACGTTAATGCCGAATCATCAGATAGAGGTCGTATTCTGTTGCTACTACCTGCATACCTGACGATTCGGGTCTCCATGTCAGTAGAGAAAACGAACGTTACATATGTTGCCACCTTAACTGACAGTTTGAGAAGAGATAGTCAGGTTGGCAAAAGAGTCAGGATTAGGAACTTCAGGAAAGAATTATTTATAAAAGCGAAAAATTCGTGAAATGAGTCGTGTCACATTTTTGATGTGCGTTGCATTTTTTTTGACGTTTCGAGAATTTATTCACCAGCGGCGAATCACGGGAATTTGCCGTGAATTCGCGCCTGGTGAATAAATTCACCCATCTCTAATCATTTCAGATATAAAAGCAATAGGTAACTAATGTGATGTAAATTCATATTTTAAAACAACTGCCCAGCCCGCGTCCCCTATTATATAAGATTTCTGCCGCTTCATCTCTATCTTCACTTACTGCAATGATCTTAATTTGCCCCCTTTCGTTGCTGCTTCTTCTCTGCTATTCTCCTGGTGCTCTTGTTTATAGATGTGGAATGCTGATCATTTCAATTTGAAAAGCTGTCCTAGCCCCCTCCCCCTGCTGCTTCTACAACTTTTGTAGTTCCCATTTGTTTAGTTATCTGATGTGTCATCTCTGCTGTCAGTAATTAAATTAATCAGGGACATTCTAAAAACTTGGTTAATTGGCCTACAATTTGCCCCATCTGATTGTTCAGGCCTATTACCCTCTAAGGAGGAGCCTCACAGGCTGGGTCCTCACTTCAATTCACAAGCGAAGGTTTATCTATTTTATCTATGAGTTATACATGAGTAAAGGAAACACTGTCCTTTCCTGTGTGCCCTGTTACATAAGTTCTCTGCTGCTTCATCTCCTACAACCTCACTTACTGGCTGCAATTAGCTCCTCTCTCTCCAGGTATGTTGATCAATTACACATGCACTCTTCCACTGCTGCTTTTTCTCTAATATTCATCTGTTTACTAATTTGGTACACTGATTGTTTAAATATGTGCACCCTTTCACTGCTGCTGCTGCTTCTTCTTCTCTGCTATTCCCCTGCTCATAGATTTGGTATACTGATCATTTAGGGAAACTGTCATGGGAAAACATTATTTTTTTTTTTTTAAACGGATCAGTTAATAGTGCTGCTCCAGTAGACTTATGCACTGAAATCCATTTCTCAAAAGCCATTTTGTCAATTTCCCAGCTGCCCCTGGTCATGTGACTTGTGCCAGCACTTTAGGATGGAACTGCTTTCTGGCAGGCTGTTGTTTTTCCTTCTCAATGTAACTGAATGGAACACAGTGGGACATGGGTTTTACTATTTAGTGCTGTTCTTAGATCTACCAGGCAGCTGTTATCTTGTGTTAGGGAGCTGTTATCTGGTTACCTTCCCATTGTTCTGTTGTTAGGTTGCTGGGTGGGGGAAAGATAGGTGGTGCTATCACTCCAACTTGCAGTACAGCAGTAAAGAGTGATTGAAGTTTATCAGAGCACAAGTCAAATGACTTGGGGCAGCTGGGAAATTGACTATGTCTAGCCCCATGTCAGATTTTAAAATGAAATATAAAAAAATCTGTTTGCTCTTTTGAGAAATGGATTTCAATGCAGAATTCTTCTGGAACAGCACTATTAACTGATGCATTTTGAAAAAAAATTTTTCCCATGACAGTATCCCTTTAAACTTTCCCCCTTTCGCTGCTGCTGCTGCTGCTTCTTCTCTGCTATTTCCCTGCTCATAGATTTGGTATACTGATCATTTAAACTTTCCCCCTTTCGCTGCTGCTGCTTCTTCTTCTCTCATATTCTCTTGTTTGTCGATGTGGTTTGCTGATAATTTAACAAGTTGCCCCCTTTTACTGCTGCTTCTCTGCTATTCCCTATTTATACATTTGGTAGGCTGGTCATATAAACTCTCCCCCTTTCACTGCTGCTTCTTCTAGGATATTCTCCTGTTTACGAATTTGGTAGCTCATTTAAAAAATGTCAGATTTTCAAAGCTTTTAGTCCCCCTGCTGCTTGCACAACTTTTGTAGTTCTCTTTTTTTTTAGTGTTTGATGTGTCCTCTCTGTTGCCAGTTATTTAACCTATCAGCGGCATTCTGAAAACACCTCACAGGCTGGATCCTCACATCCGTTCTCAAACAAACTACAGAGATACGTTATACATGAACTAAGGAGACACTTGTCCTGCCTGTGTACCCTGTTACATAAGATCTCTGCTGCTGCTTCATCTCCATCTCTTGCAACTTCACTGAATTGCAATTTTCTCATCTCTCTTCAGGTATGCTGATCATTTTAATCTGCAACCTTTCACTGATGCTTTTTCTGATGTTCTAGTCTCCTGTTTCTAAATTTGTTATGCTACTCATTCCCCTGTTACTTTTGTAGTTCCTGTTTGTTTAGTTATCAGATGTCTCCAGTAATTAACTTAATCAGTAACATTCTAAAAACCTGGTTAATTGGCCTACATTTGGCCCCAGCTGATTGGGCAGGCCTTGCAATCTAGTGTCCCAGTCTAAAGCTGGCCATAGACGTAACAATTACGATCTTTCTCGGAAAAGATCGTTCGTTTCAACACACACGTGTAGAGCTGAATCGTCAGATATACAGGTAGAAACAATAGAATTCTACTTGTATCTGACGATTCAGCACTAACAATGGCCGATGTTCAGGCTGCGTTCAAAGGCATCCGATCAAAATTTTCCGTCCAGTCCGATCAACCAGCCGACCGATATCTTAATCCTCTGACGATATCGGTCGGCTCATTTCCCACCATACACGCACCGAATATCGTACGAAAATTCGCTTTGTACGATATTATCTGTGCGTCTATGGCCACCTTAAGGGTAGGGACAGACAGGGAGATTCGGGGAGAGTCTGTCGCCTGGCGTTTTTAGCAGGCGACAATCTCCCCGAATTACCTTCTCCCTGCCTGCCGCTAGTATACTGACAAAGCGCCAGCGCCTGTGCAGACGCGGCGCGGCGATTTCCGGAATCGCCCGAAGTTACTTCGTGAGGAAACTTCGGGCGATTCCGGAAATCGCCGCACCACATGTGCACAGAGCCGGCGCTTTTACATTTCAACTAGCAACGGACAGGGAGAAGGACGTTCGGAGAGATTGTCGCCTGCTATTAAACGCCAGGCGACTGAATCTCCCCGAATCTCCCTGTCTGTCCCCAGCTCAAAGCTGACCAAATGTAAAGATTTTTAAAAGATCCAATAGTTATCGTGAGACCCAGATTGTTTCAAAACGATCATTTAAATGCCCGATGTGTCCATCAACTAAAAAGACCATTTCAGGCGATATTGCCAGCAAAACTGAAGGATCGCTGCCTGCTTGGCCCTGCAAACATAGGTAGATTGCATGGGGGCCGATAAAGAATTTTTAACCTGATCGATCAATTTTCAGACCGATGTCAGACGAAAAATCGCAAGATGTACGATTGTTCAAATATCACTAAGCGCACGATAACATGACAGATTGGTCAGACTTTGCTAAGATCGGTCGTTCAGCAGAGAAAGATCTTTGCGTCTATGAGGAGCTTAAGGGGAAGATTCACAGTCTGGGTCCTCACTTCAGTAAATTAAGCAAACAGTGTTTCTATGAGTTATACATGAGTTAACGAAAAAACTGCCTGTCCTGTGTGTCCTGATACATAAGAACTCTACTGCTTCATCTCCATCTCCTGCAACCTCACTAACTGCAATTCTCTCATCTCTCTTCAGGTATCATTTAAATTTGCTCCATTTTCAGATATTTCCAAGCCTCCCTGCTGCTTGTGGAACTTTTGTAGTTCCAAGTTATCAGATGTGTTGTCTCTGCTGCCAGTAATTGACTTATCATGCTACAGACTTGGGTAATTGGCCTATAACTGGTTCCAGCTGATTTGGCCTGAACATCTAGTATCCCTCTAAGGTAAAGCCTCACAGTCTGTGTCCTCACTTCAGTTCACAAGCAAAGTATATGAGTTATACAAAAGGGAAACTATCAACCAAGGACTGACACTGCAATACAAAGACATTTTTAATCTACGCTGGAATAACAGGCTGCCTGGCATCTTTCAACCACAACTGCCCAACTTGAAGACTTTCACCATCTGCCAGACTCACTGTAACCTGTATTATCTTCATACTGTTTCATGCTTTTATTACCTGCCTATTCACATAATTCTAATACTGAGATGTGATTAACATCATACTTCTTGTTCATTGCATCAAACACTGCACAAACACCTCCTCTCACATAGACGCAATCTTTTAAATCACCTTCCCACAAAGCTGTCTACTACCTCCCACTCCTGTCTTTTGTCCTGCCACTCAGTAGAGATGTCTCACATCCCTATTGTCTCTAGACCTAAACCTGTACTCTCAGCACCACCTTCTCCCAGACATGCTAACCTGGAGAATTTAATCCACATTCCTCTCTCTCCTTCACTCCCATTCAGTTGTGCACTATGGAACGCTGGCTCTGCTTGCAATAAGCTAACCTCTATCCATGAGCTATTTCTTTCCCACTCCGTCAACATGCTAGCTGTCACTGAAACCTGGCTCCCATCCACAGAAACTGCATCCCCTGCAGCACTCTCATCATTCACTCCTAGACCTGGTGATGGGCAAGGAAGAGGGGTGGGGATCTTGCTGTCCCCACGTTGTACTTTTCGAGTGCTAGACGTTGTTCCGTGCCTATGCTTTAATAGCTTTGAAGTCCACACAATCCGTCTGTTTTCTCCCCTCTCCCTCCGCGTGGCTGTAATATACCGTCCTCCAGGACCTGTATCTCCGTTCTTAAATAACTTTGTAGCTTGGTTGTCGTATTTCCTATGCTCAAGTCTACCCTCTATTATTGTAGGGAACTTCAATATGCCTTCTGGCAACCACAACAGCTCCGCAGCATCTCATCTGCTGTCCCTTACCAGTGTATTTGGGCTCACTCAGTGGGCTCCATCGCACACACACTCTGAAGGGCACAGTCTGGGCCTGGTATTCACTCGTCGTTGCAAAATCTCGAATTCCTCAAACTCTCCCTTTCCTTTTTCTGATCACCATCTTCTGTCTTTTGATGTTTTGCTCTCTCCCATCCATAAACCACCCAAAGCCATTAGAACACAAATACAAATCCATAATTTTGATCTCAGTGATCTTTCTTCAGCACTGTCTGAAATCGTCTCCCATTCTTGCCTAAATACAGCTGTTACACATCATAACACTACACTATCCAACACACTTGACAAAAAGACACCTCACACTACTTACAACAGAAGACAAAAAACCCAGCCCTGGCACACACACGAGACTCTCTATCTGCAGAGGTGCAGTAGAACTGCTGAGCGCTACTGGAGGAAATCTCAGGATCAAGCTGACTTCATACACTACAAATTCATGTTTTCATCTTACAATGCTGCCCTCACTCTAGCCAAACAAGCTTATTTTGCCACGTTGATATCATCTAATCCATAACGTAGAGTCTTGATTCTTGATGGGTCCGGGTTGCGGATAAGGTACTTGCGGGTCAGGCTAGCGGGTCCAGGTGGGTAACAATGTGGGTCACAGGTCCGGATTTCGGGTACAGGTCACAAAAAATGAAACCGTGCAGGACTCTCCCATAACATCTGTTTCAAACATTCAACTCTCTGCCCACCACTGCCTGACCACATTTACAGCTCAATCTCTTGCTGTATACTTTCAAGAGAAAGAGACACCATTAGAAATGAGATGCCAGTAACAAACACTATGCCTTTCATACACAGGCCAGTACCTAACATTCCATCCATCACGCAAGCACCACCCGGCTCCAGTCATTATACACTGTCATGGTTCTTCCTGGTCAATGAGAAAGCAGTAGCCTCACTTCTGTCTGCCTCACACCCAACCACCTGTCCTCTTGGCCCAATCCAACCCCAACTTATCTTCTTGCTACCATCTACCCACTGACCTCCCAAATAATCCTCTCTTGATCGTGTGTCTCTGTCCAACTCCATCCTATAGCTCACCTTTCCAATCAGAATAAACTTTTAGAACATACTGTTTACAACCACCAACTTTTTCTCTACTAAGGCTCTGCTTGAGCCACTTCAATCTGGCTTCCTACCACTATATTCAGCTGAGATGCCAATACCAAAGTCTCCACTAACCTCTTGTCTGCTAACTCCAAAGGACCAGTGGAGTTACTATAGAGTAAGCAGACCCAGTGGTTGCAGGGGGTTCCAGTCACAAATATGGATCAGTGCCTAGGGTTGCAGGGGGTGTAATCTCTATACTAATACTCCTCAACTCTGCTGCTTTTGACGCAGTTGGTCACCTGTTCCTTTCTGACACTTTTCTCTCCCTTGACATACAGGGTTCAGCACTCTCCTGGATCAGGTCATACCTCTATAACCCCTCCTCCTCTGTCTCTTTCTTGGATAGAATTCGATACGAGATATCCCATAGCACATCCATTTCTACATGTGACTCCTTATCTCTTCCCTAACTCTGTAATATAAATGTCAATATTTTCTCAACATAGACTTCTCTCACAGCTACATAATGTACCTAGTGTATCAACTATCCCCACCCTATAGATTGTAAACCTGTGGCAGGGTCATCATTAAATACTGTATCATTCTGTTTGTAAATTACTGTATCTACCCCAATATACAGTGTGTTGTAAAAGGTTGCTGCTTTATAAATAAATGTAATTAGAACTCTATGCTCTCACACAAACCAAAGGCAAGCTTACATGCTACATTCAGCATCAGCTAATGAGAGGCGTGTCTTTTCCTCTTATAGTTCATCCTGTACTTTTACTATGTCCTGTCAGGTGATCAGTGAGTGACACACAGACCATCACAACATGGCGGCTCAGTGTAAAGATGTAAAGTAGCAATATGTATTGATATGTATAAGGCAATTTGCTAATATTATTTGTAGCATGATTATTCGAATATTAATCACTTTAGTTATGTCAGGCTGGAAATGGCTAGGAATTCCTCCAGTTATTGTGTACTGGATATCTGAAATATGTTGTCTTAAAGCAAAACTAAAGCTAATTTACAGCTTCTCTGCCTCTGTAACAATAAGAGCTTACAGGTTCTGAATAGGAAAGTAATATATTCCATAAATTACACACACACTTGATTTGACACAAATTATTGCAAAAAAAAAAAAAGAAATATGTAGGAATATATTTAAAAGCTGTACAAATTTTTTTTTTTAAACTAATACAAATATATGTTTGTATTTTAGCATAAGGAATGATAGTTACAGAAGAAGGAGATCATTTATCAATATTTGAATTCAAGTTTTTGCTACAATTAAAATTATTTTCTGAATGTTTACAAAACCCACATTTTTGTAATAACGGATACTTAGGAGGCCCATTTACTAAATTTGTGTGAAGAATTCGAAATTCGATCGAATTAAAAAACATTTTTTTTGAATATTAACCCTCAAAATCAAATTTTTGTAAATCTGCCCCTATGTATCAATTCCCATGCTTACTGTTGTCTGGACATAAATCTGCAGACTGAGGAACCCTTGCCATTGCGCTGAGAGAGTCTCTAACCATTGCCCTTGATGGCAAAATAAAGGACTTTAAGTGGGGGTGCTGCCCAACATTTCTATTTTATACAAAAGCTGTCTATTTAAAAGAAGCAAAAAACTCTTCAGAGGGGTCCTTAATTAACACAACCACCCCTGACCTGTGCTCCTCAGTACCCACCCAATTTCATCACTCCCACCCACTCTCAGATAGGGGTTGAGAGGGTGATTTCCATGGCCATGGGGTCTGCTTCCTTTATAGTTAGACCACTGTCAGAAAGCCATGATTTGATATGCTCTGGGCAACTGTTATGTCAGGGATACTCAACTCATTCAATTACTGAGGTACAGTGAAGAAAATGCCATCTGAGTGCAATTGCCATGCTTTTTCCCAAATTGCACAATTGTTTTCCCTAAATGGCACAAATGTTGTCCCCAGAATTATGGTGTCATTGCAGACACAAACAAATAATTCTCAGAATGTAATTTTGCTGCAGCTACTGCACTTGCATCAGACTCACCAGAAAGGACACAACTGTTCAAGCAGTTTGCCAAAAATTGGGTTGCTTAGTGTCATGGGTATAGCCTTGGTAGTGTAGTGGTGCAGTTTGGGAGGCCCCTCCAGCAGTTGTGACTAGTGATGGGCAAATCTGGGGCGTTTCACTTTGCCAAATTTTTCACGAATTTCCTTAGAAAAAACAGACACACAAAACGAGACGCAAATCTTTGCCAGCCAAATTTTTCCTGGCGTTTCATGAATTTCTTCAAGGGAATTTGCCACAGGCGAATAAATTTGCCCATCACTAGTCGTGACTTAATTCTCCTTTAATCAACTAAAATGAAAATTGACTTCTGTAGAATGTTGTCTGGTTTGAGGTGGTGGCTTTGTATTTTAATAATTCTCCTGTTAAGTTTGGAAAACTCAAATACATTCAAGATTGTGGATTATTTTTTTTCATTGAATTGTGGGGGAAAAAGGCAGATTTTAATACATTTGTCCCTAAGTATTTATACAAGAATGTGTTCTCTATGTACAAATAGATCTTAATTTTTCTACTTCATGCCAAATTCCTTCACAGGGTCATTTTGAAGAGCTGTTGTCTTGTAGCTGTAATTTGTGATGGCAACCCACTGTCACCTGGAAAATGATTTGATGTTTTATAGTTAACGGGCAAATACTAATAAATGATAGTTCCTTCTGTAATTTTTCACTGGCACACTTTTCAGTCCCACCAATTAAAAACCATCCTATACATCTTTTTTGAAAGTATGATTTCTGACAACCCCCACCTCCCTCTGGCAGGAAGAGTGGGTCAAGAAAGGGAATATTATTTCGGCAAAACATTTCAAGCCTAACATTTCAAGCCTAAGCAATCACAGTAGTCATACGGGTATTATAGAGACTAAATTCCCCAGACTTGTGTCAACCAAACAAAATATGAAATAAACGTCTTGTATTGTTACTAGAAGGTTGTGGAAGGACGTCAACGTTTGTTGCCAAGGGCTGGAAATATTCTGTCTGAGTTCAGCCACATAGTCACACACTGTACAATCACAATACTTATACTCTAGATGCTCTAATACAGTGATTCTCAACCTTGGCCCTCCAGCTGTTAAGGAACTACAAGTCCCACAATGCATTTGCCTGACTGTGGCTGTCAGACTCCTTCATTGCATTGTGGGACTTGTAGTTTATTAACAGCTGGAGGGGCAAGGTTGAGAATCACTGCTCTAATAATTCTGCCAGTGATCCATTCATTTCCCAAAAAAATATCATTGTAATTTTCTTGAGAATGCTGTAAATTTGATATTAAAGGACAAGGAAAGGCAAAAATAAAATCTGATTTTTACTTTCTTTAATGAAAAAGAAATCTATCTCCAATATACTTTAATTAAAAAATGTCTACCGTTTTTATAAGAAACCTGACTTTATGCCGTGAAATTCTCCCTTCATTTACTGCTGTGGATAGGAATTGTCACACGGTCCCTAACCTCTGGCAGAGAAACAATCATACTTATGAACAGCAGGGGGAGCCCCTGCCTTACTTACCAGCCATGCAGAACTCAAGCAGCTTTGTTTTTTGATCATTTATGACAATTCCTAAGAAGCCCAGACCACACTGAGCATGTGTATGTAGAACAGTGAATTTTCTGTTTTCTATACGTGGCTTAACATGATCAAGTTTCAAAATGAATTTCTGAAATATGCGACTGATGAATTGCCTGAAATGTCTTTGAATAAAACTTGAATATAAAAATGGATATCACCCTTTTATGTGTGTTTGGGAATGAGAGGATGGTTATGGAGCGTCCTTGTGCCATTTTTTTTACGCTATTTTCCAACAGAATAACTCATGAAAATAGATTTTAAAAAATGTCCTTACAGAAAGAGTTAATGAAGATGATGAATGAATGTGTCCAAATGTGTTCATCAGCTTTGAGCAACCATTTGATTGCTGTCAGAGCCTATCAGCTTCAAAGATTGGAGTGGGACCAAAGAGGAAGCTGGTGTACAGGCTTGACAAGAAATGATTGCAGTATCCAAGGGGTCAAGGAAGTTTGTGGTCATATCCAGAAAATAGTTAATGAAGAACTATAGAGCACCTGGGAACACTCGGAAGTAGAATCTATATTCAGGAATTGAACCTGGGTCTTTGGCGTCTTTTTATTTCCAATGTTTGAGCCAGAGTACAATGTGATGATGTCATGCTGTGGTACGGCCCAACATATGGGTGCCGCCATAATTGTATGAGGAACGCTCCGTAGGCCTCTTGCTTTAGTCACCATTTCGGCAACCACCCAGGAATTTTAGGCTATCAAACCATATGTTTCAGCCACCCATGATTGGGAGGTTTGCTTATCTACATTTTAACTCCCTCATGTATGTAATGCTATTTTAGTTTCCCCTGGATAGTCCAGCAGAAGCTTGGAACCCACAAAATAGTGAAGCCACAGTCAGGTTGTAAAAAAGTTAAAAAGCTTACATTTATTTCCAAAATTTAAGAACCATTAGCCTGATGCGTTTTGTGTCATAGGCATCCCTATGATGAAGTGTCTTTCAGACACGAAACGCATCAGGCTAATGGTTCTTAAATTTTGGAAATAAATGTAAGCTTTTTAACTTTTTATAACCTGACTGTGGCTTCACTATTTTGTGGGTTCGAGGCTTGTGCCAGCCTCTTTACAAGTTTCTGGATTGCTCCCCTTGCTGGAGGTCTGGGGCGTGTGCACCCAGGCCCACTGTGTACAGCGGTAAGCTCTTTCGATACGTTTATACCGAACACACAAATTATAAATTTGTGCAGAACACTGCACAGGACACTTTGGCAGGTAGTGGAAGCTTATGCTGCAAGAGCGATTAGAATATAGTACACTATTAATAAGATTTATGGCTTTCCAGCTCCCAATTTACATGGGCATTTTCTGCACCAGGCTTCCAAATACAGCTATGGGGAACCCACTAGACATCCTTGTACCAATGAGAATATCTAAATAATGCACATGCCTACACAGACAAGCCCTTTATCTAAGGACAACAATCATAAGGAAATACATTCCTATTCCTCTTCACCTTTCTCAACTAGTCCTACAGCATTACAAATAGTCAAACTACTGTAAAAATTAAAGGGATCCTGTCATGGGAAAAAAAATGTTTTCAAAATGTATCAGTTAATAGTGCTGTTCCAGAAGAATTCTGCACTGAAATCCATTTCTCAAAAGAGCAAACAGATTTTTTTATATTTCATTTTGAAATCTGACATGGGGCTAGACATTTTGTCAATTTCCCAGCTGCCCCAAGTCATGTGACTTGTGCTCTGATAAACTTCAATCACTCTTTACTGCTGTACTGCAAGTTGAAGTGATATCACCCCCTCCCTTCCCCCACACCCAGCAGCCTAACAACAGAACAATGGTAAGGTAACCAGATAACAGTTCCCTAACACAAGATAACAGCTGCCTGGTAGATCTAAGAACAGCACTCAATAGTAAAAACCCATGTCCCACTGCGTACTATTCAGTTACACTGAGAAGGAAAAACAACAGCCTGCCAGAAAGCAGTTCCCTCCTGAAGTGCTGGCACAAGTCACATGACCAGGGGCAGCCGGGAAATTGACAAAATGGCTAGCCCCATGTCAGATTTCAAAACTGAATATAAAAAATTATGTTTGCTCTTTTGAGAAATGGATTTCAGTGCAGAAGTCTACTGGAGCAGCACTATTAACTGATGCGTTAAAAAAAAAAAAAAAAACATGTTTTCCCATGACAATTTTCCTTTAAATTACATTAATGGGAGTACTTTCCAAAATGACAACTTCTTCCTAAGATGCCTTAAAAATACCAGTACTCCCTAAATGTTATTTGGAAATTGCCAACCCTTTGATTATCTAGTTCTTCTGAACAAGAACTCTCGTCATCTCCTGATAACTAAGAACCCTTTAGTACTGAAAAATTAGGATAATGTAATAAATGAAAAGTAAGGATTAAATAAATAATAAATAGGAAATGAAAGAAATGTAATAAATACACACTAAATAACAAGGAAAATAATAAAAACGATCAAAAGGCAGTGAGATTGAACTACCATTCCCTTCATTTTAAAGCAGCCACTTCCAACTGTAAATGCGAGTAAAGCATAGCTCCTAATTAAATTATTAGTCATCTGAAGCATTGTCAGGGAGAACATGTGCCTCTCAGATATAATTGCCAACAAGATGCCGAGGGCATTTTAACAAAAAGCAGAGGTCAGGTAGGACATCGGAAGCTAAAACAGAAATGTAAAATGCACTTGTGAAATCTTGTTGCACAGCAAGGGCCCAGCAAGCTGGAGATCTATATACAAGACTCAACTGAAACCCGATATTATTCCTACAAGGTAATAGAACATCTCTTATTATTCTATGGCTATCCTATCAGTCATTAAACCAACCTCACAGCATGTGTGGGATATATTCTCATGAACACTTTAGTAAAGGATGTTTTGAAATCTATGCATATTAATGACTGACATCTATGACATCCTCAGTAATGGCGCCATTCCATGAAAGAGCAAAAGAAACCATTTATAACTGAGCCCTGATTTGTGCACAGTAATGCTTAAGGCCCCCATACATGGACCGATAAAAGCTGCCGACAGCTTACTGGCCCATGTGTGGGGCAATCCGATGTGCTTCCTCAGTCGATATCTGGCCAAAAGTTGTCCAGCTCTCTATTGGGCAGGTTAAAAAAATCCCGTCGGATCACAGCCACATCTGCGTTAATGCGGTGCCTTGATCCGACCTCCCGTATCGCCTCCATTCTGATCCGATCGTTGGGTCCTAGGGCCCGTGTATGGCCGCCTTTATACAGGACCTTGACAAGTCTGAGATGGCGGATTTTCAGATACTGGGTTTTTGCAGCATCGGGACTAAAAAAAAATCTCTAAAATTTTGGGTTTTTTTCCACAAAAAAATATAGTTTCTGCCAAAAAACCTTGACCAGAAAAATTTGAGGAAGAGATCTGCTTGTTTGGCGATGTTGCCAAACGAGCGGATCCCTCCCCGATATGCCCTAGGGCCCAACGATTGGATCATAAGGGCCCTTACACACGGGCGTTTTTACCTGCGCTCCCCTGCGTTGCGTTTCGCTGCGTTCAGCCGCAGGGGAGCGCAGGTATAGACGCACTCAATTATTTTCAATGGGGCTGTACTCACACAAACGCATGTAGGCGCCGAACGCAGGAAAAATGCAGCATGTTGCGTCTGAACCTGCGTTCAGCACTTACACGCATCTCGTGGGTACAACCTCATTGAAAAGAATGAGGTGCGTCTAGACCTGAACACAGCCAAACGCAACGCAGGGGAGCGCAGGTCCAAAACGCCCGTGTGTACGGGCCCTTAAGGAGGCCATATGGGCCGTCGGATCGCAGGACCGCATCAATGAACAGATCCGAAGTGATTTTTAGTCCCGCCCGATCGACATCTGCCTGACTTTCGGCCAGATATCGATCCGTGAAGCCCGTCGGAGTGCCCCATACACTGCCGACTTGGTCTGTCTGCAGCTTTTATCGGCCCGTGTATGGCCACCTTAAAGTAGATAACCCCTTAATGTTTACATGATTTCCTAGTAGACTTAAGATATGAAGATCCAAATTACAGAAAGATCCATTATCCAAAAACCCCCAGGTCATTAATGATAACCGGTACCATTCCTGTACTAAAACGACATATGCAAAAACAGCCAAGGTCTCCACAACGTAATCACTTCAATGCTTCTCTTTCGTTCCATTGATTGGAAAGGCTGCAGCCGTGACATTTCTTGGAAGTTTTGCATCAAATAGAATGAACTTACACTTCTCCTTATCGGTTGTAAAACACATTGGGGCCGATTCAAATCAATTTGTGAACCTTTTACAGCAAGGCCATGTATATAAACGAATTATAGCAATTGTATTTGATCTTGCTTAGACAGTTCATTGCAGCCGTTGTGTAGTTTTCACATGTACATAGTGCGATTTTGTAATTCACAAACAACAAAGGGAGAAAATGTTATTTCATTCATCTCATTGAATCTGGTCCATTAAGTCAGTTTAGGATATAGTTTTATTTTTAATTTTTTGCGGTGGGGGGAGATGATAATTATATTGCACATTGATGGCAATTTCTTGCTTTGTTGCTCAAATCACAATATTTTGAGAAAGCCTAAATATATGGGTTAGTGTCCGTTCATTCTCTTTGATTCTTGAAACCTGGGGTTTTCCGGATAAGGGGTCTTTCTGTACTTTTCAATCTTCATACCTTAAGTCTACTAAAAAACATGTAAACATTAAATAAACCCAATAGGACTTTTTTTTCCTTCAATAAGGATTAATTATATATTAATGGGGATCACATACAAAATACTGTTGTTTTATTACAGAGGAAAAAACAAATAATTTTTAAAACCTTGAATTATTTCATTAAAATGGATTCTATGGAAGACAGCCTTCCAGTAATTTGGAACTTTCTGGATTTCCAGACAACGGCTCCTACACCTGTACCTACAATCACAGAACTCCTATGGCAAAGGAAGATATAAAAAGGGGCGATTTATAAGTGATCTCTTAAGACTCGCAAGTGCAGTCTTGGGATGCAACATGAAATAATTACAAAAGAATTGCGTGCATCTAGGCCTGCGCTCCCCTGCGGCTGAGCACAGCAAAACGGAACGCAGGGGAGCGCAGGTACGAATGCCCACGTGTAAGGGCCCTTCAGCTTCTCACTCCAAATACAGGAAGAAAGAACAGGGAACCAGATTGATACAGATCAGCTGGGATTCTCATTGGAGGATTTATTTTTCATGTAATGCAGCCGCTGGCCGTGGAGATTGAGGGAAAGTTTTAGAAAAGTTTTATTATGCAATATTGCTTTAAGAATACAAACCTGATGTTGGTGGACTACGGATCCCAACATGCCTTGAGCTTCAGTATGTGTTACATTATTCAGTAAATAAATAAATAAATAAAATTTGGTTGATCAGTGCAGTAGGGTTTACTACCCCTTTAATTTATCTTTAAATTATTTTTAGCAGACGCAAGTAGTGATGGGTGATTCAGTGACAAATTTTGGCGTGAATTTCAAGGGAAACGGTGAACAATTTGCAAAAGTCTGCCATGTCTCGTTATTGACGCGGGCATCCGTTTTGGACGCCGGTGTCGAAAAACTGGACACCCGCATCAAAAATGAGACGTCGGCATATTTTCGCCAGGCCAAATTTCACCGGCATTTTGCGAATAACTGGAATTCGCTGTGAATTCGGCACAGGCGAATACATTTGCCCATCACTAGACGTAAGTTCTAGTGTTCCAAAATACAGATATCTCTTATCTGGAAAACTGCAGGTCCCTAGCATTCTGGATAACAGGTCCCATACCCATACTTGCATCTCTAAACACACCCTTCTATTTGCACTTTGTGTTTGAAACAGCAATTGCTTCAACATTTTTGAATCCCCTTCATGGTACATGTATGGGACTTGTTACCCAGAATGCTCGGGACCTGGAGTTTTCCAGATAACAAATGTTTCTGTAATTTGGATCTACATACAAGAAAATCATGTAAACGTGAAATACACCCAATCGGCTGGTTTTGCTTCCAATAAGGATTAATTATATCTTAGTTGGGATCAAGTACAAGCCACTGTTTTATTATTACAGAGAAAAAGGAAATCATTTTTAAAAATTTGGATTATTTGTATAAAATGCAGTCTATGGAAGACAGTCTTTCCGTAATTTCAAGATTTCTGGATAACGAGTCTCTGCATAATGGATCCTATAATTGTGCAAAAAATACAGAACAGATGGACACAACAAAGGCCTTGAGGAGATATCACTTCTCTTGTACCAAAACATCTTACTGACCCGCATCAAATGAACTGCAAGCTAATGAAGTTTCCATCATCGGGCAATTCTCTCGGTGCCGTTACATTTATATTATAGGAAGACTTACGTAAGAGGAGAAAACTGTTAATAAAGGCCCGGCATTAATCTGTCAGTCTTTGTCACTAAACACCATAACGTTAATTAAGCTTTACAGACATAATTCTTCCTACAAGACTGTAATAAAATCAAACTTAATTAAATCATCGGAAGAACTTTCTTTTTTCTTCATCTCAGAGCTAAAGCTTCAGAAGTGATGCCCCGGCCCAATTAAAATGACTCTGAATCATTAAACTGAAGGAATATCATATGCTTTCCATCGGATGAATTTCCCAGAACGATAGATTTAAGAAAAAGGAAGTCTGTTCAACATCTGAGCAGGAACTGTCATGATGGATTAGAAGGTCCCCTATCTGCTAAGTGAGCCTTGAACATGACGAGCTTTCTTTAATTTCATTTATTGTCTTCTCACACAAGGATCCATCCCCTCTATAAAAGGCTGATTTACTGCTGTCGATCTGGAAACAGATGCATTGTGCACATGTGAGGGAGAAACCAGCCAGACACTATTAACTATTCCTCTTGCAAAAATAAAATGAAAGAAAGCCTAACAAAAAGCATAAAGGTATGGGGACCATCTGGAAACCTTTAACATAGAATGCTCTGACATACAGCAGTGGAGTTTGGGGTCGCAGTAAATGGTAACCTACTGTACTATGAGCCTGGATGCAAAAGTGTGTGGTCATTCAAAAAGAGCTTGTGTCCAGCATGTGGATGTTCTTTGTATCTAGTTCTGGATTGAAAATATGGACCTAGATCAGTGATCCCCAACCAGTGGCTTGTGAGCAACATGTTGCTCCCCAACCCCTTGGATGTGGCTCCCAGTGGTTTCAAAGCAGGTGCTTATTCTTGAATTTTGGACTTGAAGGCAAGTTTTTTTTTGTACATAAACCATGTTTACTGCCAAACAGAGTCAGAGTCTAGGGGGCAGATTCACTAAAGCGCGAAGCGGCTAACGCTAGCGCAAATTCGCCAGAGTGACGTCAAATCATAACTTCGCAAATTCACTAACACCGTCTCTGGCGAATTTACGCTAGTGAAGTAGATAGACTTGCGCAACTTCGCACCCTTTCGCCAGGCGTAGTTGTGCACGGCAAAGGATAGTAATTACGCAAATTCACTATGATCAACTTTTTGCTGTTCGTTAGCAAACGTAACTTCGCCAGGTCAGACCAAGGGAAGTGCAATACAATAGATAGGAGGTTGAAAAAAAAAATTTCAATTTTTTTTCTAAGTCCCAAAAAACGCTGTGGTGTGTTTTACCATTGTGGGTGATAGTCTGAAAAAGATCGATTTTTTTTTGGGGGGGGGGGGTTACCCTCCTTCCCCCCTACATATGGCTACACTACTATACAGGGGGCTCATGTAGGGCAATAGGACAACTTTATTTTTTTGATTAAAGGTTTCCTGGGCTTGTGTAGTGGCTGTAACATATACTTCTATTATATTTTGTCATTCGCGCCGTATGCAAATTAGGCTTCGTTAGCGTAACTGCGCTTTGCCTAGCGAAGTAACACTAACGCAAATACCCTACCGTTCGCTGACCTGAGCGTAACTTCGCCCTTTAGTGAATTTGCGTAGCACTGCCGAACATTCGCTTGGTGAAGTGCGGTGAACACTAGCGAAGCTTGCGCTGGCGTTTCTTCGGATCTTAGTGTATGTCCCACTAGGTTGGGGACCCCTGACCTAGATGCAGTCCTTGTCGCTTACTATAGGGCAGAAGTTAATTACAAGATATAATCTGTATGACATGCAAGATTGAGAATGATGGTGGGCACCAATGTTCTACTCCCATCCACCCCTTTTATGAATATAGTGCTGTATTTTTTGGGACACTTGCAGGTCTCTGTGCTCCAATTTGTCTTATTTACGAAGGGTTAAACACAGGCAGTGGTGTCTGTACATTGATCACACCATGCACCTTGTACTTGCATCTATCCCCTAATACAGCACAAAGTGTCTTGTCCCTTGCACCTGTTGTATATTTGTTGGCAAATCCAAAACAAGGAAAGTGCAGGGCTCTGAAGAGGAAGGGAGTCCTGTAGGAACAAGTGGGAAGTACAGGGCACCTGATATGCCTTGTTCCTAAAGGTAATCACTTTAGTGAGCAGCTAAGATTGTCAGAAGTATAACTCTATGACATGCATTAGGCACTTGCAAGTCTCTGTGCTCCAATATGTCTTATGTATATAAGATTAAACACAAGTCGTGGTGTGTATGTGTATATAATACACAAAAGCCGTAAATATCTTGTAAATTATATCCTTATAAACGGTGAGTTCTGATGTCATCAGTTATAAACGGTGAGTTCTGATGTCATTTCTGTCACATGACTCACTGAAACTTGTGTATTATAATAAATAAAGTACCCCCAGTTGCAAAATATGAGGATATTAGAAGTTACCTCGGAGGCCTTAGGCCTCGTGTTTTTATATGGTCATGAAACTCCTCGGTAACATATAATATCCTTATATTTTACAAGAGGGGGTACTTTATTCACTATATTAATCACACCATACACCTAGCATGCAATGTTTCGGATGTGAAAAAGGGAGTCACCCACGAAACACTGCATGCTGCAATAAAGAATTAGCAAGGTTTATCCTGCTAGCTGTACCTGTGTGCCAGTGACTTCTCCAATGTGTGGATCAATACTGTATTGTAGGCTGCTGCAGACTATGATTAAATATCTGTGAGATACGAAACACCTAAGGTTGTGCCTTATTGTCCCTAAATAAACTACAATCTTCATTTTACATGTCTGGATGATTGTTCTTTGGGTGCCTGTTCTACTTCAATACGGTATTGATCCTCTCCCGTAGCTGAAGGTTCAGAGCAGTACAGCTGGACCTCTTCTAACACTTGATGAGTCAACATCAACAAGTCCTTTCTATTAATGTATCTCCAGTGTGTTGCCCAAGTGTTGCCTCTTACATGGACATACCTGCACGCCAACCAATCAGGTGCAAATATTTTCATCTCTAGATTTGGGTGCCAATATTTGCACCTTAAGACCATATTGAGGCGCAAGTTTCATTGTAAAGTTCTGAAGTGCAACAACTGACAGTAAGTGTGGGTGCTGTGGAGGACTTAACAGATGTGGGGGGGGGGACTTACAGCAAATCAATGAAGGTTAATTGCCAGGCTTTATCTCCTGAACGCTGCTCAGTCGCACACATGATAAATTAGACCCATTTGGCTGTGTGGTTTGCTGAGCAGTGAGATCATCTGGGAAATCACATGGCAAATCACATGAAGTGTGCTATGGAATTCATCTTTTCTGTGCAATCAAAGGCACCTTCCCAATGACTCCCACACAAAAGAATGCTTACTGTTCTCCGCTACAGATGGGCACAACCGTCATGATACTATATCAACATTTACTCCCATTTACACATTGATCGCCAGCAAGGCTTTTTTCTTTTCAACTTGGCAACGCTCACAGCTTTATAGAGTTTGATTGATTCCAGCCGAATGTCATTATCATTGGCCCATGTAGAAGGTAACGGGTAACTCTGCACAGTGGATTCAAGCCTGACCAATAGGGAAAAGCATTTTAACTGATAAGTGTACAGTATATAGGGAGTCCTAGGCCGACCTGGAACTGCAAAAGCCAGATTCTGTTTATTGCAATAATGTTTGTCTAAGTCTTTGCCTAAGTCTTTCCTACTTATTAAGGAGACTTTTACAATTAAAACCAGATTCTACTGCAATTTCCTTGCACCAGAGAAATAAATCTACTTTATACACAAATTACACTTCTTTTGTTCTATTAGATTATAATAAAGTTACAGATACATAAAACATAATTGTAACAATCTTTGTCCTGTAAATCTAGGGATACTCAAGACTGCAGAGTCTCAACTGTGCCCTTAATTTGCATTTAGGCTGCACCCCTGCCACACACGTCCACAGATTGGGAACCAGTTAAAGGGAAACTGTCATGAGAAAACGTGTTGTTTTTTATTAGCTTCAGTTAATAGTGCTGCTCCAGTAGAATTCTGCACTGAAATCCATTTCTCAAAAGAGCAAACAGATTTTTTTATATTTCATTTTTGAAATCTGACATGGGGCTAGACATTTTGTCAATTTCCCAGCTGCAACAGTCATGTGACTTGTGCCAGCACTTTAGGAGGGAACTGCTTTCTGGCAGGCTGTTTTTTTCCTTCTCAATGTAATAGAATAAACACAGTGGGACATGGGTTTTACTATTGAGTGCTGTTCTTAGATCTACCAGGCAGCTGTTATCTTGTGTTAGGGAGCTGTTATCTGGTTACCTTCCCATTGTTCTGTTGTTAGGCTGCTGGGTGGGGGAAAGGGAGGGGGTGATATCACTCCAACTTGCAGTACAGCAGTAAAGAGTGATTGAAGTCACATGACTAGGGGCAGCTGGGAAATTGACAATATGTCTAGCCCCATGTCAGATTTCAAAATGAAATCTAAAAAAAATCTGTTTGCTCTTTTGAAAAATGGATTACAATGCAGAATTCTTCTGGAACAGCACTATTAACTGATGCATTTTGAAAAAAAAAAAATTCTCATGACAGGATCCCATTAAACACAGTAATACAGGGACATTCAACCTGCATTCCTCCAGCTGTGGTTCAAGAACATTTATGGGACCTGGCCTTTCTTCATTCTCAGGACCCTCTCCTTTCCTGAATACCTATGCTTTCCCGATAGAGTAATTATACAACATTTAAGTACCATACCAAGATATATTGTATTAATATGCAAGAACCCCATAATCTCCAATTAACTCTCCCTCTTAATATTCAGCCTGATAATTCTTTGGTTTCTTTGTAGTAAAGATGAAGACAAATCTAATTATATTCTGTCTTTAGTTCTTCACAGGACACCCACTCACTATATGAAAAGCTGTTTGTTAATTCTATTGTTTAACCTTCTCTACCCTGTGTTTTACTTATCTCCCATCTGCAGATGTCATTAGGAATTATAGTATTTAAGTAAGGAACGCTCGGCACCTTTTCTTTTATGGCAAACTTGTGTCTGGGAGGGATTACAGTCTTATATCCAGTTCATTTGTGTTTGTAGTTTCCTTATGCTTTTACAAAAGATGTAACATCATCACAACTGAAGTGTAAGGCATTATTGCATATAAATATAACCAAATGGATATTATTACTTTTTACTTTACATAACATTACCCTAGTGGTGATATTTACTAGTTTGAGGCCCTTCACCAATTTCTGTCAGCATTTAAAGGGATTCTGCCATGATTTTATGGTATAGTTTATATGTTTATTTATTACACTGTGCCGAGTGGTGTAACTATAGAGGGGTCTGCTTCCTCTATAGCTAACAATAACCCCCCCCCCCACCTGCTCTATTACCTGCGGCTGGGAAACAGAGCACAAGTTGGCACAGAAAAGAGAGTGGGCAGGGTCAGGCAGACACTGGGTGGAGTATGGGTAGAGAGTGGGTGGAGTCAAGGCAGGAAGTGGGAACTGGGTGGAAGGATGGGAATAGGAGTGAGCTGGGCCCTTCTGAAGATTTTTTGCAGGGTGGCCCAGCACAGTGCCACTGACTGTGCATACAAGTAGACCCTTCTACCATTTAAAAATTTGTTCTTGAACCAATAAATGTATTTTTATTGTTGTAATACTGGTGTATGGGCAGCCATCTCAAGTAATTATATCTGGTCATGTGCTTTTAGAAATAGCCAGCACTTCATGATGGAAGTGCTTTTAGACAGCCTATTGCTTTTCCTACTCGGTGTAACTGGGAGAGGTGCAGTGGGACTTGGATTTCTCAGTTGGAATTCTCAGTTTGAAATGGACGGTGATTATTTAAGAAATGCTTTTTTATTTGTTATACTTGTGAGTATACCCATTTGGGATTTTTTTTTATTCAGCATTGAAATACATATTTCACAAATTTTTTCCTTTCCATGTTGAAGATTTTATAAATTGTGTCTGGCACATATACCTCTAACTGTATATCTGGTGAGTAGGAAATCTCCCCGGAGAGGCACATGTTACCCTCACTGATTTTCAATTACTTTCAACTGTGGTGTGTTGCTGTGTGCAAAAATATAATTCACTTGTCTGGAAATTATACACTAGAAAGTTTTTTTTATTTTGTGCTTTATTTTTCTTAATTTTTGAAGAAAGCGCTGATTGGACTCGATTCTATTAGACAGCTATGATCTGGTACCTTTCAGTTGTTTGGCTGCTGGGAGGGAAATGGAGGGGGGATATCACTCCACCTTTCAGCAAAGCAGTAAATAATGGCTGAAGTTTATCAGAGAATAAGTCACATGACTGAGAGCACCTGGGAAACTTACATATTAGCCTCATAAGATTTCAAAATCTGTTTGCTCCTTTGGAAAACAGATCTAAATGCAGAATTCTGATGGAGGAGACCTAATAGTTATAGACCTAATGCATTTAGTTAAAAAGCATGTTTTTCCATGACAAAATACCTATCTAAAAAGTCAAGGGGGGACAGTGCCCATCACAGAGACCATATCCTCTTCTCAATTATCACTGCAAAAGCTTTATCAGAAATGATCATTAAGTTATGTATTGTTCTTTGCCCTGGTAAATTGCACCTCCAATGCTTTTCCCTGCTCTACCTGCATGGTTTACGCATGAGCTGATCTTCTAGCCTGAAGCCTACTACTTATGCCTGGTAACAGCCAGCTCATTTTTAGCCTTGGGTCATGTGGTAGACACCCCCTACATTATCAATGACTCTTGAATGACACTCTACCCTCCTTGTGAGTGTCTCTGATGCCTTCTCAGAGCAGTAATAGTGACTTTACCTAATCCAAAATGGCAACCTGTGTTCTGTAGAAGTACGGGGCATTCCACAGGTAAATAATGTATCTGACTTTCCTTTAAAGCTGTCAAAGTAGTTGCTGAAACTTCATAAAAGTTAGTAAAATGTCACTGAAATACCATTATTTATGTAACATTTCAAAGACTGAAAAATTAACAAGGGATAGAAAAAAAATTATTGATTCTTTCTTTTTTTCAACCAGTTAAATTCATCCTGCCATGGGAAATAATTGGATTTTACCAGGTTGCAGATGGCTAGCAAAGGGCAATGACATTTTGGTTGAAGAGATGCCATATTTCATGTTTTATAAATGGTCCATTGGAATTATACCTTTCCATCAAAGCTAAAGTTGATGCTTTATCATAACAGTCCCTAAATAAAAAAAAAATATGTAATGAATTGATTATTTCGCTACCAGCATAGCCCAGTGATAACATGGAAAAATTAATAAATGATTGAAATCCAAGGATAAATCTATCCATGAAACAAGTGTATTAAAGATCCAAACAAAATGTTGAAATTTAGTTATCTTTGTAGCTTTCACTTTTGTCTCTTGGGTATTTTATGATGTTACAAGTAAAAACAAACAGTAAAAATACCTAATATTAAATAAAAAATGCTCTGATATCTCAATTACAGAAATATCAACAAACAGATTTTTTAAATAAAGTGAAAAGAAAATAAATTTGATTGGGATTGACATATTAGTGATTTATTTCCTAAATAGTGGAGACTAGAAATTTCTTCAGTAGTGGTATGTTTGCTGTATGCCAGTGATCCCCAACCAGTAGCTTGCGGGCAACATGTTGCTCTCCAACCCCTTGGATGTTGCTCCCAGTGGCCTCAAAGCAGCCGCTTATTTTTGAATTCCAGGCTTGGAGGAAAGTTTTAGTTGTATAAAAACCAGGTGCACTGCCATACAGAGCGTCAGTGTAGAATGACAATCCACATAGGGGCTACCAAATGGCCAATCACAGCACTTATTTGGCACCTCAAGAACATTTTTCATGCTTGTGTTGCTCCCCAACTCCTTTTACTTCTGAATGTTGCTCACAGGTTCAAAAGGTTGGGGATCCCTGCTGTATGCTATGATCTTCTATCTGCTGTATAGACAAAGCCCTATTGAGTCTATTATGTTGAGTAGAGCCTTGGTTGACGCATGTTTATGACCTTTCCCCAAAAGCCCTTAAAAAAGAATGTATTTTATGTAAAAGTACCATACTTTCTATAAATAAAGCATGGTGTAGACCAGGGATCCCCAACCTTTTGAACCCGTGATCAACATTTAGAAGTAAAAGGAGTTGGAGAGCAACACTAACAGGAAAAACTTTCTTGGGGTGCCAAATAAGTGCTGTGATTGGCCATTTGGTAGTCCCTATGTGGATTGTCAACCTACATTGAGGCTCTGTTTGGCAGTGCACCTGGTTTTTATACAACCAAAACTTGTCTCCAAGCCAAGAAATCTAAAATAAGCACCTGCTTTGAGGCCACTGGGAGCAACATCCAAAGGGTTGGAGAGCAACATGTGGCTCACAAGCTACTGGTTGGGGATCACTGGTATAGACTATAGCTGTTTGGATGTCCTTAGATTCCTCTACTTGGTAATGTCAAAGAAACCAAGCAGATGATGCTCTAGTTTGGCCAACTGATTTGATCAAGTCACATAACAGGCCCATGGGAATAGACAGCATCCAAACCCCAACATTGTCTTTGCTTTATAAGATTTTCAAGCCTGCCAAACCCTGATATTGCTTAGTTCTGCTGTCAATGTGGCTCCACATAGGTTTAACAGTACGAATAAAGCACAATGTTTCCTCCTCACTGTTCTAAATATACAGGTATGAGACCTGTTATCCAAAATGCTTGGGACCTGGGGTTTTCCGAAGGAGTAGTCTTTCCTTAATTTGGATCTTCATGCCTTAAGTCTGCTTAAAAATCATGGAAACACTAAATAAACCCAATAGGCTGGTTTTGCTTCCAATAAGGATTAATTATATCTTAGTTTCGATCAAGTACAAGTTACTGTTTTATTATTACAGAGAAAAAGGAATCGCTTTTAAAAATTTTAGTTATTTGCTTAAAATTCAGTGTAATGGAGATGGCCTTCCCATAATTGGGAACTTACTGGATAGCAGGTTTCTGGATAATGGATCCCAAACCTGTATATGTTTTCCTTTTTTTCTATATTTAAAATATATTTTTTTAATTGCTCCATAGCACAAAACATACTGTACCTTTTAGGAAACTTACAGCAAGTATATAAGTTATCCTAAAATAATTCTCCTAGACATTAAAGAACAAGGAAAGTGTAAAATAGAATAAGGGTAGAAATGCTGTATTTTGTATACTAAACATAAACATGAACTTACTGCACCACAAGCCTAATCAAACAAATGATTTATGCTTTCAAAGTTGGCCACAGGGGGCTGTCATCTTGTAACTTTGTTATACATCTTTGCAAGACCAAGACTGTGCACATGCTCAGTGTGATCTGGGCTGCTTAGGGATCCTCATAAATTATCAAAACAGGGAAACAAACAAAGCTGCTTGAGTTCTGCATGGCTGGGAAGTAAGGCAGGGGCTCCCCCTGCTGTTCATAAGTATGATTGTTTCCCTAAGGGACCGTCTGACAATTCCAATCCACAGCAATAAATGAAGAGGGAATTTCACTGCATACAGTAAGGTTGCACATTTTTTTATTTAAAGTATATTAGAGATAGGTTTCTTTTTCATTAAAGAAAGTAAAAATTGGATTTTTTTTGCCTTTCTTTGTCCTTTAAATATTATCCTTAGGCAAAAATCCAAACAATAAACAGTTTATTTTTTAAACAGAAGATTCCTAAACTAAGCCAATCAAGTATTACAGTTGTTTTGTATACATAAAATAAAGGCATTAGATCCATTATCCGGAAACCCGTTATCCAGAAAGCTATAAATTAGGCTGCTTCACATAGATTCCATTTTAATCAAATCACATTTTAAAAATGAATTCCTTTTTCTCTGTAATTATAAAACCCTGCCTTGTTATTTATCCTAACTAATATATACTCACTCCTTATTGGAGGAAAACCCAATCCTATTAAGTTTAATGAATCTTTAAATGATTTTTTAGCAGACTTAAGGTCTAGTGTTCCAATTTACATGCATAAGAGAATACTTTCTAAAGACAAAACACTTTAACATATTTGAACTAATTTGGCCTTTATATGTGAGTTTTAAAATTAATTAAACTTGCATTGGATGCTGCAAATTCAATGTGAAAACCAGAAGATGTCAGTCAGTGTGAAATCAACGTTTTTTTTTAGGTTTTTTAATCATTGGTCCAGCAATGTTATTGCAGTACTCCCTATAAAAGGCAAGTACAGGTATGGTAATCTCTGAATTATGGAAAGGCCATCTCCCATACACTCCCCCTTTTCTCTGTAATAACAAAACAGTAACTTGTACTTGATCCCAACTAAGATATAATTAATCCTTATTGGAAGCAAAATCAGCCTATTGGGTTTATTTAATGTTTACAGGATTTTCTAGTAGACTTAAGGTATAAAAATTAAAATAACGGAAATATTCATTATCCAGAAATCCTCAAGTCCCGAGACTTCAGGATAACAGGTCCTGTACCTGTAATACAAATATAACAGAGCTTATATGCAGAGAACAAATACCATTTATAGGATGAAAGTCTTGCCATCAATAAATATTACATTTGCATATGCTGAAGAGTAGTGATGGGCGAATTCATTCGACAGGGGCAAATTCGTGGCGAATTCCCGCGATTCGCCGCTGGAGAATAAATTCGCGAAACGCCAGTGAAATTTTGACGCGCCGAAAATGATGCGACGAGTGTGGAAAACAACACGACGCGATGGAAGCGATGCGCATTGAAAACGATGTGATGTGCCGAAGTTGAAGCGGCGAGCTCCAAAAGCGTGCCGCAACTCGTTTCGCGAAATCTTCGCCAATTCGAGAATTTCTCTGGAAATTCGCAAATTTTTCGGCGAAGCGAAACTCGGGAGATTCACCCATCACTACTGAAGAGACAAAAGAGATTAAAAAAATAGTCTGTAAATGTACAGTATATAGAATATCATCATTTGTGTGTTAATGGCCTGTGAATGGATTGACTGAATGAAAAACAAAAGATGTACATAAATAATATTAAGTATAACAGAGAGCTGGGAATGTTCTATACCTGCAATTCTAATGGCCAGTTTGACAGTAATCTCTGCATTTAAGCTCAGACACGTGCAAGGGAAATAAAAAATGGATTTTAGAGTGTTCTCTTCAATCCACATACTGCTAATAAATGATTTCTTTGTAATAATCCCCTTAAAAAGACTGATTTAAAATAACCAAAATCCACTCAAGCTGAAACATCGTCACTGTTTAAAATCCACTGGAGCCTCTATTTTTATACTCACAATAGAAGAGAACCTGTAACAACGATCGTTGTTTAAATTAGAGTCAGTCCAAAAAAAAAAATCAGATATTCAATATATGACGAGAGACCCTGAATATTGCTA
Source organism: Xenopus borealis (assembly GCA_024363595.1). NCBI lineage: Eukaryota > Metazoa > Chordata > Amphibia > Anura > Pipidae > Xenopus > Xenopus borealis. Next base: position 24,685,437 of record CM044431.1, read on the forward strand.
CAGATAACTAAAAGCCTGCAAGCTGTGAATTAGATATGAATCTGAACTGCAGTTACCGGGGTTCATTTATCAATAGTGGGTTACTGCCCAGGTGTAAATGTGCCCTGATGATAAATGAAAGTGCTTGTAGTCTGAACATTCATGTGTGTGTCATGAGCTGAACTGAATACTGGGTTTTGTACAATTTAACCAGGGACATGATGAGTTCTGATATGCTTGATGAGCAGAACCAGGGAAGGGAGAGGGAGGTGCAGCCCTTTTAATTCCTCTATGTGCTCTGACCCTAAAGGTGGCCATATATGGGCAGATCCAATCGATTGGAGAGGCCACCAAACAAGCAGATCTTGCACCAATATGACCATCTTGAGTGGGCGAGATAGGGTTGATCCAATCATGAGACCTGGCCCAAGGCCAGGAATCCAGGGGTGGGATTGAGGACCACAACATGAACCAATGACTGGAATTTGAAGCCTGCCTGGTCGACATCGGTCCCATTGGAGGGTTCCGTATATCGGGCAATAAGCTGCCGAGCTGTTCTGTCGACAGCTTTTCTCAGTCCATGTATGGCCACCTTTAGGCACAACTGAACAAAGAAGCCTTTAAGATTCCCAGCTTTTCTGCCAATTCAAGTATGGGATCCGTTATCCGGAAACCCGTTATCCAGAAGGCTTCAAATTGCAGAGAGACCAACTCCCATAGATTCCATGTTATCCAAATTTGTAAAAATATTAGCTTTTTCTCTGTAATAATGAAATATTTCCTTGTACTTGATCACAGATAAGGTATGATTAATCCTCATTGGAAGCAAAACCAGCCTATTGGGGTTATTTCATGTTTAAATTATTTCCTTGTAGACTTAAGATATGAAGATCCAAATATGGAAAGATCTGTTATCTGGAATAACCCAGGTCCTGAGCATTCTGGTTTAAAGGATCCCATACCTCTATAGACAAAGACAGGAGGTCCACCGTACTCAACTCTTGTCTTTGTCTGTATGAAGTTTGAGGTCACAGCTTCATTGCACCTCCGTCTGATGATTCAAAATTTAGGGTGAGCGCAACTTTCTCATTTTTAAAAAAAATCTAATATACCGTTCATGCTCACGTGCTTCCATTCCACTGCATTGAATTCATTATTGAATTCCCCTTAACTGAAACTCAGCTTTGTCCTGCTACAATATCCAGTCCTGTCGATGCAGAAGGAAATATCTGGGCATCCACATTTAATTTAGAATGGACAATATTATTACAACAGGTATTTTGGTTATTTTCAAATTTTCCAGCTGCTTAGAAGTCTATTTTTATTCATCTGCTCTTTGCACATTTAGAAAGATATGATTTATCTGCTCATGACATCATTAACACCAGGTTATTGTGTTTTTGGCTTAGATGATAAAATTGGGAAGGTTTATTCTAACTTAGTACAAGGTACTGTTTTATTACAGAGTAAAAGGAAATCATTTAATTATTTGATTAAAATAGAGTCTATGGAGCAGATTCACTAAGGGCTAGTCCAGACGGGGAGATTCAGGGGCGATCCGTCGCCTAGCGACTTCTCGACGGGACGGATAGCCCCCGAATTTCCCCGAATAGCTAGGCACCGGCAAGGCTTAAAAGCGCCGGCGCGTGTCCACACGGAGCAGCGCGATTTTTAAAATCGCTCCAAATTGCCTGGCGAGGGAATTTGGAGCGATTTTAAAAATCGCTCCAAATTGCCTGGCGAGGGAATTTGGAGCGATTTTAAAAATCGCGCCGCTCCGTGTGGACACGTGCCGGCGCTTTTAAGCCTTCGCCGGTGCCTAGCTATTCGGGGAGATTCGGGGGAGAGAAGTCGCCAGGCGACGGATCGCCCCCGAATCTCCCGTCTGGACTAAGCCTAAAGGCAGAGTGGCTAACACTAGCGAAAATTCACCAGCGTGACGTCATTTTGCCACTTTGTTGATTTACTAGTGAAGTGAAGCACTCTGACCAATGGATGTAAATACGCTAATTCACTAAGTTGTGCATTTTACTGAACGTTACCTCTTGCATCAGACTTTACTTCACCAGGTCAGACCAAGCGAAGTCCAATACAATAGATAGGAGCTTCTCAAAAAACGCTGGAGCCTTTTAGTTTTTGAAGTGTGATAGGCTGAAAAAGATTGTAAACATTTTTTGGGTTTACCCTCCTTCCCCCTTCCTATGGCAACTCAACTATACAGTGGTCACATGTGTAGGGCAATAGAACAAATGTATTTTATTTTATAAAGGATTCCCAGGCTTGTGTAGTGTAATGTAGTTGCTGCTGCATATATATCCATTATACTTTAACTTGGCGCCGTATGCAAATTAGGCATTGCTTTGCTTGATGAATTAATGGTAGTGCAACTTCGCTACCTTTCGCCTCTCTGAGCGCAACTTCGCATTTTAGTGAATTAGCAGCTCCCTAGGGAATTTGCCCCTATGGGAGATGGCCTTCCTGTAATTTGGAGCTTTCTGGTTAACGAGTTTTGGGATAACGGATCCAATACCTTTACTGTACTTTTAATTCTTCCTGTTTCTTCTGTTTATTTCTCAAAAGTTAACATTTAACAAACAAGCAATGCTGCAGATCCTGAAAAGTAAGGTAACTAGAGGGGGGATGGCCCTGGTACAGAATGTGCAGCCAGGCCCCCCCCCCGTACTTCAGTGAGGGTTCGAGCGGCGATCACACCCCCTGCTCCCCCGGTACTTCCGCCACTACGAAAAGGTATAAAAGTTGAGAGGAGTATAAATAAATACATTTATTTGCTTTTCAAGAAAACGTTTACTTTACTCGTTTTACACGTTTTCTTTCGTTGTGATTCTGTACTACAGTAGGACTCCCATGTTATGTGTTTAGGGTTCTAGAAAAGAATTGTATGAAATAAATAAAAAGTTAAATCAGGGACATGTACTGTGCATAATATATGGGTGGGACCACAAAAACAAAAAATAATGTAAAATAAGAATTATGTTAAAGGGAAACTGTCATGGGAAAACATGTTTTTTTTCAAAACACATCAGTTCATAGTGCTGCTCCAGTAGACTTCTGCACTGAAATCCATTTCTCAAAAGAGCAAACAGATTTATTTATATTCAGTTTTGAAATCTGACATGGGGTAGACATTTTGTCAATTTCCCAGCTGCCCCAGTCATGTGACTTGTGTCAGCACTTTAGGAGGGAACTGCTTTCTAGCAGGCTGTTGTTTTGCCTTCTCAATGTAACTGAATAGTACGCAGTGGGACATGGGTTTTACTACTGAGTGCTGTTCTTAGATCTACCAGGCAGCTGTTATCTTGTGTTAGGGAGCTGTTATCTGGTTACCTTCCCATTGTTCTGTTGTTAGGCTCCCGGAGGGGAAAAGGGGAGGGTTGATATCACTCCAACTTTCAGTACAGCAGAAAAGAATGATTGAAGTTTATCAGAACACAAGTCACATGACTTGGGGCAGCTGGGAAATTGACAATATGTCTAGCACCATGTCGGATTTCAAAAATAAATATAAAAAAATCTGTTTGCTCTTTTGAGAAATGGATTTCAGTGCAGAATTCTTCTGGAACAGCACTATGACAGGATCCCTTTAAATTGCCCTTTGGACACGGATAAATCATCACAACGGTGAGAAGTAAAATCAGTTAAACATAAATATTTATGTAAAATGTGTTGTAATCAGTCATTTAAAAAAATCTAAATGATTTATGAAGGGTAGGAGCAAGCACTGGCCATGCTAAGGGAAAAATATTTGCTTAGGGTAATTCTCCTACAGCTCAGCAACAAAATGTCAAAAAATACCTTCGTATTAAAGTCTGTTGCAATCACTTCTGGCAAAACATTTCAATCACATAATTGAGTTAAATTGCCCTTGCCTGCATTTTGCTGAGATTACTTTTTTCAAATGTTTTACCAGTGGAGATCCAGAATGAATCAATACATAGGAATTCTCGGATATTTAGTTGCCGACTATGGAGGAGATTTAGCCCTGTCTGTCATCACCCTAAAATTAAAGAGACTGTTCACCTATAAATTAACTATTAGTATGATGTAGAGAAGGATATTGTGACAAAATTTGTAATTAGTTTTCATTTTTTATTATTATTATTTATTATTTTATTATTATTCAGTTTGCAGTCTCAGCATTTATGTTGCTAGGGACCAATTTAAAGTAGAAATGAGCATGCACTCCTGCGACACACTAAGTTGGATAAAATATATAATTCTTTATTCCATAGGTTAAAACCAAGTGTCCTAACGCATTTCGTATCTAGAAATATGTAATCATAGGCTGGGGACCAGATTACCCTAGGAACCATGCACTGATTTGAATAAGAGACAGGACATATCCTGAGGTTATCCAGTAATGAAACGTGCTAATTCAAGGGTGTGTAAAAATGTAAGGTGTGGACGCAGTACCTTTAGAACTGATTCGAATGCATAACAGGTTTTATTCCCCCCCCCCCCCAAAGTGACTAGTGATTGGTGCTAAGCCTCAGAATGTAAAGTAGCTCTAACAATAACATGTGGACCTGGGATTTTAAAGGGCTAATGTCATGGAAAAATATGTTTTTTTTTTCAAAATGCGTCAGTTTATAGTGCTGCTCCAGCAGAATGCTGCACTGAAATCCATTTCTCAAAAAAGCAAACAGATTTTTTTTATATTTCATTTTGAAATCTGACATGGGGCTAGACATATTGTCAATTTCCCAGATGCCCCAAGTCATGTGACTTGTGTTCTGATGAACTTCAATCACTCTTTACTGCAAGTTGGAGTGATATCACCCCCCACCCCCTTAGAACAACAGAACAATGGGTAGGTAACCAGATAACAACTCCCTAACACAAGATAACAGCTGCCTGGTAGATTTAAGAACAGCACTCAATAGTAAAAACCCATGTTCCATTCAGTTACACTGAGAAGGAAAAACAACAGCCTGCTAGAAAGCAGTTCCCTCCTAAAGTGCTGGCACAAGTCACATGACCAGGGGCAGCTGCGAAATTGACAAAATGTCTAGCCCCATGTCAGATTTCAAAACTGAATATAAAAAAATCTGTTTGCTCTTTTGAGAAATGGATTTCAGTGCAGAAGTCTACTGGAGCAGCACTATTAACTGATGTGCCTGTCGAAAATTTGCTGGTGTAAAAAAAAAACGAGACGCGCGTCAAAATGAAGCGATGTGCATCAAAAATGACGCGACGCGCCAATAATGGTGCAACACGCGCCAAAAATGGCGCAACGTGTGTCAAAAGACGTGACACGACTAGTTTTGCAAATTTTTTGCCAATTTGCAAATTTCGCTGGAAATTCGCGAATTTTTCCGTGAAGCGAAACGGGATAGATTCGCCCATCACTACTCTCTATATCAGGGGTGCCCAAAAGGTAGATGGGGATCTACCAGTAGGCCTTTAGCTGGGGATCAGTAGATCTGAAGACATTGTCAACAAACAGATTGTCTAAATCCCCCTCCTATTTCATGCATTTTATACAGAAATTTATTATGTTTAACATAAAAAATTGTTGTTTGTTAACAATTTACATTTTCTCATGAGTCAATATTTACGTAATATTTTCCATGGAACAGAATGATATTGTGATTTGGGTGCTCGGGTGGGCGGGGCTTGGGTGCTAGGGTGGGTGGGGCCAGGGGGCCCCGTGATTTCTAATGGCGGCCCTGGTTCTACTGCTCATGCAAGTGTAATGTAACAGGTTGGCGCAATAGCCCGGGAGGGGGAGGTAGGCCAGAGGGGAAGAGGGAGGGGGCCTATGGGGGGAGGGGTTTTGCGCTGAGAGGGTCTAGTAGAAAATCATGTAAACCTTAATTAAACCCAATAGGCTGCTTTTGCTTCCAATAAGGATTCATTATATCTTAGCTAGGATCAAATACAAAGTACTGTTTTATTATTACAGAGAAAATGGTAAGCATTTTAAAACATTTGGATTATTTGGATAAAATAGAGTTGGCCTGTCCATAATTCTGAGCTTTCTGGATAGTTTGCAGAAAGGGGTTTCAGGATAACGGATCCTATACCCGTATAACAAAACTAACATCATTTTCTGTATTAAAATTGCTTTTTAACATACAATATGTGTCCCTTTAAGGCATGGTCTTATGCCCTGTATATTTATAGGACTGATCCCCAGAGTGGTACTTCTAGCTGTACTGTCAGTCATTTCTCTTTTACGTATAAACGTGCAGCCCTGATCTATACTGAAGTATGTGACACACATGAAGTCATACAGAGACAGATGGTTAGGGAGATGCCCATTGACAGCCCCTTAGGAGCACCAGCGATTTGGGAGAACAAAGGTCAGTATAACAATCGTATATTTATCCAATAAGTCTATATGATCTGCATCCATCTGCAGCACGTAAATAAATACCCAGTGAAACAGAGCTTTCAGCAAGTGCTTTTAATCACACATAAATGTTCCCTTGTGTCCGGTCCAGGGGATTTATGTAAAAGCATATTAATGCCGGGCCAGTATGTGATTAAAAGGATGTTTATGGCAACTGTACACAGCTCTGCGTGGAGCCTCCACTCTAATGTCATTGCCAGTGGCACAAGCTGGTTATATAACAGCCGCATATGTGTGTGTATATATATATATATATATATATATATATATATGTATATATATAAAGCAGGAACTGGATTCTAGTTCTGAGGTTTAACTGTTGGCTGCCACTTGGATTAGAAATGGCATGTACCCTGCAACCTTCCATCCCTGGTCAATTAAAAGGTTTCTTTTTTTTTTTTTAGAAAAAATGCTATAGTCTTATATTATAGGATGTATTGTTAGGATGTACTGCTTGGCCATAAATAGCCGAGGCTGGGACACATCATGGATTATCTGTTTCTAAGCATTGGGTGCTCACTGTCAGTTATTCTCACTGTCAGTTATACTCTGGGAAGAAACCAGGCACTACATTGTTCTTAGCAATACAGATAAAATGTTCACGATAATGTGGCTGCAGAAAGAATAGAGTGTAAATAAACCTAAAGGAACAGCAACATAAAATTTTAAAGTAATACAAACATAATGCAGAGTTGTGGTGATGGGCAAATCGGCGGCCAAATTTTTCGCGAATTTCTCGGCAAAAAATTGCGAAACACCGCGGCGTCTCGTTTTGGACGCGGGTGAATTTTCGCCAGGCGAGATTTTGCAGCCGTTTTTCGCAAATTTATTCGCCTGTGTCGAATCACGGGAATTCAACGCAAATTCACCCATCACTATAGAGCTGCCCTACACTGGTAAAACTGCTGTGTTTGCTTGATAACCACTATTAATGTTTATATAAATAAGCTGCTGTGTAGCAATGGGGGCAGATATTCAGAGGAGAAAAGGCTCAGGTTACACAGCAGATAAGCTCTGTAGAGCATAATTTTGTTATCTGTTATCCACTATTTAGCCTGTGCCATATAGCCTTTTTTCAATTTCACCATTGCTACACATGTTTATATAAACTATAGTAGTGTTTCTGAAGCAAACACATCCATTTTACCAGTACAGGGCAACACTGCATTACTTTAAAACACTTTCATATTTTGGTGTTACTGTTCCTTTAAGCAATAAGCAATGAACAAACATTGACCTCATAGAAAAGTATAGTACAGGTATGGAACCTGTTATCCAGAATGCTCGGAATCTGTGGTTTCCTAGATATCTCCATTCCTAAGTGTCTAATAAAAAATCACAAACATTAAATAAAGTATTAATTACATCTTAGTTGGGATCAAATACAGGGTTTTATTATTATTATAGAGAAAAAAAATAATTTTAATTATTTGATTAAAATTAAGTTTATAGAAGATGGTCATCCCATAGTTAAGAGCATTCTGGATAACAGGTTTCTGCATCACATGTTTGTATGGGTTTATAGAGGGATTTAAAGGACAAGGAAAGTCTGAAACAGAATAAGACTAGAAATGCTGTATTTTGTATTCTAAACATAAACAGGAACTTACTGCACCACAAGTCTAATCAAACAAATGATTTATGCTTTCAAAGTTGGCCACAGGGGGCTGTCATCTTGTAAGTTTGTTATACATCTTTGCAAGACTAGACTACATACACATGCTCAGTGTGATCTGGGCTTCTTAGGGATCGTCATAAATTATCAAAACAGCACAAGTTAAATAATATCTGCCAGAAGCCGATTAATAATCAGAATATACAGACTGCACTGGGTCCTGTGTTGTCATGTAATCTAATGTGGATTTTATAGTTTTTATATTGTTTAATATGAACTTTCTCCAACTCTGCAGAACCAGTGGCTGCAGCAAAATAATCCTCCAAATAGAATCCCAGTTTATCTGTTTAAATCTGGCTCCATGATCTTTGTCCCTGCAGCTGGAGTTGGAAACAGTAAAGGGGATGTAAAGGCAAAAATAACATCCAATACAAATCTCTACACAATCGCCGACTGCTCTACAGGGAAACAAACAAAGGTGCTTGAGTTCTGCATGGCTGGGAAGTAAGGCGGGGGATCCCCCTGCTGTTCATATGATTGTTTCCCTGCCCAGCAGCTAGGGACCGTCTAACAATTCTTATAAACAGCAGTAAATGAAGGGAGAATTTCATTTTTTAGTTAAAGTATATTGAATATAGAATTCTTTTTCATTAAAGTATGTAAAAATAGGATTTTATTTTTTGTATATGTACACAAAATGGGACTTATTCACCGATTCCATAGTCCAAAAATAAATTCAATATAACAAATCGTCAGTTAACTAGAATAAATGCGATTACATTATTCTAGTTAACTGGTGATTTGTTTTATTTAATTTATTGTTGGTCTATGGAATTGGTGAATAAGTCCCATTTTGTGCACATATATATTTATGGTTGTGTTGTGGACACAATTTCAATATAGCCCAGCAAATACTCATATTTATAGAATATACCTTGCTTGAGCTTTTTTCATTTTTGCCTTTCCTTGTCCTTTATAGAAAACATTCTAGTATCCTATAGGAACACTTAAAGGGACAGCACATATCATGATTATTTATGGAGGGGGTTGGGATACCACTTGTAACACTTCTATGTAATGCATGCAAAGATTATATATTTATATACTTGTATATTTATATACATACAGTATATATTAATCATTGACTTGCAGGTTGTGTAGGTTGAACTGGGGAAAATCTTATAACAAAGAAACTGTATACAGGTAATACAGAGAAGCTGAGTTTCCACCTCAAATCCAGTGAAACGGCACCTTTGATGCAGGTCATTAAAGTGTAATGTTAGGAGCTACCAGAGCCCCATGCACTTTTCAGATTTTTCCTTTGATTTGCTAACCTTCTGTGCTTCTGACTTCACTCACATAATGCAGGGGGGAAAGGACAAGGCAATAATTAAAGGGAAACCATGGAACATATAAAAAATGGAAATTTAATAAGTTTCGGTTCGCTTTCTAAATATATTCAATTAGAAATCCTATAATCATGCAACTCTTCACTCTCCCAGGAATTTGTCTTTCTTCATGCAGGAATCAGAGTCAGATTTTGATTGACAGTTAGAGAATCTAACACCCCCTCCAGCCTAGGGTTGCCACCTTTTCTTGAATAAAATACCGGCTTTCCTATATATTTATATATTTTTTCTATTGGGATCAACCATCAAAAATACAGACTAGGCCGGTAAAATACTGGCCAGGTGGCAACCCTACTCCAGCCCTGAAGAGAAGATGAATAGAAACAGATGCTGAGAATGGGAAAGTGAAGAGGCATTAACTCAGAATCTTTAATTGATTATATTTAGAAAGTTTCATATTACCATAAACTTAAATTACGTTTCATTCATAAAATAGTTTCCCTTTATGAAAAAAACCCCTGAAAACGAAAAGCTGCCCCAAACACATACATTGTACAGGTATGGGACCTATTATCCAGAACAGGGCCGCCATCAGAAATCACGGGGCCCCGCACAACAAAATTTTCTGGGCCCCCCCGGGCCGAGCCCACCCGAGCACCC
>CM044431.1:24697575-24765329 GCA_024363595.1 Xenopus borealis
AATTGAACTTGTGGCTTCAGGACTTCAATTATAGCTGTTTTAGTGACTTCGGGTATTTTTTGGCGCTTCAGGACTTCAGTATCAGCTCCTTTCGGGACTTCGGGTATTTTCTCTGCTTCAGGACTTCAGTGTCGGCTCCTTTCGGGACTTTGGGTCTTTCCACCTCTTCAGGACTTCGCAAACATTCGGCACTTTTGTCGCAGGACTTCGGAGCGCGCACGCTACTGCGCTCATAAGGGGGCTCTTTGAAGATTGCAGCGCTGCCGGGCCCCCCTTCAGCCACTTGTCCCCCCTGATGGCGGGCCTGATTCAGAATACTCGGGACTTGGGGTTTTCTGGATAATCGGTCTTTCTGTAATTTGGATCTTCCTACCTTAATTCTACTAGAAAATCATGTGAACATGAATTAAACCCAATAGGCTGGTTTTGCTGTCAATAAGGATTAATTATATATTAGTTGGGATCAAGTACAAGCTACTGTTTTATTTTTACAGAGAAAAAGGAAATAATTTTGAAAAATTTGGATTATTTGGATAAAATGGAGTCTATGGGAGAAGGTCTTCAGAGCTTTCTGGATAATGGGCTTCCAGATAATGAATCCCATACCTGTAGGAAGACACGGAAGAATCAATGTCAGCTATGTGCTTTTAAATTCTCTTTTCTGCACCCTTGTTCATGTAATCAGAAACCTGCAGAATTCCAAATGTAAATGTTTCAGCTCAACGACTCGACGTTCTGATTACTGACCCCCTAAATCAACAACTAATTCAGCAGACGAATGAGCTTGAAATAAAAATGAGAATTTTATGGAAAACAACACCTATATGAAAGGTTGCAGGAAACTGGAAAGAAGGGTTTTCATTGATTATTGTAATGGAGTAACCTTTGGGACTGCAAGCAATGGATTTGTTGCTGGTGTTTCAGTGTATTTTAATGAAGTGCTTAATGTGATATTTCATCATCAACCTTAAATTAAATAGAGAATGCTACAGGGCTCATTTAATAATGCTTTGTGGCAAAATGGGCAGAGAATTGCACTTCAGGCCTAATTACTGAAGACGCAGATCCTGTGTCTGTAGAGGAGATATAGGGCGGCCATAAAGCCCTAATTCATGTACAGTTTCAACAAATATTGGTAAAAAAAAGGTAAACCTTTAAAAATTTTGGGAGCCTGAAAAACAATTGGCTGTGAGGCCCAGTAATATCTGGTTACACCACTGATTACACCACTGATTGCGCCACTAATATCTGCATTGACAAGCCAATAAGTTCAGGGCTACCTCTAAGTGCTCCCCCTGTAGGCACTCTGTTACAGGAACAGTAACATCAATAAATGAAAGTGTTTTAAATAAGGATGCACTGAATCCACGTTTTTGGATTTGGCCGAACCCCCGAATCCTTAGCAAAAGATTCGGCCGAATACCAAACCGAATCCGAATCCTAGTTTGCATATGCAAAGGCGTGGGAAGGGGAAACTTTTTTTTTTTACTTCCTTGTTATGTAACAAAAAGTCATGCGATTTCCCTCCCACCCCTAATTTGCATATGGAAATTAGGATTTGGATTCAGTTCGGCCGGAAAGAAGGATTCGGCTGAATCTGAATCGTGCTGAAAAAGGCTGCATCCCGATCCGAATCCTGGATTCGGTGCATCCCTAGTTTTAAAGTAATAAAAATATAATGCAATGTTTCCCTGCACTGGTAAAACTGCTGTTTTTGCTTCAGAAACACTACTATTGTTTATATAAATAAGCTGCTGTGTAGCAATGGGGGCAGCCATTCAAAGGAGAAAAGGCTCAGGTTACACAGCAGATAAGCTCTGTAGAACATAATGGTGTTATCTGTTATCCATCCACTATTCAACCTGTGCCATATAGCCCTTTTTCAATTGCCGCCATTGCTACACAGCAGCTTGTTTATATGAACTATAGTAGTGTTTCTGAAGCAAACACAGCTGTTTTACCAGTGCAGGGCAACATTGCATTATATTTCTATAACTTTCATTTATTGGTGTTACTGTTTATTGAAGCAGTGGCATGACTAGAAGTTACTGGGCCCCACAGCAAATTCATTTTAGGGCACCAACATATCCAGAGGTTCTCATGTTTTACCAATATTTATTGAAATGGCTCATTAATGAGGGTCTTATAGGGCCTCCTATACCATCCGGACCCCTCTGCAGCCGCAGGGTCTGCTCAGAACCGGGTCAGCCGGCTAGGCACCCTAGGCAACCTGGCCAGTTACGGCGCTAGATACGGTGCACATGCATGAATTACCACTCTGGTGCGAACTACCGATCTTGCATGAGCAAAGAACAAATACATGGGTGAAGGGAAGAGAGAGGGGACTGGACATGGGGTAAGTGACAGAGAGGCGCCCCCCCCCAGCTTTTGTGCCCTAGGCACGTGCCTACTCTGCCTACCCCTAGTTCCTGCCCTGGGTCTGCTTCCTCTCTACTTATGCCCCTGCTGTTGAGCCAAATGAATAGCATGGTGGACTCATGGATACAGGTTACATGCATGTAAAAACAGCAATATAATGTATAATGTACAACAATGGGAGGATTAAAAGGCATATTGACCAAGTACTAGGGGTGAAAGGAATAACTTGCAGGATACCTAGTCAGTAGCTACTGGTTAAACACAGCCCTTCAGCTGCAGTTCAGCTACAACTCCAAGCACCCCATGAAGCCTTGTGTCTTTAAGGAACTTCTGGTTGATTTATGAAGATAATTATCCCGTGTAAATGACATATTGCCAGAGATGGGTGACAGCTCACATGCAGTTTTGTATTTCCCATTAGAACTAAAATACAAAGGTGCTGGCGCCTAAGCATTTTCTGGGCAGAGCATTGTCCGTATGACTTTATAATATATCTGATTTTATCTGTGCCATGAAAAGCCCTGAAATCAAGGTTTGGTAGATGCCCAGGCTATGAAACACTTGTATCATGTTGGGAGCAATGAGTTCAGGCAACTGATGACGCCTATTGGGGTTTCTCTTGAGCGATAAGAAAATACGCTCTGTGGTATATTTATCCCATTGCATTTCATGCTTTGATAATAACAGTGTTCCAACATTAAGCAAAATGTGATTTAATTTTCCATAAACCGGGTGGGGGGGGGCTGGCAATGAGGGATGGAATTAACCTTGGAGAAATGATCGCTTTGCCCTTTTACAGTCCTCAGATGTGTTAACATTATCATCTCCTTTAGAGATTCCAATTCTGCGAAAAGCGTAAAAGGGAAATTTAATAAAAAGCTAAGCAGAACCAAATGAGAGCAGTTTGAAGTTAATGGAGATTTTTATATCTAGTTCTTAAAGTGGACCCGTCACCCCAAAAAAATATTCAAAATCATATTTTATCACATTAGTCAAGCAAAATGAACATTAATTACACTATATAAATTATTTGATTCTTGTTTCCTTCAGTCTGGGAATTCATAATTATAACAAGCAGGCAGGAGCCATTTTGTGGACACTGTTATTAAGACAAGCCTTGTATCATCTCAGAATCTTGTTTGTGCACCAGAATGGGGGACCCAATGTCTATCCCCATGTCCTGGCTACACAATTAAATGGTTAAGAGAACTGGGGGAATGTGTGGGGAGCAGTGGCATCTAGGAAGTGCTGAATGGAAAGTGAAAGTAATTATCTGCCTAAGGCATAGAGGAGTGGCAGACAATATTTGATTGACAGCTGAGATTTTTAAATGAGCGTAAAACAGCTATGAATGCTTTAATGAAAATTTGAAATTGGATTTCATGTTTAATTTGAAAAGGACTTTTATTATACAGATTTTTGTGTCTGGGTGACAGGTCCACTTTAAATAATGCGTCGCAGAGGTTAGAGGAACAGCACATGCCAATTCCAGGGCAGGCTTGCACAGCAGAAAGGTAAGGCTATGAGTGCAAGTATAGGTGCAAAGTGCAAAATTGGGGCTATATTGCACACACTTAGGGGCAAAGTTACTATTATTCCCTAATTCAAGGGCTAAAAACTCAACTATCGAATGATTATCGAAGAGTTTTAGGCTATTTTTACTTCGTTATTAGATTTCGCGATAAAATCGTACGATTGAATACGTTCGATTTCATGAAAAAATCGTAAAAAATTTCCTTCGAGCGCTCGAAAAATTTGTACGATTCGAATGATCGAGGCGTTCAATCGTACAAATGATATTCGAGCAGGTGAGCCTATGGGGGGATTCCCATAGGCTTCTATTGCAATTCGGTAGGTTCAATCTGGCGAAGTTGAATAAAATTTTAAAGTTAAAGCATGATCGAATTGAATGGTTGAATTATCGAATATCCGATCATTCTATCTATTCAATACGCTCGGATTTTGCATATTCGATGATCAAAGTGGCCAAATTAACATATTCGAATATCCGATAAAATCGTACGATCGGAATTCGATTGAATTCGATCGAACTTCGAACTATTCACGTGGATTTAGTAAAGTTGCCCCTAAGTGATGGGACAAATTTGTCCCATTTCGCTTCGCTGAAAAATTCTTGAGTTTCCCGCGATATTCTCTAAATGGCAAAAAATTCCTGAAACGGACGCCGACGTCTCATTTTTGACGCCGGCATCCGGTTTGATCTGTTTGTTCGGGTGACGTCACTGAATCTGCAGGCGTCATCCTTCTCATCCTTCTCTGCTGCCAGAAGCAGCCTTGAGGCGCGTGGAGTAGAATTTCTGTTCCATGCGCTGTGTGAGCTGCTCAGTAAGAATGTGCGCAACGTCATTAGTCACGGACTCATGGGGTCAAGTTTTTTTTTTTTTTCACGCATGCGCAGCAAGGGGAAAGCGCCAGAGGGAAGCTTCCGGGAATTTACAAACATGGCGCCTGCGTTATTACAAATGCGAGCAGAACAACAAGACGGGTTTTAAACGATAGGAGTGGCCTGGGTGAGTTAAAATTTAGCGATTTAGGAGATCTTGAGGAGTGTATTAGAGGTAGATAGGCCATGTTTTTGCCTTCCTTCTCCTTTAATCACCTTGTAAAGGTATGGGATTCATTATCTGGAAAGTTCCAAAAGTTCAGAAAGAAGGACATCTTCCATGGACTCCATTTTAATTAAATAATTCCAATTTTTGAAAATGAATCCTTTTTCTCTGTAATAATAAAACAGTAGCTTGTACTTAATCCAAACTAAGATGTAATTAATCCTTATTAGGGGCAAAACAATCCTACTGGGTTGAATTAAAGGATTTTTACTAAACTTTAGGACGGAAAGATCCATTATCCGGAAAACCCAGGTCCAGAGCATTCTGGATAACAGGTGCATATAGCTTGTATTTACCCTTATGTTACATGTACTTATGCTATAATTGTCGTGTTATAAATAAATGCTCTTCCAGTTATGGTACTTAGATCCTCATAAAAGAGACATTTACTAGTAAACGATTATATATATATATATACAGTATATATATATATATATATATATATATATATATATATATATATATATGTTATCCAGAAACCCATTATCAGAAAGATCCAAATTACGGAAAGGCTATTTCCCATAGACGACTCCCTTATAATCTAACAATCCAATTTCTAAAATGTATTTCCTTTTCCTGTGTAATAATAAAACAGTAGCTTGTACTTGATCCCAACTAAGATATAATTAGTGATGGGTGAATCTCCCGTGATTCGCTTCGCCTAGAGATTCGCGGATTTCTAGAGAAATTCGCGAATTGGCGAAAAATTCGTGAAACGAGTCGCGGGACGATTTTGTCGCGCGTCACGTCAACTTTGTCGCGCGTCGCGTAAACTTTGACGCGACGCGTCGTTTTTCGGCGAAATTTCGCCAAGAGAAATTTCGCTGGTGATTCGCGAATTTATTCGCCAGCGGCGAATCGCGGGAATTCACCGCGAATTCGACCTAGGCGAATAAATTCGCCCATCACTAGATATAATTAATCCTTATTGGAAGCAAAACCAGCCTATTGGGTTTATTTAGGTGCCAATTTACGAATTTCACGTGAAATGATTGAAGTTTGAGTGAATTCGATCGAATAACGATCGTACGAATTTTTCATGAAATTTGGTCTCTTCGATCATCGAATATCGAATTGATCGAATGATCGGATATTCGATCATTTGATGATCGAAGAAATAAAAATGTTAAAGTTATTCGACTGCCTACTTCGCCAGATTGAACCTACCGAATTGTAATAGAAGCCTATGGGAAGCTCCTTCTAGGTCCTTCTAAGTCCTGCTCGAAAACCATTTGTACGATTGGAGCGTTCGATCGTTCGACTCGTACAAATTTTTCGGACTCTCGAAGGAAATTTGAGAGAATTCAAGAGAAATTTGAGATTTTCGTGAAATCGAACGATCTGTAACCGATCGTACGAATTCATCGAGAAATCGGATGTCGAGCAAAATGATAGCCTAAAACAATTCCATAAGCATTCGATGGTCGAATACTTGTCGAATTGTGAATTTGGTCGAGTTAATTATGGGGAATAATAGTAAATTTGCCCCTTAATGTTTAAATGATTTTCTAGTAGACTTAAGGTATGAAGACCTAAATTATTTAAAGATCCCTTATCCGGAATACAACAGGTCCCAAGCATTCTGGATAACAGGTCCCATAACTGTATATGGAAAAATATGGCTATATTACAATGCGCAATAGAATGGGTTCTGCCCATTGGCAGCAGTATCCTTAAAGAGATATGAATATTCTGGCAATTACTGTATATTATAATCAAAACTCTATTGGCGTCATTTCCGCAGCGAAACATGGTGAACAAATTCGCTCATCCTTATTTACAGGGAATTCAGTGTGTTAATTGAATAATGTAGAATAACACAGAATACATCATTCTTGCATGAGGACTAATCTACAATAATAGTTACATTTTAGCCCTTTTTGATCAAACGCATGTTTGTTTCTAAATTTTCTTAGACCTGCTTGTACCATAACTCTAAACAGAATACAGTGAAAAAAGAAAATCTAAGCTATATTTAGACATGCTGTGGGCTGTCTCTGGCCTACAAACTCGCTGGGACAGCACTAATCCACAGAGCCAATAATAAAACAGATTCTGTACGATAACTTCCCTTTTATTGCCGTCTACGCATTTGTGGCCTCGTCGGATCAGCCACCGTATGAATCAGCCATGAGTCAATAATGGATTATGGAGTCTGGGAGTCTTATTTATCAAAATCCACAAATTTCCGACTATTTAGATAAAAAAAAGTCTGCCCAAATTAGAATCCACAATTAGACCTTATTTATTATTTTAAAATGTATGATTTAATCAGATCAGGGACAAAAATCGCTTGATTTTTTTTCTGACTTTTTCCCCAAAAAGACAGAATTTTTTAGATGTTTTCTTGAAAAGTCTAAAATAGTTGTATTTTTGGGTAAATTCTAACACAGACCACAGAAAATTAAAAACTGGATAAGGAGCTCTCCCATTTAGTTTTTTTGGGGCTTTTTCCCAAAAAGTCAGATTATCTAGCTAATTCCAGCGCAGACCACAGAAACTTTAAAATTGGATCGGGGACCTCTCCCACTAATCTATTGTATCTATAAACTCGGTAGGTCTGAGATGTCAGATTTTCAGATTTGGATTTTTTCTATCGTCAGGGTTTATTAAATCTCAAAAAACGTTTTTTTCCCACTAAAAATTCACATTTTATGTTAAAAAAAACTTGAGTTTTTGGCATTCAGAGATTAAAATATTGCCAGTGATGGCTTCACAACCGTCGCAACACTTCGCCTGGTGAAAATTTGCTCAGACAACACTAATTCAGTAGAGTGTGAAGTTTAGTCCAGGGGCCGAACGCTGGCGGATTTTCTCTAGTGTTACTTCGGCAGAGCGAGCAAATCAAAGCGAAGCTGCGCTAGTGTTCAATTCTGCCTAGCGCAACTTCACTAGAATTCTTGCAGTTAGGCTGATTTGCATATGGGCAGCAATTTAAAGGGATCCTGACATTTTTTTCAAAATGCATCAGTTAAAAGTGATGTTCCAGAAGAATTCTGCACTGAAATCCATTTCTCAAAAGAGCAAACAGATTTTTTTATATTTCATTTTGAAATCTGACATGAGGCTAGACATATTGTCAATTTCCCAGCTACCCCAAGTCATGTGACTTGTGCTCTGATAAACTTCAATCACTCTTTACTGCTGTACTGCAAGTTGGAGTGATATCCCACCCCCCACCCAGCAGCCTAACAATAGAACAAAGGGAAGGTAACCAGATAACAGCTCCCTAGCACAAGATAACAGCTGCCTGGTAGATCTAAGAACAGCACTCAATAGTAAAAACCCATGTCCCACTGCATTCCATTCAGTTACATTGAGAAGGAAAAACAACAGCCTGCCAGAAAGCAGTTCCCTCCTAAAGTGCTGGCACAAGTCACATGACGGGGCAGCCGGGAAATTGACAAAATGTCTAGCCCCATGTCAGATTTCAAAACTGAATAGAAAAAAATCTGCTTGATCTTTTGAGAAATGGATTTCAGTGCAGAATTCTGCTGGAGCAGCTCTATTAACTGATGTTTTTTTTTTTTTTTTTTTTTAATGTTTTCCCATGACAGTTTCCCTTTAAAGTGCAATAGAGCTATTGATGTTACATGGTGCATCTAATACATTACATTTACCCTGATAACTAGACATGCCAAGGGAACCTTGATTCAAAGTCAATAGAGTTGTTTTAATGCCCTGCACATAAGCCCACAGTTAAATAATGTGCCGTATGGTAGAAAATGTATGGGGGAAACCGGGTGCCCAAAAAATTTTTTATGCCTTTTGCAGCCTAACACCCTGACAAATGTAAAAATGTTTTTTGTACTTAGAAGATATTACAGTCAAAAGCAATGATGTAAGTAACTGAGGATTGAGGATGTTCTATGCACTCCACTTTCACAGGTCACAGCTGAAGGCAAGTCTGGTGAAAAAGGTAACATTCAGGAAAATCCGCATCTTCGTGAATTTGCGGAGTAACATCCATTCACCAGAGAGAAATATTTGCCTAGCGTTATAGTGCGAAATAGTGCTGGGCGAATCTCCCGAGAATTCCTGAGAAATTCACGAATTGGCGAAAAATTTGCGAAACGAGTTGCGGGACGCTTTTGACGCGTGTCGCGTCAACTTTGGCGCGTCGCATCGTTTCCAACGCGCGTCGCGTCGTTTTCGGCGCGCGTCGGGTCAAAAACGACGTGCGACTCATTTTTTGGCGAATTTTGTCAAAGCGAAATTTCGCTGGCGATTCGCGAATTTATTCGCCAGCGGCGAATTGCGGGAATTCGCCGCGAATTCACCCCTGGCGAATAAATTCGCCCATCACTAGTGCGAAGCAACGCTAGCGCACATCTCCTTCATTAGCAAAGGGACACCTGCGCACGTTAGTTAATCGGCAAAGTAACAAAATGACATCACGCTGGTGAATTTTCACTAGCATTAGCCACTCCGCCCTTTAGTGAATCTGCCCCAAGGTGTCTAAACTTCAGAGTTTGCTCTTTATTTGGCAAACTGAATAATCTTCTCATTGTTTTAGAAACTTCCAGTATTACACACAAACAAGCAATTCAGCATTCTAAGGTTTATAGACAGGGAAGACACAGGTGTGTGTGTCTAAATGATATGTTTGTGTGTCTAAATAAATGCATCTTTCTAGACTGGAGAAAGACCATGGGGCAAATTCACTAAAGTGCGAAACGTCTAACGCTAGCGTGACGTCAATTCGCAACTTCGCAAATTTACTAAGTTAGACTCTGGAGAAAATTCGCTAGCGAAGTAGATAGACTAGCGCAACTTTGCACCCTTATGCCAGGCGAAGTTGCGCACTGAAGAAGGGTCCTAACTGCGCTAATTTACTGAGATGCCCATTTTACTGAACCTTACCTTTTGCGCTAGACTTTACTTCAATATAATAGATAGAAGTTTGAAAAAAAATAGAACATTTTTCTAAGTCCCAATCTTTTACCTTTTGTAGGGTGATAGTCTGAAAATGTTTTGGGGGGTTACCCTTCTTCCCCCCTACATTTCCTAACATATGGCAACACAACTATACAGGGGGGCACATGTAGGGCAATAGGACAACTTTATTTTATTTATTAAAGGTTTCCTGGGCTTGTGTAGTGGAATGTAGTGGCTGGAACATATACTTCTATTATACGTTTAACTTTGTGCCGTATGCAAATTAGGCTTCACTAGCGTAAATGTGCTTTGCCTGGTGAAGTAACGGTAGGGCAACTTCGCTAACATTCGCCGTCCTGAGCACAAATTCACATTTTAGTGAATTTGCCCCCATGAGATTACATTACAACACAAGTCCAAGTACAAACATGCCCAGATGGACACAAATGTTGTTACTGATTTATTCATTAGAGATACTTGTGTCCAAACATGTTTTCCACTTCGGTTGCACTAAACACCTGCCCAGTCTGCTTGTTCATCTCAGTCCATGCAACGTAAAACATGTGTATTGCTACAGGTTCCTCTTCATAATATTATGATTTAAAATCCATAGCAACACTCTATGTCATGTGCAGGCTAACTGGCAAACGAGTGAGATAACTGAGTGTAAAATCCAGGGCAGAATGTGATGTCTAGGAAACCTAAGTATCATTAGGGTATTAGAATAATAAACCTTTTTAGAGGCTCTGTAATCGCTTATATAATGCAACAGATTACTCGGGGAGAGTTAAAAGCAAGGGATAATCCATTGTTCATAATACCTTCTGTACATTGACCTTACTATTCAACATATCTGGCAATGTTAACCTGAGATGAGAACTGATTTTTGTTTTTTTTTATAAAGTTGTGTTGTGATTGCGGCTGCTCAATAGCGGTGACCAAAATACTACAGGTTCTGTAGCCCTAAAACTATGGAGGGCAGGTAACATGTTTACTAGTAGCCCAGTATCTGGGGGGGGGGGGTGAATTTGCTGGGACTTGGAGTCATTTTGAAAGGAGCAAAAAGGAGTGAATGTTCCCTATGATAGATGCTGTGTTAGGAGTTAGTGTGAATGCTTTTTGGGAAGATAGATGTGTGTAAGGGTAAGGCCACACGGGAAGATTTTGGGGAGATTTGTTGGCTGGCGACTAATCTCCCCAAAATATTCCCGTGTGGCCTTACCCTTAGAATGAGTGCTCATGCACCCAGTACAGGAGATTATCTCCAGTAAGCTCAATGCATTCCTCCCAACTGCCCTGCTGTTTTTCATGGGATAGTCACAATTTTGACAGCTCAACCCACAGTCCCGGATTGTTACTGAAATGTCCTGACTTTCTCTTTGATCTCCTGCACTGAACAGCTAGAAAAAGATGCAAAGGCTAGAATAAGGCTAGAAATGCTGTATTTTGTATACTAAACATAAAAATGAACCACAAGCCTAATCAAACAAATGATTTATACTTTCAAAGTTGGCCACAGGGGACTGTCATCTTGAAACTTTGTTAAACGCACATGTTCAGTGTGGTTTAAGTTTCAGTTGGGAGGTTAAGCTTAGGGATCGTCATAAATGATCAAAACAGCACAAGTCAAATAATATCTGCCAGAAGCCGATACAGCAAGACTGATTAATATTCGGAATATATAGACTGCACTGGGTCTGTGGATACAAATCTCTACACAGTCGCTAGCTGCTCTACAGGGAAACAAACAAAGCTGCTCCCTCCTGCATTTTGAAAGTATGATTGTTTCCTTGCAGAGCAGTTAGGGACCATCTGAAGTTTCTTACCCATAGCAGGCAAATAAACCAAAGGGGGCATTTTCACTGCATACAGTCAGGTTTATTATAAAAAAAACATTACACAGTTTTAAGTTAAGGTATATTGTAGATAGATTTCTTTTTCATAAATGAACATTACATCCCCTTTCATTTTCTTTTTGCAGAGTGCCCAGAATTTGTGGCAGGTGCACCTAGATACTTTTTTACAATTTAAAATAAGCAAAGAAACAATTGAACCAATTTAAGATAAGCAGGTCTTTGGGGGAAACGGTGACTTGCAGCTTAAAGGGATATTCACCTTCATTAGCAAAATTGTAATAGCACATAAAAACCATGTGTTCAGCCAAATTTTGTAAAATGAACATGGTAATTAGGGGGTGGCCAAAAAATTAGCGCGTCCAAAAATCTTTTTGTCCCTCTATTTCCAAAATGTTGGGAGGTGTGTTAGCGCACAGGCCACAAAAATGGAAATAGTGTGGCTTATTGTGGATTGTGTATCTGTTGAGCCAATGACTTACATTTTTAAAGCAAAATCCCCCATGGCACTGAGTTTTTATACCACTACAAGCTGTTTCTCATCACTGTCCGTGTCTGAGCTTCTTCTTGGACCTTTATTTGCACTCTGTACATTTTCTCTGCAGAATTTGCCAACAGCAAAACTACAGTATTGGATAATCTGATCTAGAATTTCACCATGTGGTGTGTTTCACTAAGAAAAACGTGGCCTGGAATAAAACCACAGACGTCATTATTATCCACCGCATGTTTTCCACATCAACCAGTGGAATCAGATTCCTCCCACTGTCGAAGGAGCTGTCCTGGCGCCATGTTTGGAAAAAACTGAAATCTGGCAAGAACAGCTGTAATATAGAGGAAAGGAGCTTCTACAACAAGCTAGAGCAACGGATATGCTACTGCTGAGCTACTAAAAATGCCTTAACCACAATGTCCTTTCACCTTCCCCTTGACTTTAATACGGTTCAGCAAAATTTCACAGTTTCACAAGCTTTTCCATGGATGTTTGGGACTTTTTAAGTGAAATGCTAGCAGTTTACTCAAGGGATTGACCGAATCTACTATTTTGGATTCCTCCGAACTGAATCCGAACCCTAATTTGCATATGAAAATCAGAGAGGGGAGGGGAAAAGCTGCGCACATGAAATTTTTTTTTTACTTTGCTTTGTGAACATGATTTTAAAGGGAAACTGTCATGGGAAAACATGTTTTTTATTTGTTTTTTTTTGTTTGTTTTTTAACGCATCAGTTAATAATGCTGCTCCAGCAGACTTCTGCACTGAAATCCATTTCTCAAAAAAGCAAAGAGATTTTTTTATATTCAGTTTTGAAATCTGACATGGGGCTAGTCATATTGTCAATTTCCCAGCTGCCCCTGGTCATGAGACTTGTGCCAGCACTTTAGGAGGGAACTGCTTTCTGGCAGGCTGTTGTTTTTCCTTCTCAATGTAACTGAATAATACGCAGTGGGACATGGGTTTTACTATTGAGTGTTGTTCTTAGATCTAAGGTCTACTGGAGCAGCACTATTAACTGATGCATTTTGAAAAAAACATGTTTTCCTATGACAGTATCCCTTTAACTAGCACCTTTTTCCAGAGACCTGTAATAAAAGCAACATTCTCTATTACAAATAAAATAAATCTACACTGAGTTGTCTGTTGGCCATTAGTTGGATCAAATCTAATAAGAAGTCAAAGTCTGAGAAGAATCTCCTCACAGTCAATTCTGATAAGAGCAGAGGAAGGTCTAGCTGAATAGTTAAAGCTTCTCTGGGCAGACTATGGCCCCGTAGGACACAACATTAGCATATCAACTGCAGGCAGATTTCAGCACAGAATATATATTTGATATTAATCTGAGCATAAAATAATAAGCAGGTCTAGCTCTGGCTCTTTATGAAATGATGACACAGTCCTGAAACAGTTTTTTAATAGACCAATGCTGACTCACATATAAGTTTAGAAAATAATGTTCCTAATGTAAGATTAGAATCATGGCTAGCCATGTTCACATAAATATCCATGAATATAAAGGATCCCTGTGCAGAACAATCTTTATCAATATCCTTTATGCAACAAATATAAATGAAGTGGATATATTCACACAGGCTCCCGCTCACAGATTCAGTTGGGCACCAGTTCTGCTAAAGCAGATAAACCATTTTTTTTTTATAACCACAAATGAAAGATGCATTCTAGAAGATATATAAGCTCTAGCAATCTACACTGAAAAGTATTTTATTTGCTTCCAACACTTTGATGGTTTTTACCTGGAGGGTCTTGATTTAAAAATGCCCCATATCTTGTTTTTCTAAGTCAGTCCATCCTAGACATCAAAACTAATCCCTCTTTATGATAAAGATCTAAAAGGTATAGGCAGCTGTTCCATCCTTGGATCAATTATTAACAGCGAAGGAGCCAAGAAATATCATATAGACTGGGACTTGGTAGAACAAGGATAAAAAAAAAAAACTATAAAATATCTTCAAATGTGTCTATAGAATAAACATCTGAATATCCAGGCTATTATATTGTCAATGACTCTTTATGGATATTTTAGTTGGAAGAGGTAATTGATACCTTTGAACTTTGGTGTTGGGGTAAACTTTAGAAATGCTACGAATAACACGGAAAGCAATTTATTCATTTCCAAATCAAGCTTCCATGTAAAGCATGACCAGAATAATAATAATATTTTTCGAAAACCAAAATTCTCTGGGAAAGAAAATTATGCATGAAATAATTAAAAGGGAAAAAGAGAATGAGGGCAACCAGCAAGAAAAAGGGCAGATATAAATATGATTAATACTTCTGATGCTAGCACAATACCACAAGGGGCAGATGTACTAAATTCACGTGAAGGATTCGAATTTCGATCGAAGTTCGAACGTAGGATTTCTTCTTTTGGTCCAATATGTGAATGTTGGCATATGCGATCATCGAATAGGGAATGGTCGAACGATCGAATACATTTGAATATAGTCGAATGGACGAATATTCAATCATTCGATCAGCGAAGGATTTTATTTTTTAAGTTTCTTCGATTGCCTACTTCACCAGATTGCACCTACCGAATTGCAATAGAAGCCTATGGGAGCGCTCCCATAGGCTTCTGAGACTAAGTCCTGATCGAATAGGATTTGTATGATCAAAGTGTTCGATCGTTGGAATCGTACGAATCATTCGAACGATCAAATGATTTCTTCGTTCAGTCGAATGATTTATTCGACTGATCGAATAGGTTTTTACTCGATCATCGAATGATTGAATATCGAATAAAAGGTAGCCTAGAACTATTCGATTAACATTCGAAAATCGAATGCTAATCGAATATCGAATAGAAACTAATTATTTTTGGGGAATAATAGTAAATTTGCCCCCAAGTATAACCTAGTAAGCTCCAAAATGAATTGGGATGGTGCTAAACAAGTAAATATATATGATTTTTCCAAACCAAAATAAGCAGAGCAATTATTATTAACACTCAGGCCATGTCAAAGATGTTCCAAAAAACTCTAGATCAAGATCATCACTGTAAACTACATCTTTATTCAAAATGGCGATAGTCTACCAACCCAGCCTAACTGGGGATAGTAATAATTACCACTATAAACCTGGACAAATACATATAAATATATACAATACAAATCTATATATTAACTAGATCTCTAGTACCCATCTGATTCTCTTTGATATCCTCTTTCTTCCTAAAACTCAGTTTAGACAATGCAGAACTGACTGTATTTCCATACACACATGCCCTACCTGCTGGTCATTGTAAACGCTGCACAGGCGCGCACTTCCGGGTTCCCACGCTGGGCGTCATGACATCACCAGGGGGCGCCAGTTTTGAATTTTGGTGCCAAAACACCTTTAAAGCTCCAATCCTCCATTTTGAAGATGCCCAAGTTGGTTCCAGTTATACTGTTCCTGCCTAAGAGTATTTTTCTGATTGTATTCCTGGTTTTTGACTCCTGCCTGATTTATTGACTTCAATTCTTGCCGCCTGCCTTGAACTCTTCACCTGACTCTGATTACTCCTTCTCTTCATCCTACTGGTACCTTGTTTCCAGACTTGTATTGTACCACCTGTTTTATATCCTCAGCAGAAAGTCCGGGGCCCCAAAAGGGCGTCGGTGAACACTGGAACCCACAGGTTACCCCAGTGCATCCAAAAAGGTACTATTCACCACACAAGGTTCCTGAACAAGATCGTTACAACAATTGTAAAATTCTACCCTCACCTACAAAGTTTTCTTACTAACAGTGCCACATCTTACATTTCAAGCCTTATTTGCAAAGTGACCACTTTGTTCTTCTAATGATCTTAGACATTCCTCCTCCCAAGCAACCTCCTCACTTGTGTGGCTACAGAACTTTACCAGGACATGCCGGTAGAATTCATTACTACAGATCACCAGACATTCCCTATCCTCCAGAGTGTCAAATGTTCACTTAAAAGTCACCTCTTCTGCCAAACATACACACTTAATTTTAGCAGATTCCCTACAAAAGCCCTCAATACCACATCTGCCTTCATAGGTCACATCCTGCTGATCCATTATCTCCTCAATATCGGTCATGAATATTCATTGACCAGTTGTATGTACAGTACTCCAGAATACACATGCACTGTATAAATTAATATAATGATAATACCAGCAGAGGAGAATTTATGATATATAAAGCCAATTCACTTCTTGTTCCATTTCCTTGGAAACAGATGTAAAATCTGTTTTTCAGAAAGAAACAACTTCTCATTTGAAAAGGGAGCAGGTGAGATTCTGACCTCTATTCCACTTACTACTGACCTGCCATCCCCATCAGTACCAGTTATTTCACAGCAGCACTTCAAGGTCATAGCAGAAACCAATTAGAAATCCAAGTGGAAATGTAACAGACTGAACTGTGTTCATGGAGTCACTTCTCCTGCCATTGGCTTTCCATCTTAAGAAACAAGAGCTAATCCAAAAATTTTAGAATTCAAAATTTTGCCATAAATAATTTTTTTTTGCAATAACACTCCTTAATTCTAGTTATGCTTGCAAAAACTCATATGTATAAAATGTGTAAAAGTTCAACATCTAAACGCTGCTGAGCTCACGTGGAAGTCAACGGGAACCATCTGTGGCAAATTTAAGGTGTGTATTCAATTTTAGTTTTTAAAAATTCAAGGTACTTCATTTTTTTCAAGATTTTATTCAAATTTTTTTTAATACAAGCAAATATGTAGTTGATAAAAAATGGAGTTTATTCAAATTAGAAAAAAAAAAACCATACATTTGGATTTTGACAATTAGGCCTTTAAGAGTTTGGAAAAGGTAAGTAATGAATTAAGACTGAATACCTTATTAGAATAGATATTAGATACCTTAAAGAATTTCTAAATAATTATTACAAATCTTGTTTGTTTTTGACCCTACCATTGTCTTCAGCTGGTTTTGACATTTGCTTTACCCTTGCCCTCTTCTGTGTTTGCTACAATCTGTAGGCCTGACTCTTTCTCTTGACTCTTCTGCCATCAATCCTTTGGTCTAAGGGGCCTATATACTAACATACAAATTTTCTTTCTTTCCACAATTTGTATTTTTCTCTAAAAATGTTTACTTCTTCTTTTAAAATTTTTCTAAAAAATCTAGGATTTATTAAGAGCTAAAAAACTCTACTAGAAAACTTCTTAAGCAAAAGCAGTCGAGGTTCCATAGAAGTCGAAAGGACTTTTTGGGGCAGATTTACTATTGGTCGAATTTCGAATGGAAAAAAAATTTGAAATTTGACAAAGGAATATTGGGGGAATAGTGGGGAATTCAAAAAATTTGAATTCAATTTTTTTTAGCGCAATTCGATCGATCGAACAATCAAATAGGGAAAATTTGATCGATCTAATTTTTCATATTTGATCTTAGGGAATGATCCCCATTTCGGTAGGTTTAATCTGGCGAAGTAGGTGATCGAATTTAAATTTAAAGGGGAAGTATTTGACCATCAAATTTTCAAATATTCGAATAAAATTAAATTCGAATATTCGAATCATTCGAATTCGAATATTAGATGATCGAATTTAGTTGAATTTGCCTAATTTGCATATTCAAAATTCGAATATTTTGGAAATTCGAATATTCAAATCCCTCATGTGAATTTATGTGAATTCAGTAAATCTGCCCCTTTGTGTGTGGGGCAACTCCGGCAGACTTCCCTGATCGATATCTGGCCAAAAGTCGGGCAGATTTCAATCTGGCAGTGTAAAAAATCTTGTCGGAAAGGAAACTTTTGTGACTTTTAGTTTGACAAAACAAGGAAGTAAAAAAAAAATTATTTTCTCCACCTTTGCATATGCAAATTAGGATTTGGATTTGGTTCCGATTCTGCCTAAATCTTTCATGAAAGATTCAGGGATTTGGCCAGAACCCAAATAGTGGATTCGGTGCATCCTTAGTTACAGCAGATGTGCAATTTTGCCCAGTGTTTATATATAAGCCCCTGTGGCAATATTGCACTTAAGTTGACCCATTGTGATCACTGTATTAATGCAATCAAATCTCTTATGTATGTTCATCTTCGTTATTTTATAACTTTTTATTTTATCAGTTTGTTCAAACTTTTGCAAATGTGTCTGTGAGTCAGTGAACACAGATTTCATGCAAAGGGCTGTAGGGTTCCTTCAGGCTAAAAATCAAAGCTGAAATAAACTAGAACTGTACCAAAAAGAAAGATGTTGGTGCTCGGACTGAGTACTGTACTAAACACACCCTGATTGATGAGACAAGAGCCAATGTCATGCAATGAGCTGTGTGATACTGTCTGTGTTTAGCCATGGAGGGAAAATTCTGTTTACGGTTAAGTGTATCAGTAACACCTAATAAATACATATTTAAACAGAATTTTCCTACATGGTTAAAGCGCTGATTGCTTTTAGTTAGCAGTTTGTATCATGCAGATCACTGAAGCACGTGATGGCTACTGTAAATCAAATGCTTTCTGCGTTAAAAAGGGAGACCATTGTCTAAATAAAAAGAAAATGAAATGTTCCAGAAAGATGCAATTTTAGCTTCAGGACTGGAAAATGTTCATCCTGATTAGTCATTTGACTTCAACTGGTCACTACCTGTGAAAAACCCCAGCAGCTCCGTCCATGATTTGTAATTGGGATCCTGGATAACTGAGCGAGGCTGAGACGTCAAGGCAAGGTGAGAGAACCCTTGGGTGTTGGGAAGACGCACAACTTGCAAAACTGCTGCAACTCTGTTATTTCCTGCACCCAGAAAACTAAACCTTCTCCTGCACAGGGGCCTTCCAATGACAGCCTGCCCATAGAAGATGGCATTTCTAGCACTGCCAGTGCATGTGATGAAGTTCGAAGCCAATCTGCATAGCAATATATCGCCAAGTGTTTCCCAGTAGCCTAGCAATCAATTTGGGGGATTGTTTATTACGCTCCAAATTTCTTCTGTTGTTTAATTTTAAAAAAAGTCCAAAAGGGAATCTATGATTAGACCTTATTTATCATTTAAAGAGAGCCTCGGTTAATAGTGCTACTCCAGCAGAATTCTGCACTGAAATCCATTTCTCAAAAGATTTTTTTTCAATTTCCCAGTTGCCCCAAGTTATGTGACTTGTGCTCTGATAAACTTCAATCACGCTTTGCTGCTGTACTGCAAGTTGGAGTGATATCATCCCCTCCCTTTCCCCCACCCAGCAGCCTAACAAAAGAACAATGAGAAGGTAACCAGATAACAGCTCCCTAACACAAGATAACAGCTGCCTTGTAGATCTAAGAACAGCACTCAATAGTAAAACCCATGTCCCACTGCGTACTATTCAGTTACATTGAGAAGGAAAAACAACAGTCTGCCAGAAAGCAGTTCCCTCCTAAAGTGCTGGCACAAGTCACATGACCAGGGGCAGCTGGGAAATTGACAATATGTCTACCTCCATGTCAGATTTCAAACTGAATATAAAAAAATCTGTTTGATCTTTTGAGAAATTGATTTCAGTGCAGAAGTCTACTGGAGCAGCACTATTAACTGATGCGTTTGGGGAAAAAAACATGTTTTTCCATGACATTATCCCTTTAGAAAAGCACGATTTTACCGAATTGGGGGAAAACACAATAAAATCATGTGAAAACCCAAATAGTGAGTTTTTTTCCCCAATGGTTCAATTTTTTCAAAGGTTTATTCTTTCTTTTTTTTCTATTTCTCTTTATTGAATTTAAAATAATCCAGCTGCAAAGTCTGAAACAATATTATTTGTCAAGATTCCACATGAGTCATACAAAGAAATTAATTTAACATTAACTGCCGTAGTGATGGGCGAATTTATTCGCCAGGGGCGAATTCGCGGCGAATTCCCGCGATTCGCCGCTGGCGAATAAATTCGAAATGACCAGAAAAATTCGCCGCCAAAAATTCGCCGCGCAAAAACGAGTCGACGCGACGCGCGTCAAAAACGGCGCGACACGCGTCAAAAACGACACAAATTTTTCGGCGAAGCGAAACGCGCCCGTTTCGCCCATCACTATTAACTGGAGGTTTTTCCTGAATTGTACCATTATTTCGGGCTATTTCCCAGAAAGCCTGATTGTTTCAGATTTTTGCCAAATTAGTCTTATTTTTGGACTAATTCTAGAGCAGACCACAGGGACCTCTGCCATTGACTTATATACAACCCCCGGCAGGTCTGAGATGCTGGATTTTCAGAACTTTTTCCATTCAACAATACAGCTCAAAAAAATTCTTGTTTTTCTTTCACAAAAAATTGTATTTTATAGTAAAAAAGAAACAAAGATTTTTGTGCTTGTGGGGACAAGTGGCATAAATATCAGTTAAAACAATTCCAGTGTAATTGTGGCTTTGTGATGAGTGATGAGTTGCATTCACTCCAACTGTACCTGCGTTGTATTCTGTGGACTTTTATTGTCTTTGCTTTTCAAAACTTTGCTCCTCTTTCCCCATTAAAGTCGAAAAGATGATCTGATTGTTTTATCTCTAAAAATACAAATGTGCAGGAATACTTGATAGGAGTGGAGTGCCCCAAGCTGTGATCATGACAGAATGATTGCTACAGAGAGACGGCGATAGAGAACTTTCTCTGTTGGACTCGGTGGAATGAGCAAACGTCATATCTTAAAATATCTCCCAGTTATACCTATGTCTTTTTATATGCTATGTATTATCACAGGCACAAATGATATAAGCGTATCTATTGTGTAAGCATTGCTGTTGGTTTATGTATATATTATCCTGTTTCATTTAATAGGTTCAGTACAAATGCAGTGATGTGTAATGTCAAGACAACATACTGTGCCTCAACTATAACACAACAATACAACATATTCCTTTAAATCTTATTATTGTACTGATTACAGTATACTGTATGCCAAAAGCACTTTGTTCTCTCTACTGTGGATGGAATGGATACAATGTGAGCTAGGTCTAAGGGAAGGGACCAGAACAGGAGTCACAAGATAAAATATATATATATATATATATATATATATATAGTATATAGATGATCAGCACCCACTGCTTTCAAAGTGAAAAAAAAAAGTGTCTTTATTCATCGAATACACGTCATAATCCGACGTTTCAGACCCACATGGGGTCCTTTTTCAAGGCTTCTCGTTTTGGACGCGGGCGTAGGTTTTTTTTTGCCAGGCAAATTTTTGCAGACATTTAGTAAATGGCGGGAATTGGGTCCATCACTAATTTCTAGTATAGAGTTATTTTTTCTAACTGAACGTTGACGGTATTTGACATGATAAAAGATTCATAATGCAACGATCTACATGAAGTCAATCTGAATGCTCATCAATTAAATCTTTATGCAATATTTTCACTGAATCCTTATTCAGTATTGTCCAAGTTTTTATTAAAGGTAAAAGAATACATAACAAATAGGAATGTTTATATATATGAAAGTATCAATAAAGTATTGATCAGTTCTACCAACATCCATGAATTATGTCTCATTATTTGGGGTAGGGGAAAGGGACCAATGGGAAAGGTGGGGACTGGGGAGGGAGACTAGGGAGAAAATGATAGGAGATATAGGAGAAGTAGGAGAAAAGGTAAGGGGAGGCATGGTCAGGTCATAGGTCAGGGTCTGTCTCTTACAGATGCCCGATATGCAGTTTGTATAGTATTATTTACAAATTAACATGGTGTTTAGTTTTACAACATGCAATGCGGTCATATAAGTTTAGTTGGGATAGAGTCAGAATTTGAAAAATTGAAGATCATCATTTTAAACATTTGATTGGTCAAAATCAAAAACAAGATTAGAATCAAAATCCAAATGGTAGTCCTTGCTCCTCTCCTCTCTCCGGATTTGCATCAACTACCGTTTACACTTCCTTAAAATGATCTCTCTCACAAGCTTTCCCTCCCATGCTCATATGAGTCTCCCTTACCCAGTTATTCAATTAGGCCAGTGATCCTCAAACTTGGCCCTCCAGCTGTTAAGGAACTACAAGTCCCACAATGCAATGAAGGAGTCTGACAGCCACAGTCAGGCAAATGCATTGTGGGACTTGTAGTTCCTTAACAGCTGGAGGGCCAAGTTTGAGGATCACTGAATTAGGCTTACATCAGAGGGGGTGGAGTATAATATCCATGTGTTAAAACATTTTCAGCATTGTGCTTATAATTTTAAATGCTTGTCCATTTAATGGATGACTAGGATCCAGCTCCATTTATTAGTGGTTGCATAGGCTATAGTGGTGACTTCCATGCCTTAGCTATGGTCAATTTAGCAGCAGTGAAAATTTGTGTAATAGGAATTCTTGCTTATTTATATTAGAGATATTTGATAAGCCGTTCCCTCACTCCCACAAACTCTGAAGCACTGAATGAAAATAGTCAGACTGGGGATTATAATGATTATTTATTTTATAAAGTCTAGTAAGAACCAGATACCAACGTTATAGTACCTTGTACCCTGCTTCAAGTAAAGATGTAGTAATTGAACTAGATGCTACTGAATCCCACATTCTAGAGACCATTCTTGCTCGAATAATGTTCTGCCTAAATCTCCTTCCCAAGCTCACGTATAGGGTGAAGGGTAGGCTTTTATTAATATACTGTATGATATAGACCAGTGGTTCTCAACCTTCCTAATGCTCGACCCTTTAAGGCTAAGGCCAGACGGGGAGATTCGGGGGCATTTTATCGCCTGGCGACTTCTCGCCGCGACTTGTAGCCCCCGAACCTCCCCGAATAGCCACTTACCTAAGCGCACCGGCGTATCAAGTGAACATGAAATGAATTAATTATATCTTAGTTTGGATCAAGTACAAGCTACTTTTTTTTTATTATTATACAGAAAAAGGAAATCATTTTTAAAAATTTGGATTATTTTATTATAATGGAGTCTATGCGAAATGGCCTTTCCGTAATTTGTATCTTTCTGGATAACGGGTTTCCGGATAACGGACCCCACACCTGTTCATGGACATTGATGGGTGATCATCAGCCCACCATAAATGCACAATAAAAATTGTACAATATAATTGGTACAAGAATGGTCAACATCCGATGTAAAACTTTTATTATTGATGTCTATGTATGCCTGGGGCAGGGGGGGGTAAATTTATCAAAGAGTGAAGTTCCACCACTAGAGTGAAATTTGGTCACTCTCAATTCATTTCTATGGGATTCTGCAAGGCGTATTCATCAATGGGTGAAGTGAAAGTTCACCCTGTCATAAATATGCCTTTAAAAATCCCATAGAAATGAATGTAGAGTGGTGGAATTTCACTCTTAACTTCACTCTTTGATAAATATACCCCTATGATTTTTAGTGCTCATTGTTCCACTATTCTGGTTCTAACATGTGGCCAAAAGAAAGTATTATACAATGGGACGTAGGCCGATTGGGCATCACTGTAAATCCTCTGCATGTAATCTTATTTCCTTAGATACTTACACAGAAATGCATTTCTTACAATGCTGTTCCCATAGGAATACATTTATTAATGTTCTGTTAAATTACAATATATTCTACACTTAACTACAGAAAGCAAACCCACACAATATGCTACATTCATAACATAGTACTTTAATTCCTATACTTTCGCCTACACAAAGCCAAACATGGTTTTTCGCAGCTGGAGAACTTACATCCTTACATGTGAAAAATGAGTTCAAAGGTCTCAGAATTAACAAAAAAAAAAAAAAAGAGAGAGAGAGAATAAGTCTTGAAATACAGATCACATTTGCTGGTTTGACATATTGTACTCAAGGTAATTACTTCTGCAAAATTATAAAGTCATAATCCTGTTCTAATTATGGGAGAACGTTACTTTTTCTCCTATGTCGAGCTGAGAAACTCCTTCCCTTTATTCACTGACTGATGGTTTTTTGTTGTATGAGCCTTTCTGTAGAATTCAGTAGCAGCTATACAGTATGTATGCTGGGATACAATAGTACAGGTATGTGACTAGTGATGGGCGAATTTATTCGCCAGGGGCGAACTCGCAGCGAATTCCAGCGATTCGCCGCTGGCGAATAAATTCGCCAAAAAAACTAGTCGCGTCGTTTTCGCCGCGTCGTGACTCGTTTCGCGAATTTTTTCTCCAATTCGCGAATTTCACGAATTTTTCGCCGAAGTGAAACTGGGTAGATTCGCCCATCACTATATGTGACCTGTTATCCAGAATGCTTGGGACCTGGGGCTTTCCGGATACTAATAATCTTTTTGTAATTCGGTTTTTTAAACTCAATAGGTAGATTTTGCTTCCAATAAGGATTAATTATATCTTAGTTGGGATCAAGTACAAGCTACTGTTTTAGTATTACAGAGAAAAAGGAAATACTTTTTTAAAATTTGGATTATTTGATTATAATGGAGTCTATGGGCGATGTTCATTCCATAATTCGGAACTTTCTGGATAATGGGTTTGCGGATAATGGATACCATACCTGTATTAATAGCTGGTACCTTAAACAAGAGCACATAAAATAATTTCCGGAGGGGGATTAGTAGTTTAGCATCCAAAGGGGAAACAATACACCCTTGCAATAGTTAGTGTTGATCTTTCACCATTTTTTCATTGTTTATTTAAAATAGATGTTTAAATGGAAAACCATTTTGGTTAGGTTAGGAGAACTGTATATACAGGTTAGGATAACTGTATATACAGTTCTCCTAACCTATATCATTGGTTTCTAAACTGAAGAGGGTTGGTGGCTGGTGGGCTGGAGCAAACAGGGGGCTCAGCTTGCAGGTCAGTTAGGGTGGGCGTAGGTAAGAGTTGGCCATTTGCTGTCTTAGATACACCTAAAACTCAAGCTTGAAGGCCAGTAAGGATGAGATATGGGATGAATATATATTTGCCATCTTTCAGCAAAGGATTAGTAGTATCCTTCTAATAATAGGGCTGATCTTCAGGGATGGGCACATTTTTTCACCTTGCTTTACTGCAGAAATGGCGTCAACTGACTTGACTGGCGTATCGCGTATAAAAAATGATGCACTTCAAAAACTTTTTGCCCTTAGACTTTAATGGGCATTGGTGAATTTTTGCCGGCGGCAAATTTTTGGCAAAATGGGTCAAATTCGCCCATCCCTACTGATCTTCAATTTTTTCTTTAAAATAGATGTTTAAGGAACGCTGAGGGTATATATTCGGTTCTCGTAACCTACAGCATTGGTTCCTAAATAGAGGAGGGGCAGTGGCTGGTGGGTTGGGGCAGTGGCAACAAGGGGGCTCAGCCTGAAGGCCAGTTTGGGTGGGGGAGTTGGCCATTGGCCCTTTTGGATATATCTAAAAGTCAAGCTTGAAGGCCAGTTAGGGTCAGATGTGGAGTGAATATGTATTTGCCATCTTGAGGTATTTTGAAACTATGACTGAATGACTTGATGGCTTGAAGCCTGTGTAGCCCGAAACGTTGCCTGAATGCACTTTAAGTAAAGTTTATCACCTTTTCAAAATAAACCGGAGTGCTGCTGTTCTTTTTGGAATTGATGTAAGTAATCCCTGGCAGGGGATATAGCTTGCACCCGGGGCTAAAAAAAAGCTTATTCCGCTTTTGGAGCACACATATGTTTGAACTCGTATGACTGAATGACTGATACACAAATATTTTGAATTTCATGAGCAAAGGGGGCACTGACACAGTGGGCCAAAGTTGGAGCTGAAAGTGCACCTTGAATTGAAAGAGCTTGAAAACCGCTGAGCAATCAGCATGTCTGCAAATTTGTGGTTGGTTGCTATGAGTAACTAGACCTGGAACAAAAATTGCTCAGTTCTACCATCTATGTTCAAAATAAGCACCCTGATAATTTAGCTCCTCTTTTGAAAGCTGCGGTGTTCAGGTTGTATTCCCAACAGTGTTCCCAACAGCAGCTGCTTTTCACTGAACGGTAGGCCTGCTTACATCTCTACTATGATTGTAGCCTCCACTATTGACGGACCCAGTAGTATGATCTTCTTACCATGCTCCCTTAAAAAAAGCCTTAGGGGACACAGATACCAATGGGATTCCTTGACTAACCTAAAGGCCTTGGGAGTCACCATGTGGCTAAACATCCCTTTCGAAAAGGATCTCCATTTTCTCCATCATTTATTCTAAGGAGATGCTGAGGCCCATAGAAATCTGTAGGTGTTGCATGTTTAGCCCTTGGCCTGAGAGTTGGACACTCACATAACTTACAAATGCATAAAATAAAATATTAGATATACTGTATTTGTTTGGTTTTGTTGTTTGGATTTAGACTTTGTGACTTCCAATGAATATGTGAAATGGTTACATTCTGACTTGTGTGCTCTGTTCTGCCATGGCAACAACTGCAAAGTACATAAAAATGATTAAAGGGAAAATGTAGAAATGAGAGTTGAGAAAAGTCCAAGCCTAATAATAACTGGTAATACTGCAGGCAGATAGAAAAGCAGCACTTTGTTGGCTCAGACAGTGAGGGGATAAGGACAGCCGACAGGCACATTAATCCTTGTCAAATCTCATTCTAAATCAAAATATAGCGGCAGGAGGCAATTAATGTCAAAGTCAAATGAAGGAGAAAAATAAGAATGAATGCTTTATGACTTTCTGGTTTAGTGGTTAGCCTTGCTGCTTTGCTGCCTTGCAACGCTAGGGCCGTGAGTTTGGTTCCAGCCGGGACACCATCCGAAAGGAGGATGTATATTCCCCACGAGTTTCCCCTAAATAAATGTCCTCCTACACACCAGAAACATAAAGGCAAATGAATTGGCTCCTGACAAAATTGCTTGATAGAGATTTAAATAATGTATGCACTTTAAGAGCAGGAGTTCAGATTTTGGATCCACATCACAAAGGAAAATAATCAGATTACTTCTCCCTATGTTACATGGTCTGGTGGAAGCTGGAAATAGACCTCATTTATATTTAGCTTAGTAAAACAACCCTGTACACAAAATAACAACCATACAGAAGAAAGGCAGATAAAGCAGCAAAGAGAAGACCAATTTCATATTAGGATGACACAACAAGTTGGCGCTATAAAAATACATGTTAATAATAATAGGTGCAAATTCACTAAAGCGCAAAGCGTCTAACACTAGAGCTAATTTGCCAGCGTGACGTCAATTCATAACTTCGAAATTCTGAAAAAGAGCAAAAAATTTTTTGGGGGTTACACTCCTTCCCCCCTACATTTCCTAACATATGGCAACACAACTATACAGGGGGCACATGTTTAGGGCAATAGGACAACTTTATATAATTTATTAAAGGTTTCCTGGGCTTGTGTAGTGGAATGTAGTGGCTGTAACATATACTTCTATTAAACTTTGAAATTCGCGCCTTATGCAAATTAGGCATCGCTAGCATAAATGCGCTTTGCCTGGCGAAGTAACACTAGCGCAACTATGCTGCCGTTCGCCGACCTGAGCGTAACTTCGCACTTTTAGTGAATTTGCATAGCGCTGGCGAAGCACGTGAACATTAGCGAAGGCTATGCTAGCGCATTTTCGCCACTTAGTGAATTTGCCCCATATACTTTAGTCATGTGGTATATGTTATGCACCCATTAAGACGTGGGGCTTGCACTGTGTTTTTGGGGGGTTTTTTTTAACTCAACTTTTTTGAGAAATTCAAACCTGTCAAGGTCAGGTATTAGTCAATGGCAGAGGTCCCTTCAACCATTTAAAGAAAGTTGCCTTTATGATGTTAAGGTATTTTCAGCGGGTCTATCTTGAAAACTCAATAAATTTGAGTTTTTTCAGTGAAAACTCATCTAAATAAAGATTTTGAGTTGTTTGCCCTGAATTCACTGATTCGAGTTTTAACTTAAAGTGGACCTGTCGACCCAACACAAAAAGCTGTATAAAATCTGCCCCTCTGCACTTCCTAGATGTCACTGCTCCCCACACATTCCCCCAGTTCTCTTAACCATTTAATTGTGTAGCCAGTGCATGTGGGTGGACATCGGGTCCCCCATTCTGGTGCACAAACAAGATTCTGAGATGATATAATGCTTGCCTTAATAACAGTGTCCAAAAAATGGCTCCTGCCTGCTTGCTTGAATTAGGAATTCTCAGACTAAAAGAAACAAGATTTAAATCATTTATAAAGTGTAATTAAAGTTAATTTTGCTTGTCTAATGTGATAAAATAGGATTTTGAATAATTTTCTCAAGTGACGGGTCCTCTTTAAATTGGAAAACATTTGAGTTGTGAGTTCATTGGAGGTATAAAAGAAACTCACAAACCTCGAAAACTTGACCTTTGATGGAAAAATCCCTAAATGTCTGAAATAAAAAAGAGGATCCAACACCCCTATTAGGCTCTTTGATTTCCATTTTTAAAAAACTGTACAGGTTTCAACTCAGCCTCCCAGAAATGCCAAGTTTTATACTTTAACTTTGAAATTATATATATATATATATATATATATATATATTTGTCTGTTCAGATCCGTGGCAGAATGTGCTTTAACTAATTAGAGAATAGCACTTGAGTGTGAGTTAACATCAAGCTCCAATGACTTCTCTCTAACTGTTCGTGATTGATACATCATTGTGTCGTAGTCCCGGGTGGCTTCTGAAGACTTGACATTTGCAAATGCATTTTGGTTGGGATGCTGTCACTGTTCGTTGTGAAGGAGAGTGGGATTTTTATATTTCTATCTTCATTTTATTATGCTCTTCATTAGTTCAAACTTGGGGATGATTGACATGTAGGTACTGGCTTGAATGACATCGGCATTGAGATCTGGGACTATGGATGATGACTTGGCGACTGTGATGATCTTAGTCGCCCTTAAGGAGAACACTGTGTACTTGGATGCTAAAGTCAGGCCATAAAGTAATAGAAAGTCAGTTTAATTCTAGTAACCCAATACCAATCAATTAGGTTGTTGCATTTACTGTTCTACTGTTTGAAAGCAAACATGCAGCTTGTTGCTATGCGTTATGTGGTATTGTTACCAGCAATGCTCTGGGGGTAAGTTATGTCTCTCTCTAATTGCTCTGTGAGACAGATGGGAAGAAGATCAGAGGCTGTGTTCACTCAGGCTGAAAGACCAGCGCAAGTGCTGGAAATAATAAGTCACCACCTTTGATAAAAGTAGTTGAGTTTGGAATCAGCTCTCCACCAACAAAGCTAGGGAGAAAGGCTGAAATATTGCTAGTTTTTTATTTATAATTTTCCTGGATCATTTGCCTTAAAGGGATACTGTCATGGGAATTTTTTTTTTTTTTCAAAATGCATCAGTTAATAGTGCTGCTCCAGCAGAATTCTGTATTGCAATCCATTTCTCAAAAGAGCAAACAGATTTTTTTATATTTCATTTTGAAATCTGACATGAGGCTAGACATTTTGTCGATTTCCCAGCTGACCAAAGTCATGTGACTTGTGCTCTGATAAACTTCAATCACTCTTTACTGCTGTACTGCAAGTTGGAGTGATATTACCCCCTCCCTTTCCCCCACCCAGCAGCCTATTATTAACATGTATTTCTATAGCGCCGACTTATTTCGTAGCGCTGTAGCCTAACAACAGAACAAAGGGAAGGTAACCAGATAACAGCTCCCTAAACAAGATCTAAGTAGATCTAAGAACAGCACTCAATAGTAAAAACCCATGTCCCACTACGTTCCATTCAGTTACACTGAGAAGGAGAAACAACAGCCTGCCAGAAAGCAGTTCCCTCCTAAAGTGCTGGCACAAGTCACATGACCAGGGGCAGCTGGGAAATTGACAAAATGGCTAGCCCCATGTCAAATTTCAAAACTGAATATAAAAAAAATCTGTTTGCTCTTTTGGGAAATGGATTTCAGTGCAGAAGTCTACTGGAGCAGCACTATTAACTGATGTGTTTTGAAAAAAACATGTTTTCCCATAACAGTATCCCTTTAATAGTGGTTGTCGTATGGTTGTTGTACATGTTATGCAAACTTGAAACATGACTTGTTTTGTGTAAATGAAACCCAGACAGATTCTGTACCTGTTTGAAGTTATCATGGGTGTCTCTTGCTTTGAATAGTCCTGACTATTTAAATAAAAAAAGTCCGACCAAACTAGAATCCAGACCACGATTAGACCTCATTTATTATTAAAAAAAAAAGCACAATTTAATCTAATCGGGGATAAACACGAAAACATAGAGTGAAAATCCGAATCTTACTTTTTTTGGAGTGTTTTCCTGAAACACTCAATTAGAATTTTTTTCTGATTTTTGCCTGAAAAGCCAGAAATAGTCAGTGCAGACCTCTCTCAGAGGGGCAGATTCACTAAAGCGCAAAGCGGCTAACGCTAGCGCAAATTCGCCAGCGTGACGTCAAATCGGTACTTCGCAAATTCACTAACACCGTCTCTGGTGAATTTACGCTAGCGAAGTGGATAGACTTGCGCAACTTCGCACCCTTTCGCCAGGCGTAGTTGCGCACTGGCGAAGGATCGCAATTACACAAATTCCCTAAGATCAACTTTTTGCTGTTCGTTAGCACTTACGCTAGACGTAACTTCGCCAGCTCAGACCAGGCGAAGTGCAATACAATAGATAGGAGGTTGTAAAAAAAATGTAAAATTTTTTCTAAGTCCCAAAAAACGCTGTGGCGTGTTTTACCATTGTAAAAAGATCGATTTTTTTTGTGGGGGGTTACCCTCCTTCCCCCCTACATTTGGCAACACTACTATACAAGGGGCACATGTAGGGCAATAGGACAACTTTATTTTTGAGATTAAAGGTTTCCTGGGCTTGTGTAGTGGCTTTAATATAAGCTTCTATTATATTTTGTAATTCACGCCGTATGCAAATTAGGCTTCGCTAGCGTAACTGCTCTTTGCCTACCAAAGTAACACTAGCGCAAATACGCTACCTGAGCGTAACTTCGCCCTTTATTGAATTTGCGTAGCGCTGGCGAAAATTCGCCTGGCGAAGTGCGGCGAACGCTCGCGAAGCTTGCGCTGGCGTTACTTCGGATCTTAGTGAATGTCCCACAGAGACTCATTTCCGGATTCAGAACATTTCAAGGTTTTTTTTCCACAAAAAAAATTGGATTTTATAGTAAAACAAAAAAACCTTGAATTTTTCGAGTTTGCCATTTGCACTTTATGAAATAACCCTTATGCGTCCCCAGTGTTTTTCATGATCTGGGAACCTTACTCTGGCAACACGTTTCTGTATTAGAAAGGAAGCCAAACGTAAGCCCCAGGATATGGGAACCAGCACTAATTCATTTTCATATGAACCCATCAAGTCATTCAGAGGCAATGTCCCTTGTGTCACTTCATCAGCCATTACTAATTATTAACAGTCTGGAGGCCTACATTGCGTGTCCATTATACTTTATATCAAAGACGTGGCACAGTCATTTCATATGTGCCTGATTTAATCTCAATACTTGCCAAGTAAAATATTAAATATGATATATATATATAAGCAGGGGTGATCCGGGCCAATTTACCGCCTGAGGCAGTCTTGTTTTTGCTGCCCCCAGGGGGTCATTGGCGGTCCATGATGCTAGTGCAGAGCACAATCACACTCTCTGCACTAGGAGTAGGGTTGCCACCTGGCCGGTATTTTACCGGCCTGGCTGGTATTTTTGATTGTTGAGCCCAATGTTGTTAATAGGAAAAAAAGATAAATATATAGGAAGGCCGGTATTTTTTTCCAGAAAAGGTGGCAACCCTAACTAGGAGAGACAAATTTCTGGGTTAAAAACCAGAAATTCGGCTCATAAGTTACCAGGAGCGGCATTTGTGCCACCCCTGGTAACCAGGGGAGCGCTGCCGCCTGAGGCGAGTGGCTCAACTTGCCTTTTTGGTGGAGCGGCCCTGTATATCAGATTCATGGAGGCAGAGAGAATAATAAATCCTCCACCAATAGATCTACTAAATAAAGCATAATCTTTTGAAGTACATAATTGTGCCCTTCCCTTTCTCTTTCGCAAAAACTCTGGATATTAAAGGCCTTTGGTCTGTTTAAAAGAACCACTGGGGTGTGGTGTCCCTGTGATTTTGGCATCTGTGTGAAACAGTAAACATGTTGTGCCATTGCTTGGAGAAAAGGGAGTAACTTTTCAGAGTGTAGGCTAAAGTATCAAAGGAAAACTATACCCTCTGGACAATGTAGGTCTCTATAAAAAAATATTGCATAAAACCCTGCTTCATATAAATAAGCCATTTTCATAATAATATACTTTTTTAGTAGCATGTGCCATTGGGTAATCATAAATAGAAAATTGCCATTTTAAAAAATAAGGACAGCCTCCTGGGATCGTATGATCCAACGGTGCACACAAACTTACCAAACAAACTATAAAGTTAGGTCACATGAGCCAATTAACAGACAGAGTTGTGTCTTTAGCTTCCACACTTCTTCCTGTTACAGTTAGAGTTGAAATATTTCTGGTCAGGTGATCTCTGAGGCAGCACACAGACCATCATGAAATGGGGGTTCAAGGCAAGAGATGTAAAAGGGCAACATTTACTTAAATATATATACCAGTTTGGTAAGATTCTTTAATATGTCACTTGATTTGATATAAACTATCTGTTGCTCAAGTATTC
This sequence comes from Xenopus borealis, assembly GCA_024363595.1. Taxonomy (NCBI): domain Eukaryota; kingdom Metazoa; phylum Chordata; class Amphibia; order Anura; family Pipidae; genus Xenopus; species Xenopus borealis. The sequence continues at coordinate 24,730,289 of CM044431.1, forward strand.
ATTTTGCGGGTATAATTTTCCTTTAAAGCACTGACATAAAAGTTGCCTGGTATATGCCAGGACTAGTAATGTTTCTCAGCTCTCATACTAAGAAAGCTTTTCTAATAAGAGATAACATTCTTTTTTGCCCTTTTCAACCATGTCATTTTTATCTAGTAACCATAATTGCAACTCATTGCGCCCACTCTATGGCACCTCTAAAATAAAAAAAAAAACTACAATAGCCTGTGTGTCATTCAGAACAATAAGTGAAAGTGTGGTGACAAATGCTCAAAGGGATAATGGCGTGAGAAAACTTTTTTTTTTTACAAAACGCATCAGTTAAGAATTCTGCACTGAAATCCATTTTTTAAAAGAGCAAAAAAAGTTTTTCTTTTATATTTAATTAAATAAAGTACCTCTCTATTATCAGGCTTTCTCCGCTTCATTTGCTTTATGTTCCCCTAATAATGACAGTGACAAAGTGCTCACACTCAACATTACCTTGTTAATCTTTAAGAATTTGTTTTTCTAACTTCCAGATAGTGTCGGAATGATCCAAATATAGCAAGAAAGCAATTAATACCAAGCTGAAAGCAATGTAAGGTGGCAGTGCAATTACACTCAGTGATGGTTTGGCATAAATACTAGAAAAAGAGGAAAAAAATTAAAGTCTGCTGTAGAGAAAGGAAATAACAGAAACCATTTCCATTTCAGAAAGGTTAATTGCTTTAAATTCCCAGGCTAAAAACATAACATTTTCATTCCCTAATAACTGGAACCATTTCTTTCTTGTTAGTACAAAATAAAGTACGGAATAATGTCTTTCCTAGCCAATTAAATGTGAATAGCTTCATTCAGTGTACCTGTTGTAAGGAAGATAACCCACTCTTAGTCCATCGGTCTATGTCAGGGCAAAGATTACTTTAAAGTAAAGGTTTCATGCACTTGGGGGGGCCAAATTTTAGGCACCCCCAAGTGATTGTATTGACTTACCTGAAACCCCAGGCTGGTGCTCCAATCAGCAGAAAACTGCACCGGCCTGGGGTTATACCAGTGAGCACCACAGAGCAATCCTGTTCCTTCTTCCTCCTTCTTCATGCGGCCGTGAAGTTAGTTAACGAATGCCTTTGCCCGGGGAAATTGGAAGAAAGAAGAAGCTGAAAGAGGATCGCTCCGGTGGGGCTCACTGGTATAACCCCGGGCTGGTCCAGTTTTATGCTGATTGGAGCACTGTCCCAGGGTTTCAGGTACATGGGTACGATCACTTGGGGTGTCTAACATTTGGCACCCCCAAGTGCAGCAAGCCTTTCCTTCTCCTTTAAAGGAGAATTCAACCCATACCATAAAAAAACCCTACACTCCATCCTGCACAGATCTCCCTCCCAACCTAGCTCTGGGAAAAGGAACACGCTTTTCTTTTGTATATATATATTACCTACACGGGGTGTAGGAAAATGAATGTGAAATACTACACCAGATATGGCCCCTGGCTTCTCTGTTTGCCCTAGGCGTTGATCCATACAGGTGATTGGCAACATCCAAGTGGTTGGAGAGCAACATGTTGGATCACTTCTCTAGAGAACCAAAGAAGTGAGTTCAAATATAAATTGAAAATACTTTCAATTTCACTTTTAAGTGCAAAAAATAGTAAAAACTCGATTTTAAATTCAAAATTAAGGCGGAATGCATGGACAACTTATGCCTTGATATACTGGTGGTGATTGCTCCTTTAAGATCTTGACCTGGAGAATTAAAGGAACTGTATTACCCAAAATGAAAGTGTATTAATGTAATTACAATATAATGCACTGTAGCCCTGCACTGGTAAAGGCAGTGACACTCGTGGAAATTCGGGGAGATTAGTCGCCCAGGGGTGGGACTCGGAGTGCTTGGTTTTCCAAAGTCGACAGAATTTTCCCCATGAGGCAGCTTTGGGTGACTTCAGAAAACCCAGCAATCTGAGTGCCATCCCGCTGGCGATTTACGTTCTAACCAGCGGGAAGGCAGTTCGTGGAGATTAATAGTCCAAAGAAGAGGCGATTTGTTGCTGGGCAACTAATCGCCCCGACTCTCCACGTGTCTCTGCCCTAAAAGTTTTGTGTTTGCTTCAGAAACGTTTCTATAGTTTATATAAACAAGCTGCTGTGTAATCATGGAGGGGGGCAGCCATTCAAGCTGGAGAAAAGGCTCAGGTCACAAATAGGGTTGCCACCTTTTCTTAAAAAAAATACCGGCCTTCCACTATATTTGGCTTTTTTTTCCTATTAATAATATTGGGATCAGCCATCAAAAATACCGGTCAGGCCGGTAAAAAACCGGCCAGGTGGCAACCCTAGTCTCAAACCAGATAATAGATAAGACCTGCAGAATTCAATGGTGTTTTATCTGTTATCTGCCCTGTATCCTGCGCCTTTTCTCCTTTTTCCAGCTTGAATAGCTGCCCCCATGGCTACACAGCAGCTTGTTTATATAAACTATAGTGGTATTTCTAAAGCAAACACAAAACTCTCACAAGTGCAGGGCAACAGTACATTATATTTAATTACTTTATTACACTTTCATTTTTTGGTGTTACAGTTCCTTTAAGGATTTCTGAACCCTGTATAGTAGGGGTTTGTTTTTTTACTGGTTAGCTTGACTGGATGTCCTTAGCCATGGGAGGTACGTATTTAATTTAGTCTTACACCCCTAATAAATGGTGCAAAGAGACCACAGTGCTTAGCCCACAATGCGATTTATGAGCTTAGACAGGGTGTGGCCCGGGGCACTATATATTATTTCGATTGTCTTTATACTACAATCAATTGCTAATGGGTTGGGAGAAGTGGAGTATCAAATATGTGGGCGCCTATATTAGGAAGCATTTTTAAAAACATTTCTGTGCTCATATACATTTTTCTGGTCACTGTTCAACTTTGTTCAACTGTTCAACTTTGTACTTTAATGCTAAAATCTTCTTCATTTATCTCTGTAGTCTTCATGTCTGTAAGCGAGAAAATATGAAACAGAGATATCAATTTTTTATATCATCCATATCTTGGGTAAGTGTATTGAAACACAAAGTGCTATTTACAGCTGGAGAAAACCATTCAAGTAGTACGAAGTGTTTGTTCCCTCTATGTGTTGGAAAGTTGCTAATACTGTCACTTTGATGACATTGTACATTGCTAAAATATGCAGAATTCACGTGGTTTAGGGTGTTGGGTATGTATGAAATGTTTGCTGACATCTTGTGGTTACTTTGCACTATAGCAATGGACATGTGTCACAGAACAGTGATTTGTTAGCAAGAGATTAGCACAGTGATGTCACCGATGACCTCATTTGTGAGTCCAGAGTGCTCTATCTCTGCTACAATAAGGCACATGCTTTGTCACATTTATAAAGAAACCATTCAGTGGTGTAACTAACAGGGCCGGATTTACATAATGGGGACCCCTAGGCCTGCTGCCGTTAGTCACCCCCCCCCCCTTACTCTGTCCTTTATTCGCAAATTTTCATAATCAGGGCCGGAGCAATGGGGATTGGCACATGGGAAATTTAAGAAACTATTGTATCTCCTGCGCATCCCCAGTGTTTCTTAACCAATGTGGGTGTGGCTGGGCAGCATGCGCCCTCTACAATTCTGTCACCCTAGGCCCGGGCCTACAGGTGGCCTTTCCACAAATCCGTACCTGGTAACTAAGGTCTTTTGGCCTCTTCACACCGTACCACCTGCCCGCTTCATCCTATTCCTTCAAAACTTCTCCGCAATTCCAATCCTTGTCTAATCAAAGCCTTAACTCATCTTAATCTCTCGCTCTCAACTGGACTGTTTCCATCTCGAATAAAACATGCTCTTGTAATCCCCATTCTGAAAAATCTCTTGATCCTCTCTTGATCCCTCCAATCTTGACAACCTCCAACCTATCTCTCTGCTACCTTTCATCTCTAAACTACTTCTGCTATCTCCTATCTCTCCTCTCCTGATCTCAACCCAGAACTCCTAACTCGTGTCTCCTCTTGCCTGTCTGCTATCTCTACTTGAATGTCACAACTCTACCTTAAATTAAAACTCTCCAAAATGGAAATGGTTCCCTTTCTTCCAACTAGGACCAGTAACATCCCGGAAGTATCCATCATAGCTAACAATTAAACCATCACCAGGTCTCCCCAGGCCCGGTGCCTTGTGGTTATCCTAGATTCTGCCCTGACATTCACTCCTCAAATCCAGTCACTTGTTAAGTCATGTCACTTCCACCTAAGGAACATATCCAAAATACCATCATTTATCACCCAGGATGCTGCCAAAATTCTTATTCACTCTCTTGTCATATCAAGCCTAGATTATTGTTAATTGGCCTTCCCCTCCAGAGACTGTCACCTCTCCAGTCCATAATGAACACTGCTGCTAGGCTTATACACCTCAGCAACCGCTCCTCCTCTGCCATGCCTGACAATCCTTGCACTGACATTGGGCATTTGCCTAGGGGTGAAATTGAAAATTTGGAGCAGTTTCACCAAAAACATCACCAATTTACTAATAGGAGAACCCAACATTTCGTGAATCCACATCTCTTCTCCAGTGTCTTTTCACATCAGAAGAGTTCTCTGTTTTATTTTATGAACAGATATCTCTTCGACTGTACAGTCAAAGGAACTGGGCAGCAGGTGGTGCTGTTGCTACAAAATTCATTATATTGCGAGTTAATAAACAGATTAAAAGCTTTGAAGGGAAAAAAAAATAATGAATGGAAATTGCAAAGTGGTTTTAAGAGCACCCTGAACAATTTTACATTTATTTTTGTAAAGGTTTAAAACATCCTTTCAGATCACACATTTCAACAAAAGAGCAATCCTGACAGATTGGGGGTTGGGCCACATTAAAGACACCATAATACTGAATAAAGGTAGTAATATGACCAGTGTGCATGGGACCCTCCGGCGGGCTTTACAGATCAATATCTGGCCGAAAGTTGGGCGGGACTAAAAATCCCATCGGATCTGTTCGTTGATGAGGTCCCGCGATCCAACTGCCTGTATGGCCTCCATTATGATCGATTGGATCAGCCCGATATCACCCACCTCAAGGTGGTTATATTGGGGAGAGATCTGCTCATTTGGCGGAGCGGATCTCTCAGTGTATGGCCACCTTTAAAGGTGAACTATCGCTTTAAGTAATATCTGCAGATAATTAGATATCCCACTAAGAATATTAGAAGAGCAACAGCCTTAACACAGTGTGGGATTAATAATGAGCAGGACAGAGCTGCAGCTCCAGCAAATTTGCAAGAACACATCCATACAGTATTTACACCTGGCACCAAGTTTAGTATGAAATAATGTATTAAATGTGATTTTCTGGATAAGGGATATGTCTGTAATTCGGATCTCCATACCTTAAGTATACTAAAAATAATATTCAAACATTAATTAAATCCCAATAGGATTGCTTTGCCTCTAGCAAGAATGGGATCAAGTACAAAGTTCTGTTTTATTATTCCAGAGAAAAAGTAAATCATGTTTAAAATGTTGAATGATTGGATTACAATGGAGTGTATGGGAAATGGCCATCCCATAACTTGAAGGTTTCCGGATAATGGATCCTATACCTGTGTGTGATCTATAAAAAGATGAATGGAGCTACATTGTATGACTCTCTGCAGTGCTAACTATGTTGTTATATTTTAATAAAACAGACCTATAAAATTTTCAGCCCCAGGCCTGTGAAACCCTTAATGCAGTCCTGTATATATGAAATATAGAAGAAGAGCTCAGATGTGGGTTAGAGTTAAATGAAAGGGAAGAGTCTGTAAGTGTCAGTCTGTTGTGTGAGCGGATGCTGAGCTTTCAAGTAATATCAAAAAAAGAGAAGGTCTCACCCAGTCTGTGTGTGGATCACGTTAGATGAATAAAGGCCACTTCAGGTGAATGAACAGAATGAAACCAGAAAGAGGGAGGTCACACCGAGTTATTGCTTCAATTTATCCTTCTTCCTCATTGCTCTCTTTTGACTCTGCATTCCCTTTAATCACATAGAGGTAACAGCGGGATAAAGCAACAGGTATAAGGGCACAGCACGTAACATTTACTCGCAGACAGAAGCATAAAACATTGTAATATACAAAGAAACTCAATGCACGTGCAGAACAGATTAGGAAAATAAGTTCTTGTTTTCTTACCACCATTCAAACTGCTCATTCTCACTCTCCCTAACCGTCAGTTCACTTGATGCTTCTGTCTGTCTGGTTCAGGTGCCTGCAGTTGAATGTGGCATTAGGGCTCTTACACATGGGCATTTTTTCGTGCGCTCCCTTGCGTCGCGCTTTCTGCCGTTCAGCCGCAGGAGAGCACAGGAATAGACGCATTCAATGATTGTGAAGGGGGCTGTACTCACACCGACGCATGTAAGTGCCAAATACAGGTAGAATGTAACATGCTGCGTCCCACCTGGGTTTGGCGCTTCCCCTTTCACAATAACTGAGTGCGTCTACTCCTGCGGCTGAAGCAGGGTCGGACTGGCCCAGTGGGACACCGGACACCTGTTCATTAGAACAGTGATCCACAACCAGTAGCTCGCGAGCAACATGTTGCTCTCCAACCCCTTGGATGTTGCTTCAAAGCAGGTGCTTATTTTTGAATTACTGGCTTAGAGGCAAGTTTTGGTTGCATAAAAAACAGAAATACTGCCAAACATTCTCTCCTGTAGGCTGCCAGTCCATATAGGGGTTACCAAAAAGCCAATCAGAGCTCTTATTTGACATCCACATGGACTTTTCATGCTTGTGTTGCTCTCCAACTCTTTTTTAAATTTAAATGTGGCTCACGAGCAAAAAAGGTTGGGGACCCCTGCATTAGAAGAACAGTCATCTTACAGGTGCTGATCACTACACTACCAATTTATTCATCAGTCTCTGTCTGGCATAACAGGTTCTCAGGGCCCATTTATAACTTGCATAGATTGAAGGACTGCAAAGAGACAGAAAGTTGCTCAAGTAGTCTAAACTGTCTAAAACTGGATGGTTCACCTTTAAATGAACTTTTAGTATGTTATAAAATGGCCAATTCTAAGATTCTAAGAAATGTTTTAATTGATCTTCATTCTATTTTTTTTTTTTAGTTTATTTTTATTATTTTTATAATTTTATTATTTTTTTCAAATGGGGGTCACTGACACCATCTAAAAAACAAATGCTCTGTAAGGTTACAAATATATTGTTATTGTTACTTTTTATTACTCATCTTTCTATTCAGTTTTCTCCTATTCATATTCCAGTCTCTTATTTTAAGGGGTTGATAACTTTTAGTATAATGTAGAGAGTGATATTCTGAGACAATTTGCAATTGGTTTTTCGTTTTTTTATTGTTTGTGGTTTTATAGTTATTTAGCAATTTGGTTTCTAGGGTACAAATTACCCTAGCAACCCTGCATTGATTTGAATAAGAGACTGGAATATGAATAGGAGAGGGACTGAATAGAATGATAAGTAATAAAAAATGACAATAACAATACATGTGTAGCCTTACAGAGCATTTGTTTTTAGATGGTGTCAGTGACCCCCATTTGAAAGCTGCAAAGAAACAGAAGAAAATTGCAAATCATTAAAAAACTATGAAAAATAAATAATGAAGACCAATTGAAAATTTTCTTAGAAATGGCCCTTCTACAATATACTTAAAGTTAACTTGAAGGTGAACCACCCCTTTAAAACAATGCCTGGTTGCTAATTTGGAACCAGATTTCTGAATAAAAATCAAAGTAATTCAAGAACCACAAATAATAAAAAATGAAAACCAATTGCACATTGTCTCAGAATATCCCTCTCTACATCCTACTAATAGTTAACTCAAAGGTGAGGTGTAAAAGGATCTATCTTAATAAGTTTACATCAATCTTTTTGGGGATAGATTGTCAGCATTTCTATCCAAATTCTATGTTGAGCTGTAATTCTTCTGTAACAGCCGTATACATTTGATAAGGAGGCACTTTATCCTTAAAGGACTAGTAAAGGACTTTAAAAAAAAAAATTGTTAATATACCTTGAAAAAATTAAAAAAACACCAAGACACATTAAACTCTAAAATGGCACAGCCTTTATTAGGAAATAACTTACCAACTCAAACTGCGCTCTTCTTCAGAAAAGGTGACAGGGTGATGATCCATCGTGCTGCGCTCTATTTCTCCTCCCTGGCTATCTACTATAAGGAAAGCAGGGGTAAGAAATCAAACGCCGCAGGATGGATCGCCGGATTGCCTTTTCTGAAGAGGAACACAAGCAGAGTTTCGGAAAGTTATTTCTTAATAAAGGCGGTACGTTTTTAAAGTTACGTTTGTCTTGGCTTTTTTTTCATGGTATACTAACGTCTGATGTTACTGGTCCTTTAAAGGACAAGGAAAGTCTAAAACAGAATAAGTCAAGACATGCTGTATTTTGTATACTAAACATCAACATGAACTTACTGCACCACAAGCCTAATAAAACAAATGATTTATGCTTTCAAAGTTGGCCACAGGGGGCTGTCATCTTGTAACTTTGTTATACATCTTTGCAAGACTAGACTACATACACATGCTCAGTGTGGTCTGGGCTTCTTAGGCATCTTCATAAATTATCAAAAAAACAAAGCAGCTTGAGTTCTGCATGGCTGGGAAGTAAGGCAGGGGCTCCCTCTGCTGTTCATAAGTATGATTGTTTCCCTGAGGGACCGTCTGACAATTTCTATCCACAGCAGTAAATGAAGGGAGAATTTCACTGCATACAGTTAGGTTTCTAATAAAAACGTTAGACATTTTTTAATTAAAGTATATTGAAGATAGGTTTCTTTTTCATTAAAGAAAGTAAAAATGGGATTTAATTTTTTTTTGTCTTTCCTTGTCCTTTAAAGCTTGTGCTACAAAAAGCTTGTGCTAAAAAATACTCTAGAGGGTATATATTGTTGGTAATACAGTGTTGGTGGGGGGACCTGATTGGATTTCTGGGGTAGTAGGTGGAGTGCAGTTGTGTAACTTGTCAGCCAGCAAGAAATATTGTACCCAGCTACTGGAACTTTCACAGCCTATTCCAGTTGAACTGAAGAAGCTGCTCGAATAAGTAGTGAAATGTCTTCAATAATTACTCAGCAAGTCCAGTTGTTTTAGAATTACTTATATCAGATATGTCATGGGAAAATATGTTTTTTTAAACAGATCAGTTAATAGTGCTGCTCCAGTAACTTTCTGCACTGAAATCCATTCCTCAAAAGAGCAAACAGATTCTTTTATATTCAGTTTTGAAATCTGACATGGGGCTAGCCATTTTGTCAATTTCCCAGCTGCCCCTGGTCATGTGACTTGTGCCAGCATTTTAGGAGGGAACTGCTAGGAGGCTTGATAAAGGGCCCAGTGGGGTCTGAAACGTTGCCGTTTCTTGGATATACATGGGTTTAATAAATCCCAATATTGGTGTGCTTCTGGATTTTTCTTCATATGGATATTTGACCCTGTGCAAGGGAAGGGCCTTCCAGTCAAAGCACCCAGCACCTATAATTGGTGAATTACAACCAGGTGGAGCACTCCATTATAGTACAGCTGCCCCAATCATGTGACTTATGCCAGCACTTTAGGAGGGAACTGCTTTCTGGCAGGCTGTTGTTTTTCCTTCTCAATGTAACTGAATAGTATGCAGTGGGACATGGGTTTTACTATTGAGTGCTGTTCTTAGATCTACTAGGCAGCTGTTATCTTGTTTTAGGGAGCTGTTATCTGGTTCTGTTGTTAGGCTGCTGGGTGGGGGAAAGGAAGGCGGTGATATCACTCCAACTTGCAGTACAGCAGTAAAGAGTGATTGAAATTTATCAGAGCACAAGTCACATGACTTGGGGCAGTTGGGAAATTGACAATATGTCTAGCCCCATGTCAGATTTCAAAAGGAAGTATAAAAAAATCTGTTTTTTCTTTTGAGAAATGGATTTCAATGCAGAATTCTTCTGGAACAGCACTATTAACTGGTGCGTTTTGAGAAAAACATTTTTTCCCAAGACAGGATCCCTTTAAGTAGGAGAAATGACAGCCTGCCATAAAGTAGTTCCATCCTAAAGTGCTGGCACAAGTCAGATGACTGGCAGCTGGGAAACTGACAATATGTCTAGCCCCATGTCAGATTTCAAAATTGAATATACAAAAATGTGTTTGCGCTTTTGGAAATGGAACACCACTTGCATCTATTGCCTCTTATAGGGATACACACAGCAAAACAAAACAGCAGTGCTACAGTTCTGCATACTGGGTGCCCAGACAAATTTATATTTATGCCAATGAAAATGCAAACACTGGTGTAAAATGGATCATATATTTACAAACCTACTGTGGTTGAAACTTCACAGCTCCTTGTTGTTGCATTTGGAGCCAGCACTCTGCCATGATAACATTTCAATTGTATGCCGTAAACTTTCAGATGCAAGTGGCAGCTTCTGCCGAACTACTGATTGTTCTGATTGGCTAAAGAGTTCTTCTAGACCAACCACCTCAGTTGAGAATATGCCTATTAAAAACCTATTTCAGTTTGAGATGATAATGAATACCTAGATACTTCATGAGGACACAATAGTGTAACATTTAAGACAATACGGTTAAACTAAATCATAAATGGAAATTCCCCACAAGAAGATAACATAATGTGCCAAGCGCATAGCTAGACAGTAATGAAGCACACGGGAGAACTAAAACTGCTCATTTATTGGAGAGTGTGGCATCATTGTGCAAAGTGCAGGCTGTGCCAAGCAATACAGTACTGTTTCTCTAACCCACTGTTGTAAACAGCACTTTCTTCTTTCAAGTTTCATTCCATGTTACAGTGGAGACGTTAATCTCTTCAGATCTCAGATTTTATACCTCGTTCTTTAGTTAGGAGAAAATATTTTTCATTTTGGCAAAGGCAAAAAGTCTGAGAGTCGCTTTCCAAAGTATATATTTTTTAGCCCAATAGGATACAGTTTGTTGTTGATATAATAATCCCTCTTTATTTATCAGCAGGTCTTTTCATCAGACACAAGGGCATCCATTCCGATTAGACTAAAGGAGGTTCCATCTAATTTTTTTTACATGTTGATGTTGTGGAATTCTCTCCCTGAATCAGTCGTACTGGTCAATACAGTTGTTTCAAGAATTGGTGGGATGACGTTTTAGCGAGGCAATAACTATATAACTAAATAATACTAGTTGATCAATGGACTGGTTCTAAGGCACATTTTTGCCTTCCTCAGGATCAACTAGAAGTTAGGCAGGTTTTTTTTATAGACCTAAAATGTTGAACTTGATGGATGTATGTCTTTTTTCAACTAACATACTATGGTATGATGTTACAGAGCAAGGGAGGCATTAATCTCATCACATTTCTACATCTACTGTTTGTTCACTGTGGAATATACTGTGTTTTTTTGGCTGGCACAAACCAAGTAGAAAAGCTGAAGTCAGATGGTAAAGATTAAAAATTTACATAATTAAGAACCAAGGGGCAAATTTACTAATATCCAAAAATTCGCTAGCGTTCCCCGCACTTTGCCAGGCAAATTTTCCCCAGCACTACGCAAATTCAGTAAAGTGCGAATTTACGCTCAGGTTGGTGAATGGTAGCGTAGTTGCGCTAGTGTTACTTTGCTAGGCAGAGCGCTGTTACGCTAGTGATGCCTAATTTGCATACGGTGGGAACTTTAAGTTATAATAGAAGTATATGTTACAGCCACTACATTACACTACACAAGCCCAGGAAACCTTTAATAAATAAAATAAAGTTGTCCTATTGCCCTAAACATGTGCCCCCTGTATAGTTGTGTTGCCATATGTTACCCCCCCCCAAAAAAAAATATCAATCTTTTTCAGACTATCACCCTCCTATGCTAAAATACGCCGGCGTTTTTTTGGGACTTAAAAAAAAGTTTATTTATTTTTTTCAACCTCCTATCTATTGTATTGAATTTCACCTGGTCTGACCAGGGGAAGTAACATCGAACGTAAGTGCTAACGTTCAGGAAAATGTTCATCTTAGTGAATTCGCGAAGTTATGATCCTTCGTCAGTGCGCAACTTCGCCTGGCATAAGGGTGAGAAGTTGCGCAAGTCTATCTACTTGGCTAGTGTAAATTCGCCAGAGCCGGTGTGAGTGAATTTCCGAAGTTACGAATTGACGTCACGCTGGCGAATTAGCGCTAGTGTTAGACGATTCGCACAATAATGAATTTGCCCCCAAGGGCTGATGTGTTTCATGTCTACCAAGGGCACTTGGCTGAACAACGAATATTACATACAGGTTATTTAAAAAAGAAAGAGCCAATAGGAAATGATCAGGTGGGGCTACCAAATGTACCAATCAGAAAAGAATTCAATGGAACATGTTTGATAATGACTCTTTTCTGATTGGTACATTTGGTAGCTCCGCCTGCTCATTTCCCATTAGCTCTTTCTCTTTTAAATACCCTGTATTTAATATTCAATGTTCAGCCTATGACTAATTGTTCTTGGTAGACACAAAACGCATGAGACCATGGCTCTTAATTGTGTTAGATAAAATGTACATTTTTAATCTTTACCATCTGACTTTGGCCATTCTTCTTGGTGTGGTCCAAGCTTGTGGCAGCCTCTTTTTATGTTTCCTGGTATTTGCTCCCGTTGCTGAAGGTCTGGGGCGTGTGTACCCCGGTCCACCGTATACAGCGGTAAGCCTCTTTTAATGAAGCACATACTCCATGCACTGGTTCCTTATCTTTATCATTTGTGTTTGTTTTGGCACATGTTTGGTTGTGGAAGTATTTTTTTTTTTACTAAACTGTACATGTTTTATCTGTCTTTTCAAGTTCAATTTGACTCTGTTCCTTGTTTGATACAGGGGAGACCTTAATATCATCGTCTCTCTCTTCTACCGGAAAAATCTCCTTTCCTGTCGTTGCGGAAGGTATTCTGTTCATTTTGGAAAACGCTTGATCAATTTCAGAGAAAGTCTTGTTTTTCGTTTCAGGCAAAATGAAATAGAGGTAGAGGGCTCCGGTCAAGCAAATAGCAGCGAAGATGAGAAAGCAGTAGTTGCCCAAACCATCCTACATGGAAACACACACAGCACAAAATGAATGAGGGGACTTATAACAATATGGAAATCACTAAAAAGTATTATGTTTATGAAAAATCAAAATAAACATAATAAAGGACTTTGATGGTGTTATATATTCGGTTGAACCCATGAATCCTTTGCAAAAGATTTGGCCGTTTACCGAACCGAATCCTAATTTGCTTGTTTTGTGACAAAAAGTCACACAATTTCCCTCCCATTCCACAATTTGCATATGCAAATTAGGATTTGATGGGAATGACTATAGTCCTCATTGTGCATTTGATTTTACATTGAAAGAGTGTAAAGAGGTGAAAGATAAACTTGAAATGTAAGTAGTCAATGTAAGAGCAGTTAGCTGCATCCCATAAGGTTGACTCTTCAACAAGAATCTTTTAGAATGGGGAAGTCCCAGCTTCAGGGAGCCTATATAGGGAAGTGAGGAAGCCACAAACATTTTCTTTGGCTTAAAGGAGAAGGAAGGTATTCTTCCACTTGGGGGTGACAAATGTTAAGTACCCCCAAGTGATTGAAGTGACTTGACTTACCTGAAACCTGGGTCCAATACTCCTATCAGCCTAAAACTGCACTGGCCAGGGGTTATTCCAGTGAGCACCACGGAGCGAACTTCTTCCATCTCCATCTTCCTCTTTTCTTCCCCAAATTTAACAAAAAAGTCAGCTATTCAGCTATTTCATTCTATGCTGCATGCGTCTGCCCTGGGAAATTTGAAGAAAGAAGAAGCCGGGAGAGGCTCGCTCCATGGTGCTCTTTGGTATAACCCCTAACATTTTGTACTCCCAAGTGCAAAAAAGACTTTCCTTCTCCTTTAAGAACAACTAAAGGCAGTACAGACTTTGGAAGCCAGCCAGGGTAGACTGCATCTTGCCTGCTACAAGGCTAGTGTCAGACAATACAGGCTGAGAATCCACTCCTTTTCTGCTGCTCTGCTGCAGAAACTCTGGAGAAATAGGTGACGTTCTGTAAAATTTGGACTTTAGTGAATTTGCGGAGTACCGATTGTTCGCCTGAGCCTGTCCTTACCCTTTAGTAAATCTGTAGGAAATCCCATATGTATTTCACTCCGAAATCTGTTGTATCTGCATGCACCCGAGCTGAGGCAATGTATTCAGGTGGAAGTAGACTTGCAACGTATGGCCCTAGCCTAAAGGCTTGCCTTGGTTCATCTCTTTCACAACTAAAGGCCCCCATACACGGGCCGATAAAAGCTGCTGACAGACCGAGTCAGCAGCTTATTGGCCCATGTGTGGGCCCATCTGACGGGCTTCCCAGATCGATATCTGGCCGAAAGACAGCCAGATCTTGATCAGGCAGGTTGAAAAACCAAGTTGACCGCCCATATCACTTCCATTATGATGCAATCATTGGGCCCTAGGGCTCACGATCGGATCAACCCGATATCGCCCACCTCAATGTGGGCATATCGGGGAAAGATATCGCCAAACGAATGGATCTCCCTCTCTATGGCCACCTTAAGACCTATCTGAACAGCTATTTACTGGCAGGAGCTTACCAGCCAAGGTTGGTCATTACAGGGGCCATGCTCTGCCTGATGGGTGCAACACGGTTATAGAATATCTACACTTTCAACCAATGGCGTGTATATATATATGTGTGTGTGTGTATATATATATATATATATATATATATATTTATTTTTTTTTTATTATTTTTTTGAGGGGAAGAAATTCAGGTCAAACAACCTCCAGAGTAGATTTAACATTTTATGAATGCTGAGCATATATTGATGTGGGCATAGAAATAAAAAATAAATATTTGAAGAAAGGGCTAATTTGGGGCTGATTGTATCATTTTAGGCATGAATTAATGTGTAATGAACAAAGGAGAAAATGTTTTCTTATTTAGGCAATGTTACTGAACTTGCATCAGCAGCCACAGAATTCATTAGCACAGTATACCAGGACAGTAATTAATGTGACAGTGCCTTAAGGAATCTCCCAAATGTATCACTATAAAACTAATATCAAATAAGTTGTACTTTTATGTAGGGTCATGAGGGTTACCAGATTACTGAAGTACATAATGCTTATTGCCAAGGGCTTCAAATGTTCCCTTTAAACTGTGTCACGCAATGACAAACAATAGCAGTGCTTACTGTCTAAACGTTGCAATAATTCTATCAGTGAGTCATTTGCCTCCCACTAGCTGCATTTTTATTCTTTTGGAAAATCTTTACTTTTGGACTAAAAGAATCCTAGGTTAAATACAAATTATTAACGGAGAGGATTCCAGCCTTTTCACTAAAGCTGAACATGTACTGGAAGATCTGTTTGTATCCAGTTTGGCCAAGTACCACAATGGGTGGAAGGTAGTGATGGGCGAATCTCCCCCGTTTCGCTTCGCCGAAAAATTAGCGAATTTCCAGAGAAATTCGCGAATTGGCGAAAAAATTCGCGAAATGAGTTGCGCGACTGGTTTTTTTTGGCGAATTTTTCGGTGGCGCATTTTTGCTGGCGTTTCGCGAATTGCGGGAATTCGCCGCAAATTCACCCCTGGCGAATAAATTCACCCATCACTAGTGGAAGGGTTTCACCATTTCCTCAATCTTACTCAATTATTGGCCTTGCCTCATAAAATTTTTAAGGCAATTTGTTGGCCCTATCGGCTAGAATGGACAGCAGTTATCAGGTCCCGACTGAGAATTAAAATAGGCCCTGGCATTTCAGGTACACAGAGGCCCATTCAGCCCACAACGAGGCCCAAACAGCCCCCACCAGCCCACTAAATACTGACTTTCTATTGACCTTATAGCAGTCCCTCTGGCATTTGCCAGAACCCACAGATTGTCAGTCCAGGCCTGAGAGTGATAGACAAAAAACATAACAGAAAACAAGGGTTTTGGGATGATTTAACTAACCCTGGAGATACATATCACCAGTGATGTTGCCCATACCAACCAATCAGGTATTTCCCATTGTTTTGTAACTTGTAGGTGACTGTTGAAATCTAATTGCTGATTGGTTGCTAGGGTCTATATCTACACTGGTTCCAGGCCTACATCTTTAAAATTAATGGGTGCATGCTCAAGAAGACAAATAAAGCTCCTTAAATGGTGCTTATTTATTTTTAGAGTGGCTAGCACTGCAGGCTAGCATTGTCCTTGCAGTCATGGCCCCACTGCAAACAGCACATGTAGCCTCACGCCTAACGTCATACCCCCAAATGTAATCAAAGGCAGTAACCCATAGCAACCAATAAGGTGTTTGCTTTTAAACAGGTGACCAGTAAGTGCTACCTGCTGATTGGTTACTAAGGGGTTTTGCCCCTGGGCAAACTTAGTGCCTTTTATTACATAACCCCTCTATCTGCCGAACACAGGCAGTTCTGGATTCAAAGGGTATTGAAAGGCCATTCATATTTTAAATGACCCCTATATTTGGTTAGTTGTACTATGAGGCTACCATCCAGATCTGAGCATAATGAGAGATGGCATACTCTGACCAGACAAGTTAGAAATAATTAAGGCATAGGTTGCCCACTGTACACAGCTGTGGGAATAGAATATTCATTTCAGCTGTGGGAATAGAACATTCATTTCAGCTGTGGTCATCTCCATCTGCCATAATAAAAGACGTGGGATAACAAAATGGGGATGATCTGCTACGGTCCGAAAAGTGGCCTCAGCTGCTGAATTCAAATCAAGCATCCTAATGGCTTGATAAATTGGTTTAAATATAATTACAAAGAATTCTTAAACTGAAAAGCTTCAGTAGGTTCATTTATATCTGCAGACTGGTGCAGCAGTGTCTATTCAACAGCTTGTTAGCCTACGATTGCTAGAAACATAGCTAGGTGATTTGTTGGGTAAAGAAACACGTCAGGTAGGTGATATGCACAAGAAAATTACATTCAAAATCTCACATATTTTACATATTGAGAAAATAAGGCAAACGATTACTTGATGGGAAATGTACTGCTGTTAAGATGATACAGATGGAGCAAATATAGACATTTGACGGAGATGGCTCAACATGGCTCTCCCTGCCATTGCAGGTAAATAATTGCTTATCATAACTTTTCCTCTTAAAATGAATGCTGCTGCTAATGCCCTGAGATCCAGTGCTTCTGGGCTTCAAGACTTACCTTTATAGATTTCAGCTTGGGTCTACCAAATATCCAGACTTGAGAATTCTGTTTATTGGGCCGTATCGGAGACCTAGGCCTTTCCAACAGTGACTACAGAGATTGTGCCTGCATCAACTTCTACACCAAGCTGAAAAAGCAATGCTCCGGAAGTGGAAAGCAATAGAACCACCAACTCTAGGCTTCTGGATCAAATTGATAGATAACATTCTCCCAAGGAAAAAATGAACATATTTGGCTCGTGGGTGCCTAGCAAAATTTTAAAAAGTTTGGGACCGCCGGTTGGCTGATACACAAACTGGCACTGCAACTCTGTAACAGAGACATTTTTTCTTCTTAATAAAACTTTCAGTCTTTGAGATACTTTTTAAGTTTGGAATGCCCATCTCCCTCTTTCCCACACCCTCTCTCCTCTGCAGTCTTTCCTTACCTTTCTCTATACCTCAATAAAGAAACTCTTACCAAAAAAATAAAATGATTCCTGAAACACGGTGTCCTGGGATGTTCCATAAACTATACCTATAACTATAAAACGTCAGGAATATTGGGAGTTCTCATCAATCTACAACATGGAAAATACACGCAAATGTCAGTCAATTAAGTGCATGTACACATTGAGTGAATTTTCATTCTATGTGTACGTGCATTTCATTGACTGACATGTGTTTGTATTATAGTTAGGGATGCACTGAATCCACTATCTTGGATTCGGCCGAACCCCAGAATCCGTTGTGCTGAACTGAATACTGAACTGGATCTGACCCCTAATTTGCATATGCAAATTAGAGAGGGGGAGGGCAAAAATTATTTTACTTCCTTGGTTTGGGACAAAAAGTCACATGATTTTAAGGATTCGGATTTAGTTCGGCCAGGCACAAGGATTTGTCTGAATACGAATCCTGCTGAAAATGGCCGAATCCTGGCCGAATACCAAACCGAACCCTGGATTTGGTGCATCCCTAATTATAGTACAACGTACAATCCCTTTCTTTGTGCAGGTAAAATTGACTGAGCCCAGTGTTTTTCAATCATAGGTGATACAGAATTTAAAAACACATTACAGGCTGACAACTGGCAAAAAGTACCAAAGTCCAAAAATCAGTTCACCATATTTTTTACCCACAATTCAGTGGGTTTTTTTCCTGAGAATTCCAGCGCCATTGCAACTGCCACCACTTACTGTTGTAAATCTAGGCCAAGTATGTTTTAAAACATTGTTCTTATTTGCCTTTTTCTCCTGACTCTTTCCAGCTTTCAGATGGGGTTCACTGAAGCCATCTAAAATACATATTCTCTCTAAAGCTACACATTTATTGTTATTGCTACTTTGTATTACTCATCTTTCTATTCAGATCCTCTCCTATTCATATTCCAGTCTCATATTTAAATCAATGCAATGTTGCTAGGATAATTTGGGCCCTAGCAAGCAGATTGCTCAAATTGCTGAGAGCTGCTGAATAAAAGCTAAATAAGTCAAAAACCACAAATAAAAAAAATGAAAACCAACTGCAAATTGTCTTAGAATATCACTCTCTACATCAAAATTGGACAACCCTTTTAATTTGTTCTACAGAGGGCAAGACCAAACAGCAGAAAATCAATAGGCCAAGATCATTTACAACATGGGATGTGCATATTGGTTTTGCTGTAAAAAAAAAAAAAACAGGAATCCTAGTGCAGGTATGGAACCTGTTATCCAAAACGCTCAGAGCCTGGGGTTTTCAAGATAAGGGATTTTTCCATACCTTAAAATAATGATCCCCAACCAGTAGCTCGCGAGCAACATGTTGCTCTCCAACCACTTGGATGTTGCTCCCAGTGGCCTCAAAGCAGGTGATTATTATTGAATTTCAGGCCATTTGCAGGCATGTTTGGTTGCATTAAAACCAGATGTAATGCCAAACAGCCTCAATGTAGAATGACAATCCACATAGGGGCTACCAAATGGCCAATCACAGTCCT
Organism: Xenopus borealis; assembly: GCA_024363595.1. NCBI lineage: Eukaryota > Metazoa > Chordata > Amphibia > Anura > Pipidae > Xenopus > Xenopus borealis. The sequence goes on from CM044431.1 coordinate 24,749,412, forward strand.
GATATGGAACCCCAAGAACATTTTTAATGCTTGTGTTGCTCCTCAACTCCTTTTACTTCAGAATGTTGCTCACAGCTTCAAAAGGTTGGGGATCCCTGCCTTAGGGATACTGTGATGGGAAAACATGTTTTTTTCAAAAATCATCAGTTAATAGTGCTGCTTCAGTAGACTTCTGCACTGAAATCCATTTCTCAAAAGAGCAAACAGATGTTTTTATATTCAGTTTTGAAATCTTGTGCCAGCACTTTAAGAGGGAACTGCTTTCTGGCAGGCTGTTGTTTTTCCTTCTCAATGTAACTGAATAGTACGCAGTGGGACATGGGTTTTTACTATTGAGTGTTGTTCTTAGATATACCAGGCAGCTGTTATCTTGTGTTAGGGAGCTGTTATCTGGTTACCTTCCCATTGTTCTGTTGTTAGGCTGCTGGGGGGGGGGAGAGGGTTATATCACTCCAACTTGCAGTACCAGCAGTAAAGAATGATTGAAGTTTATCAGAGCACAAGTCACATGACTTGGGGCAGCTGGGAAATCGACAATATGTCTAGCCCCATGTCTATTAGAAAATCATCTAAGCATTTAATAAACCATAGACGTTGGGATCAAGTACAAGGAGATGTTCTATTATTACAGTGAAAATAATTTAAAAAGAATTTGGATTATTTGATTGTAATGGAGTCTATGGGAGATGGGCTTTTCTTAATTTGGAGCTTTCTGGATAACGGGTTTCCAGATAACTGATCCAATACCTGCAATATTCTATGGACTGGAGAGATTCAGAGAGGAAACAGCTAAACCCCAAGGAGTAAGAGGGTATGCATTTAACAGATCACTGTTAGTCAAGGGGATGCTTGGCATCCCATGAAATATCAACTTTATTGCTGATGATCTGCAAAAAGACGGAACTAACTTGTAACCTGTAAAAGTTGAAAGAGGGAATGTAGAGTTGTGATATGATGCAGAATTCTGGACAAAAGCAACAAATGACTAAAACCAAAGCAAGCAATGAACTCTGTGATTGATGAACACACGGCCTTCCTGTAGATGAGGTCTTAAACCCAAAATGTAACAAATAGACTAGATGAACACACTTTTCTTTTCCCCTGTTAAAGGGGTTGTTCACCTTTGAGTTAACTTTTAGTATAATGTAGAGAGTGATGTTCTGAGACAATTTGCAATTGGTTTTCATTTTTTATTATTTGTGGTTTTATAGTTATTTAGCTTTTTATTCAGCAGCTCTCTAGTTTGCAGTGTCAGCAATTTGGTTTCTAGGGTACAAATTACCCTAGCAACCCTGCATTGATTTGAATAAGAGACTGGAATATGAATAGGAGAGGGACTGAATAGAATGATAAGTAATAAAAAGTAACAATAACAATACATTTGTAGCCTTACAGAGCATTTGTTTTTAGATGGTGTCAGTGACCCCCATTTGGAAGCTGCAAAGAAACAGAAGAAAATTCCAAATCATTAAAAAACTATGAAAAATAAATAATGAAGACCAATTTAAAAGTTTCTTAGAATTGGCCCTTCTACAATATACTAAAAGTTGACTTTAAGGTGAACCACCCCTTTAAATTCTGTATTTTATAAATATCAGTGGAAAACCGCACGAATCACTGTGCCGCACATTAACCGTGCAAGTTAATACTATATAGAAGCTACTGGGGAATACAGAGGCTACAGCAATCAGTTCAGAATCTTAGAAAAGCTCTTATTTCAGTTATTAGTCATTGGAAAGTCTAAAGAAGGACAATCACTCAGGAACGCTGAAGTATTGTTTCAAGAGTTACAGGCCCCTCTCTCTCACATGTAATTGCCAAGAAAACGCTGAAGGCATTTTATAGAAAGTAGGAGGTGAAGAAGGTCATTTACAGCTAAAGCAAAATTACAGTCCATTGTGGAATCTTGTCAAAGAAAACTCGGCAAGATGAAGATTTATATGGAGGACTCAAGTCGTCTAATTGAAGGGGATCAAGATTTTTCTTCAGTTTTGATACTCTGGAAACTTGCAGTGAGGAAATGTGTTTTATTTGGAATGTGAACATGTTTCCAGTGTTCACAATATCCATTATCTCTGCTTCCCGATTAAACTACTGAGAACTGATCCTTACTTATCTTACAGTACATCTCTCTGGCACTAATAGAAGAAAAAAAACAGGGCTGCTCTCAAAAGTTAAGCCAGAAAGTTTCTTGCAAAAAAACAATAACTATATCTACAGTATTTTATGTTTTGCTCACTGGTAGCTGAGAAGCCCCCAACAATAGCAATGTTTTTCAGTTAATTCCTACAAATGTATGAAGGAATTTACCATGGATTTGCCTTTGCTTGGAAGTGAAATCTCAAGGTTAAAGGTCAAAAACAATGTTTTCCCAACTGTCCGTAATAACAGACAGCGTTGATGCTTTGCAGAGAAATGCATTAGTTGTAGCGTTTTGCACAAAGGCTGGTTCAAAGCTCTTTTTTTGAAGCCACTATACCATAAGGTTTGCAAACTTAAATGGGTTGGTTCACCTTTAAGAAAATTTTGGTATTTTATAGAATGGCCAGTTCCAAAGCATTTTACTTGGTTTTCATCAAGTTTTCATTATTTTTTCATCGAATCAAGGATTCGGTTCAAGATTCGGCCAGTATTCTGCCTTTTAAGGCTAAGGCCAGACGGGGAGATTTCAAAAAGCGCGCTGCTCCGTGTGGATACGCGCCGGCGTTTTCAAGCAACGCCGGTGCGCTTAGGTAAGTGGCTATTCGGGGAGGTTCGGGGGCTACAAGTCGCGGCGAGAAGTCGCCAGGCGATAAAATGCCCCCGAATCTCCCCGTCTGGCCTTTGCCTAAAGCAGGATTCAGCTAAATCCTTGTGCTTGTCTGAATCTGAATCCTAATTTGCATATGTAAATTAGGGGCAAGTAGGGAAATCATGTGACTTTTCATCACAAAATAATATTTTTTCCACTTTTTTCTTTTCAGTCTTTGGATTTGATTTTTGGCTGGGTAATGGATTTGAAATAATGGACTTGAAATAATGGATTTGGTGCATCCCTATTTGTTTCTTATAGTTTTTGAATTATATGCCTTCTTCTTCTAACTCTGTCCAGTTTTCAAATGGGGACCCCATCTAAAAACAAATGCTTGGTAAGGCTACACATTTTGTTGTTATTGCTACTTTGTATTACTTATCTTTCTGTTCTTTCCTATTCATATTTCAGTCTCTTATTCAAATCAATGCACGGTCTTAGACCCTACCAACCAGATGACTGAAATTGCAAACTGGAGAGCTGCTGAATAAAAAGCTAAATAACTCAAAAAAGAAACCACAAATACAATATCACACTCTACATCATACTAAAAGTTAAAGGGATCCTGTCATGGAAAAATTTTTTTTTCAAAACACATCAGTTAATAGTGCTGTTCCAGTAGACTTCTGCACTGAAATCCATTTCTCAAAAGAGCAAACAGATTTTTTTATATTCAATTTTGCAATCTGACATGGGGCTAGACATTTTGTCAATTTCCCAGCTGCCCCGGTCATGTGACTTGTGCCAGCACTTTAGGAGGGAACTGCTTTCTGGCAGGCTGTTGTTTTCCCTTGTCAATGTAACTGCATAGTACACAGTGGGACATGGGTTTTTACTATTGAGTGCTGTTCTTAGATCTACCAGGCAGCTGTTATCTTGTGTTAGGGAGCTGTTATCTGGTTACCTTCTCCTTGTTCTGTTGTTAGGCTGCTGGGTGGGGGAAAGGGAGGGGGTGATATCACTCCAACTTGCAGTACAGCAGTAAAGAGTGATTGAAGTTTATCAGAGCACAAGTCACATGACTTGGGGCAGCTGGGAAATTGACAATATGTCTAGCTCCATGTCAGATTTCAAAATAAAATATTAAAAAACTGTTTGCTCTTTTTCCCATGACAGTATCCCTTTAACTAAAAGGTGAACAGCCCCTTTAAAGGAAATCTAAAATGAGGTCCCACAAACCATTGCGTTGTCTTGTCCCTCCACCTAATCCCAATGATTTTTACTTGGGAAGAAATGTATTTGAACACTGTGCAAGGTCTCAGATACTCATAACTGGAAGGTCATGCCATTTGCTAAATCAATATATACATAATTTTTGGTTGTTCAGAACACAGCCCACAATCTGTGCAGTGGAGTATAGTAAACTGAGTGCTAGAGACCTATAGAACACTTTATTTTTATCCATCTAAGGGAACAGGAACAATGTACTACTAAGAGGTAAAAGTCAGTAGCCAGGGGTTGTTAAGAACAATTCAGTAAGGAATTCAATTGAGTTGATATAAAGGCAGTAATTTAGCAAAGCCGCTGGTGCCCAAGAGCATGCAAGTTGTTTGCTTCAAGGAAGACCCCATCCCCACTTTACTTTTATCACTGCACATTTGCTCTATAAACTTACTGGATATATTTACTACTCCTGTTGTTTTTGGGAGCTCAGCCAAACAATCTGCCTTGCTGTTCAGGGAAATCTCTGGTAGGGCTGTTTTTACAAAACTCTAAAGTAGCGTAATTCTGCTGCAAACAACTCCCTATATATCAATAACACTTTGAAGAATGAATGGATTTGTTTCCTGTAATATATACTGAATAATTATTTTTCAAGAGAATTAACACCTCTGCATTTCTGTATGAAACAAATAAAGTGGAGCCATCAATATTCTCATGCAACTCTTTAAAGCAATAGGGACAGAGTTGCCGAACAACATTAAATCCCTATAACCACAGACATCACCCAGCTCTCGCAATTGAGAGCAAACCCTCCAACTGTGTGTACACCATAAATCTTTTGAGGCTTGTTGGCTAATTTACCTGAATTAATGGAAAGAGAAGCCCAACGGCAAAGTTGCTGATCCAGTTGACAGAGCCAGCTATCATAAAAGCTGCTGGCCGCTGGGACTGCTGGAAAAACTCGCCAACCAGAATAAATGGAATGCCACCTTAAATAGAAGAAAATAGAGGTTTCAGGTAATGGGATACATTGGTAGCTTGCCTTCAGAACAAACAGAAATAGGTCATTATATGACAAGTCAAAGGTTCCTTGAGATCTTTGTTTTATAAAATTGCGCTTACAGCAGAGAAAATGAATTACAGTAGATTCAGCACATTCTATAAATGGCATCAACAGGCCTGGGTAGTGATAATAGTCATTGTAAAACACATGATGATACTGCACACATCAGGATTTATCAGAAAAAATGCCCACTGACTTTAATGCATTTGGACAAAAAAGTCACTGCAAGAAAAAACACCTATTGACTTTAATGGAGTGAAAAAAGTAATGTATGTAAAAATTATTGTGCCTAAAAAAAATGGTTGCCCTAAAAATACCCTTTACGGGTCAAAATGTTTAGGGCATATACTCATTATATTTTTTTGTTTTTGATATAATAAAAACTTAATTTCATATTTCTTTTTTTGCCGTTTGTTGTTCCAAATAACTTACTATTGCTACTGCTGGAGCAAATCTGTTAACTCTGTTGTACCTGTTCCTTATTTAAATTATTTGAGTATACACTAACCCTATTATAAATATAGCAAATAAGCTGTCCTTATTGACAGTTGGGCCACCGCAGGTGATAGCGTGACAGCTGGAGACTGCGTTGGTACTGAATGACAAATGGGCAAACAGAACTGCTGAGGAGCACGAACATCAGAAGAAACAATCCTTCATCATTTTATACTATAACAATATCTACTTCAGACAAATTATTGAAGTAGATTGTGTTCACAAGTAGAGATTGACTCTTTTAGTACTCTCAATCCATACAATAATTACTTGGTTAGCCAATAAAGGTATCTACTATTGCATTGCTCTATTAATCTAAAAATAATTTCAAGCAACTTTGCAATATAAATCAATAAAAAAATATGCAGACTTTTCCAGATGTTTAATGGTTTGTAACAGTTCCCCAAGCTTAGCCTGCTCTCCTGATGATCTGTCTGACTACTTTGCTGAGCTGGCTGACTACTGTTGCTTTGTATCAACAGCCATCTGTCCTTAGCCTGCATCCTCTAAACCCCACAATTCCCTACACACATGATTGTAATAAGGAAAGGAACATCACAGTGTAATGCATTGTGGGTTATGTAGTTCCTGCATGCTGTCTGTCAGCTGTGGAGAAGTTGTTACAATTTGTAACATCAGTGTTAATCCCTTCTTCCCTGTCAGGATTTCAAATGATGCACAAAGAGAACTGTTAACCATATAAAATTACATGCATTCATGCTTTTTGAAGAAACAGGTAACTGTGGTGGATATAGTTGGGGTTTCTGTGTTATGTGGGCCTCTATCAAATTTATCTATAGCTCTTGCCCATTACATATTTAGAGCATTATAACACCTTAACAATATTACACACTCAGTATATACAGCTTTATATGTATTTTTTAAAAACATAATATATTTGGATCCATTCCAGTAGACCAAATCTCCCTTTCCCAACCTCATTGTGATTCTAGAGGTATACACATATCCTGAGATGAGTACCTGCTGTCACCGGAATCACAGCACTAATTATACTGCAGCCACATAATCCTTTCAGTGATTTTATTATAAAATAGAAGGCAATGACACTAGAGGTAGTACAGAGCCAAGAAATACAACTTGTGCCCCAACCCAATTAAAATGTTTTTGTATCACTGAACAAGAGGAATAGCAAATGCTTTCAACCGGATGAATTTCCCATGATGACGACTTGAAGAAATTCTGCTTTACATTTGAGAAGAAGCTGTAACAATTCCTTTGAACTGTGTGGAAGAAACTCAGCAAGCAATGAGAAACCAACCACACTTAAAATATTATTTTCTTCTCTTCCCTTATGGTTCCAAAAAATGATCAGTTTCGAAGAAATTTGGCAAATCAATAGTAAACATCAAACCAAACAAATCTAGATAAAACTTAAGAGCCAATACTTTGGTCTTCTATCATCTTTAGAATAATGATTGCATCTGCCTATCAGGTGTCTACATTTATTGAGGCGATAATTACATGTTGCCCATCTGCAACTGGCCAAACACCTGCTTACTGAAAAACACTCAATACCATCTCCTTTCATTCTCCCATGACACACATGAAAAATGACTGTAGATCCAATTTGCTGGCTGGTTTGCTCGGCAATGAGCTCCTCAGGAAGATCACATGGGTGATGACGTGATTAACTCTGGAATTTAGATTCTGGGTGCACACATTCATTTTAGAATACACAAAAACGCAATTGTGAATGTTGGGAACCAACTTATCTGACCACACATCATTATATCTAAAAAGTTATATGAGATGTTATTTTTCTCTTCATCAAATAAAATCTTCAGTATGTGTGATGTATACTTTAATGGTCTAAGCTAATTTGCAATTGTTCTTTGTGGAAACGCAATAACATTTTGCTCCCAAACCAACCAATCATTTGCTGGTCGTAAGGTGGCCAAAGACGCACAGATAATATCGTACGAAACGAATTTTCGTACGATATTCGGTGCGTGTATGGTGGGAAATGAGCCGACCGATATCGTCAGAAGATTAAGATATCGGTCGGCTGGTTGATCGGACTGGACGGAAAATTTTGATCGGATGCCTTTGAAAGCTCCCTGAACATCGGCCATTGTTAGTGCTGAATCGTCAGACACAAGTAGAATTCTATTGTTTCTACCTGTATATTTGACGATTCAGCTCTACACGTGTGTGTTGAAACGAACGATCTTTCTTGGAAAGATCTTTTCCGAGAAAGATCGCAATTGTTACGTCTATGGCCAGCTTAATATCGGCTACCTGTTCTAACAGCTTAGCAGACCTGGAGCAAATTATGAAGCAGTCATTATAGCTCCCCATTCATGGTCTTCAGTGCTTTTATTTTTATAATACAGCCCTCCAGTATGGTAAAGTAATGGACAAGAGCAAACGATCACTGATTTGAAATGCTGCCTGGGCATGCAGTGGGCTTTTTAATGTATACTGTATTACATTGAGTTGAGGTCAGGGTTCTGTGCTTTCCCCAAACTGCCATGAATGAAGCATTGAGTTATCAAGAATGTACAGTGTCCTGTTGAGATCTGCTTTCACTAGAACCAGACAGACTAGATAAACTACGTAAACAGTTAGTCCAGGGGTGCCCAGAAGGTAGATGGGGATTTACCAGTAGACCTTCAGCAGGTGATCAGTAGATCTAAATCCCCCTCCTGTTTCATTCTTTTCATAGCGTTAATGTTACATAGTAAATAGTTGTTTGCTAAATACAACATTATACCTTTTATCATAAAATACAATTTTAAGTAATATTTTCCATGGAACAAAATGCTATCAATATTTTATGGATGTAGATCATAATGGGACATCATCATTTAAAGTAGTCCTCACATTAGTAAAGTATGGGCACTCCTGACCATTATTCCAACAAACATCATCCATTTAGGCAGGTAGCATTCTGTATCTGTCAAACCCAGACCCGTCCTTCAGAGAATGAAGCACTATTTATCATTCCATGGAACGTGTTTCCACTGCTTCAGAGAACAATGATGGACACCTTTACCCAACTCCACTTAGCATTCTATATTGTGATGTTAGCTTTGTGTGCAGCTGCTTCTCTCACACATTAAGCTCCTGATAAATAGTTCTTGTGTTGATGTTGCTTCCAGAAATAACTGACGTGCTAGTGTTCCACCTAGGAACAAGCTATTTTACCCACTACATGCTTCAGTATTCAGTGGTCCTTTTGTGTGGCGACATCACAACTGAACTGTTGTTGATCCTAGAGGTTTCCCGTTCATCATCACTTCATTTACAGTTGAACTGGGCACCTCAAGCAGGGCGAATTGACTTGTTGGAAAGGTGCATCCTATAAGGGTGCCAAGCTGAAAGTCAAGGCCAATGTTTAATGTAACTGCAAGGCTGTGGTAATGAATGATAGTATTTTGATTTTGTTTATTTTGCATAGTCTTTTCATCTTAATATAGAATACATGCAAACAATGCAAAATTTTGCCCAGCACATTTCAGCTACAAAGCATCAGGGCAAGGGGTTGAAGGCACATGTAGCACTTTTTGGGCAAATTTAAATTCTAAAAATGTTGCAGCAAAACTTCCTAAATCAACTCCCATTGACCCTATGGAAACCATATTTACATTGGCAAACCAGTTATTATAATGCATTTGCTAGACAATAATAGGGGCAAATGTGGGCATTTAAAGGGCAAGGAAAGTCTAAAATAGAATATTGCTAGAAATGCTGTATTTTGTATACTAAACATAAACATGAACTTACTGCACCACAAGCCTAATCAAACAAATTATATATGCTTTCAAAGTTGGCCACCGGGGGCTGTCATCTTGTAACTTTGTTATACATCTTTGCAAGACTAGACTACATACACATGCTCAGTGTGGTCTGGGCCTCTTAGGGATCGTCATAAATGATCAAAAAACAAAGCTGCTGGAGTGCTGCATGGCTGGTAAGTAAGGCAGGGGCTCCCCCTGCTGTTCATAAGTATGATTGTTTCCCTGCCAGAAGTTAGGGACCGTCTAACAATTCCTATCCACTGCACTAAATGAAGGGAGGATTTCACTGCATACAGTCAGGTTTCCTATGAAAACAGGACACATTTTTTAATTAAAGTACATTGGAGATAGATTTCTTTTTCATTAAAGAAAGTAAAAATGGGATTTTATTTCTTTGCCTTTCCTTGCCTTTTAAATTCACAAAGGGCTGACTGATCAGAAGTCAAGTTTTTGTTTTTCTTCCGCGATTCAGGAACAAATGCAGTGAAAAATGTGAGCACAAAAATACTCAAGAACATTGTTTGGAACCTCAGACATTCAGGATTTATTAAAGAATAAAAGTATGAAAAGCCAATGGGAAATGTCTACAACAGCTTTAATTATATATTTATTTTCCCAATTCATTAATTATTGAGTTCTTTAGCCCCATTAAGAATGAATGGAATAAAGTGATTCACCCTCACGTGTGGTAATATTCTGTCATGCTTTTATCCCTCTTAAATAAGCTAGCGTTTGAGAAAAAAGTCACAAGTTTTGTTGCCGTTTTTTTAAGCTTTTTTTTTCTCAATGTTGAAAATTAGTAAATAGGCCCCTAATTGTGTGCAAAATACACCCTAGGTGTGCCTTGAGTGCCTATACATGCATCAGAAATGCTATTCTTAAAAATCCAGGGATTTCTCAGTATGAAAAAAGTGTGGATTACGAGTGAAATAGCTAAATCAGCAGGAGAGAAGACAACTTGGGTCTCCTTTTGAGCTGCCACTGTACAAATAACACCCTAGTTATTCTCTCTGAGATACAAAGCCTTCAAAAATAATGTCACATTGCACAATCTTGTCTCCAATACTTGAGCCTAGAGGACTACTGCAGCACATTATTGGCACCGAACAGAAAAAAATGTTCAGGAAACTAGTTTCACATAAACAGCAGAGGGAAAGAGTGAAGTTCCAAGGCTAAAATACAAACTTTTATTCTTATTCTTGTGCAAATATTTCTTTCATCTGTGTCTTTCCTTCCATAATAAAAAGGCTCTTCTACCAAGGAGTAGATGCTAGTATTGGCACATGAAAGGACACAGATTTGAATTCTAAGGGCATAATACACTTACACATTCTGCTCGGCATCGTTTAATGGTTGGACAGGGTTTCGAACAAGGTGCTTGTGGGCAATAAGAACAGGACTTAATCTCAAGGGTTCCATCTTTCATGTCTGGGATGATAAACAAGAGTCTTGCATGTGGGCTTCAATGCACAATGGTGGAAGCAATAACATTTACCGTCAGGAACTAATCTCTGTATCTCCAGGATTAGACACATTATTGCACCTGTCAGCAGCAATCTCAAGTAAGTGGAAAGCAATCTGTTGATGGCATTCCTCTAAGCAAGGGTAACAATCATAATAACTATAGTGAAGGTGAAATGTTTCTTGCACACAGGTCAAAGGTGCAGGGCTAATTGCAGAGCTTTTCATTGCCATCAATAGGACTGAACATAAAGCAATACAATGAGTATGGAATATGATTACAAATAGCAGTAGGATGGGAAGTGCCCTAATTGCCAATCACATCATCCATTTTCTTGAATTTCATATGTCAGGCCAAACTCACTTTCATCTGTGCGGCATACACATGTAACTTTAGCCTTTGACTTAAGGCGCACAAAGATTAGTTGCTGCCAGGTAGTCTGTTAGTGCTTGTTTAAAATTGTCCCTCACCAACAAAGTGTGGGGGTATGAGAAATCTCACAGCTGCTGGGCTCTGATGTGCCAGCTAGAAGTAACAGTTATGGAACCTACTATCCAGAATGCTCGGGAAATGGGGTTTTCCGGATAACAGATCTTTCCTTAATTTGGATCATCTTACCTTAAAGGTGAATTCAACCCCAAATTTAAAAAAGCCTACCCTCCCTTCCCCACCAAGACCCTCATCCCTCCTTCCCCCACCACTCTGTGCAGATTAAGGCATCAGACTTCATGAGCGCCATTTTCAGCCGCTTCAGTAGTCTTTGGAATGAGACCAGCGTATCGGCACATGCGCAGTTGAAGCAATTTTTGCAACAACTGCACGTGCCGAAACTCACGAAAATTGCTGAAGCGCCGGTCTCATTCCAAAGCAGCTTAACATGGTGCCTATGAAGTCCGATGCCTGAATCTGCAACAATGGGTAAGTAAAAAGTTAGGGGCATTTGCCCAGGGTAACACTTAGGCTGGGGGGAGGAGGGGGGTGTCTTGGTGCGTATGGGGGTAGGGTTTTTTTTTTTTTAAATTTAGGGTTGAATTCTCCTTTAAGTCTACTAGAAAATCATGTAAACATTAAGTAAAGCTCAACAGGCTGATTTTGCTTCCAATAAGGATTAATTATATCTTAGTTACAGGGAAAAGTACAAGGTACTGTTCTATTATTACAGAGAAAAAGTAAATCATTTTTAAAAATTTGGATTATTGGAGTCTATGGGAGATGGCCTTTCTCTGTAATTTGGAGTTTTCTGAGTAACAGGTTTCTGGATAACAGATCCCATACCTGTATATTCATGGATGAACTTGAAAATGGTTTAAGCAATCAAAACGGAAAGACTTCTCTTCTGACTGGGGTTTTTTAAGTCTGCAAATCAAACAGTTTGTCCTGACGCACGATTATATTACCGGACTCAGAAAAAAATCAATATATAATTTTATAATAAACGTAGCCCACTCTCTGTCTGTGCCTAAATATATTGGTGACTGTGCAAAGGTATCTCTACAAACACAAATTAGATCCATAAATCATCTGAAGGACAGTGGCAGGACCTTTTTTAATACAAAACTTTAAAACTTTTTGCACTTAAAATGTACATCCAAGAGGTGGAGGTTTATAATTTCCAGTATAAAGTCCAATGCACAGATAAAATTCCTGGATCTATAGTAGGACAGCGGTAACAATTAAAGTGATACTGACACTAAAAAAACGACTTTTAAAAATATGAATGTACTGTACATTAAAAGTTACCTATAGGTCATGCAGATCGTTTTTTTCCCGAGAGGCTTATTTTAGTAAGTAACTGTTAGTTGACGTTTCTAAACCTGACTGTGTTGCCACCCTGGCTGGCCCATCCCGTCAGTTAGAGTTTCGAATATGGAATTCTGCTGCACAAATATGGCAGCCCCCTCAGACAGGAAAATGGGGCATGTGCAGTATCGTGTAAATACTTTATGGCAAAATTATAAGTAGATTTCAAAGGAAATATTATGATAGATGTAAAAAAGTTTAATTTCTGGTGTCATAACATAATAGTATTAAAAATATAACATAGGTCATTACTGAACGCTGCGAAAACGCTGGTCTACTTACGAAAAAGACAGAAGAAAGAAGATGGCGCCTTTTAAGTCCCGTGGCCTGAATCTAATAAAGTAACAAGTTAGGGGCATTTGCCCAGGGGGCAGGTAAGCTGGAGGTGGGGAAGGTTTTTTTTTACAGGTTGAATTCTCCTTTAAAGGGGAATTCAACCCTCCAGTGCTAATCCCGGAGTTCGCCGATTGAACTCCGTGAACTTTGGGCACACTAAATGCCGACAGATCCAGGAAGAAGATGTTGCTGGAGAAGATGGCGCCCGTGAACCTGCATGGAGGGGTAAGTAGCGACTTAGGGGCATTTGCCCGGTGGGGGGAGAGGTAGGCCGGGGGGAGGGGACCTACGGGGGGGGTGGGGGGAGAGGTTTAGCGCCAGATGGGTTGAATTCCCCTTTAAGTATTTAATAAAAGCAGGTGTTGGTAACGTTGTACCCAGATGCTAGGTGCAACCGACAGGCCCGGATTTGTGGAAAGGCCACATAGGCCCGGGCCTAGGGTGACAGGATTTTAGGGGGTGGCATGCTGCCCAGTCACACCCACATTGGTTCAGAAACACTGGGGATATGCAGGAGATGCTATAGTTTTTTTTAATTTCACATGCACCGATCCCCATTGCTCTGGTCCTGATGATGAAAATTTGAGAGTAAAGGGCAGAGCATGGGGGCGACGAACAGCAGTGGGCCTAGTGATTTACATTTACATAGCCCCGCTATGTAAATGCAGCCCTGGCAACCGAAGTACTAAAAGGAACAGTAACACCAAAAAATTTAAAGTGTTCTAAAGTAATTAAAATATAATGTACTGTACCCTGCACTAGTAAAACTGGTGTTGTTTTTACTTCAGAAAGCCTATTATAGATTTTATAAACAAGGTGCTGTGTAGCCATGGGGATACACAAGGAAATCCAAAGGCACACAGGACTTGTCAAACACAATAGTGTTTATTGCAAATTGCGGTGCAACGTATCGGGGTTACCCCCTTTGTCAAGCATGCCGGATCTCCACCATTGAGCACCAGGCGTCTCTGATCAGCCAGTTACAGAGGGTGTGCGAGAGCCAAGACAACTCCTAGTGAGTAGCCATGGGGATAGCCATTCAAGGCTCAGGTTACATAGCAGATACCAGATGCACACTGTAGACTCCCAATGAATTCTATAACAGAGCTTATTGTTTATCTGTTAATAACCTGTGCCTTTTCTCCTTTTTCAGCTTAAATGGCTGGCCCCATGGCTACACAGTAACTTGTTTATGTAAACGATAGTAGTCTTTCTAAAGCAAGCATATAACTTACAAAGAGTAGTGATACAATGAAACACATCTGATAAGACCATGGGCTGATTGTATAATTAACAATGGACAGCCAAACTGAACCAATATCATCACATATATATCTAATATGTAGAGAATGAATATGTAGATCAGGGGTGTCCAAACATTTGGCTCTGAGGGCTATACATGAAATACACAAACACTTTTGATTTGTAAAAGTAAAGAAAATACAAATACCAGTTCTATAACCAGATGGAGCTATATATGGAATATGGGACCCCTGGATATTACATAGGCTTTTTATTAAATTTATTATTACTAACTGGGCAATGGCAGAGTCCCCCTCCTCCTTTATCCTTTGCAACATGACGTTTCAAGCAGGGCCGCATTCATATCCATCCTGGGCCGCATTTGGCCCTCGGGCCGCCGTTTGGACACCCCTGATGTAGATAAATGGAGGCAATGAAGCACCTAGATCAGCACAAGATCCCATTTCTTGGATGAGGTCACTAGCCGTCTGGTTTTTATGTATATATATCTAGACACAGCACAATTTACATAATGCTTTTGAGATTTGACAAACACTGGAAATACAAATATTTGTCCACACGAACGCTTAGCTGGGCTCGTGAGCAAGACGTTGCTCTCCAACCCCTTGGATGTTGCTCCCCATGGCCTCAAAGCAGGTGCTTATTTTTGATTTCCAGGCTTGGAGGCAAGTTTTTGGTTGACTAAAAACTAGGTGTACTGCCAAACAGAGGCCCCTATAGACTGCCAGTCTTCAAAGACGCTACTAAATGGCCAATCACAGCCCTTATATGGTACCTCCAAGAACATTTTCATGTTTGTGTTGCTCCCCAACTCCTTTTACATCTGAATATTTCTCACAGTTAGTAAAGGTTGGGGACCCCTGCGTAAGTGTATTTGAAACACTGTGAAACTCACCAACTAAATCTTTCTCCCTACAGCCAACATGAGAAAAAAAACCCATTAAAAAGTGTTGCATTCTATGCACTTGCTTGCTACTCTAACTATTGCATGGTTGAAAAGAATAAAAGGACAAAAGTCCTTCTACATGTATGTATTCTAACAATGGAGTTGGCAGAACAATGCGTTGTATCGCCTCAATAAGAATCAGGGGTCTATAATAAGCAATCTCTGTTAACAGGGACACACATAAGGTTTCAAGGAAAGGTTTCCCCTTGATTGATTGTAGGCAAGTAATGGATTTTCGCTTCTTTCAGGGTTCTTCAGTGAAGGAATTCAAATGAACACTGGCCTTTCATTCTACACATTTAGTCCTTAAGTTTGATGTGCATTTAATAAAAGCCTAAATAAATAGAATGAAAAGAAAATAGGCCTAATTGTGGTTGTTATCACAAAAGCTTCAAATTATGGTAAGACTCCATGTTATTCAGTGAATTCAAATTTTTGAAAAATATATTAATTGACTTTTTCAAGACAGTACCATGTCCTTGTTCCCAACTAAAATATAATTCATCTTTATTGGAGGCAAAAGAATCCTATTTGCTTTATTTAACATTTTTGGTCAGTTTAAAGGGCACTTGTTTGGTAAAAATGTTATCCCCAACCAAAGGTGCTGGCTAATAGAGCCTGCATACCGGCTGGGGAAAACAGTAGTTTCTTTCTTTTTTTTTTTTTAAAGGGATACTGTCATGAGATTTTTTTTTTTAATGCATCTGTTAATAGTGCTTCTCCTGCAGAATTCTGCACTGAAATCCATTTCGCAAAAGAGCAAACAGATTTTTTTTTAATTTCATTATGAAATCTGACATGGGGCTAGACATATTGTCAATTTCCCAGCTGCCCCAA
>CM044431.1:24769908-24780335 GCA_024363595.1 Xenopus borealis
TTTTTTACTTACCCCTCTGTGCAGATTCTGGCCTCAGGAGTTCACGGACGCCATCTTTTTCTTTCGGTCTTCTTCGTCATTAGACTGACGGCGCACGCGCAGTTGGAGTAAATTTCCGGTCCTGAACAACTGCATGTGCGCCGAAAGTCACGAAAATCTCTGAAAATTGTTAGGGCGCATGCACAGTTAATCAGGACCGGAAATTTACAACTGTGAATTCACAGAAACTCTGCACAAATTATGAAGAAGACCAAAAAAGGAAGATGGCCAGTCCGGGCCTTATGCAGACTCTGAACTGTTATTCAGAATGCCCAGGACCTGGGGTTTTCCGAATAACAGATCTTTCTGTAATTTATTTGTATACTACAAACAGTCAAAATTTATGCAAAGTAACCAATAAGACTCAGTATCAGTAACTGGTATTTACTGGTCTGATATGGGTTATTGTACCTGGATCAAACTTTCTACCCATTATACTTTACCCTCAAAGAGCCTTACCTGGTCCAATGCAAAATGATGCAATTACTCCCAGAATACACACAATGCTGATGTATGGTATCCAGGGTGCATGGTGCTAAAATAAAAACAAAACAAAATGGCAATTACATTGCAAATTACAGCACAGTTTCCCAACAGAATGTATTTAAAGCCAAGTTATATGGCATAATTTGCAAGGTTTTGCCTATATTTGTGTTTATTATTCAAACAGCACTTTATCAGTATAAAAGACTGCATGAATAAAAAATAAAATCCATTACTCCCGTAACTTCATATTTTTACTTAGCAATTTCAAAACTATTCAGAATGAAATGTTATTTTCTGATATAAAGAATGTAAATTGGCCTGTTCCATTTCCATTACTGGCTGTGTATACAAAACCCAAGAACAATGCAACAGAAACCTATTTAAAGAAATAAAAGCTATAGAAAAACTGTAGAATTTCTGGAAATCCTTTCCCCCCACTGAACTGCTCCCAAAATCTGGTCAGTGTGCAAAGAGAAACAAAAACGATTAGGCACCCTGGCGGTTGCTGCACAGTATGCTGACCACCTGGGAACCCAAAGCTAACCAGTTCTGATAGTAGTGTACTGTAAAACTTAACTTTTAATATGCTAACTTAAGACATAAATAGCCATTGCAACACACACTCGAAAGGAAAACTCACTGATCCGTGAATCCGAACCAGTGCGGGACAATGTCCCTAAAATACATAGGATTAAAACCTATTGGCAATTGGTGGACCGATGGTACCTATGGGAGCCAGTAATTATGAGCGCCCCAGCGAAAGATTGCCTCAATGTAGCTTCACTTCTACCCTTCGGTAACGTAATGACCGCATTCACGTATAGGGATCTTGGAAAGTCTTCCGATCTCCCCCCTTAATTAGGCATCTGTCTGTGGAATGAGGTACAGAGTGTACATAAAGATAACCGCTATATATAGTATTGGCAACTCCGTTGCGAGTAATCGGTCCGACATCTGTACCCTCCCTCCTGACTTTAATAAAAGTAATAGCGGCAATTACTTGTATTAATGTAACAAAGGGAAATGATAAAAGGTGGGGAGGAACTCGTGCGCCTAAGTGCGGCAAGTTAGTATTTAAGCAACTCAGTTGCAAACAAAAAATACACAAGAATGCCAATTCGCCTCCCGGTCGCCCCATTGTATCGGGGATTGGGAGTTTGACTGAACCAGCCAGTGTATATATAGATGAAATTCTCAAACCTTTTGTCCATAGTCTGCCATCATATATACAGGACACTATGGATGCACTCAGGCACCTAGATGGAATCACACTAGGGGAAGAACAACACCTAGCCTGCCTGGACATTGAATCACTGTACACAAGTATACTACATGAGGTTGGACTGAGAGCAGTACAGGACACATTGTCCCAGCGAGGTCAGCAATACAGAGAACATAATGGATTCATCATAAAATTACTGGAACATGTCCTGACACATAATTACTTCACATATGATGGCAGCTATTTCCACCAGACCAGAGGAACAGCCATGGGAAGTGCGTGCGCCCCCACCTATGCGAATATCTACCTGGGATGGTGGGAACGTAATATGATATTCAATGACACCCTAACTGAATATACTAAATGCATACCACTATGGCTTCGCTACATAGATGATGTAGTACTCAACTGGTCTGGTACCCCAAAAAAATTCTTTGAATTTGTGGACATACTGAACACAAATGAAATCAATCTAAAAGTAACGGCAGAAATCAATAAATCCAGTGTGAACTTCCTAGACATAGGTATATATCGTGATACCAACAATTACATCCAGACCACAGTGTATAGGAAATCTATGGCCACGAACAGCCTCCTCCATGATAACAGCCAACATCCCCAGAGCCTGGTTCAAGGTATACCTACAGGACAATACTTGAGGGTAAGACGCTTATGTAGCAGTAACACAGAGTTTAAAATTGAAGCGAAAAAACTTTACCACAGATTCAAAGAACGTGGGTATAGCCACAACTGTCTAAAGAGGGCCTATAAGAGAGCACTGGCTACTATTAGAACCACTCTCCTTATTCCTAAAAAAGATACTCAAGGTAATAACAAAAGTAAGGGTGACAACAAAATAGTGAGACTAATCGGTGATTACTGCAAGGAACATAAGGAGGTATATCAGATACTCCAAAAACACTGGTACATTTTAGAACAGGACAGGGACCTGAAACAAGTCATAGGCAACAGACCAAATATCACGTATAGAAGAAGTAGAAATCTTCGGGATCAATTGGTCAGAAGTCACTACAGCCAGCCAGATAGAACTACCTGGTTAGGCAACAGATGTAAAGGCAGTTATAAATGTGGCAGCTGTCTAGCGTGCCCATTTATATTTAAGTCAACCAAAGTGCTAGGCAGAATGGACAAAAAAGAGTTTATTATCAAACACTTCATTAACTGCAAGACTTCGGGGGTGATTTACGTTATGCATTGTGAATGTGGCAAAAAATATGTGGGGAAGACCAAGAGAGAGTTTCGGAGGAGAATATTGGAACATGTGGGAGATGTGAGGAATAAAAGGAACACCACGGTGGCAAAACACATCAATGAAACACATAATGGCAATCCGGAAGCTATGAGATTCATGGGGGTTGACCACATTAAATTATCCTCAAGAATAGGTGACATTGACAAAAAATTATTACAAACGGAGGCTAAATGGATTTACTGGCTAAACAGCAGGACTCCTAATGGCCTAAATGAAGGCTTCACGTTTTCACCCTACCTATGAATTGTAGTCACCCGCTTGGGTATTATCACACATTTTCTCTGCAACTGTGATAAGCTATGTAGGTATATATTTCCCCGAATCACTTTCTTTCTCTCTGTCCTCTTTTTCAAAAGACTAACTATGTACAACATAGATACATTGTTTCAAAAGAATTACCAATTGAGACATTGCTATTTCCTCCTCTATTAAGCAATACTAAATATTGATACATGGTGGGTACGATAGAAGGCCGAATAGCTACTGGGCATTCCTTCAAATTATTTAGTACCATTAATCACCAGAATATACATGAGCGCTGTTTCAAACTCTCACATTAATGACGAATGAATGACACGTGAGTGATGCAGGCGCGCAAGAAGCTATGCGGTAGTGACTAGCTATTTAAAGATGGAGGAGACACGCGCCAATCACTTATGCCCCTGAAGAAGCCGAGCAGTCGGTGAAACGCGTAGGGCAGGAGGCATAGGTGGACGATGGGGGAGTAGCTCCCATTCGCTCCCCACGTAGCATAGGCAGGATTGTACACGGGGAACAGATTTGGAAGGGAGGTTTGAGGGCACCGGTTCACTTGACTGCAACTGAGTTGCTACGATACTAATTAGCCACACTTGGGTACATGCTTCACTCTATACTGTCCTCTACCTCTCTCTGTTATACATTTACGGGCAACTGTTGCCATTACTTTGACTGAAGGCAGGGGGGAGGGTAGAGGCGCCGGACCGTTTACCTGCAACTGAGTTGCCGAGAGTGCATGCAGTGAATACCTAGATGCACAGCGGTCACGTAGCGCAAGTAGGACTGTATACGGGAAATAGATTTGGAAGGGTTGTGAAAGGGCGTCGGAGAATTGTTTGCAACTGAGTTGCTTAAATACTAACTTGCCGCACTTAGGCGCACGAGTTCCTCCCCACCTTTTATCATTTCCCTTTGTTACATTAATACAAGTAATTGCCGCTATTACTTTTATTAAAGTCAGGAGGGAGGGTACAGATGTCGGACCGATTACTCGCAACGGAGTTGCCAATACTATATATAGCGGTTATCTTTATGTACACTCTGTACCTCATTCCACAGACAGATGCCTAATTAAGGGGGGAGATCGGAAGACTTTCCAAGATCCCTATACGTGAATGCGGTCATTACGTTACCGAAGGGTAGAAGTGAAGCTACATTGCGGCAATCTTTCGCTGGGGCGCTCATAATTACTGGCTCCCATAGGTACCATCGGTCCACCTATTGCCAATAGGTTTTAATTCTATGTATTTTAGGGACATTGTCCCGCACTGGTTCGGATTCACGGATCAGTGAGTTTTCCTTTCGAGTGTGTGTTGCAATGGCTATTTATGTCTTAAGTTAGCATATTAAAAGTTAAGTTTTACAGTACACTACTATCCGAACTGGTTAGCTTTGGGTTCCCAGGTGGTCAGCATACTGTGCAGCAACCGCCAGGGTGCCTAATCCTTTTTGTTTTTCATTTATGAGTGTTCACTAACCTGCGGATATACAGCACTTAATTTACAGTAGGGACTCAAATTTTTGGTATCAGTGTGCAAAGAGGTCATAAATAACCTTAAAGATGCACCAAAAAAAGGAATATCTCATGTAAACAAAACAAACTAATACAGTGAGAAAAATCCTTACCTGAAATGTTAGAGAAACGGTGAGAATTCCAAAGAACAATGCCATCAGACCAAATCCTCCAATCAATAGAATTCTCCTCCCAAGCTTTTCAACAGCCATGCCCTGCATTTAAGATACATATTTGATTGACATGATGGCATATTATTTAGCTTTACAAATAAACAACATCTATCATGAATCAGTCCGTTATAAATAATAGAACCACATTTTTACGTAGTATATAACATTTGTGCCACTTCAACTAACAGTTTTACGACTTTTCACTTGGATATTGTCATTGGCTTTGGATAATTAAATAGCTTGTTCCTCCAAGACTTTTGTCACTGAATAATAGTTTTATGGTCAGGCATCAAAACACTTTGCTGACTGTTGTACTTCCAAGTGGCAATTTAGAAGACTTTAGGCCCAGGCAACAACAATAACAAACCCCTACATCACTTTATGTTCCCTAAGAGTAATTTTAACATGTTGTAGACAAGGTCATTTTAAAACAGTGAGGAACTAAATTGTAATTTTGTTTTCAGTTATTTTCCATTTTGGTCTGAAATGTTTGATTGGAATTTACATGATTATTTATATGGAAGCGGTCAAAATGTTATCTAGGTATGGGATCCATTATCCAGAACACTATTACCAAGAAAGCTCAGAGTTATGGGAAGGTCAACTCCCGTATACTCCATTCTAATCAAAAAAGTCACATTTCCTTTTACTGTGTTAGGGCTGGGGCAGACAGGGAGATTCGGGGAGATACTGTCGCCTGGCGATTAATCGCTGGCGAGAATCTCCCCGAACTGCCTTCTCCCTGTCCGCTGCCTGTTTAAATCAAAAAGCGCCAGCGCCAATACACACGCGATTCCGGAAATTCTCCCCGAATCTCCCTGTCTGCACCAGCCCTTATAATAAAACAGTAACTTCTACATAATCCCAACTATGATATAATTCAATCTTAAAGTTATAAATCTGATGTGCACAGTACATTTGTATCTATTTTTATTATACATGTATGGGACCTGCTATCCAGAATGCTCAGGACATGGGATTTTCCGGATAACAGATCTTTCACACCTTAAAGGAGAATTCAACCCTGCATTTAAAAAACCCTACTCTTCATCCCCACCGAGACTCCCCTCCCTCCTCCTCCTCCCAGTCTAAGTGATATTCCAGCAAATGCCATGTCCATACTTCCTCCTCCGTGCAGATTCAGGCATTGGACTTCACGGGCGTCATCTTCAGCCGCTTCAGTAATCTTCGGAATGAGATTGGCTGGTTTTGCTTCAAATAAGGATTAATTATATCTTAGTTTGGATCAAGTACTGTACAAGTTACTGTTTTACCAATGTGGGAAGGAGGTTTCCCAATTAGTCTAATGACAATTCATCTCATTAGTTTATAAGAGGAGGGAGTACATGAATCATACTTCCCCCTAGTACCAGGGGTGGATATGGAGGGAGCCTAGAGCAGAAGACCCCAATAAAGCTTTGAGCCATCTAGGAGTCAGGAAGCAGGGACCCTGTGAAAGAGGGGTACCTAAAGGTAGTGATAGCCAGCTCTGTCATACAACGCAAATAAAAGATTGTGATATAGTCAGGCCAGCTTAGAAAGAGCAATATATTGTTCCACTATGAAGAATTAGGGCAGAACTCACGTCTGTTTTCTGCGGATGCGATGCTGTGCGCAAAAACGGATGCGCCGAGTCGGATGCAACAGGAACAAGGTAAGGTAATAGGAAGTCGGATGGTTTTGCAGGGTTGATCCGACGCGACACGACTGTTGGATGAAAAAGCTGCAAGCTGCATCTTCATACGACAGTCGTGTCACGTCAGATCAACCCTGCAAAACCATACGACTTTTCTACCTTTCTACCTTTTACTTACCTTGTTTTCCGTTGCATGCGTTTTTGCACAGAGCTTCACATCCTCCAAAAACAGATTTGAATCGTCCATGTAGTTCAGTGGAATCTATTTCACTGAGTTGTCTCATTATGGGCCCTTACACCCGGGCGTTTTAACCTGCGCTCCCCTGCGTTCCGTTTTGCTGCGTTCAGCCGCAAGGGAGCGCAGGAATAGATGCACTCAATTCTTTTCAATGGGCCTATACTCACACAACCGCATGTACTCTAATAAATCTGTTTCGCTTAGCAGCTCTTCAGTTTGGTATTTCAGCTGCTACCTGGTTGCTAGAGTCTTATTTACCCTAGCAAGCAGGCAGTGGTTTGAATGAGAGACTGGAGAATGAGGAGAGTTCCTCAATAAGAAGATAAGTAATACAAATTTAGTCTCAAAGAGCAAGAGAGTAGCCCAAAACGTTGCCATTTAGAAAAAGAGGCTTGACAAAGGACTAGAGTAGCCCGAAACGATGCCTTTTATAAAAAGAGATTTGACAAAGGGCCAGTGTCGGACTGGGACACAAGGGGCCCACCCAAAAACCTTAGACCAGGGGCCCACCCAAAAACTGTAGACCAGGGGCCACTCTCAGTACTAATATTCTTCATCTCCTCAATCAACCTCTATTCTCCTAGTTTGTATTCTTTACATACTATAATCAATTATTCCATCTATTTAGCCTCTTTGTTCTCATAGAAATAGGGAATGGCCATGAAATAGGCCAAAAGTTTAGCAGCATGAGGGCCCACTGACACCTTGGCCCACCGGGAGTTTTCCTGGTATTCTGGTGGGCCAGTCCGACACTGCAAAGGGCTAGAGTAGCCCAAAATGTTGCCATTTAGAAAAAGAGGCTTGACAAAGAGCTAGAGTAGCCCAAAACGTTGCCTTTTAGAAAAAGAGGCTTGACAAAGGGCTAGAGTAGCCCGAAAAGTTGCCTTTTAGAAAAAGAGGCTTGACAAAGGGCTAGAGTAGCCCGAACAGTTGCCCTTTAGAAAAATAGGCTTGATAAAGGGCTATAATAGCCCGTAACATTGCCTTTTGGAAAAAGAGCCTTGACAAAGGGCCTTTTAGGCACTTTAGTAATGTTTTTCACTTTTTACAAATAATACCGAAGTGCTGCTCTTTTTTTTTGGCTTCCCGGGTCAGTGACCCCATTTGAAAGCTGGAAAGAGGGAGAGGAAGGCAAATAATTAAAAACTGTAAAAAATAAATAATGAATACCATATGAAGAGCTGCTAGAAATACAGCATTCTATAATACTAAAAGTTAATGGAAAGGTGAACCCATTAAGATCAGTGATTATACCTTCAGTTGTACATCAAGGGGCAGATTTACTTAGGGTCGAATTCGAGGGTTAAAAAACCCTCGAATTCGACCATCGTATTTTAAGGGAATAAAAATCCTTCGAATTAATACCGAATCCTTCGATTTCGAATATTTAACCATTCAATCAAATTTATTTATTCGATCTAAAATAATGAAAACCAATTCGGTAGGTTGAAACTGGCGAACTAGGCAGTCGAATAAAAATTTAAAGGGTAAGTTATTCAACTGTCGAATATTCAAACAGATTTTTATTCAAATTATTCGAATCGATCAAATTTTCTAAATTCTATGGTCGAAGTGGTCTTCGAAAACAATCGAAAATTTGAATTCAAATCTTTTTGAAAATTCGAGCAAATTTTTAATAATTCGTGTGAATTTGATAAATTTTCCCCCAAGTATCTGTACATGGCCTTCACTCTATGCTGTTAATTGGGTTAACATGACACTGACACATGTCGCTGTCTGGAATCTCTGAATGATTTTCCTGTAAGTTTAAAGTTCTGCTCTGCTAGGCTCCTGGT
The DNA here is from genome assembly GCA_024363595.1 of Xenopus borealis. Lineage (NCBI taxonomy): Eukaryota > Metazoa > Chordata > Amphibia > Anura > Pipidae > Xenopus > Xenopus borealis. Next base: position 24,778,543 of record CM044431.1, read on the forward strand.
ACTCAAAGCAGCCGCATATAAATGTGTAAATGCACGGCCTAACATATATCCATCCCTAGAGTCAACCTGAGACTGTAATACATTTAGGGGCAGATTTACTAAAAATCGAATTCGAGTGTTAATAAACCCCCAAATTCGATTTTCGAATTTAAAGGGGAAGTCGAATTTCAAAAGCATTCAAATTCAAAAGTTTCTAACTCAATTCGACCAATTGAATAAAAATTCGATCGATTAAATCGTTCGAATAGAGCTTCCCATAGGATTTTAAAGCAAATTCGGTAGGTCCAAGTTGGCAAACTGGCCTATCGAATATTTTTTTTAAAGGGGAAGTACTTCGACCATCGAATATTCGTACAATCGAATTTGGATTATTCGAATCTGTCGAATTTTGAAATTCGATTTTCGAAGTTACCTCATTTGCATATTCTTAATTGGAATTTGATTTTTTTTTTTTTAAATTCGATTGAATTTCGAATCCTTCATGTGAATTTAGTAAATCTGCCCCTTAAAGTCCTCTATGTCTGAGCACAGTCAAGACAGAATGCTATCTTTGAAAACTGAAACATACACCAATTACAAATTCAAGCACCTCCTCTGGATTTACTGGGTCCCTACCCACAGCTGTGTTTTATGCATCTGAAACCACTCCTTCCTTTAAATTAAAGGAGCTCCGTGTCACAACCATGACAGCCCTGCTGCGCAGATAAATTATCTGTAGAAATGAAATAGAAAAAAAAAGCTGAAAAAAAAGAAAGATTTGACGAATTTCATTTTTGAGAGGCATAAAGAACCGTTAAAGTGTCAAGATGTCTCATTTCATTAGAGCACTGACACAATGCAGTTGATGCATTAATTCAATAGAGAGTATAGTGTCACAGCTACAGACAGCTAGCACTTAGCTATCAGATGTCTCTTTCAGCTCACCGAGCCACATAATAGATATTTAAAGCAACATTTAACAATCTATTTATTTGAATATGTGAATTGAAAGTGCTCCAGTGTCACATAAAAGTTAACACTTTAAACAAAAGTGCGGAGGATTTCTCATATATATATAAACTATATTGCTCTAGTGTGATAACCAACAGCAATTGATCGTTCTGTTAAGAGGTTAGATTACGAAAGTGACAATCCGATTAGTTTGCTGTTTTGACGGCGCATTTTGTCACCTAAAATTCGGATGAGTGGTAAAACGTTTTCAAGAGGGAAAAAGACTCTAAGGGGGTTATTTATTTAAGGACCAGTTTCATAAAAAAAATATTTAAAAAATTTGTTTGCATATTACAAAAAAAAAAACACCATGACACATTTAACTTTAAATTCGAAAAGTCTTTATTAAGAAATAACTTACTGAAACGCTGCTTACTCTCCTCTTAAGAAAAAGTGACAGGACGACGATCCATTGTGCGGCGCTCAGCAGCATATTGCCCTGTGTATGGGGCCCTCAGACGGGCTTCTTGAGAGATATCATTTGCCTATCCTCCAGACTATGAGTAAGTGCCCCAATAGGCACAAAATGCATTAGGCCGTTGTTTTACTATGTCTTAAATAAACACTTTTTGTATCTTTGAAAATTTTTACTGTTTTTGGAGGCTCATAATTATTGCTGCATTTTCTTGAATGTGCGCCTATGGACTGTGGTGAACTGTGAGTACATGTATGGGACCTGTTATCCAGAATGCTCAGGACCTGAAGTTTTCCTGATAACAGATCTTTCCAGAATTTGGATCTTTGTACCTTAAGTCTACTAGAAAATTATGTAAACAATAAATAAACTCAATAGGCTGGTTTTG
>CM044431.1:24784824-24802303 GCA_024363595.1 Xenopus borealis
AGGGAGGCAGAGTCGGAACCCGGCAGAACCGAACTACGCTGATAAGAGTTTAGAATGGGAGACAAGGAGAGCCGAGGACAGGTGGAAGGGAGGCAGAGTCTGAACCGGCAAAACCAAGCTATGCTGATAGAGTTTAGAATGGGAGACATGGAGAGCCGGGAACCCGGCAAAACTGAGCTACGCTGTACTTGGCTGTACTATTGGGGAATGGGACAGACCCACTGCTCGGTATGATAGCATCTGTTTTCCAGGTGAGCCGCCCTATCTGCACATGGGAAACAAAAAGAAGACAGTTTCTCTGCTCCCTTCTGGGCCCTGCATGCCCCCACAAGCCCAGCAGCAAGGATGGATTTCTTTATTGTCGCACACTTAGCCACTGGGCTGTGGAGCGAGACCTGCCTCGCATGTTTAGCCACACACAGTGCAGGGATACTGGATAATTTTGCTGGCATAGGGCAGCCAGGGAGACAGCCAGGGAGAAATCAACTGCTGCAGGATGGATGGTCGCCTTTTCTCAAGAGGACAGGAAGTGGAGATTCAGTAAGTTATTTTTTAATAAAGGCTTTGCAAGTTAAAAGTTTAATTTGTGTTGGTGTTTATTTAAAAAAAAATTTTTTTGATGTTACTGTTCCTTTAAGCTGACAGTATGGGGGTTATTTATCAAAGTTCGAGTTTTGATGTGTATTTTTCAGTAAAAACTTTTTTTTTTTAAAGAAAAACTCGAATTTCAAGATTTATTATACCCCGAAGCTGGAAATAGCTTGAATCTGAAAATACACCATCTAAAACTTGTCAAGGTCATGCAGAAGTCAATGGCAGAGGTTCTTAGAACCATTTGAAGATCTTTGTAGTCTTCATGATGTTTGAAATCTCAATCAATTCAAGTGATTCGAAATCTAGAAAACTAAATCAATACAAGTTTTTCACCCTGACTACACTGATTCGATTTTTTTACATTAAAGTTTTTTCTTAAAGGGGAACGATTACGAAAATGAAAATTTAATATTAGCTTCCTCATACTGAAGTAAGAAACTTTCTAAGTACATTCAATTAAAACTTCTGCATTGTTTCTGAAATAATCAAGTTTATCTTCACAATTCCTCAGCATCTGTTTCTCTTCATTCTGTTTTCATGCGGCAGTTGGGTGTCAGATGAATGATCCAGTATATCTTATAGGGGGGCTTTGCCTAAAAGATGTATTAGAGCTCACTCTATTAAAATCACCAGGCATCATGTCTCTCTACATGCAGGATTTGTGCAAAAGGCAGTTATTTTGTTAGATTTTGTTTGTACTGGAACCAGTTGAAAGAGATCTTATACATCCGCTAGGAAGGGAAGCCCCCAATAAGGTATATTGGATCATTCATCCGACATCCAACCACTGCATGAAGACAGAATGAAGAGAAACAGATGCTGAGAGAGTGAAGATAAACTTGATTATTTCAGAAACAATGCAGAATTTTAATTGACTGTATCTAAAGTTTCTTACTTCAGTTTGAGGAAGTGAGTATTACATTATCATGATAGTTCCCCTTTAAATTAGAAACCATTGTGAGGTATAAAAACTAGGGATGCACCGAATCCACTATTTTGGATTCGGCCGAACCCCCGAATCCTTCCCGAAAGATTTGGCCGAATACCGAACCGAATCCGAACCCTAATTTGCATATGCAAATTATGGGTGGGAAGGGGAAAACATTTTTTACTTCCTTGTTTTGTGCCAAAAAGTCACGTGATTTAGCTCCCTGACCCTAATTTGCATATGCAAATTAGGATTCGGATTCGGTTCGGCCAGGCAGAAGGATTCGGCCGAATCCGAATCCTGCTGATAAAGGCCGAATCCTGGCCGAATCCCGAACCGAATCCTGGATTCGGTGCATCCCTAATAAAAACCTCTAAAATTTGACCTTTGATAAATAAACCCCAGCTGCCTTTGACTAAATTCTACTAGATACTGTACATATTGTGACCTGGATAAATGAGAATCTTCATAGGCAATATTAAATAACCCCCTATGTATTTGTTCCAAAATGGAGATACAGGGGTGGTGAAAGGAAGGAATAAGGATGGATGAGAACAGGGCGAGCCTTTAAAGGAGAATTCAACCCTAAATTTTAAAAAAAAGTACCCCCCCCATCCCCACCAAGACCCGCCTCCCTCCTCCCCCCAGCCTAACTGTTACTCAGGGCAAATGCCCCTAATGTTTTACTTACCCCTCGGTGCTGCTTCAGGCATCAGACTTTAAGGGCGCCATCTTCAGAAATCTTCCTGAGTTTCGGCACATGTGCAGTTGTCGAGAAACAGACTGCGCATACGTCACCACAACGCTCTCATTCCAAACATTACTGAAGCGGCTGAAGATGCCGCCCTTTAAGTCCGATGCCTGAATCTGCACCGAGGGGTAAAATGTTAAGGGCATTTGCCCGGGGTAACACTTAGGCTGGTGGGAGGAAGGAGGCGGGTCTTGGTGGGGATGGGGAATAGGGATTTTTTTTTTTTTAAATGTAGGGTTGAATTGTCTTTTAACTGGCCTACTAAGTTCTAAGTAAACTGGGAAGTCCATATTGTCATTAGGGCTGAACATGTTTTTTAACACCAGTCACTTTGATTTATTAGTAAAAGCTTCCTAAATAGTGAAATTACTTTATTATTGGGTCACTTCTTTTGTTGGTGATCTTTCCATACAATAGATTAGGAGAATGGCAAGTATTTTGCCAAACAATAAAAAAAGGCAAGCATGATGTCATGATTCATTGTCCCTAAAGGGAAAACATGTCACAGTCCTTTGAATATTTCATAGAAGCATCGCAAGAAACTTACTGCGTTGAGGCCGCATAACTGATAAGCTGCCATTGTTACGATGACGGTTATAATTTGCCACTTGGCGGAGCGGGTCTTAAATAGTTCAATAACGGACACTAATCGAATATTCCTTTGAATTCTGGTTTCTGCCAAGACGTCTTCAATGTCCTGTGAGACGTCCTCCCTCCCGAGAAATATGCAGAATGCTGAAATAACAAATGGAGACGGAGAACTGTTAACAATGGATCATGTATCTTATATTATTATAAACTGTATTAAAGGGCAAGGAAAGTGTAAAATAGAATAAGGCTAGAAATGCTGTATTTTGTATACTAAACATAAACATGAACTTACTGCACCACAAGCCTAATCAAACAAATGATTTATGGCCACAGGGGGCTGTCATCTTGTAACTTTGTTATACATCTTTGCAAGACTAGACTACATACACATGCTCAGTGTGGTCTGGGCTTCTTAGGGGTCGTCATAAATTATCAAAAAACAAAGCTGCTTGAGTTCTGCATGGCTGGTAAGTAAGGCAGGGGCTCCCCCTGCTGTTCATAAGTATAATTGTTTCCCTGCCAGAAGTTAGGGACTGTATGAAAATTCCTATCCACAGCAATAAATGAAGGGAGAATTTCACTGCATACAGTCAGGTTTCTTATAAAAACAGTACACATTTTTAATTATAGTATATTGGAGATAGATTTCTTTTTCATTAAAGAAAGTAAAAATGGGATTTTATTTCTTTGCCTTTCCTTGCCCTTTAAGGATAAGACAAGCATCAGGCACCCATGTGGAATTCTTTTCTCATGGTACAGGTATGGGAACCGTTATCCGGAAACCCATTATTCAGAAAGTTCCAAATTACGGAAAAGGCCGTCTCCCATAGAATCCATTTTATTCAAAGAATCCAATAAAAAGAATTTCCGTTTTCTCTGTAATAATAAAACAGTAGCTTAACTGATCCCAACTATTTGGGTTTATATAATGTTTACATGATTTTCTAGTATTACGGAAAAATCCATTATCCGGAAACCCCCAGGTCCAGAGCATTCTATAACACATATATAACAGGTCCCCTGTTATTTATACTGGTGCGATTACAGATATCTCCAGTATACTACAGGCATTCACAAACATACCATATATTATATTATTCTGCATATCAAGCAAACAAGTGAGATTTAGGGTATCTGATCATTGAAATGATTTCTGCAACATCGCTGATGTTTTGGTGGAGGGATGGGGGAGCTCAGATTGCTGCACTGAAATGTCAGGTCACAAGGGTTAAAAAGGATATGAATATTCTCTTCTCATAAGCTGTAATTAGAATTTTTACATTACAAAAATGTCTGTTAATATAAAAAGAAATGGAGACATTACATCAAGCCATCCAATGAGCGGGGGGGGGGTCATATTCCGTTTGTGTGTAAATATAGTTAATTTAATATGTTTAATAACAATAAATCCTTACTGTAAAATATTGGGGGTATTTAATTATACATGTTCATTACACAGGAATAGTTCCAAAGGCTGGAAAGTGGTATGAATCAGCTGTGACTCAGCCTGACCTTTGTAAGTGTCACCAGGGCTGGAAGGAATACAGATAAGTGGGTTAATGCTGGCACTCACCTCTTACAGAATTAAAGGGCACCTAGCATAAGAAAATTGTTTATCCCACCTAATAGATCCTGTACCCTGTCTGGGTAAACCAATACAGTATATAAATTTTAAAAATAATGCTCGTAGGGAGCACTATGCCCCCCACATTATACGGATGTGTGTGATGGAGGAGCAGTTGGGATTTCTGGATCTCACATGAACATAATAAACAAGCTGGGAAACCTACATGTGCTCCAACATGGCAACACAAACTGGGAGGTCCCTCCTAGCTCAGGTGGTGCAGTGCACATTTTTTTAGGATAAATACTATTGTTTTTCTCTACTGCAGTGTGGGCAAAAATTATTTTTGATGATAGGTGTCCTATAAGTTAAATGTTCTACTGAAGAGAGGCTACTATCAGTTGGAGCTACTATCAGTCTAGCTTTAGTATTAATATATATTAATTTATATTATATATTTATATTAGCTACAAAAAAATTACCGCGCCAACTTGGGGTGTCTGCACTCTGTCTCCTTCAAAGATGAGGTGCACAATCAATTTGAGTAATATAAATGATGATTATAATTAAAAACAGCATTTCAGAAATGTTGGACAATGCTGTGTTATAAATACAAACACTAGATACATCTTTACAAGAGTGTGCTGATCCACTATTTTACCGGCACTCTCGACAAAACACCTGCCAGGGCTGGGGCTGGTATCACAAATTTACCAGCAATGGAGTTGCCGGTAATTTGTAATACACTTCCTAAAAGCCCTTGGCCTCTCTGGCAAAAACGTACCTTTTCTTCATCTTCTGTCCCTTCTCGTGATGGGACCTACCCCTTTTTGCGTCACGACCCCCCGCGGCTCCGCCACTTTTTGCATCACAGTCCGCCCATTTGCATGGGCCCTCAGGGAAACAATCATACTTATGAACAGCAGGGGGAGCAGCTTTGTTTGTTTCCCTGTTTTGATAATTTATGACAATCCCTAAGCAGCCCAGACCACACTGAGCATGTGCACAGTCTTGGTCTTGCAAAGATGTATAACAAAGTTACAAGATGACAGCCCCCTGTGGCCAACTTTGAAAGCATAAATCATTTGTTTGATTAGGCTTGTGGTGCAGTAAGTTCATGTTTATGTTTAGTATACAAAATACAGCATTTCTACCCTTATTCTATTTTACACTTTCCTTGTCCTTTAATGGTGTTTAAGAGGGCTATTTACTAAAACTCAAATTTATTTTTTTATTAAACCAACTCCCATCCATGATTTTACCTTATTTTTTATTAAAATAACTCAAAATGTAATTTCGGGAAAAAAATTTTTTTGTGAAAACCCGAAATGTGCAAATGTTTTCAAACTCGACGCAAGAATCGCAAGATTCTTGCATCCAAATTTTTCAGATTATCAGATGAAACCCAGCACATATCACTATATCTTCAAATTGTAAATGGGACATCTCCCATTGACTTATACATGACCTCAACAGGTTTGAGATGGTGGATTTTTGGATTCTGATTTATTGCAGCTTTGGGGTATAATAAATCTCGAAAAATCAGAGGTTCTTTTTCCATGAAAATTTTGAGTTTTTGCTAAAAAAAAAAAAAACCCACCAAGAAAAAATTAAGGCTTAGTAAAGTGTCAACAAACTGACTTTACTCAGGTTTAGGGACATCCCTCCCAAAAAGTGCCCTTTTTGTATCACATAGTGCAAAATGTATCACAACCTTTCTGCAGGAGTAAATCCTACACGAGAATGCTAGTATAAGGAATTCTTACCGGTTCACTCCGATGCCACAGGCAAGATGGAGGAGCCCAGGACTCCCATGTGGCACATTCTGACGCAAATGTGTTAAAACCTGCGCAGCGTCATGACCCTGGTGTGTCAAAATACACTGCATCACCGAGCATGCCAGAACCTTGCCCAATTATAGATTCTACTTGTTGTGTTGCTGGGTGGGATTTCTGTATATTTATATTGATTCCTGCGTTTGACTTCAGCCTGTTTTATCGACTAATAACCTTGCTGCCTGAATTGATCTTTTGCCTGGACTTGACTATTCTACTTCTTTAACCCTTTGGATACCGTGAACTGTGTTGGACCTGTTGCTTCCTCCTAGGTCTGCAAATCCTAGTGGAGCTTTCGGGCCCTGACAACTAGCTATTTGTATGAGTAAGGCATGATGGCTACAGACACATCAGAAAGCAAGGAAATTGAATGTTCTGCTAGAAAATTATTATTCCTCATACATATCTTAGCCCATTACAGGAGTGGCAAAAGAAAAATTCCTTAGAAATGTCATTAAACCATACAATATGGAAAACTATAGTGGAGGAGGAGGTCTCCTCCTCGTCTCTTCAGCAGGGCTTGGCAATCTTGTTAAAGAAGAATGACTAAACTCAATGGCGCTGTGTTTTTTGTTTTTTTTTGTCTCATCTACTATCTACTGTGTAATGATTGGAGCATAATACAGAGAAATACTGCAAAACAACCCCAGATACCAAGGATAAGGCTGCAAACTCCTCACATGGTGGTACAGAAGCCTGGTAGAACTAACAAACATCTTACATAATATAGCATGATATTAGACATTAGCTCTACGTTATCTTAGAGAAGAGGGATTTGTCTCTCGCTAACATGTCTGTAAAGAATCTAAAAAATCTAAGACACCATAAAAAATCTCCAGGCCCAGATTTGTGGGCAGACCACAAAGGCTTAGGGAGGCAAATTGATGGCTGCATCTAAACTGGGGACTGAGCAGTAGATGTCCCCACTGATCGTGAAGCAGTGATGAAGGCAAGAGGTGCAAGTGCAGAGGGGTTTGGGCGGGTTGGCGGTGTATGTTGATGTTTGTGTGATGGGGATGTGTACACTGGGTGCGAGTGGCCTAGGGACGCAATATTTTTAAAGGGCAAGGAAAGTGTAAAATAGAATAAGGCTAGAAATGCTGTATTTTGTATACTAAACATAAACACGAACTTACTGCACCACAAGCCTAATCAAACAAATAATTTATGCTTTCAAAGTTGGCCACAGGGGGCTGTCATCTTGTAACTTTGTTATACATCAAGACTAGACTACATACACATGCTCAGTGTGGTCTGGGCTTCTTAGGGATCGTCATAAATGATCAAAAAACAAAGCTGCTGAAGTTCTGCATGGCTGGTAAGGCAGGGGCTCCCCCTGCTGTTCATAAGTATGATTGTTTCCCTGCCAGAAGTTAGGGACCATCTGACAATTCCTATCCACAGCACTAACTGAAGGGAGAATTTCCTATCCACAGCACTAACTGAAGGGAGAATTTCACTGCATATACGGTTTCTTATAAGACGGTACACATTTTTTAATTAAAGTATATTGGAGATACATTTCTTTTTCATTAAAGAAAGTAAAAATGGGCTTTTTTTTCTTTGCCTTTCCTTGTCCTTTAAATCTGACCCTGCAAATCTTTCACTATTCCTAGTGGCTAAATCATGATTACCATACACAGAGAGATATAAATTACCGAGAAACAAAAGAATGCTCTAAAAACACTAGTCTGACAAAACAAATGTGAAAAACCAATATACAACCATGTTTCCTGTTGTTCTTGGCAAACTGTTATATCTGTCAGTACACACCCCTTACTGTAATGTCTAATTTATAGGATTCTAGAACAGGGTTCAAAATCTGAGACCCTATAAAACCAGGTCTGCTGTGATGGGAATCTTCCTCCTCTCTATTTTCCAGTCTTTTCATTATCTCTGCCCCCTGAAATAGGCTACATCTTTATTGTTACCTGTTTGTCTAGAGCAGTGATCCCCAACCAGTAGCTCGCGAGCAACATGATGCTCTCCAACACTTTGGATGAGTCTCCTCAAAGCAGCAGCTTATTTTTTAATTCAAGGCCTGGAAGCAAATTAAAATTTCATAAAAACTAAGTATAGTGCCAAGTAGAGCCTCCTGTAGGCTGCCAATCCACACAGGGGCTACCAAATAGCCAATCACAGCCCTTTATTGGCACCCCAAGGAAATGTTTCATGCTTATGTTGCACCCAAACTCTTTTTACATTTGAATGAGGCTCATGGGTAAAAAAGGTTGGGGACCCCAGGTCTAGAGGGCTTCAAAGCATGACATAGAGTGCATTCATTTGATAAAAATGTCTTGTTGCAACCCAAATAAACAATGTAGTGTAATACATACATATGTCTTGCATGCGAGGAAACCAGGCACCATAAATAATCATAACCATAAATAATCATAACCATAAATAATCATTATGAGACTGCACTTATAACATTACGTCAATAATGCTACTGGAATGGCACTGAGGAGTGAGTAATTGCCGCTTGCAACGTATGCCCTTGCTCAAATGATACGGCAAATCCCTTGTTCTGCTTTTGATTAATAGCTGCAATGTCATTCAATTATAGGCATGATGATAAACAACCATTCTGACCCTCTTGTCCTCCAGTAGTTTCTTCGCTTAATGTGCATGAAAAGTGAAGTGCGTAACAGCCTCTAGTCGTATCTTTGTCAGGTAACATTGAGCATAAGTGTTCAGTGGTAGCTTTAATTGCTGATCTATAGACTATAGCTTTCTCCCACCTATACACCATTTGTAATTACTTTCATCTCACGTTTACACGTGTGAGGTCTATTTCATTTTAAATCTGCAGACACCTATGCCAAGAGGCTCAATTGTATTTAAGCCATTGGAACAGCCAGAAGGTACAAGTGTGTAAGGATCCATTTTCATACCCACCGCATAATGTACTATTAAAGGGGTCTTTCACCTTTAAAGGGATACTGTCATGTGAAAAATGTTTTTTTTTCAAAATGCATCAGTTAATAGTGCTGCTCCAGCAGAATTCTGCACTGAAATCCATTTCTCAAAAGTGCAAACAGATTTTTTTATATTTAATTTTGAAATCTGACATGGGGCTAGACAATTTGTAAATTTCCCAGCTGCCCCAAGTCATGTGACTTGTGCTCTGATAAACTTCAATCACTCTTTACTGCAACTTGGAGTGTTATCAGCCCCTCCTTTTTTCCCACCCAGCAGCCTAAGAACAGAACAATGGGAATGTAACCAGATAACAGCTCCCTAACACAAGATAACAGCTGCCTGGCAGATCTAAGAACAACACTCAATAGTAAAACCCATGTCCCACTGCGTACTATTCAGTTACATTGAGAAGTTAAAACAACAGCCTGCCAGAAAGCAGCTCCCTCCTAATGTGCTGGCACAAGTCACATGACATGGGGCAGCTGGGAAATTGATAATATGTCTACCTCCATGTCAGATTTAAAAATTCAATATAAAAAAAACCTGCTATTTTGAGAAATGGATTTCAATGCAGAAGTCTACTCGAGCAGCACTATTAACTGATGTGTTTTGAAATAAACATGCTTTCCCATGACTTTATCCCTTAAACAACACCACATATAATAATTGTTGCAGTAGACATGTAGTCTATTTACTAGAATGTAAATCCTGCAACAAACAATATGTGAGTCCCACGACTCGTCCGCTTAAAGACAGGGAACATCTTAATGTCACTGAGAAGTCTGATAAAAAATCTCCTATAGGCAAACATTGTAGTGGACGTGGTACTCTTGACTTAGGAGTGAGAACAATTGAGAAGGTAAAGCCCCCACTAAGAGGTGGTCATCCTATAATCTTATTGAACAAATGTGAGGCTTTTTGAGTTTTTACTCTTAACACAAGAAACCCGTGTGGCCTCAATACTCGTTTTGATATCATGCATTACTTTTAGGTCTCTCTCTTCCTTTTAAGCACTTTTGTATCTTTCTTACTTATGTAACAATTTGTGTAATGACTAAAGTTTATAACAGATAATAACCAATAGAGGTTGCTACGCTGATGGACTATTTATAGAGATCCTCTCTGTACTGTTCCTTTATGCTTATGATTAAGGGGGCGCATATGCCCGAAATGCGTCAAGCCTGTGTGATGTGTTCCTGTTTTTAAATATGGATTAATAAAGAATTTGGATATTAACACAAGCGGTGTGCGGACGTTAGGTCCTCTTCCCTTTCCTTTTAAATTATACGGCGTGGGACGCCAAGGCCCCTCCAGTACCCGACCACGTTAACTATTGTGGACTGCCTGCATTTTACAGGAGAAGGTGCGGTGAGTCTGAGCAGTTCTCTTATTTTGTACTTCTTAAAGGGATCCTGTCATGGGAAAAAACATTTTTTCAAAATGTATCAGTTAATAGTGCTGTTCCAGAAGAATTCTGCATTGAAATCCATTTCTCAAAAGAGCAAACAGATTTTTTTATATTTCATTTTGAAATCTGACATGGTGCTAAACATATTGTCAATTTCCCAGCTGCCCCAAGTCATGTGACTTGTGCTCTGATAAACTTGAATTAAGGTGGCCATAGACGCACAGATAATATCGTACGAAACGAATTTTCGTACGATATTCGGTGCGTGTATGGTGGGAAATGAGCCGACCGACATCGTCAGAGGATTAAGATATCGGTCGGCTGGTTGATCGGACTGGACGGAAAATTTTGATCGGATGCCTTTGAAAGCTCCCTGAACATCGGCCATTGTTAGTGCTGAATCGTCAGATACAAGTAGAATTCTATTGTTTCTACCTGTATATCTGACGATTCAGCTCTACACGTGTGTGTTGAAACGAACGATCTTTCTTGGAAAGATCTTTCCCGAGAAAGATCGTAATTGTTACGTCTATGGCCAGCTTTAGTCTTTACTGCTGTACTGCAAGTTGGAGTGATTTCACCCCCTCCCTTTACCCCACCCAGCAGCCTAACAAAAGAACAATGGGAAGGTAACCAGATAACAGCTCCCTAACACAAGATAACAGCTGCCTGGTAGATCTAAAGCTCCCCATAGACGCAACGATATTTCCCTGCGGACCGACCGATCGTAGGGAACTCCGACCAATCTGTCAAATTATCGTGCGGTTAGTGGGATACAAACGATCGTTCGTCTTACGATTTTTCGTCCGACATCGGTCTGATGATTGATCGGCCAGGTTAGAAAATCTTTATCGGTCCCCACGCAATCTTCCTATGTAACCAGGGCAAGCAGGCTGCTATCCTTCAGTTTTGCTGCAATATCTCCTGAAATGGTCTTTTTAGTTGATGGACACATCAGGCATTTAAACGATCGTTTTGAGACAATCGTGGTCTCACGATAACCATTGGATCTTTCAAAAATCTTTACGTCTATGGCCAGCTTAAGAACAGCACTCAATAGTAAAAACCCATGTCCCACTGTGTACTATTCAGTTACATTGAGAAGGAAAAACAACAGCCTGCCAGAAACCAGTTCCCTCCTAAAGTGATGGCACAAGTCACATGACTGGGGCAGCTGGGAAATTGACAAAATGGCTAACCCCATGTCAGATTTCAAAACTGAATATAAAAAAAAAATCTGTTTGCTCTTTTGAGAAATGGATTTCAGTGCAGAAGTCTAATGGAGCAGCACTATTAACTGATGTGTTTTGAAAAAAAAAACATGTTTTCCCATGACAGTTTCCCTTTAAAAGTTAACTGAAAGTCAAAGCACCCCTTTAAGGTATAGATTTATAAACAGAATTGAAATGATACTGAATAGAGCTTTCCCCTACACACGCTCCCAGTACAAGCTAAAGTGTAATGCATTAACACAAGAAAAACATTTTTTTTTTCATTCATTTTGTTTACATTTTCTTTTTTGGAACCACAATCTACAACCCTGGGGCACAGCATGCGACAAGGTTAAGTGCTCATCAGTGCTCTAGCAATTGTGCCCCCTAGTGCTCTAGCAATTGTGCTTCAGGGAATGAAAACCTCTTGTTACCATACTACTTTGGTGCCAGTAATTTTACCCCCACTGCTGCTCTGTGTGAAGCCCATTGTAAGGCCAGTTTCTACATCAGGTTTATTCACTGTCGATGATAAGCAGGTTTCATTAAAAAAAAAAATTGACAGACTGCACAAGATTGTTTGGGTCACTGGAGGAGAATAAGCCACACGTGCCATGGAGCTCAGAGTTGTCTTTCATTGATAAGTGCCTGTCAGTTTGTTAGTAAATCCATTATCTGCCATAGCACATCAATTCCCTCACCAATTAGAGACATACTCTGCGTCTATAATTCATTGTACAGCTGCAAACAAAAGCCGTATACAAGCACAGAATTTGCAAAGGATTCAGTGGTCATGCAAATTTAAGGCAATCACATGCTCTTTCATCAGAGCCCACATTAAAATCTGTCTTCATTTTTCCCCCAAGCATTTTTCCTATTTTTAAGCACCCATTTCAGTCATACCAACAGCAGCTGCCAAAGCCAATTGGAACACCGGGTTTCAGGTCCGGACTGAGAATTAAAATAGGCCCTGGCATTTCAGGTACACAGAGGCCCAATCAGCCCACTAAATATTGACTTTATATGGCACCTTATAGCAGCCCCTCTGGCATTTGCCAGAACCAGATTGCCAGTCTGGGACTGCCGGGTTTCCCCCCCAGCAAACATTTCAAGTCTATTAACTCCAAACCCCTTTTCACAAGTCTTACACTACATCACTGGTGTAAACCATCTGTACCACCACTAAATCTACTGAATCGGTGGGATCATAGCACCACCCATCACAGGATTTAGCCACAAGTATAAAGCAGTAAACTGGGGGATAAATAACAGTACATTCAGACTAAGGCTGGACAAACACATTGAGATTCATTGTTTGGCAAGGTCTTCATATGAGGGGATCACTGCCCGATATGTCCACCCACCTGCTGCATGAAAAAAGTCCTATGGAGATAGTAGGGCTGCGATCACAGGGGCGTAGGGGGCACAACTTTAGTGGGCCAGTTGTTTTAGGGGGGCCCAACTAGAGTTGCCACCTTTTAAAAAAAAAATTACCGGCTAGTGGTGGGGGGCGGGGGCAGTTATGCAAAAGGGGTGGGGCGATGACAATGCATCACAAAAGGGGTGGGGCCATGGCTGTAAAGGGGCGGGGCCACCGCAGCATCAGCAAAAAGATAAGTTTAAAGTGAAGGGTCAAGGACTTTTGTTAAGGGTATAACAAATTACCGGCAAATTTACGAATTTACATTGCCAGTAAATTTGTAATACCGGCCCTTGCAGGTATTTTACTGGCTAGGCGGCTAAAATACTGGCTGGGTGGCAACCCTAGGTGGGACTTGGGGGCCAGGCTGCGGTGGGAAGGAACCAGGTGGCCAGAAAATATTTTATAGGGTCCTGAGAATTCTGATATCAACCCTGGGACAAAAAGCAACATGTATACTTGGGAAACATACCAGTCTGATCTCTGTATTGCTTATACTGAAGAGAATCAAATCCCAAAAAATACATTATTTGGCATTAAACAGTCGCTTACTATATGAAAAGGCACATCTACTAACACAAATGCAAAGCACTAAGAACATTCTTTATGTTTGCTTTTATATATGCATTTGCAAATAAGTTTTATTTGGTTTCACATCATACACATTTCACAAGCCTTAATAACACTGTAGCCGCATAGCTGTGATTTTTAATGCCGTTTCAATTTTCCAGGTGATACATATCATGTACATCTCTCTGACAACTACAGTAACTGTGGCAGCAGCTGTGCATAAACAAATGATATTAATACTGAATGTGACATACCTTTCTCAGCTCTCTTCCTGTCTTGCTTCTGTAACAAGAGATAGCGGGGGCTTTCAGGAAAAAATGGCAGAACCACCAGCTGTATCAGTGCAGGAATCACAATGAATCCAAACAGACAGGGCCAATGGGATTCCTAAGAAGATAACGTATGTTAAACATTTCTGTATCAGTGATGGTTTCCGGCTGCAAGAGATCAGAAGAATTCTGATTTAAATGTAAACATGGGCATGTTTGGCACAAGGGCATGTGATTAGAGGCAATTTTAAAAAAGGTGTGTAATATATTCGATGGCAAATAATCCATAATAAAGAGACAGCTACACTAGTTCTCAAAGTTTGTATATTTTTACACCAGAATAAAGGTGGCCATACACGGGTCAACATGTACAATGTTACAAATGTATATACGCGGAATGGTACCATACGAGGGGCCATACAAGTGTATTTGCCTTATTTGTTTTGTCCACTTGTTCAAGCTGACTATCTGAATGATCAAAACAGCCACCCAGCTGCCTGAGCAAATTATATTTTCCTGCCAGGACCCATAATTTTCAATCCTCCAGGATTGCAGGGTTATTGCCTAAAGAGCCCCATACATACCCAGATGTAAGTTTTAATATATGTCCAGATTTGGTCAGGCAGTTGTGCTGATTTATACCAATCTGGGAATATAAGGCCATCTTAAATCTTGCAGTTATATCCTTCATCAGACATTAAGTAACCCAGAGAAGTAAATGGGACAAATGCAGGAGGATAAAGGGTGTAAAATGCAGTTTAAAGAGTGTTTAATGTTTTATGACTATGAAGATTTTCATAGTGTTTAATGCCATGTTTACGCAGTTTTTTCCAGAATTTTACACACTCACTGAAAAGTGATTTTACACTGCATTTCATAGCATTACAGCAGATTTTTTTTTGAAGCATCAAAATGCATTTTTTACCCTTGTTTTTATATGGTCTCATATTCACACTAATATGCCATTTCATAATTTTTTTAGATTAACAGAAAACTGGAAATTTGTTATATCCCTGTTAGCAGGGGCGCTCCGCAAATGAGGCGAGTTGAGAAACTCGCCTCAGACGGCTCTTCCTCACTGGGTACCAGGGGCGGCAAAAATGCAGCTCCTGGTACTTTAAGAGCCGAACTTCCGGTTTTCAAACCGGAAATTCGGCTCTTCCAGCACAGAGTGCACGTGGACCACGTGGACTCTCCCTCCGGCGCAAAGAGGTGAGCCCACGGGGGGTGAGCGCACGGGGGAGGTAGGGGTGGCAGCAACACAAGCTACCTCAGGCGGCGGAGGGGCCCCTGCCTGTTAGTGTTTGATTTGCATGAAGCTTATTATTAGGGTTGTGACAGATGGGCAGATTCAGGGAGATTTAGTCGCTTGGCGATTAATCACCTCTTCTGCGATGCAACAATCTCCCCGAACTGCCTGCTCTCTTCCCGACGCCTGTTTGAATGAAAAAACCGCCAGTGCACACGCGGCACTTTGATTTCGCCCGAAGTTTCCTCGCTAGGCAACTTTGTGCAATTCCGGAAATGAAAGCGCCGCGAGTGCAGATTCACTCATCACTAGCTGTCACTGCTACAAAGAATGTCTAGAGTGGTATAATATGCCTTCAATGATATTATACCATATCCTCTGCAAGGCTAAATTATTCATGATTCTTATTTGGAGATGAATACACATGAGTCTGATAGAGGGAAGAGCAGGCCATAGAGACAATGATTGACTGGAGGAGGTTAAAACTGCAAGCGGAGCCAGTAACATCTTCAAAGAAGCTTGAAACAATAAACCAAAGTAAATTTGTATTCAGCTCTTACTATTTCCATTAGACAAATCCATATGGAGAATACGAAATCAAGATAAAGTGACCTTTAAGAAATGTAAATAACAAGGACCGTATGCTTGAGTTACATTGTAATCTTCATTTCAAAGGCAAATCTGAACTGACTAATTGTTGTGGAACAGCCTTTTTCTGATGCACCTACCTTTCCAAATATCTCGGGTAGGCCCAGAACTTGCCCAACAAATACGCCAACGCAAATTAGGATGGCATTGACTTGTCCTAAAGATCCGCGGATGTGCTTGGGTGAAACTTCATTTAAGTACATGGGGAGGGTACTGAGAGCGATACCTGATGAAAAAAGTAGAATATCTTTTTATATACTAGCGGAGTAAGAAGGATTCAGACAGCTGTGATCTACCTGGAATTGTTTGGAATAAGGTAGGCAGACTGCATTGGATTGCACTTTCTAAAATGAAAGTTTTTCTACTTGCAAAAATCTAAAAAACGTAATAGTCTGATCAGTGAATAACGAAGAGGATACAGGTATATGATCCATTATCCGGAAACACGTTATCCAGAAAGCTCTGACTTATGGAAAGGCCGTCTCCCATTTTTATACTCAATTTTATCCAAATAATTCACATTTGTAAAGATGATTTCCTTTTTCTCTATATTAATAAAACAGTAAATTGTACTTCATCCCAACTAAGAATTAATCATTATTGGAGGCAAAACCTGCCTATTGGGTTTATTTAATGTTTACATGATTTTCTAGTAGACTTAAGGTATGAAGATCCAATTTATGGAAAGATCCATTATCCTGAGCATTCTGGATTACAGGTCCCATACCTGTACAGAATTTTATTGCTTCTCTAATCACCAGTGTGCAATATGCTACACACACTTCTCATGCAACCAAAGTGATTACAAACCAAGGGTGTAACAACAGAGGAAAGCAGACCCTTCGGCTGAAGGGAAGCCCATAAGGTAAAGGGGCCTCATGAGGCCCTAATTCATATACAATTTCAATAAATATTGGTAAACCAGGCCAACTTCTAGACAATTTGGGGCATGAAAAATAATTTGCTATGGGACCCATTAATATCTAGTTAGGCCACTATTACTATTGCTTGCCTAATACCCCAGGCCAGTGCTCCTGTTTGCTAAAAATTGCCCCAGCCTGGGGTATTTCTGTGGAAGTTGGTAAAGACCTTCTTTTTTGGCTTCTTCTATCGTCTCTGTGTTCCAGTCCAGTCAGGTGCAGACAGTGAAAACCCAAACTTAGATGCAAAAAGCCATCTTCTTCACTGTACTGCACATTCACCTGCCTGGGCGCAAAGAAAAGAAGAAAGTAGTTGAATACGTTTTTGGCAAATGAGCTCCTACAGAAATACCCAGGGCCTGTGCAGTTTTAAGAGAACAGGAGCACTGGCCTGGGATATAATCAATATAATCACTGGGGGGTAACTAAGTTTTGCCCTCCACCCAGTGAATATTATACTTTTCCTTTTAATTTTTTATTTTTCCTCTGTTTAACAAAAATATATAAAGCTAAATCTTAAATCTTTTAAATGTAAATTCTTATTTTCCTTCTATTTGCCCAAGCATCTATGTTGCTTCTGCTTTTTCCATATATATATA
>CM044431.1:24804662-24833336 GCA_024363595.1 Xenopus borealis
TTTTTTTTTTTTTTTCGTTTTGTTTTTTTAAATGAATGTTGAGCACAACTTTTCTTTGTCTGTTACAGCCCTGGTGTTACCATCTTGAATCATGGGGCTTAATAAATGTAGAATGTAATAGGACAGCGTTGGATCATGTGATTTCTTAGGGTAAGGCCACACGGGGAGATTTCAGGGAGATTCGTCGCCAGACAATTTTGAGCGACTTTTAAAATCGTGTTGTTGCGTGTGAATAGGCGCAGGTGACTTTACGTGTAGCGGGTGCGCACTGCTACTAAGCTATTCAGGGAGATTCGTCGCGGCAATTAGTCGCCAGGAAACGGATCTCCCCGAAATCTCCCCGTGTGGCCTTACCCTTATTGTTGGTAATGCACTTGTGCATAGTGCACGGACTGATTATACTAGTGACTGATTATACTAGTGACTGATTATACTAGTGACTGATTATACTAGTGACTGATTTTACTAGTGAAAATAAGAATAAGTCACCTGGGAAACAAATAATCCCCATTCCACATATGTACTTACAAACTGCAAATCCCTACGGATATTTCAT
Source organism: Xenopus borealis (assembly GCA_024363595.1). Classification (NCBI taxonomy): domain Eukaryota; kingdom Metazoa; phylum Chordata; class Amphibia; order Anura; family Pipidae; genus Xenopus; species Xenopus borealis. The sequence goes on from CM044431.1 coordinate 24,805,219, forward strand.
CCAGGCTTTATCAACTGTAAACTTTATATGAAGTCAAAGTAATTAAAAGCAAATTATGCCATGGAGCCTTATAGTGATACTGACATATATTTTCTGCAACTAATACAGACACGTTCCTATGGATTTTCATATATGGCAGTATGCTTGAGTAGAACTTGTTACTAGAACTAGTAACACTAACGCATCAGCTCCCTGACACCAGGATTCTTGCACGTAAAGCATATTCACTTACCTTCCTAGGGAGTTTACCATCGGAATAACAATCAGCGCACCCACAAGGCCACCAATGGCAAAGATGGAGACAGTGACAGACCACATGATGGAGACGGTGCCTTTGCTAACGGTGTAATTGTATCGTGCTGACCAGCTCTCATTATAAAGCTCTCGTATATACTAAAGAACAGAGAGAGCAGCATGAGTCGCTTCTCAACAAACAAATGGGTTACCGTATATGTTAACAGCCACAGTATCTGCCCACGCCTAGAAACCCCATAACAACCAATCAGATGCTTTCTTGTATTATTTTTACAAATTAATTTAATTGGATTGCTAGCTGGTCGCTGTGACATACTGGAAATGGGGAAACACAATTCTATGCTGATTACGGATAAAACTACATGGTCAATTCTCCGTGCGCTTACCTACGTTTTGACGCAATGAAGCACAGGCCTCACGTCGGATACACCAAATCCAAGTTATAGGAATGTCGAATGTTGTCACCGCATTCATCAGAGACGCTGCATGCAGCGTCTGCATCTGTCAATTGTGCCCGATGCAACAACATCCGACATTTTTATTTTTTACCTTATATTCCTGGCATCCAACTTGACGCCAGCGTTTTGTCGCTTCGGAACACATGTAAATCGCCCATGTAGTTCTACCCTTAAAAAAACATATACTTTTTGCATATTATTTTAACAATGCAAAATCTATGTTTTTAAAAAAATATTTATTTCACTAAACTGGGCAAAATTTTAAATTGAACATAAAGCCACAATCTGCTTCCTGTTCTTACAAGCACAAGCAAAACAAAGCAGCAGTGCACTGGGAAGCTTCCCAATCATGAGCTGCTCCCTATCTCACAGACTAGGCAGCACCTGGGGGGGAAGGGATCCGTTTGTTTATACAGAGGCTATGATTATACAAAAAGCAGCAGAAAGTGACTTTTAGTGCAAGCATACTCACTTTCTCTAAAAAAAGGGGGGGTGATTTAAACTAAGTTTTCTATTCCCATAAAATGTACAAAAATAATTAGATCAGTACATGTAATAAGCCATTAATCTGAGAGTGATTTATGCCATATTGAAAATTAAGTTTAATATTCATCATCCATCTGGAAGTCTGAGTTAAAGGGAATGCGAAGTCAAAAGAAAAAAAAAAATAAAACTGCCAATGAAAGAAAATATGTTACATTTTATAGCACTGTCCAATATACACATATAACAATTTTTGGTGATTTAAGTTATTTTAATGTAATTGCATTTGAAAATTGTAGCTGTTTGACCTTAATGTAGCAGAAGTCAGCCTTGCCTCTTCACAGGCATGTAACTCAGATGGCTTCTGCTACATTGTTTCAAAAGTAAGAACCACCAGAAAAGACAGCTCCTTCTTCCACTGGTAGTTACTGTATATTTAAAAATCACTTTTAAACCAATGTTGGGCTGAGAAACAATCATACATTTACATAGGGGCAGATTTACAAAATTCACTTGAATAATTCGAAGTTCGATCGAATTTCGATCATACGATTTTATCGGACATTCGAATATGCAAATATGGCCACTTCGATCATTGAATACGGAAAATTCGAGCGTATCGAATAGATCGAATAATCGGATATTCGATAATTCGACCATTCGATGATCAAAGTACTTTAGCTTTGAAATGTTTTTCAACTGCCTACTTCACCAGATTGAACCTACCGAATTGCAATAGAAGCTTATGGGAATCCCCCCCATAGGGGGGATTCTATCACCTGCTCGAATACCATTCCCCCCACGCCTCGATCCTTCGAATCATACAAATTTTTTCCAATGATCGCAGGAAATCGAACGATCAGTATTTGATCGTACAATTTTTTCGAGAAATCGAATAGCAAAGTAAAAATTGCCTAAAACTATTTGATAAGCATTCAAATAAGCAGTCAAATGCTTATCGAATTTAAGCCAAAAAAGCCCTCGAATAAGGGAATAATGATAAATGTGCCCCTTAATGTATAATGGAAAGTTGCTTAGAATTATAAATAAATTTTATTAGGCAACATTTTATTTTTGGGGTTAAGTACCTATGCTATGTTGTACAGTATACTAAAGCCACTTCCCCATCTACCCAGACATTTCCCAGCTGCAGCCAAATCTGCCCATAATCTCTTAATACAAATTTTTTATTTGTCCATAACCCCATTCTTTATTATTGTGTTAAGACTATTAGGGCTTCTACACACGGGCGTTTTTACCTGCGCTCTCCTGCGTTGCGTTTTGCTGCGTTCAAACGCAGGGGAGCGCAGGTATAGACGCACTCAATTATTTTCAATGGGGCTGTACTCACACGAACGCATGTGAGTGCCGAACGCTGGAAAAATGCAGCATGTCGCGTCTGAATCTGCGTTCGGCGCTTACACGCGTCTCGTGGGTACAACCTCATTGAACAAAATGAGGTGCGTCAAGACCTGCGCTCCCCTGCGGCTGAACGCAGCTAAACGCAACGCAGGGGAGCGCAGGTCAAAAACGCCCGTGTGTAGGAGCCCTTATGCTTGGAAAATTAGCCAGTAATTGAGGGGAACTGAATTTCCAATTCCTCAAATGACTGTTTATACTTCCTTTCTGCATTATGGCAGGGATTCATGATATACACTCTGTTTTAGGGTAAAGACACATACATACACACAGTGCTTTCTCTGCTGGTGTAAGAACATTCCAGGATTTCAGTTAAAATCCATCAAGTGTGCAGATTGACAGACAGATGCTATGGCTGTCAGTGCTGCTGAAACACAGGCTAGATCAGAACAGAAGATGTTTTCTTACACTGTGCTATTAAAAATACAGGGTTTTATAAGACACACAGCAAGATAAACTATTAACTTAACTATAACATTTATTTGAAAGCAATTAAAGGACAAGGAAAGTGTAAAACAGAATAAGGCTATAAATGCTTTATTTTGTATACTAAACATAAACATGAACTTACTGCACCACAAGCCTAATCAAACAAATGATTTATGCTTTCAAAGTTGGCCACAGGGGGCTGTCATCTTGTAACTTTGTTATACATCTTTGCAAGACCAAGACTGTGCACTTGCTCAGTGTGATCTGGGCTAAGCTTAGCGATTGTCATAAATGATCAAAACAGGGAAACAAACAAAGCTGTTTGAGTTGTGCATGGCTGGGAAGTAAGGCGGGGGCCCCCCTGCTGTTCATAAGTATGATTGTTTCTCTGCCCAACATTAAGGGACTGTCTGACAATTCCTATCCACAGCAGTAAATGAACAGTGAATTTCACTGCATACAGTCAGGTTTCTTATAAAAGCAGTACACATTTTTTAATAAAGTATATTGGTGATAGGTTTCTTTTTCATTAAAGAAAGTAAAAATGGGATTTTATTTTTTTGCCTGTCCTTGTCCTTTAAAGGGAAACTGTCATGGTTAAACATGTTGTTTTTTTAAATGCATCAGTTAATAGTGCTGCTGCAGTAGACTTCTGCACTGAAATCCATTTCTCAAAAGAGAAAACAGATTTTTTTATATTCAGTTTTGAAATCTGACATGGGGCTAGACATTTTGTAAATTTCAAAGCTGCCCCAGTCATGTGACTTGTGCCAGCACTTCAGGAGGGAACTGCTTTCTGGCAGGCTGTTGTTTTTCCTTCTCAATGTAACTGAATATTACGCAGTGGGACATGGGTTTTTACTATTGAATGCTGTTTTTAGATGTACCAGGCAGCTGTTATCTTGTGTTAGGGAGCTGTTATCTGGTTATCTTCCCATTGTTCTTTTGTTAGGCTGCTGGGTGGGGGAAAGGGAGTGGGTGATTTCACTTCAACTTGCAGTACAGCAGTAAACAGTGATTGAAGTTTATCAGAGCACAAGTCACATGACTTGGGGCAACTGGGAAATTGGCAATATGTCTAGCCCTATGTAAGATTTCAAAATGAAATATAAAAAAATCTGTTTTCTCTTTTGAGAAATGGATTTCAATGCAGAATTCTTCTGGAACAGCACTGTTAACTGATACATTTTGAAAATATTTTTTGTCCCATGACAGGATCCCTTTAAGCTTTCCATCTTGGGGCCTCTTCTGGCACTGGGTCCCTGATTGTACAGTCAGGCAGAATGGGCAAACTGACTTTACGCTTCTGTTAGGATGAGGGGTATATGAATAGGAGTCTTGCAAAACCTTGTTGGAATTGGCTGGATCCCATACCAAATCCTAGATTCTGTGTTTTACTTTATATAGTCATAGAAGTCCTTGGTGACTTTTAAAAGCTTTCATCATACATCCCCCACTTCGCGTCCATAGGTAGGAAAATTACTGGGGATTTCTTTACAACTATAGATGAAGCAGACCTCCACCCCTCAATGACCTACTGTGTAGTCTATAACTAGACCAAAATGAATTGTGCTCATTACTTACCTTTGATGGTGCATTCACTACAGACAGATTGTATCCATACAGAAAGGAAGATCCAAGGGCCCCAACAACTGCAGCCACAATGAGCTTCCATGAGAATCCCTAAATAAAAAAAAACTGTTGTAGTTGTTCTAACAAGATGTAGTTAACCTTTAAATTACATTTAAGTATGATATAGACAGTGATAATGTGAGAACAGATTTCTATTCCTAGTAGAAGTCTAAAGCAACTGGACTTGCTGTGCAAGATACATCGTGACCCGGATGAATGAAACCTTCCTAGACATGAGATTACCTTACTATTGGCTACAGCTTATAGGAGGGGGACTCCCATGAGTTGAGGTATGTAGGCATTGCTGACAAAATTACAAAAAATTTATATTCTATAACAAAGTGCTGGTTGTCTTCAGTTAAATCAAAAAGTTCAAGTTTGGTTATGGCGCCTGCTCTTAAAGGAAAACTATACCCCTCAAACAATGTAGGTCTCTATAAAAAGATATTGCATGTAAAAACCCTGCTTCATGTAAATAAACCAGTATTCATTTTGGGGGTATAGTTTTCCTTTAACGTGGATTTTCATATTGTCTGTAGGAAGGGTAAAGCTGATGTAAACAGATGCTGTATGCCCTCCAGATGAAGTATGTATGTGGCTCCTGGGAGGGCCTGGCAGCATCGGCTCTTAGGACCTCATCAAACATCCCACTGTGCATGGCTAAACATGGCGATGTTGCCAAATGAGCCGATCTCTTCCCAATATGCCCACCTTGAGGTGGGCGATATCGGTGTGATCTGATCATGTGCCCTAGGGCCCAACAATCGGATCACAAGTATCATGTTCATTTTAAAAACAGCTCTTATCTTTTCACAGTTGCGTTTTGTATAAGGTTCTGTTTTCCACCTGATTGTACACTTCTTTTCTTTGCTAGTTTTTGCATCTTTTAAAGTAAATAGAGCTGGAAAGATCTGAAATGTAATTAAAAGTTATCAATGACAACTCTGTTCCGGCTGCAAAAACGACAATTTTGCCACTTTTCCCCAGGCTCTCCAATAAGAATGGCTTGGTGTACGGGAGGAGGGGATTGTGTCCAGCATCCCTTAAAAGGAACGAAACATAAAATCAAAGGATTTTTTAATTGCAACAGTATGAATATAATATATTGCATCAAGTGCCCATGCGGTTTGGCATACGTGGGCCAGACAGGTAGATGTATAAAAACAAGATTAAACGAACACAAATCAGTGATTCGAAATTTTGCACCTGTTAAAGATGAGGCCAAAACCAATGTGGAGCGAAAGAGAAAAGAAACTTCTCTAGCCCGTCATTTTTTTGATCAAGGGCACAGAGTTAGCCAACTACGTTGGCAAGTATTAGAAAAGGTCTATGGTAGCAATTTAAGTGAGATAAAAAAGAAACTGTTGCAAAGGGAATGCTTTTGGATATGGTTGCTACAAACTAAGCAACCACGTGGTTTAAATGAAGAGTTCAACCTGGGTTGTTATTTATGAATTGTTGCAAGGTTATTTTTAATTAATATCAACATTGTAACTATTTCCTTCCTCCTAGATTGTTTCAGTGATCAATCATCTGTCCAGGGAAAGCTTTTTGAATCAGGGTAAGGCAGTCATTCCACAATATACTAGCCTTTTTGGCTGATTTATTGTTTTTAAATGTAAAAAAATTTTGTTGGATATTTGGATACAACTGGTTGGCTACATTTATTTATGGCCATCGGTGATGTTTTATTTTCATATTTAGATGTTTTACTAGTTTTTTCATTACATTTTAGGCACTGTGGAAACACCATCGGATGTTTAATCCTTTGAAAGGACACTTAAATTTTTCTAAATTATTCTAAATTTTTCCAATCTATTTATTGTATGAGGAAATTGTTTCTGCATATTTCAATTTACACAAATGTTTTTACTTAACACTGATTGCACTGATTATAAATATCCTGTTTGTAACACAATCTGCATGTCTGACGAAGGGGCACGCCCCCGAAACGTTACATCTTTGACTTGGAATAAACACGCAGGGGTTTATCCCCGCTTCACTGGCTTTGAGTGTTGGGTATTTTCTTGAACTCTGTTCCTGCTGCCACCTGAGGCTGAACTTGAATAGCTGCTAAGCTATTCCTCCTCCTTGTGCCCTCCTCACAAGTAAGAACCATAAAGTCTGTAATTTTGTCCTTCCTCCCCTCAAATTCTTTAACATATCCTTTATTATTGTTCAGCTCTACTTATTTATTTTTTTTGTGGCTTTTTATTCTCCTCCTCCTCCAATATATCTAAGGTCTATGACGAATGCTCCATTCACCTGTGTGATCAGAATTTTGTTCTAGATACTCCAATTTGCCCTAGGCCAGGAACTTACTGACATATAATTGTTTTGGATCTATGTATGGGCTGCTTAACTGTCCTTTAAATTAAGAAACTGCCAATCAGCAGTCAGTATTGCCATCACTTGACTATGAACTGGACTCTGTGTATGAGTAATGTCACATAGAGGCATTTGCACTACAGCTTCTTGTTGGTGGAGATCATAACACCTGCATAGAGGCTGTGTTTGAGCCCATGCATCATTGCTTTAACCCCTTATAATTATGTGTTGCCACAACTTCTACTGGTCAGACCTCTTCTTACCTTACTGCTGATTTTTCCTGTTTCGTGGTCGAGATGTTCCATATTACAATGTTCTTTTTGCTATAATAAAACAAGGACATTGGTTACTGAGCGTGACATAGGGTGAGAAGGGTCTGGCTTACAGCAGCACAATTTCTAGATGAAAACTAAAGGTGAGCAGTAGCATGGTTTATAATATAGGTACATGGTTTAGTAATTGGCACCACAATCTAGAATGATACCTACTGGACTGTAAGATTATCTTCATGTGATTAAAGGGATAGTGCCATGGGAAAAAAATATTTTTTCAAAATGCATCAGTTAATAATGCTGCTCCCGCAGAATTCTGAATTGAAATCCATTTCTCAAAATAGCAAACCAATTTTTTTACATTTCATTTTGAAATCTGACATGGGGCTAGATATATTGTCAATTTCCCAGCTGCCCCAAGTCATGTGACTTGTGCTCTGATAAACTTCAATCACTCTTTACAGCTGTACTGCAAGTTGGAGTGATATCAACCCCTCCCTCCCCCCCCCCCCCCCCCCCCCCAGCAGCCTAACAACAGAACAATGGGAAGGTAACCAGATATTTGCTCCTTAACACAAGATAACACCTGCCTGGTAGATCTAAGGACAGCACTCAATAGTAAAAACCCATGTCCCACTGCATTCTATTCAGTTACATTGAGAAGGAAAAACAACAGCCTGCCAGAAAGCAGTTCCCTCCTAATGTGTTGGCACAAGTCACATGACATGGGGCAGCTGGGAAATTGACAAGATGTCAACCTCCATGTCAGATTTCAAAATTTGGAGCAAAACTATTAACTGATGCGTTTTGAAAAAAACATGTTTTCCCATGACAGTATCCCTTTAACCATGCCTCATATGCTGCTTGTTTACTGGTTTTACTGTAAGACGTGTGGTCATGTAAACGGAAAATATACCTGCTTATATATACCTAGTTTCACAATGTTCTTTTTGCTATAATAAAACAAGGACATTGGTTACTGAGAGCGACATAAGGTGAGAAGGGTCTGGCTTACGGCAGCACAATTTCTAGAAGAAAACTAAAGGTGAGCAGTAGCATCCCGCCGGCAATTCACATTCTTGTCAGTGGGAAGGCGTTTCAGGGAGATTAGCCATCTGCAGTAGAGAAGATTTAGCTCAGACAACTAAAATGCACGGGACGATAAAAGCTTCTGACAGACAGTCGGCAGCTTATTAGCCAGTGTATGGAGCTCTCCAACTGGCTTCCCTGATTGATATCTAACCGAAAGTCAGCCAGATGTCAATCGGACAGGGCTAAAAATCCAGTCAGATCGTGGACCACACCTGTTCAATTATGTGGTCCCACTCTCCGACCGGCCGTTTACCCTTCGCTATGATTCGATTGTAAAGCCCTAGGGCCCATGATTGGATCAGCTTGATATCGCCCACCAGATCTGCTTTTTTGGGCTACAAACTAGCGAATCTCTAGGTGTAAGGCCACCTTAAATCTCCCCTGTGCCACCACCCTTAGGTCCTTGTAGTCCTGTCCAAAGGATGAACAGAGGAGGCCGGTGAAGCAACACTAATCGATGGTTTTCAACAGATTCTTACTATAACTGATCAAAAGTTTTTATAAGACAGGTCGCCAAAAAAGTCTGCCTACGACAGAAAGTTAAGGATTCAGATGTGTAAGAGCAATAACTTTCTGCTTGATACTTTCAGTAACCTTACCTACAAACATGCTGAACATCCCCACAACTGAAAGCAAATATTTTAAGAATTTTATGAAGACTAAGAGCAAGGTTAGTTATGTCACTTCTATCTTCAAGGTACAACATGCTTATATTCCAGCGAACATTTCCTTTAAGTCAGCCAACAGTAAATATTTGGAAATGACTTACAGGGTAGGACTTCAGGATATAATTAGTGTGTAAGTGTGGAGTACCTGCAGAGGTCAGCCACTAAACCCATCAAGAAATCAGACATTAGCATCTGCTTTTCTAAAGGCATTTCTAATTTCCAACATCAGACACTTGCAACGAATATATTATTCTATAATGGATTATCTGGAGTTCTTCCTGGGACTTTCATCCCTTATTCCCAGGCCCCCATCATCACAGGGGCCCACTGGTGGAAAGCTATTTAAAACATAACATGATTATGTTATTTAACAGCTTTTTAGACATTTTTTATGCACAAAAAATATTATGCATGTTATTATGCATTTATCTACATATGTATAATGTGTGTGAGTGTTATTGTAACAGTACCAATTATTTTAATTTTGAGTAACCATTTACCGCAGAGTCTCATAGGATTTCCCCCATTCCATTTATTTAAACGACGCCAAACTAGAAAATGATCAATATGAACGCTTGTACATACAAAAGCTTTTCTTTGACATTTTTAGTAAACAGGTGCACACATTTCAAAAGTCATAGCGGGCATTTGGCCTCCAAAAATAAGTTACCAATGTTTTGCAGCCAAAAGGAAGGTTGTAATCTGCAGTGGGGCCAATTGCTACCCAGAGGCTGGTCATGGGTGGGTCCTTTGCTTTTCTACTTGTTTATTAATGACCTGGATGTGGGCATTGAAAGTACGGTTTCTATTTTTGCAGATGATACTAAATTGTGCAGAACTATAGGTTCCATGCAGGATGCTGTCACTTTGCAGAGTGATTTGACTAAGTTGGGAAACTGGGCAGCAAACTGGAAAATGAGGTTCAATGTTGATAAATGCAAGGTTATGCACTTTGGCAAAAATAATATAAATGCAAGTTATACACTAAATGGCAGTGTGTTTGGAGTTTCATTAAGTGAGAAGGATCTTGGGGTTTTTATAGATAACAAGTTGTCTAATTCTGGGCAGTGTCATTCTGTAGCTACTAAAGCAAATAAAGTCCTGTCCTGCATAAAACAGGGCATAAACTCAAGGGATGAAAACATAATTATACCTCTTTATAGATCCCTAGTAAGGCCTCATCTGGAGTATGCAGTGCAGTTTTGGACTCCAGTCCTTAAGTGGGATAATAAAATGAACTGGAGAGAGTGCAGACACTAAGTGCAACTAGAGGGATGGAAGACTTAAAGGAGGGTAGACTTTCATGGTTGGGGTTGTTTTCTCTGGAAAAAAGGCGCTTGTGAGGGGACATGATTACACTTTACAAATACATTAGAGGACATTATAGACAAATATCAGGGGACCTTTTTACCCATAAAGAGGATCACCAGAGGCCACCCCTTCAGACTAGAAGAAATTAACTTTCATGTGAAGCAGTGTAGGTGGTTCTTCACAGTGAGGACAGTGAGACTGTCAGCTGATGTTGAGATGCTGATTTCGTTAATACCTTTAAGAGTGGCTTGGATGATTTCTTGGACAGACATAATATCCATGGCTATTGTGATGCTAAACTCTATAGTTAGTATAAATATGGGTATATATAATTTATGTGACGGTATGTAAGGGTGTGTATGGATGATGGGTTTTCATTTGGAGAGGTTGAACTTGATGGACTTTGACATTTTTCAACCTGATTTAACTGCCATTAGGATTATGTTCTATAGTAGTCTGTGGGAAACTGAGCTGTGGCCAAGACATCATACATATCCAGATACATGTATTATATAATCTCTATGTCAGAGTAGGCGTACCCAACCTTCTTTCCCCAATGAGCACAACACAAACATGGGAGATGCTAAAGAAGGAATGTGATTGGCTATTTGGTAGCCCCTATGTAGACTGGCAGGCTACATGAGACTTTACTTGGCAGAACATCTAGTTTTTATGCAATTCTTGCCTCCAAACCTGGAATTCAAAAAAATAGGCACCTTCTTTGAGGCCACTGGGAGCAACATCCAAGGGGTTGGTGAGCAACATGTTGTGCACCAATCACTGGTTGGGGATCACTGATATCAGAGGTTTGACATACCGAGGGAAAAGAGTGTTCCCTCACTAACTGACCTGTTGTATTTATATATCTCCATACTAGTAAAGTTGGCCAGTTTGGACAACCCAATGTAGGTGTTAATTAAAACCTGAGGGTATGTAGATATTTGAATGTTGTGTTTATTACTTATTACCCATGACTGCTAATCAGAATGAATAAAAAAGCGTTAAGAATTGAAAATAATATATCCTTATACTTTCAGTCTTTTTTTGGAGTTTAAAAAGAAACAGCAGCGCCTTGCAAAGCCCCAAGGTTCTTTATAATTTAGTGGTTGAAAGGAAAGACAGACTTTAAAAGAAAAAATATTAATTTTAAGGAAAAAAAGCCCTCATTCTTTTGAAGGAAGTTTTTTATCTGAAGTTATAATAAAAAATCTAAATCAATAAAAGTAGCAAGATGATCTGTAGAACAAGCCTGCGTTTCATGTTACAAAATGTAATTAAATGATAGGGAACACATGAGGCACGTCGCACATATTTCTATATAATAACATATAATAACAATAAAGGCTCACTTACAGGGCCTTGCAACAACATATTCTATTAGCATTAATCAAAAGTAAATGCAGCTGGTTATAATTACATTTTCAGAAACTGAAGGCTGAATTATAGATCACTATTTTGAACCATTGTTTAATAAATTTTAGTTTAAATCATTTTATCCTTGTGACAAGTTAATTTTGAATGGTTTGCAATCATGCTTCTACATACTACAGTATGACCTGACCTGGGGTCATATACGGTGACACTGGAGGTAAGTGCTAGTGGGGGGGGGGGGCACAAATTAACGCACCACTTAGAGCAGAGACACATGGAGATTCAGGGCGATTAATCTCCCGGCAACCAACCGCCTCTTCTTTGGGCAACTAATCTCCCTAAACTGCCTTCTTGCCGCTAGAATATAAATCTCTGGTGGACTGGCACTTGGAGCACTTAGTTTTCCGAAGAAACATGAGATTTTCTCGTGAGGCAACTTTGGAAGATGGAGCATTAAGAGTGCCATCCCGTCGGTGATTTAGATTCTAGCCGGCAGGAAGGCAGTTTGCGGAAATTAGTCGCCTGAAGAAGAGGCTATTTGTCGCCGGGTGACCGAAATCTCCCCAAACCTCCACATGTGTCTCTGCCATAAGTGATCATTTAAAAAGCACTTGGGTCTGGGATCTGGTTGCAGCCCTCTCTTATGCCAGCCACGGGCAAGTTTGCACTCTGTCCTGCACTTACTAAATGACTCCCAACATCTGTGGTGTATGTATACATCAGTTATTTAGAAGTGGGCCTGCACATCAATATGTATTGGTGTATGTATACATCATTCACTTCAGTCAGTTACAATCTAACATCCCATCATATTCACATACACTGTTTGCAATGTTATGAGTAGCCAATTAACCTGCCTGTATGTTTTTTGGAGAGGGGAAGTACTCTGTGAGAAAATCCACACAAACACAGGCCATGGAACAAGCCCATACAAACTCAGGATCAAAATCGGGAATTACAGTTCAGGGGGGCAGAAACGCATACATTTCTGAACTGATCACAGATATTGTGGGTAGGAATATACAGTATATGAGAATTACAACAAATTGGGGTCAATTTACTAAAGAGTGCAACTTCGCCAGCGACGGCTTTGCAGCAATTGCAACACTTTGCCAGACGAAAATTCGCTTAGACAATGTTAAATCAGTAAAGTGAGAAGTTGCGTCCAGGGCCAAACACTGGTGAATTTTCTCTAGAGTTACTTCCGCAGAGCAATCAAATCAAAGTGAAGCTGTGCTAGTGTTCAATTCTGCCTAGCACAACTTCGCTTGAGTTCTTGCATACGTCGGGCAATTTAAAGTTTATGTTATGTTTATGGTGCATCAAATACATTACATTTACACTGATAACTAGACATGCCAAGGTGACCTTAATAAAGTCAATAGAGTTGTTTAAATGCCCTGCACATAAAGCCCACAGTTAAATAATGTGCCATATGGTAGAAAATGTATGGGGGAAACAGGGATGCCTTTTGCAGCCTAACAACCTGAAAAATTGAAAAGACACCAGCATTTTTTGTACTCAGAAGAGATTACACTCATAAAAGATGATGTAAGTAACTGAAGATTGAGGATGTTCTATGCACTCCAATGCACTTCGCCAGGTCAGAGCTGCTGAAGGCGTCTGGCGAAAAAAGTAACGTTCAGTAAAATCCGCATTTTAGTGAATTTGCAGAGTTTTGGGGTCTCTAAATGCAAGATACTTTGGTAACCTTGTGCGTAATGGGCATCAAACTGTTAAGTGGACCCCTGGAATTCTTGGTACCTAAAGCTATATGGGAGATACAAACTTGCCAAGTAAAAGTTTTGAGGTGATTTTTTCAGAAAAGCTTTGATAATTAGGAGTAGAATGACGCGGCTACCTATTTTGGATTCAACAGAATGTGTACTTTTTAAAAAATATATGGTTTCCTGCGGTAAACCTACTGTTCTAGGATTTATTGGCTTTGGAAAGCAAAGTATGCCATATTCTACTGTAGTACTTTGAAATTTAGCCATTTACTTCAGGGAGTTTCTGATCTATAGAAGTCAGAAATCTTCATAAAACTATACTTATCTGGTATTTGGCATGTTGCAGACACTTGAGGCTTTCCAAATCACTTGAATTGTGCAATAAATAAAATATTTTTCTATATATCCCTATATTGTGAAAAATGGTAATTTTTTTTTGGGGGGGGGGGAGGAATTTACAGCTCCGTATCTTGTTCCAGAAGTAGAAATAAACAAAAACTCAGATTTATAAAGCTCAAGTTCTCCCAAAAAAAAAAAAACGGTGGGAAATTGGCGGTGCATGAGGGGGTGCGGGCTGTACCAAAGTTAGACACCCCCAAGTGACTACATTTACCTACCTACCAGCCGAAAACTGCACTCTCCAGGGTTCTTCTAGTGAGCACCATGCAGAGATCAACTTCCTACTACATTGATTTCAAATTTCCCGAGTAGAGCAAAATTGAACAAAGTTTTTCGTTAAAGTTCGGCTCTCCGCTCTACAGAGCATGCGTTGCACCTAGAAGACAGGAAGTTGATCTCTGCGTGGTTCTTGCCAGAAGAAACCCCGGACCGGTTTTCAGCTGATAGAAGCACAGGCCCGGGGTATCAGGTAGGTAAAAGTAGTCACTTGGGGGGTGCCTGATATTTAGCATCCCCCGAGTAAAAAACCCCTTTCCTTATCCTTTAAAACTGACCAGGGAAACTTGATTCTTCTCTGTTCAATAACTTACAGTAAATTTGAAGATGCTGAAATGAGCAGCAGAAAACCTGATAATATTCTGAAAGGATTCGGCCTTTTCCAGCTGGATTAGGGTGAATACTCCTGCCCGGCTGAACTGAATCCGAATTAGCATAGGGACTGGGAGGGATATCTCATGACTTTTTGTCACAAAACAAGGAAGTAAAAAATGTTTTCCCACCCCTAATTTGCATATGCAAAATAGGATTTCGATTTGGTTTGGTATTCGGCCGAATCTTTCACAAAGGACTTGGAGGTTCGTACAAATCGAGGGGAAAACAAGATTAGTGCAATGAGTAATTTTACATTCTTTTGAGGGTTTAAATTGGTTTCAAATATATTGCAGTGGAGTCACCTACTCACTATGATTTAGAGCAGGCCTTAAGAAACAGTAAAGTTGATCTGCTTACCCTGGCACCATGTTCTTTTGGCTGCGTTTATCTTTTTCGGTGGTAGAAGGACTTTAACCTGCACAAATCAAGGTTTACAACACTATTTTATTCTTAACGCAACTTCACCTCTGACACAGGAGTAAAATAATAACTGTCCATTATGCTTCACCTTTTAATCCTGATAGGTTTATACTAATTCCCTTACAAAAAAGTAGGTCTTTTGTTAAAAACGTGACCGCCTGCTAAGTAAAGGTAAGCATTTAACAAGTGAGTAACAAAAATGCCAATATACTGGGAGCAACACTTGAATAGCTTTTCAACAGAAAAGGCACAGAAGCACATCTGAAAAGGTAAGGCATTAGAAGAACCATACAAGCATTAAACAGCTGCTGTATCCATGCTGGAGTCCTGTATCGGGTTAGGGACAAAAAGATTTGGCGCACGCGGAGTGTGGCAACATTTTTTTTTGACCATGTTGGTTTTTTGTGGCCGCCTAATTACCATGTTCATTTTACAAAATTTGGCAGGTTACAAAAGTTTCAACACATTTCCGTGGTTTTTATGTGTTATTACAGTTTTGCTAATGAAGGTGAATTCCCCCACAGACCTGCTTATTTTAAATTGTTACAATTGCTTCTTTGCTTACCTTCAATTGTTACAAAAGTATTGAATTGCACCCGCAGTCTGGGCTCTCTGCCCAATTATGTTAAAAACGTCGGATCTTTTTCTGGCAGTTTAGTGCAGGAAATCAAAGAGAAAGTCGGGGCATTTCAGCAACAAACACGGTACAATTGGGAGGTTTGGAATAAACTCTTGAGTTTCAGGCTGAAAGTCCCTGATTGTGTGACTGCATAGGTATTTCCGTAGGTACCCTGCCTGCCAGGCCTGGACTGAGAGTCAAAATAGGCCCTGGCATTTCAGGTACACAGAAGCACAATGAGCCCACACAGAGGCCCAAACAGCCCCCACCAGCCCACTAAATACTGACTTTCTATGGGACCTTATAGCAGCCCCTCTGGCATTTGCCCTAACGCACAGATTGCCAGTCCGGGCCTGCTGGGTACCTAGGTATATTACAGGCTCTTAACACCCCTCCCTAAGTTAAAAGATATTTTTTCCCCTGACCTGGTTGATCCATTTCCAGAGTGACATCACCCTTAGTCTATTGTGACGTCACTTCCGGTTTTGCATTTGCATCTGGGTCAGGTTATTAGTTAGGTTGTTATTTTAAATTGCACGTAGGGTCAGACTGCGGGAATGGGGATGGAGCACAGCAGGTCTGGGTGAAGTTGTGGGTTAGTGGGCACAGGTCTGCCCAACTACACCTATGCACAACTCTAATTCAGGAAACCTTAGAGGCACACGGGCTCATTCACACAGTAAAGCCATCTCCAGTGGCAAAACTACCGGGGGTGCAATTGCACCTGGGCTCACACCCATTGTGTGAACATTGTGAATACTGCATCTGCTAGGGCGCCCAGCTGAACATCCGGCCCCATCAGTGCTAGGTACATTACTGTTCTTCTCTGAAGCATTGCAGGCAACTGCATGCATGGAAGCAAGGGATTTATCAGTCATCCTGACAGCAATTATATAGCCTCTTCCCTGCTTCCACAGCCAAAACTGGCCTGCCCCAAGCAAATTTTTACAATGATGCCTTAACATCAGCAGAATTTCAAAGGAGTGAAACCATTCCCACTGTAATTTACAATGCAATTTACAAAAAGAGATGCCAATTTGAGGTTGTATTGCTGTAACACACACATTTGTGAGGATGCTGCTTTGCTCCCACACATTTACTTTAATTTTAGGGAAAACACTGTTTAAAACACATGACATTTTAATCCGCATCGGGCACCTGACACTGCGCTGGTAAATGTGCACTACAGGGGGATACAATGAGCATCTTACTCTCAAAGTGCCTAGAGCCCAAACCAAGATAAGAAAGAGATTCCTCTGAAACACCACGTAAATACAGTAATGCTATTCTACAAAGTAAAATATGTCTATTTGGGTATAATGTAACATGCAATGTTAGCCCCAGCAACCAATATTCACTTTGCAAACAGCAGATCAAGTCAATGCAACTCACTGCTTAGATATAGAATATTACATCATGGCTTCAATGTTCTCTCTAATTTAATTAAAAACTGTAACATCTGCGATGCCAACCGGGGAGATTTGGTTTATTTTAGTACAAATATGGGACCTGTTATCCAGAATGTTTGGGATCTGGGGATTGCTGGATAACAGACCTTTCCATAATTTGGATCTTCATACCTTAGGTCTACTAGAAAATCATATAAACATTAAATAAACCCAATAGGCTGGTTTTGCTTCCAATAATGATTAATTATATCTTAGTTGGGATCAAGTACAGGTAAGGAAATGGTTATTCAGAATGCTCAGGACCTGGGGTTTTCTGGATAATGGATATTAGATAATTTAGATCTTCATACCTTAAGTCTACTAGAAAATCATGTAAACATTAAATAAGCCAAACAGGCTGGTTTCGGCTTCTAATAAGGATTAATTATATCTTAGTTGGGATCAAGTACAAGCTACTGTTTTATTATTACAGAGAAAAAGGAAATCATTTTTAAAAATTTGGATTATTAAATAGAATGGCATCTATGGGAGACAGCCTTTCTGTAATTCAGAGCTTTCAGGATAACGGGTTTCCGGATAACTGATTCCATAACTGTACAAGGTACTGCTTTATTATTATTAAATTGGGATTATATGGATAACGTGGAGTATATGGGAGAAGGGCTTTCCGCAATTCAGAGCTTTCTGGATAACAGATCCAATACCTGTACTATAAAAACATAATAGAATACATTATACACACATACATATGAGTAAATCTAAACAGCTCTGTACATTATAGGCAATGGAGGGGTCAAGATGGTTATTAATAAGACAGCACCTACCAGCAGTGCACTTTATTCTTCCTAAGTGCAAAAATGTGCCTTCTGCCTCCTCATTTAGTTGGGGAAAAGAGGAGAAAGTATGTGAGTGGCACCGGGAACGCTCTAATTATATATTAATCATTAAACACATTTCTGAATAAAATTGGCTTCCATCACCATTGTTCATAATAACAAATCATTAACGTGAAATTTGCAGCGCACAGAGACATAATGATCAGCAATTAGGTGATCACAGCGAGATCTACAGATTAACTCACAAGGCCATGTAATAATCTCTCCATTGGAGAAAGCTGCTTTTTCACGCAGGACGGTAAAGTGAACCTTTGTGAAAAGCTGGAAAGAATCAAAAGAAGAAGACTATAAAAACAATAATGAAGACCAGTTGAAAGTTGCTTAGAATTGGCCATTCTGTAACAAGCTAAAAGTTCACTTAAAAGTGAAACACGCCTTTAAAAGAATTGTTAGAGGCTTCTTGCGGAATAGTTTTTTTAAGTAGAGGGGTCGTTCACCTTAAAGGTAACAGATGCGGCCGCAATCCGACTGGATTTTTAGTCCCGTCCGAACAACATATGGCCGACTTTCAGCCGCCAGATATCGATCGGTAAAGACAGTCGTAGGGCCCTATACACGGGCCAATAAGCTCCCAACTTGGGGCAAATTCACTAACGTGAGAATTAACACAAGCGTTGGCTTTGCCCCAGTTGCCCAGGCAAATTTTCACCAGTCCGGTGCTAATGGCGCTAATTCACTTAAATGCAAAGTTTTGCAAACGTAGGCGAACGATAGAGAATGTTGCCACCGTTGCTACGTCAGACAAAGCGAAGTAACGCTAGCGATACCTAATTTCCATATGGCGCCAACCAGTGCCGAGCCAAGTGGATCTGGCGCCCCAGGCGCCACCGCGCTCTCCCCACGTGTGCGCGCTGTGAGTGTTGTGCGCACGCTCTGCACAAATGTCCCCGAGCAGTGAGCATGCGCAGATCCCCCAGAGGGACGGTATAGAGTGATAGAGGGGAGAGAGCGCTGGCAGGGGGGGCAGCAGGGACTGAGCGCCGGAATGAAGAGCAGGAACATGGGGTAGGCAGAAGACAGGTACCTGCCCAGCACCTCCATTTGGTTGCGCCCTAGGCAGATGCCTCTTCTGCCTACCCCTAGTTCCGGCCCTGGCGCCAACTTAACCGTCTAATGGATGTATATGTTCCAGCCACTACATTCCACTACACAAGCCCAGGAAACCTTTAATAAATTATATAAAGTTGTCCTATTGCCCTAAAAATGTGCCCCCCTGTATAGTTGTGTTGCCATATGTTAGGAAATATAGGGGGGAAGGAGGGTACCCTAAAAAAAATCGCTCTTTTTCAGCCTATCACCCTTCAAAAGGGAAAATTTCACTTTTTTTTTACAACTCCTATCTACTCTATTGCACTTTGCCTGCTCTGACCCTGGAGAAGTTAAGTCTGGCGAAAGGGGGTAACGTTCAGAAAAAACAATTCTTAGTAAATCTGCGTAGTTTGCCCCCCCCCCTTCGCCAGAGTGCAACTTGGCTAGCGTTAGGGTGCGAATTTGCGCAACTCTATCTATCGCTAGCAAAAAGTCAGTGTTAGAAAATTTGCGAAGTTTCAAAACGACGTCACGCTGGCGGCTTTTCGCTAACTTCGTCACTTCGCCCTTTAGTGAATTTGCCCCTTGGTCTGGCGGCAGCTTTTATTGGCCTGTGTATGGCCGCCTTAAGGCTACAAATGTAATGTTATTGCTAAGTTTTATTTCTCAGTTTTCTAGTAAGGTCCTTTCCTATTCATATTCCAGTCTCTTATTTAAATCAATGCATGGTTGCTAGGGTAACTTGGACCCTAGATACCAGATTGTTTATAATGCAAATTGCAGAGCTGCTGAATAAAAGGCTAAATAAGTCAAAAACCTCAAATAATAACAAAAGCAAAGCAACTGTAGGTTGTCTCAGAATATCACTCTCTACATCATACTAAAAGTTATCTCAAAGGTGAACAACTCTTAAGTAATGTTATACAGTCGCCCTTTAGAACTGTGCATATGGCGGGAGAAAATAAGATGTAAATAATGTCACGTGTAATGATTAGCAGCTTACGCAAAATCTCCAATTTTAAATGCAAAGTACAGTTCTTGTCCTAAATCCCTTTCAGCGTTATCAAGGAAGCTCCAAATTACAGAAAAGCTATCTCCCATAGGGGCAGATTCACTAAAGCGCAAAGCGTCCAACGCTAGCGCTAATTCGCCAGCGTGACGTCATTTCGCAACTTTGCAAATTCACTAACACCGGCTCTGGCGTATTTTCACTAGCGAAGTAGATAGACTTGCGCAACTTCGCACCCTTACGCCAGGCGAAGTTACGCACTGAAAAAGGATCGTAACTTCGGAAATTCACTAAGATGAACATTTTCCTCAACGTTAGCACTTGCGCTAGACGTTACTTCGCCTGGTCAGAGAAGGCGAAGTTTAATACAATAGATAGGGGTATGGGATCCATTATCCAGAAAGCTCCGAATAATAGAAAAGCTGTTTCCCATAGACTCCATTTTATCCAAATGTATTACGATTAGCTTTTTCTCTGTAATAATAAAACAGTAGCTTGTACCTAATCCCAACTAAGATATAATTAATCCTTATTGGAAGCAAAACCAGCCTCTTGGGTTTATTTAATGTTTACATGATTTTCTAGTTGACTTAAAGGGGTGGTTCCCCTTTACACTAACTTTTAGTATGTTATGGACAGGGGTGTCCAACGGCAGCCCGAGGGTCGAATGCGGCCCAGGATGGATATGAATGTGGCCCAGCTTGAAATGCTCGATTCCCGAGGAAACATCAGGTCACAAAGGATTTAGGAGGGGGGGGGGGTTCATTGTCCAGTTATTAATAATAATAATAATAATATAATAAGTCTATTTAAAGGGGACATTTTGCATAACATTTTGACTGATTTTTTCTTTTAGTTTTAGATAAAATGCCAGATTAAAACAGTATTTGTCTCAACCTAGATTCCAGGGCTTCAGATATATTAATTTGCCTTCTATATTGTTTTTCCTCATTAATTACGAATGAGGGCAACACACGAGGTGATAAGGGCAAATATATTGTACCCTCCATAGCCCCACACAGCTGATTAACAGCAGCATGACAATGAAATAATAATGGTTCAAAGAATGTCAGGCTAAGGGCTGAGAGTTCAGCCCTGAATGGTCGGCCCCCACACATTTTCACCTCACCAAATCCGGCCCTCATTGCAAAAAGTTTGGACACCCCTGTTATAGAAGTCTCATTCTAAGCAACTTTTCCACTGAGCTTGATTTTTTTCTTTTAGATTATTTTTTAATTGTTGTCCTGCTTCTTCTGAATCTTTCCCAACTAAAAACAAGTGTTCTGTAAGGCTACAAGTGTATTGTTATTACCACTTTGTATTACTCATATTTCTATTCAGTCCCTCTCCTATTCATATTCCAGTCTCTTATTCAAATCAATGCAGGGTTGCTAGGGGAATTTGGACACTAGCAACCAGATAGCTGAAATTGCAAACTGGAGAGATGCTGAATAAAAAGTAGGGGTGCACCAAATCCACTATTTTGGATTCGGCCAAACCTCTGAATCCTTCCCGAAAGATTTGGACGAATACCGAATCCGCATTTGCATATTCAAATTAGGGCTGAGAAGGGTAAAACATTTTTTACTTCTTTGTCACATGCCCTGGCCCTATTTTGCATATGCAAATTCGGATTCGGTTTGGCCAGGCAGAAGGATTCGGCCAAATCCGAATCCTGCTGAAAAAGGCAGAATCCTGGCCGAATCCCGAACCGAATCCTGGATTTGGTGCATCCCTAATAAAAAGCTAAATAACTCAAAAACCGCAAATAATATAACATGAAAACCAATTGCAAATATCGCTCTCTACATCATACTAAAAACTAATTTAAAAGTGAACAACCCCTTTAATATATGAAGATTCAAATCACAGAAAGAGCTGTTATCTGGAAACCCCCAGGTCCCAGAGCATTCTCGACAACAGGCCCTATACCTGTATTGCGATCCAAAAGACCTCTTAACTGGAAGGTCCCTAGTATTCTGGATAACAGGGCCCACACCAGTACTCCTATCAATACCCTCCCTATGGTGGCTTATTCCCTGGAGTGCTCTCAAGCAGGGTATCTCTGGACACCCCTCAGTTCTGGCACTGCCAACACAGAAGTCAATTACTACCGGTGTTATACTACAGACAGCATGTTCCAGCGCTCCAGATACAGAACACGGATTTGTTTCTCCCACATGAGCTCAATATTGGTTATTTCCTACTTGCCAGTCGTTTCCCAAAATTAAGCTAGAGGACCTTTAAAGGGTTGTTAACCTTTAGTATGTTGTAGAATGGCTAATTCTAAGCAACTTTTCATCTGCTCTTCATTGTTTATTTTTCATTATTTGCCTCTTTCTTCTGACTCTTTCCAGCTTTCAAATGGGGGGTCGCTGACCCCATCTAAGAAACAAATGCTTTGTTAAGGCTACAGTTGTTATCACTACTTTTTTATTACTCCTCTTTCATACCCTCTCCTATTCATATTCCAGCCTGGATACCATGTGCAGACTTCTCTAAAATGAAACACTTGTTAGGGTAGTGACAGATAGGGAGATTCGGGGAGATTTTGTCACCTGGCGTTTTTAGCAGGCGACAATCTCCCTGAATTTCCTTCTCCCTGTCTGCCGCTAGTATTAATGACAAAGCGCCAGCGCCTGTGCAGACGGCGCGGCGATTTCCGGAATCGCCCGAAGATACTTCGTGAGGAAACTTCGGGCGATTCCGGAAATCGCCGCGTCTGCACAGGCGCTGGCGCTTTGTCAGTATACTAGCGGCAGACAGGGAGAAGGTAATTCGGGGAGATTGTCGCCTGCTAAAAAACGCCAGGCGACAGAATCTCCCCGAATCTCCGTCTGTCCCCAGCCATACGGTGCTGCGTTATTTATTTACTAGATTATGGTTGATGGATTGACGACTCCCTGCAAAGCTGATTAGATGCTACTTGATTCATTGAACTACAGACAAAATTCTCACTGATACACTCACTCATATGAACCCATCATCTGTGCCAGCTGGGAAAACAAATACTGCATAAAATCAACCTAAAATCTATGTGTATATATATATATATATATATATATATATATATGAAGAGCTTCATTCTGTTGGCAGATGAAATGGATTTGTGGTCATACATTAACTGCAACTCTCCTCTGCAGTTGGTCGACTAGTAGCTAAAACATTGGACACTGTAGTTCAGCTGAATGAAGCATTTAAACCTGCAATGAGAATAAGGCTTTAACTTACTGGCAGTGCAGCTTTACACCTTCCATCCATCGCAAAGAAAATGATGAGGAAATGATTTCTTTGCATTTCTCTTCCTCTTATACATAAATATATCTATAATTGGCAGCACATGCTCCTCGGAAATATAATTTAATAACTGAGACTTTTTGTGTAATTTAATTGAGAGCACGAGCATCTTGATTGCTAGCAGTTTATAAATATTAATAAGAATGCTTACAACATTGGTTATGTTCATATAATGCACTGGGGTATACTGGGTTGTGCAAGGTGAAACATGACAGAAGGCAGACATACAGATGTTTTGTGTTTTTTGTCTATTCTCTCTTCAGTGCCACTGGCCCAGCAGACAGCAGATTAATAGTAAGGCTAAATATCATTGTTATCAGGGATGCACCGAAACAGGATTCAGTTCGGCCAGGATTCTGACTTTTTCAGCAGGTTTCAGCCAAATCCTTCTGCCTGGCCCAGGGATCTGCAACCTTGGCTCTCCAGCTGTTAAGGAACTACAAGTCCCACAATGCATTGCCTGGCCCAGGGATCTGCAACCTTGGCTCTCCAGCTGTTAAGGAACTACAAGTCCCACAATGCATTTGCCTTTATGAATCATCACAGACTTCTTCATTGCATTGTGGGACTTGTAGTTCCTTAACAGCTGGAGAGCCAAGGTTGCAGATCCCTGGCCTGGCCGAACCGAATCCGAATTTGCATATTCAAATTAGGGCCAGGGAGGGAAATCACATGACTTTTTGGCACAAAACAAGGAAGTAAAAAATGTTTTCCCCTTCCCATCCATAATTTGCATATGCAAATTAGGGTTCGGATTCAGTTCGGTATTCGGCTGAATCTTTCAGGTAGGATTGGGGGATCGGCTGAATCCAAAACAGTGGATTTGGTGCATCCCTAATTGTTATATTTGCATTGCTTGTCATTCTATGTAAGGATGCACCAAATCCACTACTTTAGGATTCAGCTGAACCCTTTGTGAAAGATTCGGCCGAAAACTGAACCAAATCCAAACCCTCATTTGCAGATGTACTGTAAAATTGGGAAACGAGGGGGAGAAAAAAACATGCAGCATACGGTTTGAAGGACATGTCAACCCCAAAAAGAATTTTTTGCCTAATAAAAGAAAACATGATTCTTTGCAATATACATTCATTACACTTTTTCTATGGTTTTTTAAGTGATTTGTACATGTATTGCTATTGAAAGCAGTGTTTGTCTGTCCCTTTCTATTCTCTGTACTGGTGGCTCTGGCTTTTGAAACAATGTAACATAAGCCAACCCACTAACAGACCTGTCTTGCTGGAGGAGACTGGCTTTTGCAACATTGTTTAACATGTAACAACCAGGAATTATGTAAATACTGCTTTCAATAGCAATTACATTTACAAATAACTTTTAAAGCACCAAGAATTTTTAATACATTAATTTTGGAAAGTTGCTTATAATTGTGTTTTCTTTTATCAGGCAAAAAGTAATTTTTTGGGTTTACACATCCTTTAAAAAAATCTGACTTCCTTGTTTGTGTGATGTAAAGTCACATGATTTTCTGGATTCAGATTCAGTTCAGCCAGGCACTTGGATTCGGTCAAATACCACTGGAAAAGTCTGAATCCTGGATTCGGTGCATCCCTATGCAGACCCTGACCTATTCATGTTCCAGTCTGTCCTCATTTAAAGAACTACCTGTTGCAAAGGTAGGTGAGACTCATGCCAACAGATAACTGTAGAGCAAAACTGCAGAACTCAGAGTTAAGCAACTAAATATCACAAAGGATAATGACCAGTGGAAATGGAAATCTGTCTTAGGCTGGGGATAGATGTCGAGGATCTATGCCTGCTGGGATCCACAGGTCGTGAATCTGCTCGTCCACTAATCAATGTTCATGCACCCGAAAACACTGCCTCTGCTCAGGTGCAGGCAGACGTGGTGGACTTTGGAGCTGAAACACAAGATTTTGAATTTAGACCAAGATCAGCCAAGTTTGTCTGCACCCAAGGGGAGGCAGTGTTTCCAGGCGTAGTCACGCTGATTAGCAGAACAGTAGCAGTGGAGGAGCAAGGTCTGGCCAAAGCCTAAAGGTGGCCAAACACGGGGCGATAAAAGCTGCCGACAGACCAAGTATGGGGCCCTCCGACAGGCTTTACCGATTGATATCTGGCCGAAAGTCGGGGAGATGTCGACCAGGCGGGACAAAAAATCCCGTCGGATCACGGCCACATCTGTTCTTTGATGCGGTCCTGCGATCTGACCGCCCCCATATGGCCTCCATTATGATCCGATCGTTGGGCCCACCATCCACTAAGTAGACTAAGTTGACATCCCCAAATGAGCGGATCTCTCCATGTATGGCCACCTTAAAGCTGCCCATATACAGCATGTGCAGAAATATCCATATGTCCGACGCATGATCATTCATTGCAATCGCCCTACCTACGACTCACAATTCAGGTTAAATAAAGTAGGAACAAGTACAAATCACACAATGTTCTGGCCATTAATTGACCAACAGCAATTGTACAAAGGTATGTGTGACAAATAGTAGTGATCCTGCCGAGATATTATCATTAGCAGAATACAATCTTCTAACTTGTCTGACTGACTAACTGACCGATCACCATGGCACAAAAAATCTTGGGATGATCCAAACACGGTCCAAAAATCGTATGAAACGAACCTTTGCCGGCTTTATCTTTGCATCTACAACCAACTTAAGAATGTTACTGCTTACACACTAAACATACTAAAAGTACCATTTGAGGTAGTCTTCCCCTGTAAAAGGTATGGGATCCATTATCTGGAAACCTGTTATCCAGAAAGGCAATCTCCCATGGACTCCATTTTATACAAATAATCTAAATGTTTAAATAGAATTTCTTTTTTCTCTGCTTTGATCCAAACTAAGATATAATTAATACTTATTGGAAGCAAAACCAGCCTATTGTGTTTAACGTTTCCATGATTTTCTAGTAGACTAAGGGGAATATTTATCAAAGAGTGAAGTTAAGGTGTAAAGATCCAAATTACGGAAAAACCCCAGGTCCCGAGTATTCTGGATAACAGGTCCCATGTACAACATGCTTCCCATCGTTTGGTTTGCCAAAAAAAAAAAACAATAACAGTTTAAGACACGTCCCCAAGTTAACCGGCAAAAATTCTTATACATCTGAAAGTTCATTTGTAAAGTTGGTACCAAAGAATCAGTTTTGCCAAAATTAAAAAAAAAAAAAATCCAACTTGTCCTTTTATCAGTCAGAGAAATAGTGTAAAGGCAATAAGGATTAAGCTGCTTTTTACTTTTGCAATGTAGTTTCCATTCCTGTATTCACAACTATTCATTTATTATCATTTGACATTTTCATAAACAGACTATTCAAATGTCATTGAGAGCTGTTAATATGCAAGGTATGCAAGGAAAGCCCATGGATATATAAGGATAAGTGCGCACTCATCAGGCTGTGCTCTGCAATAACACAGAGATGACAATTTGTAGCAATAACTGAACGGTATCCAATTATTTATTGTGTATATGGCTTAGTCTGGTCTGGGGGGTGCATTGACTATTTTATAATCTTCTGATTATATTGTCTATAGATTGTCTATAGATCCTGGGCTCTATTAAGAATACCCTTTCCAACGGAAGTTTAAATGCTAAATATAGAAAAATCTTTACTTGGAATTTTATTTTTGAACATTATATTTCCTCATGTTTTATGCTGGCACATAATGATAAAACGATCCAATGCTGCTCTCTGCTGGCCACAAGTACCAAAAAACAGAAGTATTTTTGTTGTTGTCTTTCAGTAGCATTAGGACCATAAGTATTTTTGTTGTTGTCTTTCAGTAGCATTAGGACCATAACATTTCTGAAATTCCACCAGTGATTTTTGTATGATGCAGGGAGGTGAAAACAGGATTTAGTACCAGGGATATTCCCAGTCTGCCTTTGTGGCTTGCTGGGTGGATCCACTCCAAGTAAAAAGTAAGGTGGAGCTTGCCAAATATAAGGTGCCTTATCTGAAAATCCTTATCAAGTTCCAAATTACGACCCGCTCCCTATGGCTGCCTGAGACATTATTCCTGGACAGATAAAAAGATAAGAATGTAAATTAGTGGGGGTGGATGGAGGTTAAAGCTGTTGCAGCGGGCGGTGGGGGTCCCGGGGGAAAGGTGTGTTGATCCCTAGTATGGCAACCCAGTGGGCCCTGGACCCAACCCAGAGCAAGACTGAAGACAATGATTATAAACATACTTCAAAAGTCACCAAGAGCTACTTGAAGAAAAGTAAGCTTAAGGTTTTGGAATGGTCCTCCCAGTCCCCTAACTAAAACATCATTGAAAATCTACAGGTAGACTGTAGTGATGTGCAGGTTCAGTTTCCATCGACCATCACCCAACTCTATTGAGAAGAAAGGAGAAGTGATTATGAGGGTGAGTGAGTCCTCATGGGTGATCCACCAGCAAGTGGGGCCGAAACAAACCGCTGTGGCTGAGGTGAAGTAATAGTCAAAAACTACGATATCCAGCTCGCATATCGCATACTTTATTGGTTTGCACCCGCACTTTACTTGGATCCAGAGGAGCCTTGCTATTGTTTGTTTTTGACCATTAACTAACCCTAACTGGACTTCTCCCAACCCAAACCCGGCCCACTCCATCACCTCTATTAATAGACCTGTGCATTCGTCACCACGAGGTTACAATCAGGGAGAGTGGAAGGAAGCACTAGACTAGACCCCTGGAATTTTTGCTGTTTCTGGCATGAACTTGCCCGACCCAAAGGTTTCGGGCCCAATCACACATCACTAGTAGTCAGCCAAAGATAATTGAATTAGAAGTGATCTGCAATGAAATGTGGGACAAAATCCCTACATCAAGGGGAAGATTTGTCCTGTCAATTTTGACTAGGGAGTTATCCAAGTTTTTTAAACTCTAATCGAATTTGGGTCAACCCTATTCACCCAAGTTGTGAAAATTAGATTTTTTTTTTTTTTTTTTTTTTT
>CM044431.1:24837420-24868034 GCA_024363595.1 Xenopus borealis
TTTATTTGATTCAATGAATTTTATTAATGAGCACTAGTCGCTTTATTTAGATGAATTTATTATATATTATATATTTATTATTGATGTATTTAAGTATATCTGGCACTTTACTGCGGTGGGTTGAAACTCAATATCTCCAGACCTGGTGGGAAGAGCACTGAGCACTTTATTGAATAGAAGAGAAACAAATTTTGATTTGTTCAAATTGTTTTTATTGGATAATTTAAAAAATCATATTCCTGAACCATAATGAATTCATAACAATGAATTTAGCACCAACTGATTTGGAAGGTTACTAATTAGACATGATATAAGCACAGAGCATTTTTTCGTCAATATAGGAGAATCCTTATCTTGAAACACAATTTATTTTATTTTCAATCAATGGTTAAAAATATACACGATTTGCTTCGATTTGATGAATTGAGCAGGAATTGATTGGCGGATAAAGAATTCAGAGGTTAACTAGTTGGTGGAGTGATTAACTGATACTTTTTACCACAGATACCAGTGTTTATCAAACAGATGGACTCATTTATAAACAATTGGGAAATTTAAAGGGATACTGTCATGGGGAAAAAAATTTTTTCAAAATGCATCAGTTAATAGTGCTGCTTCTGCACTGAAATCCATTTCTCAAAAGAGCAAACAGATTTTTTTATATTTCATTTTGAAATCTGACATGGGGCTGGACATATTGTCAATTTCCAAGTTGCCCCAAGTCATGTGACTTGTGCTCTGATAAACTTCAGTCACTTTTTACTACTGTACTGCAAGTAGGAGTGATATCACCCCCTTCCTTTCCCCCACCCAGCAGCCTAACAACAGAACAATGAGAAGGTAACCAGTTAACAGCTCCCTAACACACGATAACAGCTACCTGGTAGATCTAAGAACAACACTCAATAGTAAAAACCCATGTCCCGCTGCGTTCCATTAAGTTGCAATGCGAAGGAAAAACGACAGCCTGCCAGAAAGCAGTTCCCTCCTAAAGTACTGGCACAAGTCACATGACCGGGAGCAGCTGGGAAATTGACAAAATGTCTAGCCCCATGTCAGATTTCAAAATTGAACATAAAAAAATCTGTTTGCTCTATTTAAAAAATTGATTTCAGTGCAGAAGTCTACTGGAGCAGCACTATTAACTGATGCGTTTTGAAAAAAACATGTTTTCCCATGACAGTATCCCTTTAAGGTAATCTTTTTCTTATTTTAAAGAATTCACACAGGATATAATGTCACGGACATAAGACTGAGGAGGATGTAGCTTCATCTTATCAGTTTGCCAGGTCTAGGCTGGTCGAAGGAAACACTGGATGAAACAATCGATGAAACGCTGTGTAACATAATATAAAATTCACACTTCAGTGACTTTAGTAACCATTGTTCACCTGAGTGAAAATTCACCTGGCGAAAAGCACAAAGCTTCGTCAGTGATGTACTCTTTCGCTAGCGCATTGTCTTCTACGCCTGTTGGTGGTGTCCCTGCAGATTGGATTTCTGACAAATTTTCACAAGCGCCGGCCACTTAGTCCTTTAGTGCAGAGGTTCCCAACCGCTGGTCCACGGCCCACAGCCTGAACTGAGATGCCAAAATTAATCCAAATTGGACGCCGGTGACCAGAATTGGACCCAGGCATGCTTGAATTGGACACCGGTGACCAGGATTGGACTCCCACCCCCCTCCTGACCTCCCACCCCCATGACTTCCGACCCCTTGGTCCTTGCAAAAAAAATCTGCTGCTGTACCAGTCCCCGGACCAAAAAAGTTTGCGGACCCCTGTTTTAGTGAATTTGCCCCCAGGGTTTCCCAAGAGCTCCGAAACTCTTTAAACTGTTTAAACACTGACACCAATTACAATCAAACAAGGCACAGGTATGGATACTTACCCTTTACTGCCATCTCTACCTGTGTGTGTGTGTGTGTGTGTGTGTGTGTGTGTGTGTCATGTTGGGTGTATACTGTCAGCCCAAATATTCAAGGATAAGCAATGCATGTATTCAGTTAACATTATGATTACTAAAGAACACTCACAATGCTTTGATGATGAATAGCTTCCCCTGACCAATATTCTCAAATAAAAGAATGCTGTTTGACAGGATCACTCACATTTTATACAAGGGGCTAATATTTTACAAATTCTGAGAACTTCTGAGCACAACTGTACTCTCAGAGACATTGGCCCTTGAGGCAAAGCACCATCAGTTAACATTTGTGTGAAAGTAACTTTCACCAACTGCTTGGAGATGCATCCAGCTTTTTTTAAAGGAGAAGGAAAGCTACTGAAGCAGCTTATTTCCAATAGATTAGCCACAATAGTGCAAGCTTTAACCCTATATTTATTCTGCAGAATGCTTTACCATACCTGAGTAAACCACTTTAGAAAATCTCTCTGTTTGTTTAGGATAGCAGCTGCCATATTAAATTGGTGTGACATCACTTCCTATCTGAGTCTCTCCCTGCTCACTTATAGCTCTGGGCTCAGATTACAGCAGGGAGGGGAGGAGGAGAAGAGCATGCTGAAGGCCAAGCCCTGGAGGTTTAAAGGGGACCCCTCACCTAAAAAAAAGTATTCAAAACCGTATTTTATCACATTAGTCAAGCAAAATTAACTTTAATTACACTATATAAATTATTTGAATCTTGTTTCCTTTCATCTGGGAATTCATAATTATAGCAAGCAGACAGGAGCCATTTTTGTTATTAAGACAAGCCTTGCATCATCTCAGAATCTTGTTTGTGCACTAGAATGGGGGACCCGATGTCTATCCCCATGTCCTGGCTACACAATTAAATGGTGAAGAGAACTGGGGGAATGTGAGGGGAGCAGTGACATCTAGGAAGTGCTGAATGGAAAGTGAAAGTAATTATCTGCCTAAGGCATAGAGGAGGGGCAGACAGTATTTGATTGACAGCTGAGATTTTTAAATGAGTTTAAAACAGCTATGAATGCTTTAATAAAAAACAGAAATTTTATTTCATGTTTAATTTAAAAAGGACTATTATACAGATTTTTGTGCCTGGGTGAGAGGTCCACTTTAAGCTGAAAACAGGAAGTCTGCCCATGTGTACACAATAGAAGGACATAAACTCTGTGTTTCTTTTGACAGAGGGCTCAGAGCAGCATTAATTTGAGGGTTTACTGGTGTATTTATTATTATTATTATAATTAGTGATGGTCGAATCTGTCCCGTTTCGCCAGAAAATTTAAAAAGACGTCTAAAAAAATGTGCGAAACGTGGCGTCAAAATAATTTTGATGCACCTCAATTTTGAAACGAGCAACAATTTTTATACGCACGACTATTTTGTCCTAATGCATTAAATTCAAAGGGCGTCCGAATAATGTTGATGGATGTCAATTTAATGCTCGTGCCAATTTTGACGCGGACAAAATTTTGTAGCAGTGGATTTTTCGCCAGTAAATTTTTGCTGCAGTTTTGCAAATTTATACATGGGCATCGGAACACAGAAATTTGCTGTGAATCGATGCCTAGCGAATATATTCGCCCATCGCTATTTATAATCACTTACCTGATAACCTGGGCTAGTGCTCCTGTTAGCAGAAAACTGCAACTGTCAATTTATTTCCCAGTCAGCTGCTGGGAACTTGGCTCTTCGTTTGGCAGTGGAGCTGAGGAGGAAGGCTCAGTATCTCTGTACGGGGCCCACTCACTTCTCTTGTCAAGAACGGGGCCCAAGAAACATACATATATGTCAGCCACTTTGGATGGTTCTATATGGCCATACAGGTATGGGACCTGTTATCCAGAATGCTCAGGACCTGGGGTTTTCTGGATAAGTGAGCTGGATTGGGATGCACTGAATCCAAGATTTGGTTCAGGATTCAGCAGGATTTTGGTGAATCCAAGTGTTTGGCCAAACTAAATCCGAATCCAAAAAGTCACGTTACTTTTGTCACACAAATGAGGAAGAAAACTTTTTTTAGCTGCATGATGCGCAGACGGTTCCCTTTCCCCCTAATTTACATATGAAAATTATGGTTTGGATTTGGTTCAGGATTCGGCTGAATCTTTCACTAAGGATTCGGCAGAATTCTATAAATAGTGTATGATCCCAATAAGGATTAATTATATCTTAGTCATTACGAATTACGATCCTTTGTCAGTGCGTAACTTCGCCTGGCATAAGGGTGCGAAGTTGCGCTAGTCTATCTACTTCGCTAGCTAAAATTTGCCAGAGTCGGCATTAGTAAATTTGCAAAGTTACGAATTGATGTCACGCTGGCGAATTAGCACTAGCATTAGATGCTTTGCGCTTTAGTGAATTTCCCCCATAGAGAGCCTGACCCCAATTAATGAGAAGTTTTAAAATATGTTGGTAAAACTAAAGTTTTGGGGGCCCTCAACTTAATTAGCTATGCCCGGCCCAGTAAAATGTATTTATGTAACAGCAGCATCTGGCCATCCATATCTTTATCTATAGATATATTATAGATTACATCCCCTGATTTTAAGTTTTCCCTCATTTTATATTGTTGTTTTGTGGTCCCTCCTATATATTATGCATTATACATTTCCATGAGTTTACATTTTCCTGAATTTCACACCATTTTTTCTGGTCCCCTGAAAAATGTAAAATGGGGGTTCTACCAGGCCCGGACTGGCAATATGTAGGTTCTGGCTAATGCCAGAGGGGCTGCTATAAGGTCCCATAGAAAGTCAGTATTTAGTGGGCTACTGGGGGCTGTTTGGGCCTCTATGTGGGCTGAGTGGGCCTCTGTGCACCTGAAATGCCAGGGTTTATTTTATTCTTCTATATATAATATTACCACTTATTAAATTGCCCTTTAAATATAACCAAACCTTGTTGAGTGCTACACAGTTTACTTATACTATGTTTTTTTTAACTTGACATATTACAGTAGGTAAATATACTTTGGCACTTCCCCATCCAGAGACCCAGATACTTATAACTATGAACTAGACTTAAAGTTTGTTAATTGCTGAACTGGTTCCAATACACCCTGCAGTCAGATTACACAGAGATGTGACAAGTACAGGGCCCTATGAATAAGTGTCAAGTACAGGGAGCACTTAGCTGCCCCTATGAATAAGTGTCAAGTACAGTCAGGGAGCACTTAGCTGCCCCTACGAATAAGTGTCAAGTACAGGGGGCACTTAGCTGCCCCTATGAAAAAGTGTCAAGTACAAGGGGCACTTAGCTGCCCCTATAAATAAGTGTCAAGTACAGGGGGCACTTAGCTGCCCATATGAATAAGTGTTAATACCTGGTTGAGTTGCACCAGCTCGGAGTCTGCCTCCTCCTCCTCAGCCATGTCTAAACCCGTGTGAAAAGTCTGTGTTGTACAGCCGGGACTCACTCTGGGCCACGCCCCCCGCAGCTCTTCGGGTCTTTCCTTGTCCCCTCTAGAGACAGCGGAGTGATTTACAGTAGCCAGGCAGCGACCTACAGGCGTCTCTCATCCCGAGCTGAGACATCCTCCTGCACACTGTCCATACTGGACGCTCTGCACCGCGCATGCGCATACACTTCCTTCACTCTCCCGCGGCTTTGTGGGTGGCAAAGGCTGCCGAGCGTGTATGTTGTATTCCAACTGCGAACTGCTGTCATTACTTTATACTCCAGATAATTATTTTGTATTATTTGTAATTGTTGCTCCTGTCCTGATAATTGTCTGACTAGTCAAACATACTATAAAGTCCATAAGATTGTATTGACAGCGCCTCATCTTCTATAGGGCCCCTCCCTGGCCTTCTGTACCCGCCCATAGTGGCCCTATTCCTTCTCTTGTGTACGAGTACAGGTATTGGATCCCTTATCCGGAAACCCATTTTCCATCTGAATTACAGTAAAGCTGTATCCCATGGGCCACATTTCCATTAAATTTAAACTTGTTTTAAGTGCTTTCCTTTTTTTTTAAAGGAGAATTCAACCCTAAAATAAAAAAAACAAGAAAATACTTTCCCACTCCCAGTCTAGGGTTGCCACATGGCCGGTATTTTCCTGGCCTGACTGGTAAAGATGATGGCTGATCCCAATCTTTTAAATAGGAAAAAAAGATTAATATATAGGAAGGCCGGTATTTTTTTCCAGAAAAGGTGGCAACCCTATCCTACACAGACCCCTCCCTCATCCCCCACCAGCCTAGCTGTACCCCGGGCAAATGCCCATACGTCTTTACTTACCCCTCGGTGCCGTTTCAGGGATCAGAGCAGTGTTGGACTGGGATGCCAGTGGCCCACCAGATAACATTAGACCAGGGGCCCAACTTTCCAAACTATTATTCCTCCTCTCCTCACTCAACCTCTTTTTTCTCCTAGTTTTTTATATCTATTTACTATACTCTATTCTTCCATTATTAAGCCTCTTTTTCCACATAAAGAAATAGGGAATGACTGTGAAATAGGCCAAACTGTTAGAAGCAAGAGGCCCACTGACACCTGGGCCCACCGAGAGTTTTCCTGGTATCCCTGTGGGCCAGTCCGATACTGGATCAGAGTTCATGGCAGCCATCTTCTTCTCTTCGGTAATCTTAGGAAGGAGAGTGGCGTATCGGAGCATTGCAGCAATTCTCCCCTTTGCGACAAATGCACATGCGCCGAAAGTCGCAGAAGTTGCCAATACGCCGCTGTCATTCTAAAGATTACCAAAGAGCCTTAAGATGCTGCAAACTCCATGGGACAGAATCTACACAGAGGGGTAAGTTAAAGACTTAGGGGCATTTGCAGCTTGGCTTGGGGGGAGGAGGGAGGGGGGTCTATGTAGGGTGCCCCCCACCCTACATAGACTCCCTCTTCCCTCCAAGGGTTTTTTTTTATTTACGGTTGAATTCACCGTTAAAAGGACTAGTTCACTTTTCAAACACTGTTTTCAGTTTAATTATTTTCATGTTTTTTCAAATACTTTCCATTATTATTTATTTTCTATTGTTTTTCCAAAATCTAAGTTTAAAGGGGTTGTTTGCCTTCCAAACACTTTTTTTTGCTGCTGTGGTTTTCAGATTGTTCTCCATAAATAAAGACTTTTTTCATTTCCTTTCCATTATTTATTTATTCCATTATTTATTTTGTACTGTTTTTCCAAACTCTAAGTGTAAAGTTGAATGTTGGTGTCTCTGGTGTTTGAGGCTGGCAGCTCAGTAATTCAGGTGCAGACTCTAAACTGTTACAATTTTGCAACATTTAATTGATACATTTCTCAGCAGCATCTATGGAGTATTAGCAACTATAAGGGTAGGGGCAGACAGGGAGATTCGGGGAGATTTAGTCGCCTGGCGTTTTTTGCAGGCGACAATCTCCCCGAATTACCTTCTCCCTGTCTGCCGATCGTAAAAGCAAAAAGCGCCAGCGCCTGTGCAGACGCGGCGCGGCGATTTCCGGAATCGCCCGAAGTTTCGTCACGAGGAAATGTATTAGTTTGGAACAGTTGGGGGGATCGGCGACCCCCCTCCTTCCCATAGCTGCTTTAGAAGGTGAAAAATTACAATTTAGACTTCAATTTTAGAAAAACGGTTACAAATAGAAAATAGACAGGAAAAAGTCATTTTTTTATGGTGATCTGTCTGAAAACAACTAGATGTTTGAAGGTGGACAATCCCTTTAAGGGTAAGGCCAGACAGGAAGATTCGGGGAGATTTGTTGCCTGGCGACTCTTCTTTGAACCACTTCCCCCTACCTTCCAGCGGCTTTAATGAATAAAAATGAATAATGCTTTTCCAAAGTCGCTAGAAGTTGCCTCCTTAGGCAATTTCGAGCGATTTCGGGAAAGCTCAGCATCCCGTGTGAATAGGCGCAGGCGATTATATATTTAAGCTGCTGGCCAGGCGACGAATCTCCCCGAATCTTTCTATCTGGCCTGAGCCTAAAGCTGAATGTTGATGTTTGAGTCTGGCAGCTCAGTAATTCAGGTGCAGACTCTAAACTGTTATAATTTTGCAACATTTAGTTGATCAATTTCTCAGAAGCATCTCTGGAGTATTAGCAACTATTGTATCAATTCTAACAGCTGCCTGTAATGAAATCCAGAGATTCTGCTCAGCAGGGACAAAGATAAGAAATCAATTAAGAACAGTTTACAAGGTCGGCAACCCCCCCCCCCCCCCCCCCCCCCCCAATAGGAAATCATTGGAAAAAGTCTTTACTTCTGGTGAACAAAGTGTTGGAAGGTGAACAACCCCTTTAATAAAATACAGTAGCTTGTAATTTATCCCAACTAAGACATAATTAATCCTTATTGCAGGGAGCACAATTGGGTTTATTTAATGTTTAAATGATTTTCTAGTAGACAAAGGATAGAATGATATTCTGAGACAATTTGCAATTGGGTTTCATTTTTTATTATTAGTGGTTTTTATTCAGCAGCTCTCCAGTTTGCCATTAAGCCAAGCTGGTTGCTAGGGTCCAAAATACCCTGGCAACCATGCATTTATTTGAATAAGAGATGGGATATGAATAGGAGAATTCTGAATAGAAAGAGGAGTTCTAAAAAGTAAGAATAACTATAAACTTGTAGCTTTACAGAGCATTAGATGGGGTAAGTGAGCCCCACTTGAAAGCTGGAAAATTATTCAAAAACTATATAAAAAAATGAAGGCCAGTTGAAAAATTGCTTATAATTAGCCATTCTATACCATACTAAAAGTTAACATAAGGTTGAACTACCCCTTTAAGCAGGCCCAAATTTATAAAAGGGGTGCCTCTACGCCATCTCAGCTCATTGTACCCCAATCTCTGTCTGTGCCCCTCTTCCCAGGCCTAGGGCAGCAGAAATTCAGGGGCAGCATGCCACCCAGCCGCATTCATGTAGTTGTGCATGTGCATATATACATATTCAAGAAGTGCACACAGGGCCGCCATCATGAGGGGGACAGGGGGGACAGGTGTCCCGGGGCTGAAGGGGGGCCCGGCAGTGCTGCACTTCTCCAAGAGCCGGGCCCCCCCTTACGAGCGTCGCCAAAGTCGTCCTGCTTCTTACTGTGCTGATGCAGAAGTGCCGAAGATAGTCGTCCTGAAGCGGCGGAAAGACCCAAAGTCACGAAGGAGCCGACATTGAAATCCTGAAGCGGCGAAAATACCCGATGTCACGAAAACAGCTACAATGGAGGTCTTGCAGCCATGAGTTCAATTCTACTGACACCAATGTGGGTTTTTTGCCACCAATGTTTTATTTTAATACTCTATAGCCCCCTGCAACCAATGATTTGTTTTAATTTTCTGGGGCCCCAAATTTTTTTTTTACTTGTAAGGGGGGGGGGCCCTGGCACAAACGATTTTTTAAAAAAATATTCTTTGGGGCCCCAATTTATTTTTACCTTGTAGGGGGTCCCTGGTTCCAATGCTTTTTTTTTTTTTAACTTACAAGGGAGCCCTGACCATCAATATGTGTTGGGGGGGGGGGGTTCTTTTTTAGCGCTGATGTTTGTGTGGTCTTTTAACTTTGATGTGGAGTGGGCGGGATCAGGGGTGGGGCTCGGGTGCCAGGGTGGTCGGTGCCCAGGGAGCCCCAAAAATTTTGTTCGCCAATTCGCAAATTTTTCAGTGAAGTGAAACGGGGTAGATTCGCCCATCACTATCTTTGAGGTTTGGCATATTAAGTGCAGAGGAATCAGGAGGGTGGAGTGGAGAGTTGTGGTCGATTTAATAAGTATATATATAAATTAATGAATGGCTATCACTCATCACTCTGTATCTGCTAGAAGTTCATGTTCAGATGAGGGTTATTTCCAACACACAAAAACTGGTCTTTCAGGTTTCAGACTCTGCAGATTTCTTTTCATCATGTGTCTATTCCATGTGATCCCTTGCAGCTTCCTGGACTGGCAATCTCAGTAGAGTGGCAAATGCCAAAAGGGACTTCTGCAAAATGCCAGACGGTTACTTTA
Source organism: Xenopus borealis (assembly GCA_024363595.1). NCBI lineage: Eukaryota > Metazoa > Chordata > Amphibia > Anura > Pipidae > Xenopus > Xenopus borealis. The sequence continues at coordinate 24,847,286 of CM044431.1, forward strand.
TATAAGGGCCTGTGTAAAGCGGTCTGGGACCAGTTTCAAATCTTATCCCAGACATGTTTGTGAGTATTCGCGACAAATTAAGTGGAAGAATTCAGAAATTCTCTGAATATAAATAAGACATTTTTCAAGTTGTAATAAACGTGTCCTTATGACCCTGCACAGCTCATGCTTTAGGGCAGGGAAGATATTTATATGGCAGATTTCCAAAGGGTAGGGCTGCTATGTTCTATCAGTTAAACAGCACAGGCTATATGTGCTCCCCTCTGTAAAAAGATTTGTTTCATGAAGGTGAAAATGACGCATAGCATCGTCATCTCCAGGCAAGACAATGGCTGCAAAATAGTCAATAGATGGGCATCCAGAGATAATTGGATAGTCTCAAAGCAGAACCACAGGCCAACATTGGATAGTCTCGCAGCAGAACCGCTGGCCAACATTGGATAGTCTCGCAGCAGAACCACTAGTCAACACTGGATAATCTCACATCTGAACTGCTAGTCAACACTGGATAGTCTCTGCTGAACTGCTGGTAAACATTGGATAGTGTCACAGCTGGTCAATATTGGATAGTCTCACTGCTGAACTGCTAGTCAACATTGGATAGTCTTGCAGCTGAACTACCGGCCAACATTGGATAGTCTCTCAGCTGAACTGCTAGTTAACATTGGATAGTCTCTCAGCTGAACTGCTAGTTAACATTGGATAGTCTCACAGCTGAACTGCTAGTCAACATTGGATAGTATCACAGCTGAACTGCTAGTTAACATTGGATAGTCTCACAGCTGAACTACCGGCCAACATTGGATAGTATCACAGCTGAACTACATACAGCAGTCTAGTTTTTCCCACTCAACAATTAGATCCTAATAGTGGTCAATGGAAGGCTATTGACAAGGTAAAGCTGTCCTCAATAGATGGGAATTCCCAACCTGCCCAACAGATAGGGTGCCTAGCAAAATATTGGTCTGGCAGCCCATTGGATTTCCCCATACACAGGCAAACAGTCCAGCTAAGATGTTGATGCCAAGTCTAATAGCTTGAGTATGACCAGTTTTAGGGCCAAGTTGCATACCTTGATAAACTCTTTCATATGAAATAGGTTTTTTTTAATCCAGTGGACATAAACACAATGCAGGATTAGCCGTTTTGAGAACTATCGATGCACCGAATCTAGGATTTGGCCTTTTTCAGCAGGATTCAGATTCGGCCGAATCCTTCTGCCTGGTCAAACCAAATCCCAATCCAAATTTGCATATGCAAATTAGGGTCAGGGAGGGAAAGCGCGTGACTTTTTGGCACAAAACAAGGAAGTAAAAACTGTTTTCCCCTTCCCACCCCTAGTTTGCATATGCAAATTAGGGGTCGGATTCAGTTGGGTATTCGGCCGAATCTTTCAAGAAGGATTTGGAGGTTCGGCCGAATCCAAAATAGTGGATTTTGTGCATCCCTATATGGAACCATAATGCAGGAATTAGTTAAAGCATTGATATTTTTAATTTTTCATATTTTCTATCCCTCTTTTTTTTTTTTTTTTTTTTAATGTCCTCGATAAATGTGACATACACCCTCTCTGGGATAATTTAACATAAAATTTCCAGAATTTTCTTTATACTTCTTGTCAAAACTGATCATTATCATGCATTACGGGAGTACCCTCTGTGGCGGCGGCAGAAGTTTTACATTACGGCTGCAGGGAGATACCATCTCCTGACACATCTCTGTTCTATTGCTCCTGTCACACGGGGCAGAATAGGGAAGAGACAGAAGATGCTTCCTGCTTCAGTAAAATAGGATTGTGCAATCAGGCCTGTCCCTTGCTCAGGTCAAAGTGCAATCGTTGCAAATTCATGATGCCGGCAGTGTAAAAAATGGCAACATCTCAGAAATGTTATAGGATATGGTGTTTCTAGCTCACCTTTAAGCATTGTTTAAACTAGAAGCATTTTTCAAAAGAATCGTAAAGATATTATGCGACAGAAGAAAAAAATTGAGGCCTTTGCTTTTTACCGGTATGGGAACCGTTATCCGGTAACCTGTTATCCAGAGAGCTCCCAATTACGGAAAGGCCGTCTCCCATAGACTCAATTTTATCCAGGTTTTTAAAAATTATTTCCTTTTTCTGTGTAATAATAAAACAGTAGCTTGTACTTGATCCCAACTAAGATATAATTAATCCTTATTGGAAGCAAAACCAGCCGATTAGGTTAATGTAATATATACTTTATTTTATAGTAGAAGGAACAGTAACAACAAAAAGTCTTTTAAAGTAATGAAAATATAATGCATGGTTACCCTGCTTCAGGAACACTACTATAGTTCATATAAACAAGCTGCTGAGTAGCCATGGTGGAAACTGAAAAGAAAGCTATATGGTAAAGGTTAAATAGTGGATAACAGATAACACCATTATGTTTTACAGAGCTTATCTGCGGTTTAACCTGAGCCTTTTCTCCTTTGAATGGCTGCCCCCATTGCTACACAGCAACTTATTTATATGAACAATAGTAGTGTTTCTGAAGCAAACACATCAGTTTTACCAGTGCAGGGTAACACTCAATTATATTTATATTGCTTTAATACACTTTAATTTTGATGTTATTGTTCCTTTAAGATATAAAGATTCCAATTACAGAAAGATCAGTTATATAGTCAGTTTGATATTTAACTTTAGCAAGAGATTTACATTCTTTAGCATAGAATTGATATTCTGTAGTCAAAACAGACTTGAAGGGCAGATTTATTATGGAACATAACCAAGGTCTTATGAAATCTGACTCACTTCTGTCTTCCACATCGTTATTCCAAATATCAGGGCCGGGATAGAAAGGCAAAACTTGACGTGTAAATACATAAAAATGTTTATTACCCTCATCTGCAGAAAATCTGAGGCAACAGGTTTATGATGCAAGGTCAAGAGCAACAATACACTGTAGCTGCACACAACAGGATTCTTACTTCGATCACAAAAAGTGTTAAACCACTATGATTGCGGATACAGAAATGTCCTGTAATATAAAAATGAGAAGTTGGGGTCTCATGCTGTCACATATCACAATGAATCTGATATTAAACTTTACAAGTCGGACACCTTCCTGTGAATGCAAAAAAAAAATCAGGCCCCTGGAATGTTGACCAAGTGTTAAGAGCTTTCCATTTGCAAGTGACCATTCACTAAAGCTTTTCAAAGTACAGTGCATCGTTTATAGAGAAGAGACACCACCTTTAAGAGAATGAGAAAGTGGCACAACATCCAAAAGGATATAAACAGATAAGATTTTTTTTTTTTTTAATTATTATTCCCAATGCAGTAGTTTTAGTCCCTGAACATCTCTATTCTAACTGAATGTGTGCTCATTTGAAGGTGACGGTCCACTGTTTGACACATGCATCATGGGATACTGTAGCCAACGTGTGTTCATCCAACCAGGCCAAGCTGCTCACATGGTGTAGCCTATGGGCATCTAGAAAAATGAAACCGTGAAATTCATAAATACAGATATTTCGGAGAGGGAAAAAAGCAATATTTAGTTAAGAAGCAATAGTTCATTAAAGGGCACCTACTGCAAAATAAAAGGTTACCCCCGACCAAAGGTGCGGGCTGATAAGAGCCCACATTCGGGTTGGGGATAACAGTACTTTAAAAGAAAAAAAAAATGCCCCCCACGGGGTAGCTTGTACTTGATCCCAACTAAGAAAAATTAATCCTAGCAAACTAGCCGCCATGACAGTGGAAGCCAATGCGCATTAAGAAAAGCGGCCACAATTTCGGGGCCGCTTTTCTTAATGCTCATGTCCTTCCACTGTCATGGCGGCTAGTTTGCTAGCACCAGATTTTTTTTTTTTGATGTAACGTGCGCATAATGCACATGCGTTTCCACGTCATGGCGGCACCAGCAGGGGGGGCATTTTTTTTTTTCTTTTAAAAAAGTACTGTTATCCCCAACCAGAATGTGGGCTCTATCAGCCCACACATTTGGTGGGGGATAACATTTTTGTTTGCAATAGGTGCCCTTTAAGAACCATTAAGTAAAAAAGGGAACAGAATATGGAGGATCACATCTTAACCTATATATAGCAAAATACCAAACTGCTCCCTCATTATATACATTCTTATAAAACATTAACTATACTACAGTTATAAGTACAGGTATAGGACTGGTTATCCATAATGCTTGGGATCAGATAAGGGATAATTTTGTACTCTGGATCACTGTGCCTTAAAGTCTACTAAAAAAAAAAAAAAAAGTAATTTAAACGTTAACTAAAACCAATAGGATTGCCCCCAATAAGAAGTAATATTTTAGTTAGAAAGGTACTTTTTTTGTTATTACAGAGAAATATATTAAATTTAAAAACGTTAAATATTTGGTTTAAATTAAGGGGCAGATTTACTAAATTCACATGAGTGATTCGAAAATATTTGATCGAATTTTTTTAAAATGCAAAATTTTCCCTATTCGATCGAATTGTGCTAAAATGCAGGATTCTGTTTGGGATTCGTAAACACAACACGTATGTACATAACATATGTAAATTATGGTTAAGAAGGGAAATCACATGATTTTCTTTACAAAACACCCACTTTTTCCTTTCCTGGCTCTTATTTGCAAATTAGGAGTCCGACTTGGTTCAGTATTCGGCCGAATTTTTAACCAAGGATTCAGCCGGATCCCAAACAGTAGATTTTGTACATCCTTTGTAAATATTCACTAACTGACCTTCAACTTGGCTACTCCTAGGAGTGTCCAGCCCCATAGCTTGGTATAGATGAAGTTTAAAAAAAAAAAAAATTACCTGGCATTTTGATTCTAGTATCTGGATCGCTCAAGGTCCAAACATACACCATCATATCCATTCCGCTACTGGCAAAGTGTTCATTGTCAGGTGACCAGGCCACGGAAAGAGCTTTGGCATGGTGTCCGTAGTAGCTGTTTTGCTCCTAGAACCAATAATGAAAAAAAAAAAAAAAAAGAGTCAGTTAAATTCTCTCAACACAATGGATGTTTTCTGCAGTGTGTGTTCTGTAATATTAGGGGTATGGGACTCCTCTGTTGCACAGGCTGCGAGTTTTTGTGGCTAGGAGGATGCACCTGCCACACAGCCTGTATAACAGTCAATTCATATCACATGACATAGTAAAAGTCTACACAACCTGCACCAATGAAAACAAACACCCAGAAAACCTTAGGTTTATTATAACCACGTTGTGTGCATGCCAGTAAACAATATCCCACTCGTCTGGATTGCAAGAGAGTCAAGGCTGCAGATTGATAAGATGCTTCATGCGTTAATGTAATAACAGGTAAGTTTGTTCCAGTTCTAGTAATCCAGATCATCAAAGGGTGCTTTAAAATAGCAAATGTTACCACTTGCTGCGTGTTCTTTGGCCTGGAGCAATATTTGCCCCCGATAAAGCATTACACCCTTACAGCATTACAGAGTAAAATAACTGCTAGTTTTAAAGGGGTGGTTACCTTTAAAGGAATTTAAGAAAAGAAATTAAAAGGAACAGTAACACCAAATAATGAAAGTGTTTTAAAGTAAAAGAAAATATCATGTAGTGTTGCCCTGCACTGTTAAAACTGATCTGTTTGCTTCAGAAACACTACTGTAGTTCATATGAACAAGCTGCTAAGTAGCAATGGCGGAAATTGAAAATTGGCTATATGGCACAGGATAAGTAATGGATAACAGATAACATTATGTTCTTTGCTTTTCTCACACGTGAGAGGCACATGGTAAGAGAGTTGCTTGTAAGGAAATTCATGTAGTCATAAAGCCATAAGGCTATTCCGGCAGGACCGATAACGGTCAAGTATACATGGGAACAAATATTCTTACCGAATATCCATCTGCTACACTGAAGACTGTAACAACTTTGTTAGCATCCGTAACTGCAAGGAAGGCGCCATCATGGGAATAGGCGAGGTCAGTCACTGCACCTTTTGCAGGTAAGGTCTTGCCTTCATCTTTCAAAGAATTCCCTTGAATCACATACAGGTGAACTTTCCCATCCTTCAAAGAAAATATTAAGAGATGTCACAGGTTAAAGGGACTAACAAGCTACCCAAACTTTAGATATTTTGTTAATTAAAACAAAAAGCAAAAAAAAAAAAAAAAAAAAGTTATACTTTGTACTTAAAATTAGGTCTATTACTCTGGCACACCCTAAAAGGGAGACCTAGCAGAAGGCCACCGAGGAGTTCAATCATGTGACTGTGGGACACAGCACCATATATTTGTTTGCTTTAGTCTATTAAAGGAGAACTTAATTATAATCACCGGGCGGGGGGTGCCAAATTGTTAGGCACCCTTAATGATTAGTTCTGTTGTAAGCAGGAAGTAAGCTGCAGGTGAAATATATAATGAAGCAATAGAATTCTTAATGAATCAGATGAAAATTGAGAGTAGGACTGGCCAGATATGGGATGACTTTGACATAGTTGGCCAGCTTAAATATATTGCAATATATGGACAAACAATCCCTGTTTTGTTTAAAGGGGAAGGTATTTTTTAGTAGTTTAAGGCACAAAATGTCTCAGCTTCCTAAATATATTGATAATGGGTCGAGTGCAGAGGACCTCTTGTATTTGTCTATATGAATTTTGTGGTCACAGCCTAATGTTTTTAGAATTAGTGGTGAGCACAACTTTCCCTTGTTTGTATTTCTGTAGAAACTAATTTGCCGCCATCTTCTTCCTATCCTCTTCTTTTCTCCAGGGAGGTGCAGTGCAGTAGAGTGAAAAATGGGCTATTTGCATCCAAGTATGTCTTTAACTCTACTGCACGTCCCTGTGCGAACAAGAACAAAATAAAAAAGAAAAATATGGAAGAACATAAGAACATGGCTACAATGGGCTTCAGTCCCAGCAAACGGGTGCACAGGCCTGAGGTAATAAGGTAAGCAATTATAATCACTGGGGTTTGCAGAACATTTTAGCATCCTCCAGTGATTATACCATGGCTACATCTTTAAAGTAATGGAGGGTAAATCATCTAGTGATGCAGACGATTGGTATTTGTATGAGAGCGAGACAGCATGAAACACTTATTTTCTGGGTTTTTTTGCCGAGTTACCTAGCTTATGGAGACTGCTTAGCAGAAAAAGGAGATGAGGGACTTTGTTTTTAGGGTAGATGATACTGCCAACTTGAGTGAAAGAAGGTTTAATTTAAGCATGACAAAAGACTGAACAGAAACTGGGAGAAAAGAAACACTTACCGCTCCACCAACAGCAACTGTGCCAGAGCCCTTGTGAATTGCTACAGCCTCTGGTTCATAGTCCAAGGAGTCAACGGTAAAAACCTTTTTCTTGTCTTTCAGCAGAACAATCTAAAAAAAAATGCAATATGCATCAGCACGACATATGTTTCTTGCTAAACTATCGTATTTAAATAGTAAAAATGTCTATTCTGTATCCTTCCAGAATCATGTTGCTAAAATGTTAAAATCTGGACACGGTTTGGATAAAAGAAAAAAAAAATCGACAGAAGTGGAAATAGAGATTTGTGAATATGGCGGGAAGCCGAAAAATATATGCACTTTTCTCTTTATCACTACTTTTGTGATTTACCCCCATAGAGTTGTAGCAGCAAGCGCACTCTTACAATGTCAACATGTACAGTTTTGGCATAAAACTACATTACATGGACTGTATCTTGACAAGCTATATGGTTTTCTAATTGTGTTGTTCTTGGTCGTCGGGCGAAGTAGAACTTTATGAAATAAAATGGCTGGATTGGTTCATACACATTTATTTCCATTGGCCATTTGCACAACTGTACGCAGAACACAAACGCAGGAAAGTGCATTTCTACTTACCTGGCCAATGCATACAGTCACAACGTATCCACCAGAGCCAACAGCAACACATTTAGGTTGAACGTCCATTTTAACAGATTCTGAGGAACTAAAGAAAAGATCAGCTCAGTCAGACAATGCAATTTAATTATCCATGAACCAAAAAATGTACAGACAATGAGTGTTCTTGACACCAACAGGTTTGTTTATATACCTTATATTAAAAGTCACGAGAAGTTCCTTGGGCACAAGAAAGCACCAGTAAAAGGCAACAGTGAAAAGCCCCGAATTATTTAGTGAATAAAGTACCCCCTCTTGTAAAATATAAGGATATTATAAAGTTACTGAGGCGTGCCATGACCATATAAAACCACGAGGCGGATTCTAATATCCTCATATTTGGCAACAGGGGGTACTTTATTTATTATAATACACAAGTTTCAGTGAGTCATGTGACAGAAAGGACATCACCAATCTCCGATTATAACCAATGACATCACTAAGCACCGTTTATAAAGGATATAATTTACAGGATATACTTGGCTCTTGTGTATTATACCATTATAAATGTTGCTTAGCGAGGTAATTGATTAGAACTGGTGCTTAGTGCTGCAATGCGTCACTCGACTCCGTGCTTGTGTTAAATAATGTACTCCTGAGGATATATTAGAAGCCAGGCTATATTTTGTTGCAGTACTTCAACAAAGGAATGTGACCTCTGCTGTGTATGCCAGGGATGGACTTTTTTTTTTTTGTACTTGAGCCAACTAATCCCCCTTCCCTTTCAGGTACATCAGAAACACACCTGTAATCTTTACTGATCAGACTGGTGTAGCGCAAAGTATCATCCATGCTGCAAGTGATTAGCTGATTGGAGCTGTCCAGATCCATGCTAGAAACTTGGTTGGTATGGCCTTTACCAGCGAATGTGTCGTTCTCACCGGTCTCAGCATCCCAATAATGTATATTGTACTATTAAGGAAGACGTCCTTTTGTTTGTGAATAGAACTTAAGTAATGGTCGGATAATGTTTCAACTGACACTAATGGAAGATGGATAAACAGCAGTAATTCAAGATTTCCTTTTACCTCTGTAATAATACAATTGAACTTGATCCCAACTAAGATACCATTCATCCTTATTGGAGGCAAAATAATTCTGTTGGGTTTAATTCAAGTTTACATAAATGTTTTAGTAGATTTAAGGTATGGATATCAATACAGGAATCCATATAGAAAGACCCCTTATCCGCAGAGCTGTGGAGTCATGGAGTCGGAAGCAATTTTGGGTATCTGGAGTTGGAGTCGCCAAAAAATGTACTACATGAAAATAATAAAGTCCGATTTAACAACTTCTGTGAACGAGAATATGGCAGAAGCAATTCTGTTTCCAAGAACAATACTTTAGTCAATTTTGGATTGTATTTTAACAGCTATTATACATCTATATGCCAGGTTCAGTTAATACAGAAGTTGTTTTGGTTTTACAATTGTTTTACGTTGTCCAAATTGCTTTTGGTTTATGTAGTTTAACCGATTTTGGTTTAGAATTAGCAAATGGTGTGGATTATATTTTTTGAGCTTTGGCAGTGATGAAATGCCTTGTATGCGGTGTACTTAACTTCTTTCAATCAACATGGAAAATTACATTAGTATATTAAAGGAACAGTAAAATGAAAGCAGTTTGAAGTAATTAACATATACTGTTAGCATACACTGGTAAAAGCTTTGTGTTTGCTACAGAAAGACTACTATAGTTTATATAAATAAGCATTAGTGTAGCCATGGGGGCAGCCATTTAAACTGGAAAAAAAGGTACAGATTACATAGCACATAACAGATAAGCCCTGTCCAATACAATGGTGTTTTATCTGTTATCTGCTATGTAACCTGTGCCTTTTCTCCAGCTTGAATGGCTGCCCCTATGGCTACTTGGCAGCTTGTTTATATAAACTACAGTAGTATTTCGGAAGCAAACATGCCAGCTTTACCAGTGCAGGGCAACAGTACATTATATTTTAAATTACTTTCATGCACTTTTCAGTTTTTGGGGTTACTGATCCTTAAAGAACAGAAGAGTCGGAGTTGAAATATTTATGTACCCACTCCACAGCCCTGCTTATCTGGAGAACCCCAGGTCTGAGCATTCTGGATATTGGCTTCCATACTTGTATAAAGTGTATTTAAAAAAAATGAAAACCCCCTTTGCCTTTGGGAACAAATATAAGCCTTTTTCAAATTGCAATCAATTATTTTTTATGAGCTGGTTTTCAGTTGCGCTTCAGTTTTGAGTGGAACGCAATCGGTTCCCCCACATACTTGCTCTTTCAGCAGCGAGTAAAACCTTCATGGCCCGTGGCCGTCTCTGCTGTTTGGCTCGCCTGCCTCTTTTGCAATTCCTGCCTGCCTACCAATGAGGAACGACCAGGCAGTCTTATTTGCAGACCATCACCGTCACTCCCACCGTTGCTTGACGGCCTACTCGTTTTTCATTGGTAGGCTTGGAAGAATAGCAAAAGAGGCAGATGGGCCAAACAGCAGAGACGGACATGGGCCATGAAGCTTTTAGTCGCTACTGAAAAAGCAGGCATGTGGGGGAATCGATTTCGCTCCACTCAAAACTGAAGTGCAAATAAAACCGGCTCATAAGCAACAATTGCAATTTGAAAAGGCTTATATTCGTTCCCCAAAAGCAAAGGGGGATTTTAATTTTTGACCATACATTCCCTTTAAATTTTAACCAACCTTCCAGCTCAGTGTTCCTCCACTTTTTTTTTTTTCTATGCACATTTTCAATTTTACGAAACTGGTTTGGAAAGCACTGTAAAAAGTTAACACACTAAAAGATCAGAAGGAAGTTATTAAAACTGGAGAAAGTGAAACAAAAGCTCATGTTTGTAATGTACGAGTCATACACCTTATAACATATGTAGTTAGGCTAGAAATGAAAATACAAATTACTGAAAGTAATACATGAAAACTAAAAGGACTCTAGGAAACCACACTCCCACAATCATTTATGCAATTACCAAAACCAGAATCAGAAGGGAACTCCCTTTATGTAAGTAATTAGCTGGCAGAAAAAAGGATATTGATGTGTCCATCGTGGCTTCCTGTATAAATGGTGGATCGGCCATCACTATTATTTACAGTCATACACTGTATTGACTTGTTGTGTCCCTGCAAACAGAAAATCAATGATCACACAAAAAAAATCAACAAAAGGCGAGTAGGTGAGCAGGTATATTTCAAGGAAACACGTGGAAGTTTTTAGAATCCTGTAGCAAATAAATCACTTTATCTGAAAATAGATTAAGATTTATCAGACTTGTTGAAAATGAATAGTAAAATGCAATTTGTCCCAATCAAGGTTTTATGCACCCGATGAGATTTTTTTTTTTTTATAGATACAAGCTTTTTTTTGTAAAAATGCCAGATATTAAAATAAAAAAAAAAAAAGTCTAGTAAATGTTCTTCCCAAGTAATAAAGACAGAGTTCAGAATTTTTTTTACGACTTGCTTTATAAGCTTTGGAAAATCTATATAAATTATTTTTTTTACCCTCGATCAATTATGTGATACGTAAGGGCGATTGTGTATGACTTTTGTTAAAGGAACAGTAACAACAACAACAAAAAAAAAACCAAGTGTTTTAAAGTAATGAAAATATCATGTAGTGTTGCCCTTTATTGGTAAAACTGATGTTTGCTTCAGAAACACTACTATAGTTCATATAAAAAAAGCTGCTGTGTAGCAATAGCGGAAATTGAAAAAGGGCACAGGTTAAATAGTGGATAACAAATAACACCATTATGTTCTACAAGGTTTATATCCTGTGTAACCTTGGCTGTCCCCATTGCTACACAGCAACTTATTTATAGAACAACAGTAGTGTTTCTGAAGCAAACACAGCAGTTTTACCAGTGCAGGGCAACACTACATTATATATAATTTTTTTTTGTTTTAAAACAATTAATTTTTTTGATGTTACTGTTAATGAGTAATGAAGGATATTGCCACATAGCAGATGCTTAATTTTAAATATATTGCTTAGAAATGTCAAGGAATTATTTAAACACTTATTTTATAAATATGAAAGGGTCCTAATTCGAATAGTCGCCACCTAAAACCTGCCGGGTTCATGTACAAGTCAATGGCAGAGGACTGTTGAGCCATTTGAAGATTTTAATAGCCGCCTTGACATTCAAGTTTTTGTTTTTTTTCCAGGAGAAAAACTCTGATTTATAGGAATCGATCAAATATTAGACATTCAAATTTTTTTCTTAAATAACTTCCCAGTCGAATTGTGACTATATTCAAACAAAAAAATTCACTTGAATTAGAAATTTATTAAATGGGCCTCTGTGCAAAAAAAAAAAAATGTTGATGTATAGGGGGCATTATACAAGACGTAAACCCTCAAAAAAAATGCTTGTAAAATGTTGTTTTTGCCATTCACATTATTTTCTTTGCTCTAGTTCACATTATAAATAATATGCTAACCTAACAAATTTCAAATTGCGCCATCCATATCTTAAGAAAAGGAAATGCCTGTTGATGTTACCCGGCTTTGAAAACGAAGTTGGTGAGCAGAATTACCGGCAGTTCATGGTTATCTCCTAAACATATCACACTACGGGGCAAATTCACTAAAGCTCAGAAATGCACTAGCGACAGCTTCCTCACCGTCGTTCTCCAGGCAAATTTTCTCCAGCGCTACGCAAATTCACCAAGATGTGAATTTGCGCTCGGGGTGTCGAACGGTAGCGAAGTAGCGCTACCGTTCCTTCGCCAGGCAATGCGCATTTACGCTAGCGATGCCTTATTTGCATGCGGCCCGAATTTCAAAGTATAATAGAAGTATATGTTACAGCCACTACATTCCACTACACAAGCCCAGGAAACCTTTAATAAATAAAATAAAGTTGTCCTATTGCCCTAAACATGTGCCCCCTGTATAGTTGTGTTGCCATATGTTAGGAAATGTAGGGGGGGAAAGAGGGTAACCCCAAAAAAAAATTTCACTATTTGTCAGACTATCACCCTACAAAAGGTAAAAGACACCAGCATTTTTTGGGACTTAGGAGTTTGAAAAATAAAACTTGAAATTTTTTCTATCTATTGTATTGAACTTCGCCAGGTCTGACCTGATAAAGTAACGTCTAGCGCAAGAGGTAACATTCAGAAAAATGTTCATCTTAGTGAATTTGCGTAGTTACATCCCTTCGTCAGTGCACAACTTCGCCTGGTATAAGGGTGCGAAGTTGCGCAAGTCTATCTACTTTGCTAGAGAATTTTCGCCAGAGACACTGTTAGCGAATCGGCATAGTTGAGAATTGACATCACGCAGACGAATTAGCGCTAGCGTTGGACGCTTCGTGCTTTAGTGAATTTGCACCAATGTTTCTCATCTTGGAAATTAATTCTAGTCCAGGCGATTAAAAATTAGGATCCAGACAAATATTTCATGAAGGATTTGGGGATTCAGTGCATCCCTAAATTTAAAAAAAAAGCAGCCTTTTCAGATAACATAATTCTTATGGCACAAGTATTCTTACATTTTGATAATGACTGAATAATATACCCATTGAGGCCAATATTTACAGAACTCAAAACACAAATGAACGAAATCAAGACCCCAGAATAAATATAGGTTTCAGAGACTGAATACACAGAGGTCTAGAAACGAATGAAGAGAGTTAACCGGCTATACAAGATACAATTGGAGGATTATCCAGCCAGTAGAAATTCTGCTTTATTTACTGTACCTTAATTACACGTAATGGTCTAGCAGGATTATTTTTATCCAGATAATTGATGTAACCAGAAAGTGAAACAGACAGCAGGTAATCCTTTTGCCACAAACAGCCCAACTGCTGGTCCATTACATCTGAACCAAGATTAAATGTAGTAACTGCAGAATTAGCAGCGACATCCCAGATCTTTGCGGTTTTGTCGCCAGATGCAGAAAGCAGTTGGGTTCCATCAGGGCTCCAGCTAACCTGCAATATAAAGAGTACACAGAGCTGGTCAGGACCATTTTACAAACATTTCTGGGGAAAACAAAGATGGTTTAAGTTAAGATGATATTCATTCAAGTAGGAAACCACATGAAAAGTGCAAACATATTTCAGAGCTTTTGGATAAGGGGTTTCCAGAGAATAGTTCCCATAACTGTAGTAATGCCGAACAAACATTTGCACAGCTGCAGATGGAGTCAATTTTATCCAAACATTTGGGGGCAAATTTACTATTATTCCACAAAAAAAATTCATTTCTATTCGCCATTCGATTAGCATTCGATTTTTGAATAGTTCTAGGCTACCTTTTATTTGATATTCGATCATTCGACGATCGAATACAAATTTATTCAGTCATACAAATTTATTCAGGATAAATCATTTGATCATTCGAATGATTCGCACGATTCGAACGATCGAAGACTTCGATCGTACGAATCCTATTCGATCAGGACTTTGCCTCAGAAGCCTATGGGAGCGCTCCCATAGGCTTCTATTGCAATTCGGTAGGTCCAATCTGCCGATGTAGGCAATCGAAGAAACTGTAAAAATAAAATCCTTCGCTGGTCGAATGATCGAATATTCGTCCATTCGAATGTATTCGATCGTTCAACCATTCCCTATTCGATGATCGAATATGCCAAAATTCACATATTCGACCAAACGAATAAATTCTACATTCGAAATTCGATCAAATTCGTTCGAACTTCGAATCCTTCACGTGAATATAGTAAATCGGCCCCTTGGTTTAGGTAGATCGCCACTTGACTCAATTATTGTTAACTCAATTAAAGTTAACTTTTAGTAGGTTATAGAATGGCTAATTGTAAGCAACTTTTCAGTTGCCCTCTTTCCAGCTTTCAAAAGGGAGTCACTGACCCCATCTAAAAAACAAATTCTCTGTAAGGCTACAAATGTATTGTTATTGCTACTTTTTATTACTCATCTTTCTATTCAGGCCTCTCCTACTCATATTCCAGTCTCTTATTCTCTTTATGATTGCTAGGGTAATTTGGAACCTAGCAACCAGACTGATGTAATTGCAAGCTGGAGTACTGCTGAATAAAAAGCTAAATGACTCAAAAACCACAAGTAAAAAATGAAAAACAATAGCAAATGGTCTTAGAATATCAATCTTTACAACATTCTTCCAAACACTTCAGTTCAGTTGTTTTTAGATTGTTCACCATAAATAAAGGCTTTTTTCTTTTACTTTCCATTATTTATATTTTTTTCCCCAAAAAGTTGAAAGTCCAGTCTTTGGTGTTGGAGTCTGGCAGTTCAGTAATTCAAGTGCAGATTATGAACAGTTACAATTCTGCAACATTTAGTTGATCCATTTCTCAGCAGCATCTCTGGAGTATTAGCAACTATTGTATCAGTTCTAACAGCTGCCTGTAATGTAACTCAGAAATTCTGCTCAGCAGGGACAAACATAAGAAATGTATCCATTAAATGTATCAATTTAGAACAGTTTTACAGAATCGGTGACCCCCCCTCCCAGAGCTGCTTTAGAAGGTGAAAATTACACTTTACACTTCAATATAGGAAAAATGGTCACAAATAGAAAGTAATTGGAAAAAGTTATTTCTGTTGATCTATCTGAAGGTGAACAACCCTTTTAAAGGACACTTAGGGGCAGATTTACTAAGGGTCGAGTTTCGAATATAAAAATTTTTTCGTAATTCAACCATTGAATTTTTTTTAAAGTGTATTTTCGATCGAAAATTGACTTTTAGTTCCAATAGGTCCATTTTTGGTTGAATAAAGATTTTTGAATTGTTCTAATGCAGGGGTAGGGAACCTATGGCTCGGGAGCCAGATGTGGCTCTTTTGATGGCTACATCTGGCTCTCTGCCAAATCTTTAATAAAAATAACGGGTGGCGTGGCCTGCGCTCTGCGGATAGAATGACTAGAAAGAAGGTGCCAGAAAAGAAGACATGAAAAATATTATGAAGAACAGTGATATTTCAAATGAGTGATATTTCAAAAATGATTTGCAGGTGTCATATATGTCATATATAATCTGATGAGGAGAAATACAGTGAAATGGTGATATTGGAACATTTGCAACTGAATGATTTTTGGTTGTCCTTCACAATAAAAAACAATTGCGACCACCTGCAAATCATTTGAAACATCACTCATTTGAAATATCACTGTTCTTCATAATTTTTTTTCATGTCTTCTTTTCTGGAATTTCTGGCATTTGACAGATTTAAATACAAAAAAGGGGGTTGTGGATGCACTCCTAGGGCTAAGTTAAGTATACAAGTATAATGGAAGTGCTACTGACTTGGCCATTTAATCAGTGCACATTCTCTGATTCCCTGTCTGAGTAATCCAGTCTAAATGCAAGTGCATATGTTTACAAAAACAAGGGTTTTTAGTTACAAAATTATTATATATAAATAAGGGTGTAAATATGAGACAACCCCCTTTTTTGTATTTGAAATTTAGCTGTTGAAGCTGTGGCTGAGCTTCATGTGGAGCACCCTCATACCCCCCTTTTTATTAATGGTGGTCCTATGTTTTTAATTGCAACATCTGCAGGTAATACCTTTTACACTTATGTATATTTATAACAGTTTGTTTTTTTTACTAATACTTTCTCATATTTACACTCATTTATATTCACATTTACACTTGCACGTATTATACACATATTTTAAAATGTGCACTTTTACACATAGCTTTACTTAGCCTTCACTTTTTTCATTATTCCATTGTTTCTTTAAAAAATGGCCGTTGGTTTGGGCAATCTCTCTCTCTTAAAAGCCACTAGTCAGTGGCGGGGGAGGATTTAGCCCTCAGACAAACCAAGGCTCAGGACACATCTACTTCAATGTTACTATGCAGAGGGGTACTAAACCTTTTTTACTATGACCAGAGGTAAACAAGTTAGGGAACACCGTATGGAGTTTACCTTGACGTGGTATGGTGGCTTGTCAACTTTATGATCATAATTTTGTAACTAAAAACCCTTGTTTTTGTAAACATATGCACTTGAATTTAGACTGAATTACTCAGACAGGGAATCAGAGAATGTGCACTGATTAAATGGCCAAGTCAGTAGCACTTCCGTTATACTTGTATACTTTACTTAGCCCTAGGAGTGCATCCACAACCCCCTTTTTTGTATTTGACAGATTTCCCCAACATGTTACCATGAGACTGTATATTGGGCTTTTGCATTATGTCTTGTGAGTAAGTGGATTGAGCAACAAAAGTGGCATTTGGTGACTGGATTGGGGGAGTACATATATAGATATTGTCTAATGCAAGATTATCCCATTATCCATGGGTGAAGGGAACTTACTTTACATCAACCACAGACTGCAACGTTAGCTTAAAATTCCCCTTGTATCACCAGCAACATTGCTGTGGTCTGTTAGAAACACATATTGTCTTGTGTGAGTCTTGTGTGAGTTTGACCCACATCTCACATATAAAGCACATCAAGACCAACCTACGATCACGTTTAACGGATGGAAGTCTCAACGCCTGCATGAAACTTAACCTCACCACGTATCAACCAGACTACAAAGCCATCAGCAAAACCATGCAGCACCAGAAGTCGCATTAATGGTAAGAAGTACTATTCATCACTGGTTAGCAACAGCATAACAACATTATTAGAAAGAATTCAGAGACTTATTGTACTTTAAAAGTGTTGCACACATTTACTTTTATTTAGTTTTAAACATATTGTATGGCTCTCATGGAATTTACAATTTAAAATATGTGGTGTTTATGGCTCTCTCAGCCAAAAAGGTTCCCGACCCCTGTTCTAATGCATCGTTTGATTCGAATGATTTTGTTAAAAAAAAATATTTTGATTTTCAAAAAATTTCAAAAACACTCCTTAAAGGTTCTAGGAGGTCCCCCATAGGCTAAAATAGCAATTTGGCAGCTTTAAGATGGTGACGTGTCGAATTAGAATTTTTTAAAAAGAGACAGAAACTTGATTTTCGAATGGTTGAATTTTTAAATTAGATTAAAAAAATTTTTCAAATCGAATTTTGGCCTATTCAATAGTCGAAGTAGCCAAAAATTACTTTGAAATTCGAATTTTCACTTCGACCCTTAGGGGCAGATTTACTAAATTCACATGTATTCACATGAAGGATTCGAATAGTCGATCGAATTTTCAAAAAGATTCGAATTTCGAATATGCAAATTCGACCATCGAATATTCGAATGATTTGAATATTCAAATTAAATTTTATTCGAATATTCCAAAAATTCGATGGTCAAATACTTCCCCTTTAAATTAAAATTCGATCCCCTAGTTCCCCAGATTAAACCTACCGAAATGGGGATCATTCCAGGAGATCGAATAGGAAAAATTCGATCGATCGTTTAAAAATCGTTCGGAAATTCGAATCGAATTTGAGCGAATTTCTCTTTTCGATCATTCGATAATTCCCCACTATTCCCTGGTTGAATTTCGAATTTTTTTGCCATTCGAAATTCGACCCTTAGTAAATCTGCACCCTTAGTAAATGAGCCCCCTTGTAATGTGAGGCATTAAGAGAAGTGTGGCTATATATGGAAAAATAAGTACCGCATAAATTCCACCATCATGTGCTTTACTTCCTCCAAGACTGCAGACCTTTTCTCCGGTTTTACCATCATAAAGGAAAATCTAAAATAAAACAAAAAAGGTTAAGCAAGAGAGGTCAGGAATGCTAGGATTTCCAAACATGGCAATGGGAAATCATTTAAAAACAAAACAAACTTTTGCATGTCTAGAGCTAGTCCCAGCTTTAACCCCAGCACTCGGATAATAAATTGTACTGGTGCCATACTTATTCCCACTGGTTACAGGGGAGAGAGTGACCTATGACAGTTCTACATATTCCAGTCATTTTGCTGCCCCAGAGAAAGTTCAGGGTAATTTTACATAGTTTTCCAACATGACAGTACCACATATTCAGTCTTTCTGTTTGTTATTTCTACTTACTTGCCCGTCAGCACCAGCAGAGGCAAGTTTGCTTCCATCTGGAGAGAATCGGACACAATTTACAAAGCGACTGTGATCCTGTTAAAAGAAATGAAATAAATTAACATAATGTTTACTTGGTGGGGTCGCAGGGGTCATTCAATACAAAATCACACAAGATGTATAGGGAAATTAAAACATTATTACAAATACTTTGCTTAAAAAAAATTAAGGGTTGAATTCTCCTTTAAACTTGCCAAATTGCAGTTTAAGTCAATGGGAGATGTCCAGGGATCAGTAATATTTGCACACATGAATTCTAAAATTCCATCCTTGATAAATGTGCCTCCAAGAGTTGCCTTACACCATAAGATGCATGGGTGGCACCTTTCTCTCCCTGTAACTAAAGCCGGCTCCATATGAAGCCCAATTGCTTTACTTAAAGGAAAACTATACCCCGAAAATGACAGTATAGAAAAAATCAGATGGCACTCACTCCAGCATATGTGCAAAAAACTTAAGTGGTTTATTCGGATCTCCACACAACGTTTCGGAGGTACAACCTCCTTTATCAAGTGCACAAATTCAGTGGTGAAACAGCGCAGGGGTCCAAATAACAGACGCCGAATTTTCATCAGTACCTAGCAAATAAATTCGCCCATCACTGCAAGGCACCAAATCAGCAATAAGAACCCAGCATACATTTGTTAGGTATTGTTTTGCTCTTCGCTTTCTTTATTCTGTCTCCAGCTATAAAACTACATTAAAGGAAAACTATACCCCGAAAATGAATACTTGAGCAACAGTTTATATCAAATTAAGTGGCATATTAAAGAATCTTACCTACCTGGAATATATATTTAAGTAAATATTGCCCTTTTACATCTCTTGCCTTGAACCACCATTTTGTGATGGTCTGTGTGCTGCCTCAGAGATCACCTGACCAGAAATATTTCAACTCTAACTGTAAAAGGAAGAAGTGTGGAAGCAAAAGACACAACTCTGTCTGTTAATTGGCTCATGTGACCTAACTTTATAGTTTGTTTGGTATGTTTGTGTGCACCGTTGAATCATACGATCCCAGGAGGTCGTCCTTATTTTTTAAAATGGCAATTTTCTATTTATGATTACCTAGTTGCACATGCTACTAAAAAAGTGTATTATTATGAAAATGGTTTATTTACATGAAGCAGGGTTTTACATACAAGTTTTATGCAATATCTTTTTATAGAGATCTACATTGTTCGAGGGGTATAGTTTTCCTTTAATCCTGAAAGTCGGTACATCAAACAATTACTATAAAAAGACACAATAAATATAAATTCCACAATGAAAACATGATGGACATGCAGACTATATTCTGCATATCCCTCTTACGACAAATTGTTCCTCGATTTGTAAAAAAAAAAAAACTGAACATACATAGATTACAGTTTAGCAAAATGTAATTAGGAGCCAGCAGCAAGTGGAAAACTCATTATTAATGTAAAAAGGTTTGAAAACATTGAGCTTTCACTGGAGATATTGATTGCATGCACTCCCATTAGCTGGAACAGGTATGCAAAAGAAAAAAATTAAAGAAATTTTTATATATATCAATGAAATGTACTCCCTAGCTAGTTTTTTATAATCTGTGATATACTCACTATTTATTCATTATATTGCTATGTGATTATGTGAGCCAGAGTTGGTTTAAAAGTATATTGCAACATTTGGTAAGCTACCTTATGAGCTAGAAATTGGCAGGGTTACTTATAAAAATATGCTACTATACAGTCTTTGTAATGATGTTTTTAATGTTTCAATTTGTTTATATGAAACAATGTATGATGACACATTTTTTTAACACTTGACACATGTGGTTGGATACTTTGTCACAAAAAGTTTTATCCAAGGGAGGCACACACTGCCGTTTTTAAATGAGATGTATAGTTTTATTCCTGTCACTATTTGTGAATGAACTTATGCTATTCTTGCACTGAAA
>CM044431.1:24870430-24896369 GCA_024363595.1 Xenopus borealis
TATATATATATATATATACATATATATATATATACACATAGACAGCAGCTGAAAAATGATGAAATAATGACAGAATCAAAAGGACACTATACATCTAGGCTTATAGATAAAGGAAACAGTTGAATTAATTGAGTGAATGAGTGTAAAGAACTGGAACTTGACCAGCTGCAACAACAGGTTGCCCTTCCTATAAAACTCAATTATCAGATTGAATCCAAATTACTCTGAATTGAAAACTAAACGTTTGATATGTCAGCAGGCCTTTCAGTGGCAAGATCCAGTCCTAAGGAAATGGAACAGAGGCCAAGAAATACAGTAGCAACTAATTATGAACCAACTAAACATTCCTGAGCTGTAAAACGTGCAACTAATCTGCTATGTCAGTACATACACAGAGAGGAGCAAAGCACAAGGATTTGGGGCCAATTTACTAACTTTTGAATTGATTTTTTTTCCTCAAAAAAAAAAAAATCTATACAGGTATGGGACCCATTATCTGGAAACTCGTTATCCAGAATGCTCTGAATTACGGAAAGGCCGTCTCCCACAGACTCCATTTTATTCAAATAATCCAGATTTTTTAAATGATTTCCCTTTTCTCTGTAATAATAGAACAGTAGCTTGTACTTGATCCCAACTATAATTAATCCTTATTGGAAGCAAAACCAGCCTGTTGGGTTTATTTCTTGTTTACATGATTTTCTAGTAGGATCCCTTATCCAGGAAAACCCCAGGTCCCAAGCATTCTGGATAAAGTGTAAAAACCACAGAAAATTAATTACAAAAATTTGTCAAGTAAAAGTAGTCAAGGCCCAATTGAAGTCAATGAGAGCAGCACTGATCCCATTGGACCCCTTTTCTATCCATTCAGACTTTGAAGTTTTTGGTTTTCTTCACAAGCAATTCACTAGCTTTCCATATATTTTCAAGCACATAGTTCAATTTTTTTTCATTCCTACTTTTAATAATCAGATCTTTAAACAAAACAGCATTTGTGGTTTCAGAGAAAATTAGTTTATTTGCATTTTCAAAAAACCTCTGAAACCACAAAAATTCAAATGTTGATAGTACTGTAGACCTCTTAGGAGGTTACATTTTTTATTAAGGTTTTTTTTTGGTCAAAAATCACATTTAGGTAAAAAAAATAAAAATATATGAATTTTAAGTGATTAGGTGAGCCTATAAAAGATCTCATGCCTGTACAGGTATTCGATCAGGTATCCAGAAACCCATTAACCAGAAAGCTTTAAATTACAGTCTCATAGACTCCTTTTATCAAAATAATCCAAATATGAAAAATAATTTCTTTTTTCCGCTTTAATAATAAAACAATAGATTGTACTTGATCCCAAATAAGATATAATTAATGCTTATTGGACAGAAAGCCAGTCTACTGGGTTTATTTAATGTTTACATGATTTTCTAGTAGACTTAAGGTGTGCTGATTCAAATTAAATTAAAGATCCATTATCCTGAAAACCCCAGGTCCTGAACATTCTGGATAACAGGTCCCATACCTGTACATGTAAATAACGGATTAGTTCAAGAACATTTCAGTTTTATAGACTGATCACTTAGATGTCTACTAGCACAGACGTTATTAAGGGGGCTCTTCACAAAAAAAACGTTTTTCGTCATTCCCAAGTCCAGTGTGTGGATCAAGGCTAACATTACAAGAAATGACAGTACAAAAAAACAGATGAATAGAAATATGTTGGCCTGAAATTCTAACAAGTACTAACACAATGAATATTTCGTCACTATCATGTATCCTATAGCACATCTTAAAGGAAAACTATACCCAGAAAATGAATTTTTGAGCAACAGATATTTTTCATAACAAATCAAGTGACATATTAAAGAATCTTACCAACCTGGTATATATATTTAAGTAAATATTGCCCTTTTACATCTCTTGCCTTGAACTCCCATTTTTTGATGGTCTGTGTGCTGCCTCAGAGATCACCTGACCAGAAATATTTCTACTCTAACTGTAAAGGGAAGAAGTGTTGAAGCAAAAGACACAACTCTGTCTGTTAATTGGCTCATGTGACCTAACTTTATAGTTTGTTTGGTATGTTTGTGTGCACCGTTGGATCCTAGGATTCCAGGAGGCTGTCTTTATTTTTTAAAATGGCAATTTTCTATTTATGATTACCCAATGGCACATGCTACTAAAATTTGTATTATTATGAAAATGGTTTATTTACATGAAGCAGGGTTTTACATATGAGTTGTTTAAGCAATATCTGTTTATAGAGACCTACATTGATCGGGGGGTATAGTTTTCCTTTAAGACATTTTGGCAACTTACATTTTACAGGTCTAAGCGGAGAATAATAAAATCAATATATTTGCTGAACAGGAAGAAAATTGGTGGGGGGAGGGAGGCAGACTAGAAACGCATTCAAAACAGTTTGAAAATGAGAGATTTGTCCAATCCATTTATTTAGAATGTAAACACCTGAATTCATTGCTTTCACTTATAAACCAAACAGCAAAAGAGCACTGCAGTCTTACCCTGGTGGGCTAATTGCGCTCTACTGAGTAGTAGCCAGGCAAAAACACATCAGCAATACCAATTTCAACCATTAGGCCACTGTTAAAGGAACAGTAACAAAAAATAAAAAAAGTGTTTTATAGTAATAAAAATATTATGCAGTGTTGCCCTGCACTGGTAAATCTTCTGTGTTTGCTTCAAAATATATTGTTTATATAAATAAGCTGCTGTGTAGCAATGGGGGCAGCCATTCAAAGGAGAAAAGGTTCAGGTTACACAGCAGATAATCTCTGTAGAACATAATGGTGTTATCTGTTATCCACTATTTAACCTGTGCCATATAGCCTTTTACACAGCAGCTTGTTTATATGAACTATAGTAGTGTTTCTGAAGCAAACACGTCAGTTTTATCAGTGCAGAGCAACAGTACATGATATTTTCATAACTTTAAAAAAGCTAATTTTTTATTTGGTGTTACTTTTCTTTAAGCAGCAGAGCCTAATCATCATGAACAATATACACAGTTTTTTAAAATCTAGCAAGGACGGAAATAAATTGAAGTTATAAATAAAACAAAATTACTTATTTCTTCGAAGAAAATGAAAGTTCCAATGGATGGGGGGTGGCCAAATGTTAGGGGCATTACGACTCCGGGCACTTGCAAGTGAGCAATCCTCTTCCTTCTTTCTTTGTGAAGGAATGCATGCGAAATAGTAAAAAGCCAGACAACAAAAAAAAAGCAGATTTTTCGCTGTACTGCACATGTCGGCCACTGTATTCTGAAGAAGCGAGAAAGAGGATCGCTAGCAAGTGCCCCAGGCCGGTGCAGTTTTCTGCTAACAAGAGTATTGGCCCAGGGCAGTGGTCCTCAAACTTGGCCCTCCAGCTGTTAAGGAACTACAAGTCCCACAATGCATTTGCCTGACTGTGGCTGTCAGACTCCATCATTGCATTGTGGGACTTGTAGTTCCTTTAGAGCTGGAGGGCCAAGTTTGAGGACCACTGGCCCAGGCTATAAGACAAGTTATTATAATTCTTGTGGGGTTCCCTAGCATTTAAGACCCCCCAATTCTTAAAGTATCAAAAAAGGCTCACACTTACAGACATTGTAAACTTGAATTTGAAAGGCGGCCCTTCAAAGAAAGCGCAGCAGTTGTCATCGCTTCCAGTCACTAAACGGTACGGTCTTGTCTGTTTGATGTCCACAGAGTTAATGACTTTGATGTTACCAGTAATTTCCCCAACTGAGGAACCCGTGTCCCACAGAAAGACAGAGGCAAATCTATATGTGGGAAACAAAGTACATTTTTAATTTAAACAGCTCCAGTACTTGGGGAGCATTCAGGCACTGTAGGAATCCACAAGGGGCACAAAAAAAAGTAACCACATTAAAATTGTGCCTTAGGAGCACTTAATCATAGGCAGGATCTGCATCATAGGAAGTAGGTATTTAAACGAAAAACAGCCAATAGGAGAAAGTACAGAAATAAGACATAAAATAGCAAGGGAGAAAGTCTTAAAGAGGCAGCACCCTCTATAGGTTTAGACAGCAAGGTGAAAAAAAACATCATAGACCATAATAAAACCATACACAACCGATATGGAATAGTCAGTATATGACAATCCAATATCAGAGAGGAACAAAGCACATGTGTGGGGGTAGAAATAGGGTTGCCACCTTTTCTGGAAAAAAATTAGGGATGCACCGAATCCAGGATTCTGTCTTTTTCAGCAGGATTCGGCCGAATGCTTCTACCTGGCTGAACCGAATCCTAATTTGCATAGCAAATTAGGGCCAGGGAGGGAAATCACATGACTTTTTGGCACAAAACAAGAGGTAAAACATGTTTTCCCCTTCCCAAATATAATTTGCATATGGAAATTAGGGTTCTGATTCGGTTAGTCCAAATCTTTCGGGAAGGATTCGGGGGTTCGGCTGAATCCAAAATAGTGGATTTGGTGCATCCCTACAAAAAAAAAAAAAAAATACTGGCCTTCCTATATATTTACCTTTTTTCCCCTATTAATTGGGATCAACCATCATTTTTACCGGCCAAGTGGCAACCCTAGGTGAAAATGAACCATAGCCAGTTAACCCTTACTGCCACTAAATAAAGCAGTTTATTAATAGTACTGGTATGGGACCTGTTATCCAGAGCGCTCGGGACCTGGGGTTTTCCAGATAATGGATCTTTCTGTAATTTGGATTTTCACACATTGAGTCTACTAGAAAGTCAAGTAAACATGAAATAAACCCAATAGGCTGGTTTTGCTTCCAATAAGGATTCATTATATCTTAGTTGGGATTAAGTACAAGGCACTGTTTTATTATTACAGAGAAAAAGGAAATCAACTTAAAAAAATGCAGATTATTTGGATAAAATGGAGTCTATGGGAGACGGCCTTTCCGTAATTTGGAACTTTCTGGATAACGGATCCCATACCTGTACAACACATCAAAGTCAGAGTTCATGTCAATTGGCAGTCTCGTATTCAGGGTAAAAAAAAAACACATTTTAAGATCATTTGGGCTAGACCGTCCCCATATTATTGTGTCATTACACAAAGGAAACCGTGTTCTGCCCAGGTCAAAAATAATTCTAATGGGGCAGGAGAACGCTGGGTAAAATCTGGTCTGTAAGATAATATGCAAGCTGAAGAGAAAGATTCATCATTTAAAAACTGGAAGCTACAAAGAGAAACTTAAAAACCAACGCTAGATCTACTTACTTCTCCCGGCCTTCACCCACCACAGCGATCCTCTTGCTGTCCTCGGTCCAAGCTATATCTTTAATCTTTCCTGCAAATGGCTGGTACTCATATTTTAGCAAATGCTCTTTCTGGGTTGTGTCCCAGATCCTTAGCTTTCCAGAAGTGTCTAGAATGGATTGGAAAAAAATAAATAAAATAATGCAAATTGCTATAATCCCTGTGGCTAAAGGCGTAACTAGGATAACGATTGAGAATAAAGATTAAAGGAACGGTAACTAATAATAAAGTTGATGATGACTGATGTGCTTTGCCATTGCGAATAACTAGCAGTTATAAAAAATATGTATGTGGTTGGCCAATCGGCAGGACACGATCATCCAAATTAAAGTTTCCTACTATGCATAGGTCCATACCCAAGTCCAACAGGACCCGACTTGGTCATTCCACAGCAAATCAGCAACTTACTGGCCTGTGTACTGGCCCAAAACAATGGCCCATCTGATACGTTGTCTCAGAGTTTACAAAGGCCCCTGTTACATAAACATTTATCAGTCATTGATGAAATAATCTACCTCCTGATGCAATGTAGAATCCACTGGGAGCATATCGTGCAACAACAGCCTGATGGGCGTGCTCGGTGTATATATCAGCAATAGCTGGGTTCTGAAATATAAAAGTAGATTGTAAGCTCTTTTGGGCAAGGCCCTCTTCATTTCTTGTATCGGTTACCTCTGGTAATAGAATTACAATAAAACTGCAATCTCAGCAATCAACAGATTTTTTTTTCGTTGCTGGGTTAACGGACTCCCATTTCATAGTTTAAAATTGAAGAATAAAAGGTTGATAAAGAGAGAACTACCAAAAGTTAAAATACACATGGAATATCCTTTTGCTAGAATGGAGGCGTCTGTCTGACTAGGATGGCATATTATAGCTTTTTTAAACATGTTTTTTTTTTTTCTTATGTTAAAGTAGCATGCTGGTATATGAAGTTTGTTACTGGAAAATAAATATAGCCGTCACAGGCACCAAGGAAAGAGCGTAGGGCCAGTTATGATGAGATTTTGGAACTATTTGTAGCATTGGGGCAGATTTATCAAAGGTCGAGGTGAATTTTCAAATTTAAATTTCCAGCTATGTTTGTGTTCCTTGACTAGGGAATAGTCCACATTCAATATGAATTTGAAAAAATTCTAAAATTTATCACGTACAGTCTCCTTAAAAATTCGAATTTGACCGTTCGCCATCTAAAACCTGCCGAGTAGCTGTTCTGTTTTAGTCTATGGGGGACCTCCTAGAACCTATTTGCAGTCAATTGGTGGACTTTGAAAATTTTATTTTTTTTCTTTTGGAAAAACTTTGAAATCGAATAAGCTTTAAATTCGAATCGATCGTTTCGATCGAAAACAGACTGATCGAAAAAATAAATGACTTCATTTCGGTTGATATTTTTGAATTCAACTTTTTTGCACTTAGAAATTAGAGCCTTGATAAATCTGCCCCTTAGTGTAGAGAAAGAAGGGAAAGTTCTCACATTAAAGGAACAGTTCAGTATAAAAATAAAAAAAACTGGGTAAATAGATAGGCTGTGCAAAACAAAAACCGTTTCTAATATAGTTAGTTAGCCAAAAATGTAATGTATAAAGGCTGGAATGACTGGATGTCTAACAATGGCCAGAACACTAATTCCTGCTTTTAAGCTCTCTTGGTTTCCACCAATTGGTTACCAGGTAGTAACCAATCAATGACTTGAGGGAGGGCCACATGGGTCATAACTGTTGCTTTTGAATCTGATCTGAATGCTGAAGATCAATTGCAAACTCACTGAACAGTTATGTCTGATGTGGCTCTCCTTATAGTCACTGATTTTACACATCCAGTCACTCCAGCCTTTATTCATTATATTTTTTACTTAACCAACTACATTAAACATTTTATTTTGCACATCCTATCTATTTATGCAGTTTTTAGTTTTACACTGAACTGTTCCTTTAAGTCATAGCAACTAATCAGAGTCTATTGTATAAATGTAGTTTGTTGCTTTCGATTAACAAGACTTGTGCCAAACCTGCCCCTGTTATTACATTCAATAATATAGTTGTGGGACCAGTTATACAAACTGCTGGTTTTTATTGGATATGGGACTTTCCCGTACTCTCGCCATACTTTAAGGCAACTAAAAATTAAACATTAAATAAATACAATATGATGGTTTTGCCTCCAATAAGGATTGATTATAAGTTCAAGGAACTGTTTTATTATTACAGAAAAATAGAAAATGATTTTGTAAAAGATTTAATTTTTTTAAAGGGGAACTAAAGTCTATAATAGAACAATGTTAGAAATGCTGTATTTTGTAGAATGTAAACATGAACTTACTGCACCAGAAGCCTAATTAAACAAATGATTTAGGTTATCAAAGTTGGCTGCAGTGGGCTGTAATTTTTGCAAGACTACGCACATGCTCAGTGTGGTCTGGGCTTCAGTTGGGAGGCTAAGATTAGGGATAGTTATAAATTATCAAAACAACACAAAAGTCAAATATCTGTCATAGAAGCTAATACAGCAAGACTGATTAATAATCAGAATATACAGACTGCACTGGGTCTGCAGATACAAATCTGTATATGGTCAGCGGCTGCTCAACAGGGAAACAAACAGAGCTGCTCGAGTTCTGGGAAGGTGAAGGGAGCTCCCCCCTGTTTAAAAGTATGATTGTTACCCTGCAAAACAGTTACAGACTGTCTGACGTTTCCTATCCGCAGCAGTCAGAGCAAGTAAAACGAAGGGGGAATTTCACTGCATACAATCAGGTTTCTTATAAAAACAGTAAACATTTTTTTTAAATAAAATATTCTTTTTTTATTAAATAAAGTAAAAGTGATTTTTTCTTTTTCCCTTTAAAGTGCAGTCCATGGAAGATGACCTTCCCGTAATTGGACACATTCTAGATTAACAGGTTTCCAGATAAT
Organism: Xenopus borealis; assembly: GCA_024363595.1. Classification (NCBI taxonomy): domain Eukaryota; kingdom Metazoa; phylum Chordata; class Amphibia; order Anura; family Pipidae; genus Xenopus; species Xenopus borealis. The sequence goes on from CM044431.1 coordinate 24,878,615, forward strand.
GGATCCCATACCTATTACATATGCCTAGTACTCTTAACTGTAACAACATACCACATGTAAAATAAAGGCTGTTATTACAATCCCTATTTGAATAGTAACCTAGTCAAGCCAGAGATCCCCACAGTCCTCTAGAGTGAAATTCCACCACTCTCCATTCATTTCTATGGGATATTTATCAAAGAAAGAACTTTCACCCACTGATAAATATTCTTTTAAAAATCCCATAGAAATGAATGGAGAGAGGCAGAATTTCTGTGATTGTGGGGATCTCTAACTTCACTCTTTAATAACTATACCCCATAGTGTGGTATAGATCAAAAAGAAGCCCAACATGGCAAGTACTGGATACAGTTCTCCGTTTCTAAATATCAAAACTGTGAGATATGTCTGGGTTCAATAACTAGCATGGATATCCCCTCTTCTATGAGCTCAAGAGGTTAGATCAACTCATTATTTAGCAATTTCAGAGGATTTGGATACTCCGAGCAAAACCGTTGTGGATAAACCTGCTTGAGCCGCATCATTCATTTCCTATTTTCACTTAACTACTTCCTCATTCCTTAGATCAGACATTAACCATTTACAACACACATTTCCTGTCAATAAGTAAATAATTATGTATCTCAAGTTCTTACTCTGGTTTCCTCCTACACACAAAATGTGCATGAATGTGAGTGACTTTATATTCTAACCTCCACCCAGGCAGGGATTTAAATGATGCATCCCTTGATGCCTTAACAGTAAAGCAACAATATGAAATACCAAAAGCAGCAGTGCTGTAGAGTCTGTATAGTAGGGATGCACCGAATCCAGGATTCGGTTCGGGATTCGGCCAGGATTCGGCCTTTATCAGCAGGATTCGGATTCGGCCGAATCCTTCTGCCTGGCCGAATGAATCCTAATTTGCATATGAAAATTAGGGCCAGGGAGCTAAATCACGTGACTTTTTGGCAAAAAACAAGGAAGTAAAAAATGTTTTCCCCTTCCCACCCATAATTTGCATATGCAAATTAGGGTTCAGATTCGGTTCGGTATTCGGCCAAATCTTTCGGGAAGGATTCGGGGGTTCGGCCGAATCCAAAATAGTGGATTCGGTGCATCCCTACTGTATAGTGCAGATGCTGGTGGTTCCCATATACAGTACATTTTTATTTTGCACATGGTTAAAGGGGATAGTCACCCAGACATAAAAAGCTGTATAATAAGTGTCATTTTCAAATGAAACACAAATAATTTTTCTTATTAAAACATCTATACCAGTTATAAACGTGTTTAAAACTCTCAGCTGTCAATCATATTGTCTGCCACTCCTCTATGCCTTAGGCAGAAGCAGGGAAGGCAATTTCTTTTATCTGATATAAGTAATTCTAAAACAACTGGACTTGCCGAGTAATTATTGAAGACGTTTCACTACTCATCCGAGCAGCTTCTTCAGTTCAACTGACTGGTATGGGAAGTTCTCTGCATATAAACTCTTCCACTAATCCTATCACAATGGCACATTGTAACTCTTCAAAGAGGTGACATCTGAATTTGCTTCTGTGTAGTTACTGTTATTGGATTACCAATGTGTCATGAAACTCCCAGACACAGGTGTTACTTGTGTGAGTTGCATGAATGGATGTGTGAAGTGTTCTGAAACCGCTTTGGTACTGATGTGAGAACAGCATTGTATGTAGCAGACAGGTGGTGTCTTCAATAATTACTCAGCAAGTCCAGTTGTTTTAGAATTACTTATTTCTAAATTACACTGATTACACTGCAAATAATGGACTCTACAATATACAATTTAATTCCCAACACAAGTTTATTGGTGCGTAGGTCTATCTCAGATCATTTTGCCTGGTCATGTGCTTTCAGAAAGAGCCAGGATAGAACTGCTTTCTAGCAGGCTGTTGTTTTTCCTTCTCAATGTAACAATGTGTCGCAGTGGGATCTGGATATTATTATTGAGTGCTGTTCTTGGATCTACCGGGCAGCTGTTATCTTGTGTTAGGGAGACCTTTCCTCTGCTGATGGGGTGCTGGGCAATATCACTCCAACTTACGGTACAGCATTAAAAAGAGTGAATGAAGTTTATCAGAGCACAAGTTACATGACTGGGAGCTGCTGGGAAACTGACAATATGTCTAGCCCCATGTCTATTTCAAAATTGAAACAAAAAAAAACAGCTTGCTCTTTTGAGAAACCAATTTCAGTGCAGAATTCTTCTGGAGCAGCACTATTAACTGATGTTTGGTTCTCTTTTAAGGATGGATGGTGTAGGGATGGAATATTGCTTCGGAAACAATTCTGATGCATTTATATTACAGGCCACATACAAGGATTCAGTAAAAAGCCAAATAAGGAACAAAGATTCACTCCAGCATGAGAAATACAGTTTCCTTCCCAGTTTATATGAGTCAGCTTAATACCCGTACGTACACAAACACGGCCAGGGAGTGGCACAGAGTCATTATCACATCCAGAAGGCTGCACAGACCAGGGCCTTGGAAACACACCTTTTAACTAGGACTCTAGGCTAAAGATTAGATAATCATTTCTGACTTTCTTCTGAACAGGATGAAAAAACTAGTTTGCTTTATAAAAAGAACGATTACAAGTACTGGAAGTCTTGTACCAACAGAGATTCCATACGTGCAAAAACATGCACAGAAATGTTGTGTGCGAAAGGATTTTCTTTTTTATTTAGTGGAAAGGCAGCTCAAAGGGGTGATTCACCATGAAGTTAACTAAAGGTGGCCATACACGAAGAGATCCGCTCGTTTGGCGATGTTGCCAAACGAGCGGATCTCTCCCCGATATGCCCACCTTGAGGTGGGCGATATCGGGCTGATCCGATCGTGGGCCCTAGGGCCCAACGTTCGGATCAGTATGGGCGGTCGGATCGCGGGACCGCATCAACGAACAGATGCGGCCGCGATCCGACAGGATTTTTAAACCTGCCCGATCGACGTCTGGCCGACTTTCGGCCAGATATCGATCGGGAAAGCCCGTCGGAGGGCCCCCCACACGGGCCGATAAGCTGCCGACACAGTCTGTCGGCAGCTTTTATCTGCCCGTGTATGGCCACCTTTACAGGGGCATATTTAGCAAAGAGTGAAGTTAGAGATCACCACAGTCCTGTAGAATGAAATTCCACCGCTCTCTATTTATTTCTATGGGATTTGTAAAGTGCAAATTCACCCTTTGATAAATATGGATGTAAATATCCCTTTGAAATTAACAGAGAGCGACGGAATATCACTCTACAGGAATGTGGTAATCTTGAACTTCACTCTTAGTATGCTATGGAAGGGCAAATTCTAAGAAACTTATCAAATGGTCTTCATGTTTTCTTTTTATAGTCTTTGAGTTATTTGCGTTCTTCTTCTGAGTTTTTCCAGGGTTCAAATGGGGGTTACTGACCCAGATTAATCAAATACTCTGTAAGGCTACAAATGTATTGTTATAGCTACGTTTTATTCCTCCCCTTTCTATTCAGTCCCTCTCCTATTCCAGTCTCTTATGCAAACCAATGCATGGTTGCTAAGGGCAATGTGGACCATAGCAACCAGACTGCTGAAACTGCAAAGCTGCTGAATAAAACGCTAAATAACAAAAACCGCAAATAATAAAAAATGAAAACCAACTGCAAATTGTCTCATGATATCAATCTCTATAATACATCATACTAAACGTTCAACAAAAGGTGGACAACCCCTTTAAAAGCTCATGCACAGAACCAAGGTTTATACAGAATTATAACACCATGGTCCTAATTATAATGTAGCCTTTAAAGTGGACCCGTCACCCAGACACAAAAATCTGTATAATAAAATTCCTTTTCTAATTAAACATGAAATCCAAACTCTATTTTTTATTAAAGCCTTCATAGCGGTTTTAAGCTCATTTAAAAATCTTAACTGTCAATTAAATGTTGTATGCCTTAGGCATAGAGGTGCGGCAGACAATTACTTTCACTTTCTGTTCAGCACTTCCTAGATGTCACTTATCCCCACATTCCTCCCGTTCTCTTCACTGTTTAATTGTGTAGCCAGGACATGGGGATGGACATAGAGTCCCTCATTCTGGTGCACAAACAAGATGACGCAAGGCTTGCCTTAATAACAGTGTCCACAAAATGGCTCCTGCCTGCTTGCTATAATTATGAATTCCCAGACTAAAAGAAACAAGATTCAAACAATTTATATAGTGTAATTAAAGTTAATTTTGCTTAACTAATGTGATAAAATAGGATTTTGGATATTTTTTTTTTGGGCGACGGGTCCCCTTTAAGACATCTACTTTTTAAAGGAGAAGGAAAGGCTGTAGACACTTGGGGGTGCCAAATATTAGGCACCCCCAAGTGATTGTATCTACCTACCTTAAACCCTGGGCCAGTGCTCCCATCATCAGAAAACTGCACCAGCCCAGGGTTATAACAGTGAGTGACACAGAGCGATTGACTTCAATCTTCTTCTTTTCAATTACCCCGGACTTACGCATGCGTAGTTTAACGTAAAAGCTGACTTTTTAGTTAAAGTTTGGCTTTTTGTTCTACTACACAAGCGCAGCCACACAAAGACAGAAGAAGAAGGAAGTAGCTCTCCGTGGTGCTCACTGGTATAACCCTGGGCTGGTGCAGTTGCACTGGCCCGAGGTTTCAGGTAGGAAGATACAATCACTTGGGGGTGTCTAACATTTGGCACCCCCAAGTGCCTCCAGCCTTTCCATCTCCTTTAAGCTATGTTTAGACTGCACGCGTCGCCTGTGAAGCTGCATAAACATGTACACAGGACAAATGTAAAGGAAGGCACCAAAAACAAAGATTAAATTACACAAGAACTCCACAGTATGTTTTTACATAAAAATCATTAATGAAAGGCAACTCACAACGCTGCCCATGAATGTCCATGCAAATTGATCAGCACTGGGTTCAAGGTTCCATGTGCCAGTGCCTTTAGTCCATGTACCCATGAGCTGCCATGCTGTACACTCCCAACAAACTGCAATTTTTCTAGGGATGCACCAAATCCACTATTTGGGATTTGCCGAATCCCTTTGTGAAAGATTCAGTCTAATACCAAATTCTAATTTGCATATGGAGGCATATGCAAATGAGGGTCAGGAAAGGAAAACATTTTTTTTTTTTACTTCCTTGTTTTGTGACAAAACGTCACTTGAATTTCCTTCCCATCCCTAATTTGCATATGGATTTGGTTCAGCCGAATCCTAACCTGCTGATAAAGAGTCCGAACTGAATCCTGATTTGGTGCATCCCTGCATTTTTTCTGATTCATACTTCTGGGTTAGCACCTGTGGGACAGGGGTAATGAATGCAGAAAGTCTTGATTTGTTATTCTCTATGTTCAGCATTCATCTCAGTTCACATTGATAAAGATTTGCAAAGCTTAATGAGATCAAATGTGACATCATGTATGTACACTAGAGTACGTACATTTATTGGACTGTCATGCACCTTCACTCTATCTTTATAAATAACACAGAGGCGCAATTTACCAGAGTGTCATCCATATTTTCAGGGAATGTTTAGAGGTAAAACTGTGGTGAAAATCTCAGAGACTCAATCTGCTCTCCAAACCAGATGTGAAAAAAAATAACTTGCTATACTGCCAGAAAACAAATACATTCAACGAACAGTAACACCACAAAATGAAAATGTTTTAAAGTAATGAAACTATCATGTACTGTTGCCATGCACTGGTAAAACTGATGTGTTTGCTTCAGAAATACTACTATAGTTCATATAAACAAGCTGCTGTGTAGCAATGGTGGAAACTGAAAAAAGGCTATATGGCACAGGTTAAATAGTGGATAACAGATAACACCATTATGTTCTACAGAGCTAATCTGCTGTGTAACCAGAGCCTTTTCTCCGTTGAATGGCTGCCCCAATGGCTACAGAGTATTCATATAAACAATAGTAGTGTTTCTGAAGCAAACACAGCAGTTTTACCAGTGCAGGACAACACTATATTATATTTTTATTACTTTAAAACACAAATTATTTTTATGTTACCGTACCTTTAAGGAACATATGTGATATCACATATATTTTAAAGAGACAGAAGGAAAACTGAAGCCCCAAAGCACATTAACAATCCTAACACATCCTTGTTCTGAGAGACCTTTCAAAGTTCTATTTTTAGAGAATGACAGCATGAGGGGCAATGCCACATGAAGACTTACTTCGATATTCCTGATGATGACACTTTTCCCATTGGTGTACAGAAAGGTATTCCCCTTTGGGTCTCCAGAAAGAATTTTTGCCACCCCTCTTTCCATCTGTGGAAGACTGGCAAACACTTTCTCTAAAATAGAAATAGAAAAAGGTTTAGACACGCACACATTTATATAAAGCAATTGGCATGCTGCCTCTCATCCAATACTTTGTGCACTGTGCTCTACAAAACCATCAAAGACTTCCCTGAAAAAGTCTGGAAGATGAGGAAATTAAAAAGGAAGTGTAAGAAAGTGGCTGATGCATACAATAAAGCAGGAGGAGCCTGTAGAAGATAAAAGGGAACCTGAAGAAGCCATCCCAGCTTCTACACAGAACATCTGACTATGTGTGGGCAGATAAACAGGGTGCAGTTAGTGCGTCTTCAGCATACAAATCATGGCAGACCAGAGGTGCTGCTGCAGAAAGAATACATATGATTTTAGTAGGCAAAACAAATAATCTCCATGCAAATCACTGTGCTAAATAAGGGAACTTCACTGCAGGCTTGATGTTACAAGTCCAACCGGTAACCCTCTGTCTGCTAATGGACAACAACTCCTGGCACTCATTGACGGATTTCTTAATTTTGTAGTTCCAAGGCTGGGAGAAGGCAGGCGAGACAGGCGGGGAGAAGGCAGGCGAGACAGGCGGGGAGAAGGCAGGCGAGGCTGGAATCAGAGAGACCTGCTGGAATCAGAGAGACCTGCTGGAATCAGAGAGACCTGCGGGAATCAGAGAGACCTGCGGGAATCAGAGAGACCTGCGGGAATCAGAGAGACCTGCTGCAGAAGCAAATAGTGTCCCTCTAAGGAAACAATGTTTTATAGCCAGGTCTGTTTATACAGCCAATTCCTGGCATATCAGGGGTGCTTTCAGACTCCCAACATTACACCACGTTAGGCCTTCACCAGCAGATAACTGACTACTAGCAGCTCCAGGCCAGGGTTCCCATGCACCAGCTGAGCAAATGCCAGATCCTAGTCACCAAGGTGATTCCAGGCACAACACGGAGACCAATCAAGGGACTACACTTACTACAACTCCCAGCATGCCCTGACAGTCCTATATAAATAAAACATACACACTTACTTAGCTCGTAAGGCATTTTCCCTCAGCTGGTAGTGTCTTGTACTGGAAAGCTGTGTGCAGGCAGCAGTGGCCAAGCCCAACGCTATGGAAATGTGTATAAATGTATGTATTTATAGGAGTGTGTGGATGTGTCTGCTCTCCCTCCTCTCTGCACTGCACACCCGGAAGCAAGGCACCAAGCTGAAACATACGACGTCTCCCTGTGGCTTTGACCATATATGGTTACCAATCAGCGCTCTTCGTTCTGCAGCTCCGCCCCGTTTTCCCTCTCCAGCGAGAAGACAAGCCCGAGCTCTGTCAAAGGAGTCGAGGGAGGGGTAGGCGGAACTGTATAGGGGCCATATTTGTTTAGGTAATATAACCCTGCCCCTTGTTGGCTCGATGTACAGTGTATGTGACGTTCCATTCATTTCCTTTAGAGAATTAGGAAATATGCCCACGTTAAAGATGGCTGGCGGGTGGTTGTACGACAGAAGGCGGCAGAGAGGCGTGTGACAGCACTGGGTGGGAACCCATTTTTTCTAGAAGCCGGAGCACATTCGCTCCAAAAGTATTATTCATATCACGAAGTCCAATCATAGTAACGAGCAAGTTATAGTGAGAGACTGACGTAACTGCTGGGACATTTGTGAAGCAATGCGCTTAAATTGTACCGACCATCAAAAAAAAACCTAGCACATTGAATTGCAGGAATGATAAAAGTGTGAGGCGTAATAATCCATTGCAACCAATCAGATGTTTGCTTTCTAACAGGTGAACAGTAGTTACCTGCTGATTGGTTGTGTCGTGTCTGACTAGATCTAAATGCAGACAACTATCTGGCCTGTCCTCTGTTATGTTGCTTCTGTATACATTGCATTATTGTATTTTACTAAATGGGCTGATAAAATAAATCCTCCTGCCATTATCCGTGTAATAAAATTGTCACAATGTTTCATTTTTTGTGGTCGACTTCAGTGGTGTTTGGGAAATTGGCAATGAGGCAAGATAAGCGATGCATACCTCCCAACATTTTGGAAGAAAAAAAAAAGGGGGGCGGGAATAGGATTGCCATCTTTTCTTGAAAACAATACCGGCCTTCCTATATATTTACCTTTTTTTCCCTATTAATAACTTTGGGATCAGCCATCAAAAATACCGGTCAGGCCGGTAAAATAAAAGTCCAGGTGGCAACCCTAGTCGCAGCTCTTGCGGGAAAACTCGGCAACTTCCATCCGGTACATCAAAACAAGAAAATAACATCCCGCTTCAATCGGCGTCTGATCCAAACATAAAGTGGAGTCATATATTGTGTTTTAAAAATGCGGCTTTATTCCAACACACAATGCATATACATGGCAGTGGGTATGTGCAACAACTAACGTGTTTCGTGCCCTTACGGCACTACCTCAGACTCTGAGGCAACCCTGCTGGGCAGTAAGATGCCATAAAGCGGCTAGGCTTGCCACCTTTTAGCCCAGTGGAGACCGGACAGAGGGTGGGGCTGTGATGCGTTGAGGGTGGACCGTGACACAGAGGAGGCGGACAGTTATGTCAGTGGGTGGGGCTATGATATGGCGATTGGCCAATCAACGTGTCAATCATACGGTATCCTGCCCGGTTTTCCTAATTCAGAAAATCAGGCAGGCAATTTTGAACCTGGCAGCCCTTAAAAACCAGGCTGTCCAGATCAAAACCGGAGAGGTGCTAACCCCAGGGCTGTATTTATATTGCCTATAGTTGAATTTTTCATTAAAAAAAAAATCACCCAGCTACTGCCATGAATTTCGGTGGAAGCACTGGGAGGGGTGAGGGGAAGGGGGTGGCTTTTTTGCAGAAGTGACGTCACTACCATGTGGCGTGTGACGTCATTTCCAGCACGCTGAAGGGCAGCATCGGACATAAATACAGTTCTGGCTAACCCTATCTATCTAACCCTATCTATGAAATGCCCTGGTCAGGTTGGCAAAGTATGGACCAGGGCCCTATTGCGGCGTGCATCTGTCGCCTCTCTCTATCTTATATGCCAGAATTTAGACTTGCATGTTAGGGGTCAGGAGCAAGGACACCTATGTGCCTCCCCCTCCTGCTACTTCTGAATTTGGCACTGATGAAAGTAGGCAGCTCTGTATTCATGAGGGTGGATTTCGAAGGTCTGAAACAGACTGCAGAGACCTGTGGCAATTCTAGTAGATAGGAAAAGAATGTGCAAAGTACATAAAAATGGCAGATTGCCCCAAAAGTGATAACATACCACATCTAGATACCTGAATTAACGGTTCACTTAAAAAAAGTAGCTTTTACCACCTTGTACACGGGAGATAAACAAATCTACTTTGATCTGAGTTTTTTTTTTAATCTAAATTCATTTATGTGTGTTTTGACTTGCACACTTGTTTTTTATCTGGCATCTCTGCAGGTTAGGAAATGCTATTGGGAAATCAGATTAATTGCTAGCCTGTTTTATTAATATTTTAATATTTGTTTAATATTTTAATGGGAAGATGTAGTTGAAAACGTTTGAAGTTATCCTTGAAAATGGCATCGCGTACAACTGTGATGGGACCTTCCAACACCTAAGAATGGTGTGTATTTTCAGTTGCCAGTTGTCAATGTTTATTTAATGAGAGCAGTAACCATATAGTGGCTGGCTGCCCAGTATTAGTAATTACTGTGTTGATGACAACACCGTTTTGTAACATATGAGCATCAATACAGAAATAACAATAGAAGCAACTCAATAATACATAATGTTCCACAATTAAAAAACAAAGATCTGCCTTGATATTATATATATGTAGATTATGTTAATTTTGTAACACAAAAGTGGAAAATATCATCTGGCCTGAAGATCAAAATGAAAAGTGAATAAAAAATGAACCTTTACCTTTAGCAGCAGGAAAGTCATACGCTAAAGAGTTGCAGAAGGCACTTGGGTACTCACTGCATACCTCCTAATTCATGGGTCTCATGTTGGCTTTGTAAAGAAAGCCTAAATGCTTGTGAATTTTAAATAGTACACTCTATACCTAAGCCATCTCCTTTTCATTTTCTAGTTATTTAAAGCAGAGGTGCAGAAGCAAGTTAAATAATTCAAACTGCTGAACAACCATGTGATGCATTGCAAGAAAGAAGATTCATAAAGACTATTAGTTTAATGAGAGTAAAAGTGGGTTTAGTCGTTAATGGTGAGTGAAAGCCTTCTTCAATTTCTTGGTCCTGTAAAGGCCACATTTACTGCGTAATAGGATAACTGATATGAGGCTGTTAATACATTTCATCATCCCTTGTGAGTTCCTTCTGCTGGCTTAGATCATTCTGATGCCTGCATCCATAAACGGATGCCCCCGTCCAAAACGAGACGCAGCAGTGTTTTGCAAATTTTTCATGAATTTTTAGAGAAATTTGCTAAAATTATTGCAGAGCGAAACGCAGCAGATTCACTAGTCAAGTAGACAGAACACTACACGTCTTTTACAGATAGAAGAATATATTAGAACAGAGGTGCCTGAAATGTAAATTGTGATCTATCAGCCAGTTGCTTTTTTATTTTTCAGATTATATTATAAGAATACTTAATAAAGCAGGTACTATTTGTCTAAATATAACAATATGCAGTTCATATAAATTAATTTAAAGTTACAGTTACAATGGAAATGTTGCATAGTAGTAGATTTGTATGGGTAAGCAGCGTTGAAAGTAGACCTCACATTGGTAAAATGTGGTCACCCCTTCATAAGAGACATTTTACTATTCACTGGAGATTTTATAGCACATAGTCATTTATTACTTCCATATCATTGTATCTGAATATTTTCATTTTCAGTGGTGCAAAGTAACAAACTGTTCTCATTAAGCATATCTAGAAGAAGTAAATCTAGAATAACTGGACTTGCTGAGTAATTATTTTCTCTCTACACTTCATCCCTTGGCAAACTAATCAGTTTATATGTTTTCCAGTACTACCTCTATGCTGACAATACTTAGATCTATCTCTCTTCTCCTGATCTCAACCCAGAGCTCTTAACTAGGGTCTCCTCCTGCCTGTCCACTATCTCTTCTTTGATGTCAAAATGCTTCCTTTAATCCTTTCCCCCAACTAATACCCTCAGGATCCCAGAAGTATCTATCATTGTTAACAATTCCACTATCACCAGTCTCCCTAGGCCCAATGCCTTGGGATTATCCTAGTGTCCTCCAAGCCTCATATCCAGTCACTTATTAAATCATTTCACTTTTGCCAAAATACAATAATTTATCAACCAAGATCTCACCAAATTCTTATTCATTCTCTCACATAACATCTAGACTACTGTAACTCTGTATTTATTTGCCTCTCCACCTCTCCAGTCCATGATGAACACTGCCGCCAGGGGTTATACACCTCAGAAACTGCTCCTCCTCTGCCATTCCCTGCATAGGCTTCTGAATAAAATTCAAACTAATGATACTGACATTCAAAGCACTTTATAACTCTTACCCTCCCTACATCTCTGAACTCATCTCTAGATAATCACCAAACTGCTTAATACAATCCTCTACTGACCTGCTCCTCAACACTTCTCTCATTGCCTCCCTACATGCTCACATTCAGGACTTTGTAACGGCTGCATTCCTCCTCTGGAATTCTCTCCCATAGTCTGTCCAACATTCTACCACCATTTTTGCTTTCAAAAGATCTCTTAAAACAAACTTATTTAGAGAAGCCTACCCTCACTCTGTTTAGCTACCAACTGCAATACCATGTGCTACATCTCTCACATTACTTATTTCTGATCTTGCCCACTCCCACACCCTTCCCCTTTTATATTGGAATCTCCTTTGCACAGGGCCTTTCTCACCTTTTGTACCGGTACTGGACGTTATTGTATGTAATTCTGAATATAAAATTATGTGATTTCTTTGTATCAACACAGTTATTTTACAGTGCTGCTCAATATGCTGGCACTCTAAAAATACATGTTAATAATAATAATTGAAGACATTTCACTAATGATCCAGTGTCCTCAGTTTAACTGACTGGTATAGGTAATCCTTAGCATAGCAACTCTTTCAATAATCCAATAACAATGGTGCAATGTATCTATTGAGTTAGGTGACAACTGAAACTCACAGAGGATGTGAATATTCAGACGAATCTTCAATGATTACTCAGCAAGTCTAATTGCTCTAGATTTATGTCTACTAGATATAAAATGACCTGGATTAATGAAAACCTTCATAGACACAGTTATTATTAAGAATGAAAGCCAAATTTTGTGTATGTCAGAATCAGGATTTCTAAAGGGAAAGGAGGGAGTCCTTAAGGTAGAAGCTTGGTATTATTTCGGGACTCAACACTGATTTGAGCATTCACAGTTGAGGCCGTTTCCTAAATTATCAGAAACTCAAATGCTCTTGCAGGCTTCATGTCCGTATTGATGGTACCCTGGAGCTCCGCTGCACTGCTCTGCATATTAGGGTCAGATTTTTTAAGGACTTTTTACCTACTAATGCACAGTGCAGAGAGGGGAGGAGGGGCAATGCCAGGCAGTTAAGGAGGACTTTTTTGGTAAAGGGGGTTTAGTTCTCCTTTAATGACCCACAAGTACCGAAAAGGGAGAGCACAGGAGCTGTAGCTCGGTTCAGGCCACAGTGCTCCAACAGTAGCTAATGCTCAACAATGATTGTGAGGAGGGCTGGGCTATATATATATATATATATATTTATTTATTTATTTATTTATTTATTTATATAGAGCAGAGCCTGCCCTTATTGGCTGACTCCACCCAACCAAGGTTGCTGGGAAGGGATGGTAAAGACCAGGTGAAAGATAACAAGCAAGCCTACTAGCTGCTCCCCTGGCCCAGTGGAAAGGACACAGAGCCAGAAACCCAACTGGCTTGAATACCAGCAGAACCTGACAGTGTACTGCTTGTACTTTATTAGATGCATTGCTTAATTGAAAAATAAGGGCTCTCTGCAGATCACTGTCAGTACTACATTGCAAGCATCAGCTTTGCAGTGTTCAGCTGTGAGATGGTTCTGTCAGAGCCGTTGACATCACTTGGTTAGCTAGTCAATATGTCTGCACACTTATGCTTTGTACCTAGATTAGTCTTACGAATCTTGCCAATAAAGGCTGAGATTGTTTTTTTTTTTTAAAAGGATTGATAAGTGTGATCCATGAGTAAATATTGTGTTTGCTCAAGGATATAACGTAAGAGGGTCTTAGTGTAGAAAGACCTCAGAGACCTTAAGGAGGCTTTAAGGTCGAATTTGAAGGGTCAAAATTCGACCAAAATTCGATGGTCGAATTCGAGGGTTAATTAAGCCTCGAATTCGACCAATAGTAAATCTGCCCCTTAATATTGTATATTGAGAAAGACATGTAAGGGTGTAATAGGATGTTTCTGCAGGGTCATCATCTCTGTACATATTCATTCATTCATTCATTTATTTATTTATTTAGCCTTAATTTTTAATATGTTTTCTCTCTTTAGTGCTCATAACAAATTGAGGATTAATGCAGTGTGTCTTTACATTTGAGCTTTTTACAATTTTTGTGCTTAATATATCAAAATTCATATTTGTGTAATTTTAGATTTTTTTTTGCAGCCTTGAATAAACTCATAATTTAAAAAACAGGAATGTTACTTTATTTATTTAAAAAATCCAGATATAACAACTTGAATGACTAAAATCATGGGAAAACATTGAGTATCTTGAATTTGTGGTTTACTCACCAAAAAAATTTAAATTGACTTTTAAAACTTAATTTTTGCTGGCCTGACAAGCTTTTAGATGCTTACGTTTACATTTGTTAATGTTATTTGTCGCATTTAATATTTTTTTTAAATTTTTGAACTGCAACAAAATAAACAATTTAAAGGCACTGTATATTTTCTCCAGTGATAAACAGGTATTAGGAAAGAAGAAGGATTTTTTTCTACTCACTGGACACATTCTCTTTAAGGGGCAAATTTATCATCAAATTTAAGTCAAAAATTTTTTCAATAGAAAACAGACTATTTTCAATTGAATAGGTCTGTTTTCGGGCGAATTTGAATTGTTAAAATTTTGAGATGACTTCTCAAAATGAAACCAAAGACTCCATATAGGTTATAGGAGGTCCCTCATAGGCTAAAACAGCAATACGGCAGGTTTAAGGTGGCTAAGGGTCGAGTTGATTTTTTTAAAAAGACAGTCCTTTATAGATATTGTATTATTTTAAATTTATTTATATTATTTTAGATTTTATTTTATAGATTTTAGAATGGCCGAATTTTTGAATTCTAATCAAATTTTTTTCAGTTCGAATCGAATTTTGGCCTATTTGATAGTCAAAGTACCCAAAAATTAGTTTGACTTTAGAATTTTTTTAATTCGAATATTCACTCTGATCCTTGATAAATCTGCCTCTAAATGTACAGTATACTGTATACCGGCACCATTTATATGTTTGTAGTATTGCTAAAGATATTTCTTTGAAGCAGATATCCTGTTTTTGTTGCAGAGTTAATGACATGCTGTTTAAGAAAATCATGCCTCTTAGGCCTCCCTAAAAATGGGGAAATCTTCCTCTTTTCTCAAAAACATGCACTTAATTGTTGATGATTCTGCGATTTATTTTCTGTCATTTCTGTGAGATACTGTGGAATATACTAATTATTATATTATTTTATTCCATTCTAAACGCTCTTAACACCTTCAAAACAAGCCTTTCCACAAATTCTGGCCTGTAATTTACTTTATTTTTTCCTAGTTTTCACGTTATTATAAGGTTTTGCAAACATGAATGAAACAAACGGGACACCTGCTGTTGATTTTGGCCAAATGGATACGGTATAAAAATATGTTAATTAAAATTTAATCAATATTATTGTGATGTGGTTCTCAAAAAATCTAATTAGAGAGCACAGTATAGTCATCTGATATGTATCTGGTCTGTTTTTTAAAAGAGAACTTAAAGGGGTTGTTCACCTTTGAGTTAACTTTTAGTATAGAGAGTGATATTCTGAGACAATTTGCAATTGGTTTTCATTTTTTAATGTTTGTGGTTTTATAGTTATTTAGCTTTTTTATTCAGCAACTCACTAGTTTCCAGTGTCAGCAATTTAGTTTCTAGGGTACAAATTACCCTAGCAACCCTGCATTGATTTGAATAAGAGACTGGAATATGAATAGGAGATGGACTGAATAAAATGATAAGTAATAAAAAGTATCAATAACAATACATTTGTAGCCTTACAGATCATTTGTTTTTAGATGGTGTCAGTGACCCCCATTGGAAAGCTGCAGAGAAACAGAAGAAAATTGCAAATCATTAAAAAACTATGAAAAATAAATAATGAAAACCAATTGAAAAGTTTCTTAGATAAAAATGATAAAAAAGTTTCAGCTTGTCAATAGCAGCAATGATCCAGGATTTCAAACTTGTCACAGGGGGTCACCATCTTGGAAAGTGTCTGTGACACTCACAATGACAGTGGGCTCTGAGCAGCTGTTGAGAAGCTAAGCTTAGGGGTCGTAACTAATTATCAAGCAGAAAATTAGGTTGGCCATGTAGTAAGTATCTCCTTAGATTGTGACTTTATTTCTATTCTATGTGTACTGTATATTGTGAGTGGGTCCCTAAGCTCAGTAAGTGACAGCAGCACAGAACATGTGAATCAGTGAATCAGCAGAAAAGAAGATGGGGAGCTACTGGGGCATCTACTGGGGAGACACAGATCTTTACTGCTAAAGGGCTGTGGTTGCCTTGGGCTGCTATAGAAGCACAAAACATAATGTACAACATTTCTAGCCTACTTATTTTGTTTAACTTTCCTTTTAAGTAGAGCAACATCAAAACAAGACTTTTTGCTTTTAACTTTTTTCTACTCTTTTTCTACTGTCTAGTTTTCCAAAATGAACAGTAGATGGCATTGATTAAAATAATAGTAATTTTACTTTGCATGATTTAGCCACCCAGTTGGTAAGTCAAATTGGACTATTTGCCCCCCCCCCCCAGACCAACAATATTTTCCAAGTAGGGGTATATAAAGACCAACTGCACAAGTTCCATATCTATAACTTAATACACTCCTCACCCAATGGAACTGCAATGACCTAAATGAAAGATGATCACTGCCTGGCTGAACTTTAGTGAATGGTCTCACCAGGACTTAAATCACTTGTATAGTCATTTGTATTAACAGGCAATGAAAGGGCCTCAGAAAATTACATATACAATGATATATGTATGATATGAGTATTATTATTATATATTATAATATACAATGCAGACATTTTTCTAATTCACATTATTTTATTATTTTTAGTGACCTGTTATTGAGAAGAATAAGCTTTTTTGGTTATTTACTCTTCATTATTTAACTCAGGCTATTACAGCACTCAGTTCAAGATCTTTGTTGACATAAAAAAAAAATATATATATATATATTTGCCCCTCACTGTTTTATTTGCTTTAGCACTGCAATTGGTGCTGATTGGAATGCATATGCATGCTGTACATTGCTTTCGTGTGCGCAATGGATTCCTTCCGCTTGCTGCCGCCTACATTTCAAAACCAGGATAATACAAATGCTTTAGGCTTATATGCACCACCCATAATACCCTTATTAGGGTGGAAAGAACTTGGTAGATAGGGTATTGCCTAGAGGTTAACTGATGGTCTGTCATACACAAATCATATAGAGTTGACAAAAAATCAGTAAAAAAATGTAACTTTTAAAATACAACTCAAATCTTTTTGGGTTTTTGTAAAAAACACTCAGTTTGTTTTGAGATTTATTATATCCCTAACTAAAATATCTTGAATCTGAAAATACTCAAGCTAAAACCCCTCAAGGCCATGTAGAAGTCAATGGCAGATGTGTGATATAGCCTTCATGATCTTTGAGTTTTTTTGGAGGATTGTGCTCGAAAACTCAATTCATTCAAGTTTTTTTACAGCTGAAAACTCAATTAATTTGAGTTTTCGGTTTGTCACTTTGTTGTCACCGGGTTGTAATTTTGCTGAATGGAGTTTTTTAGAGCTGTGTTCATTCGAGGTATCAAAAACCTCACAAAGCTCTAAACTTTAACCCTTTATAAATAACCCCCCTAATGTCAATAGGCCTTTGATAATAATAGGAAACAGAATTTACTATTAAATGGAAGAATAAATTAAAATTGGAGCTACCAAATTAAATCTGGTAACAAATATTCTTTATACCCTAAAAATCTAGCATACCTACTAGAAGACAGGACATCTGGCTGTATGGCGGAACGATCGGATTACGAGAAGTGCAATGGACTTCCGACAGGTCGGTCGGAAGAAAATCCTTGTCCAGATCGGTTGGGAAGACCCGTTGGAAGCCCCATACACGGGCAGATATGCTGTCAGATTGATCTAAATGACCATTATCTGCTCGTTTATAGTGATGGGCGAAACGGCCGCGTTTTGCTTCGCCGAAAAATTCGCGTATTTCCAGAGAA
>CM044431.1:24900636-24946117 GCA_024363595.1 Xenopus borealis
TATCAAAATAGCCTTTGATATTATGTCTGTCCAAAAAATCATCCAATCCCCTTTTAAAAGTAGTAACAAAATCAGTCATCACAAAATCATACGACAACTGCATTCCACAACCTCACTGTTCTCACTGTGAAGAACCACCTACGCTGCTTCAAATGAAAGTCCTTTTCTTCTAGTCTGAAGGGGTGGCCTCTGGTGATCCTCTTTATGGGTATAAAGGTCCCCTGATATTTGTCTATAATGTCCTCTAATGTACTTAAAAAAGTGTAATCATGTAACCTCGCAAGCACCTTTTTTCCAACCCCAACCTGGACAGTCTCCCCTCATAATTTAAGTCTTCCATCCCTCTAACCAGTTTAGTTGCACTTAGTCTCTTCACTCTCTCCAGCTCATTTACATCCCTCCTAAGGACTGGAGTCCAAACGTTGGTGGTAGGGAAGCTTTTCAAAGGATTAATAAAGCATAGGATACTGTACTTCATAGCAAATAACAATACTATGAGTTTGTGCCAGCATGGTTTATACTCCAGATGAGGTCTTACTAGGGATCTATAAAGAGGTATAATTATGTTTTCATCCCTTGAGTTTATGCCCTTTTTTATGCAGGACAGAACCCTATTTGCTTTAGTAGCTACAGAATGACACTGCCCAGAATTAGACAACTTGTTATCTATAAAAAACCCAAGATCCTTCTCACTTAAGGAAACTCCCAACACACTGCCATTTAGTTTATAACTTGCATTTATATTATTTTTGCCAAAGTGCATAACCTTGCATTTATCAACTTTGAACCTGATTTTCCAAATTGCTGACCAGTTTCCCAATTTAGACAAATCACTGCATCTGCAAAAATAGAGACCATACTTTCAATGCCCACATCCAGGTCATTAATAAACAAGTTGAAAAGCAAGGGACCCAGTACAGAGCCCTGTGGTACCCCACTAACAACACTGGTACAATTAGAAAATGTTCCATTTACCACCAATCTTTGTAGTCTGTCTTTTAGCCAGTTCTCTATTCAGGTACAAATACAATGTTCCAGGCCAACATTCCTTAATTTAACCAGTAACCTTCTGTGTGGCACTGTATCAAATGCTTTAGTAAATCACATCCACTGCCATCCCAGAATCATGGTCCCTGTTTACCTTCTCATAAAAAGAAATTAAGTTAGTCAGGCAAGATCTATTTAGCATAAAACCATGCTGGCACAAACTCATAGTATTGTTATTTGCTATGAAGTAGGCAAGATCTATTTAACATAAAACCATGCTGGCACAAACTCATAGTATTGTTATTTGCTATGAAGTACAGTATCCTATGCTTTATTAATCCTTTGAAAAGCTTCCCTACCACCAACGTCAGACCAACTGGCCTATAGTTTTGAGAATGGGATCCCTTTTTTAATAGCGGCACCACATTAGCAATTCGCTAGTCTCTCGGCACCATGCCAGACCTCAATGAATCCTGAAAAATTAAGTAGAGAGGTTTGGCAATTACAGAGCTAAGCTCGCTTAGTACCCTGGGATGAATCCCATCTAACCCCGGACCTTTGTTTATCTTAACATGTTCTAGTCTGTTTTGAATTTCATCATGTGTGAACCATGTATCATTAGATGTATTATTCAAATTTGGACTATTAATAAGGAAACCTGCATTAGCTGGTTCCTCATATGTGTAGACAGACGAAAAGTATGCGTTCAGAATCTGAGCTTTTTGCTTGTTCTCAACCAGCTGACCCCCCTCTGATAATAAAGGTTCCACCCCTTCCTGCTTCATTTTTTTACTGTTAACTTATTTAAAAATAATTTTGGATTCTTTTTACTGCTTACTGCAATATCCTTTTCCATATCGGTTTTAGCTTGCCTTATAGCTTTTTTGCATTATTGGTCTCCTTGTACCTTATAAATGATTCTGCTGTCCCAGCTAACTTGGAAGCCTTAAAAGCATGTCTTTTCTTACCCACCTCAACACCAACACTTCTATTGAAACAAAAACGTTTTGCTTTTCAACGAGGTTCCTTGCTTACAAGCAGAATATTTTTGTTCAGTGTTAAACCCTGTGAAAAGCATTTCCCACTTAATATGTTGCAGAGATGCCCTTATACTTTCAAAGGTTGCAAACCTGAAATTCAGTGTTTTAGTTACTCCCTTATAGTTACTCTCTTATTGCCTCTGCAATAGAATCTCAAATGAGACCATGTTATGATCACTATTCCCTAAATGCAGCTCACCCACACAAATGCTAGAGATGAGTTCAGTATTATTAGTTATTACAAGATCCAAAAGAGAGTTATTCCTAGTAGGTTCGTGAACGAGCTGGGATAAAAAGTTGTCATTTAGCATATTTTCAAACCTACTAGCTTTATCTGTTTTGGCAACCCCATTACCATTACCCTTGTCTATATGTATTGTGTGGTCACAGCCTCATTGCACCCCTGCCTAATGTTTTTAAAAATAAGTGGTGAGCACAACTTTCCCTTGTTTGTTATAGTTATACAGGAGCAGTGACCAGCTCCCTGTTGTAGCTCCCACCCTTCCAGCTATAGTCAGGTGATCCCACTGGTGTCTAATAAAAGGGCAACCAAGTTTGGGAGTTTTACTTTGAAAGCAGCAAGTAAGTTGTAGGTAAAACTTAGGTCCCTTTGTAAAATGTATAATGAAGCAATAGAATTAATAATTAATCAGATGCAATTTGAGAGTTGGACTGGCCAGATATGGGATGACTTTGGCGTAGTTGACCAGCTTAAATATGTTGCAATATATGGACAAACAATCCCTGTTTTGTTTAAAGAGTAAGGCATTTTTTGTAGCTGTATGCACAAAATGTCTCAATGTCTTCAATATATTGATAATGGGTTGAGTGAGGAGGACCTCTTGTATTTCTCTAAGGGGCAGATAAGAAATCTACCCTGGTGGTCCAGTGGGGGGACCACTGCATCTTCTTTTGCCGCCAGCGCCGGCTTCTCCTAGGCTCGCGTGGCGCATTTCTTGGTTCCTTTAAAGGCACTGGAGTGATGATGTCAGCGCACATTGGCACGAAATTCAAAGGTATTTAAAGGGGTTGTTCACCTTTGAGTTAACTTTTAGTATAATCTGTAGAGTGATATTCTGAGACAATTTGCAATTGGTTTTCATTTTTTATTATTTGTGGTTTTATAGTTATTTAGCTTTTTATTCAGCAGCTCTCCAGTTTGCAGTGTCAGCAATTTGGTTTCTAGGGTACCAATTACCCTAGCAACCCTGCATTGAGACTGGAAAATGAATAGGAGATGGACTGAATAGAATGTAATAAAAAGTAACAATAACAATACATTTGTAGCCTTACAGAGCATTTGTTTAAAGTAACCCCCATTTGAAAGCTGGAAAGAAACAGAAGAAAATTGCAAATCATTAAAAATCTATGGAAAATAAATAATGAAGACCAATTGAAAAGTTTCCTAGAATTGGCCCTTCTGCAATATACTAAAAGTTAACCTGAAGGTGAACCACCCCTTTAAAGTTACTTTGCTGCTAATTCATTGCCCGTTATAGGTTTTGAACCTGGTGCTTTGACCTTGTCCTGATTTGTTGTGCTGATTCTGATTCTCCGTTGTGACTCCTGCCTGGCTTTGACTACTCTACCTTCTGTAACCTGACCCTGCCTGATATCTGACTTCGTTTCTGCTATATCCCTACTGATTGCTTACCCGGTTTTGACCTTTGCCTGCCTGACCATTGTGATCTGATCTCCTGGTTTGACCCTTGCCTGTTATCTGACTCCGATCCTGCCTGATCCTGCTGCTAGTCTTCCTGGTTTTGACCTTGGCCTGTCTGACTCCGTCTGTGTTCCACCTGTCCTGACCTGGCCTGATCTGACTACGTTTTCTACCTCCGTCCTGTCCAGTGCCCCTTGCTAGATAGAACTAGGGATGCACCGAATCCACTACTTTGGATTTGGCCGAACCCCCGAATCCTTCACTAAAGATTCGGCTGAATGCCGAATCCTACCCCTAATTTGCATATGCAAATTAGGTGTGGGAAGAGGAAACATTTTTTACTTCCTTGTTTTTGTGCCAAAAAGTCACGTGATTTCCCTCCCTGGCCCTAATTTGCATATGCATAGGATTCGGATTCGGTTCGGCCAGGCAGAAGGATTTGTCCGAATCCGAATACTACTGAAAAAGGCTGAATCCTGGATTCTGTCCATCCCTAGCCTGAACTTTCGCCTTGCACCCAGGTCCGGACTGAGAATTAAAATAGGCCCTGACATACAGAGGCCCAATCAGCCCACATAGAGGCGCAAACAGCCCCAACCAGCCCAATAAATACTGACTTACTATGGGACCTTATAGCAGCCCCTATGGCATTTGCCAGAGCCCACATATTGCCAGTCCGGGCCTGCTTGCACCTCTCGTTTAGTCCAGGTGGCATCTGAGCAGCTGAGGGCTCCTCCCGAGGCCAAAGGCGGTCACACTACTGGTGAAGCACTAGCTAAGACGAGGGTGCTTGGCAACCTTTCTGGTTTGGGTGCCGACCGTGACATTTAATAAGGGTTGAAGTGAAAATTTGAATTAAAAAATTTGAATTTCAAATTAATTTTTGGGTACTTCGATCATCGAACAGGCCAAAATGTGATTCAAATTGAACAAAATTTTGATCAAATTTAAAAATTCGACAATTCGAAGCACTGTCTCTTTAAAAACTTTGAATTAGGCACCTTAAAGCTGTTGAATTGCTATTTTAGCCTATGGGGACCTCTTGGAACCTTTAAGAAGTGTTTTTGAAGTTTTTGAAAATTCAAAGGATTTTGGCCAAAATCGTTCGAATCGAACGATGCATTCACACTATTTTTATTCCATCAAAAACAGACCTATTTGAATGAAAAAGGTACATTTTCGATTGAAAAAAAACACACAAAAAATTGATGGTTGAATTTCAAATTTTTTTAGTAAATCAGCCCCTATATGTATTGTGTGGTCACAGACCTATTTGAATGAAAAAGGTACATTTTCGATTGAAAAAAAACACACAAAAAAATTGATGGTTGAATTTCAAATTTTTTTTGTAAATCAGCCCCTATATGTATATATATAATCCAAAAAAGTATCAGCACTCACGAATCCAAAGGTTAATGTTGCCTGGGTGCAGCAGCCGATTTAAATAAGTTCAAAGGGTGTTTTATTCCAACAAATGGGAGACCTGACGTTTAGGTCAGCAATCTGACCTTTCTCAAAGTGATAAAAACAACAAAAAATGTACCTTTTAACCTCTAGTGGTGGGGAAGAGCGGAAGTGATATCAGTGAAAACAAACACTACTCGTGAGAAGATAATAAATGATCGTGAACAAAAGATACACAAAATCATATATCAAAATGTTAAAACAAAGGAAAATGTAAAATGAGTGTTAAATGCTGCAGAAATTTTTACAAATTACATTTCAATATACATAGGGTTACTTAACCGTACTAATGTGTGTCTCGTAAATCTCCATAAAGCTTTCAACAGAGAAAGAACAGAAAGGAGAGTAAAAGGGGAGTAAAAATACCGGTCGGGTCATATTATATAGTCATCAGTTTATGTAGCTATACTGAAGTGAATCTCAAAATGTATCAGATATATACATATATATATACATAAAAGAGCAAAAATACTGCACTTAACAGGCTCAGTTAGAGTAACTAATTTTAATAGAAAAACAAAAGAATTTCCAACGTATCGATCACATCATAGTGATCTTCCTCAGGAGGCGGTTGCCCTCTGCTTTTAGGCACATAGCTTTCTTAATAAAGCAGCAGGCTGGCACAAATCAGACCATCACAATTTTACCAGATGCAGTTAAAAGGCATATAATCTTGAGATTTTTCTCCTTTTCCTGTCATTCACTTTTTTACTGGTTTACTTTTTTCGTAAATAATAAAAAAGTGCCTTTTACTTTATTATGGTAACTTAATAAATACACCTTGTTAGCAAAACAAAAGTACTGGATATTTTTCAAAGTTGTTTTGTAGACTTAAAGGGGTTTTTCACCAGTGAATTAACTTTAGTATGATGATATTCTGAGACAATTTGCAATTGGTTTTCATTTTTATTTGTGCTTTTTGTAATTTAGCTTTTTATTCAACAGATCTCCAGTTTGTCAGCAATCCAAATTATCCTAACAACAGTGTATTGATTTAAGACTAGCATATAAATAGGAGGATCTGAATAGAAATATGAGTATTAAACGTAACATTAACAATAAATTAAAGAGTATTTGTTTATTGATGGGGTTAGTGACCCCCATTTGAAAGCTGGAAAGACTCAGCAAAAGAAGGCAAAACATATAAAAAATTGTTGCTTAAAATTAGCCATTCTATAAAATACACAGGGGGTTATTGCTCAAAGTCCAGATTTATCTCAATATTTTCTGCTACAAACTTGATCAAATGTGCTTGGGTTTTTAAAGCTTATTTATTATTAAATTTTCCCAAAAATTTACTTTGCGGGAAAAATAAATCTGATTTACACAATTTTTTAAAACTTTTTCATCCGATTTTCAAAATTTTTTAATAATTTTCACCTGAAAACTCTGAATACTTGTGGTATTGCACAAAACCCAGCAGCGCACATCAAAAAATCATTGGGACTTCTCCTATTGAGTTATATGCAACCTCAACAGTTTTGAGATGCCACATTTTCACATTTTGACTTTTCCATCTTCTGGGTTTAATAAATTCCGAAAAATCTGTAATTTTTTTTTTAAAAGTCTGATTTTATTTTATGATTTTTGCATTCGGGGTTAAGTAAATAACCCCCTAAAATATAAGTTGAACCACCCCTTTATGATGTTGTGCACTGCATTTTAAAAGACACCACTTCAGATTCCAAGCAATACATATACAATATCCCCTACCTAAATTACTACTTAATATATGAGACACTTAGGGGCCGATGTATTAAATTCACGTGAATAGATCGAAGTTCGAATGAATTTGATCGAATGCTAATCGAATGTTGAATTTGATCAAACTAATTTTGGGGACTAATAGTAAATTTGCCCCTTGGAGGCAGATTTACTAAATTCACATGAAGAACCGAAGTTCGATCGAATTTGTATTAAATTCGAACTACAATCTTCGAATATGCAAATTAGGCAAATTTGACCATCGAATATTCGAATTTGAATGATTTGAATATTCGAATAAAATGTTATCGAAAATTCGATGGTCGAATACTTCCGCTTTAAATTTTTATTCGACCACCTACTTCGCCAGATTAAAGCTACCGAAATGGGGATCCTTCCCTGAGATCGAATATAAAAAATTAGATCGATTAAAATCGTTTGAATATTTGATTCGAATATTCGATTCAAATTCTATTCGAATATTCAATTGCGGTAAAATCCTTCAAATTCGATAGTTGATAGTTGAATTCAAAAGGATTTTACTTCCCCACTATTCCCTTGGTCGAATTTCGAATTTTTTTATATTCGCAATTCGACCAATAGTAAATCTGCCCCTAAGTGGATTATTGATGTAAGAGAAAAAATTGTAAAGAAAATGCAAAATTTGTTAATTTAAAAGAAAAAAAAAAAGCTTCAGTATCTAAATACAATCAATGAAAGCTGTCCTGAACTAATGTTGAGCTTGTTTACTCAATAGAAATTAGTTTTGACCACAAATTCATGGTATTTTTTTTCACAATTTTATTAATTTGAGTTTTTGATATTTAGATTTTTTTACGTGCATATGGTAACTATTTTTTTAAAATTGTGAGTTTATTTCAAACTATACAAATTAAAATTTTGATAGATAGACAACCAGAAAACATAACATTCTAACCTGGAGAGCAGCAAAATGTTTATTAAAATAATTCAAAACCCCAAAAAATAAAGATCATTTGCATACTGTCCTAGAATACCTTTTTCTACAACACACTATGGGGGTTATTTATCAAAAGTATAATGTTAGACATTTTTATATCTCAAATGAACATGAATGGTGTCTTATTTAAGAAAAAAACCTGAATTGGAAAAACTAGATTCAGCATTTGGAGTTCCAAAATCCAAAAACTTTCTGGGGTAAAAAAAACTTGAATCGATTGAATTATTTGAGTTTTCAGATAAACTCACACATCATGCAGGATATTAACATCTTCAAATGGTTCAAGGGACCTCTGCCTTTGACTACTACATGACCACGACAGGTTGCAGATGGTGTACTTTAAGATTCAAGCTATTTCCAGGGTCGGGTTATAATAAATCTTTGAAAATGTAAGTTTTTTTTAAGAATCTGTGTTTTTTTTTTTACCCAGAAATGTGAGTTTTGACCAAAAAATCAACTTGAATATTTGTGGAAAACTCAACTTGAACCTTGGTAAATAAACCCCCTAGATATTAATTTTGAGGAAAACTACTCCTGGCATGCAAAGGACTTTTTGACAAAAAAGTTCCTGTGGGCCATTTTCCTTCAAGATTCATTTTTAAAATGTGATCTTTGCTAGGTCACTTACAAACTATATGGGGCTGAACTATTATCAGTGGATCATAAGGTTTGGGTGAATCCCTTATCAAAAACAAGATTGAGTTCTTTAACATGCTTGCATTGTCTTCTGTTGAACTTTTTGTCCATAGTTTTTGAACAGGATTAACATTTTAAATTTCAATTTGAAAAGAGACAGGATGGAAAGGCACATTATATAAACATAAGCAATATAAACGCTAATAATAATAATAATCCATCTACTAAGTACAACATACCAAAGGTCAAATGTCTTAAAATTCAAGATTGTGTTATTACTGCAATTTGAGCAAACCATGGCTAAAAAGGCAATCAAGTTTTCAAAACATCTGAATTCTTTTTCCGGCTCTAACTACTCTGATCCTTCCTTCTGCTTTTTTTGTCCACCATATCTGCAGCCCACCACTAGGCTAGGACTATGACTCTATGGATTTTGAACTGAATGAACATATTGATAATACAAATCCTCTAACTGTTTTGAAAGAACTAGAGCAACCGTTTATGTTGGAGTCCAGAAACCGGTATGATATGATATCTTTAAAGAATTATATTAAACATTGTATTATACCAAGAGGGTTAAAAATAGAAAAAATACCCAGCTTTGAGATTGATAATGTTGAATTTAGCCCTGAGTGGGAATACTGGAAATTCGAGTTGATAAAATGAATCATTAAGTATCGGGAAAAAAACTTAAAACTACAAGGGAACATGTTATAGAGAAATAAAAAGTTTTTGAACCTTTCACTGATAATGATGGATGTCAAAAGTTGAACTCCAGTATAGAAAGAAGAATGATTCAATGCAAGAAAGATCTAGAATATCGTAAAAAAAACCCAAAAAACAGTAAATTTAATAGGGACTTTTGGGAGGCCATAAACAATACACATCAGAATATAGTCCACAACATATGAGATAAGAAACAAATCACACAATCCTGCTCTGGTCCATTAAGAGCATGAGCATGACCCCAAGAGAATTGCAAGAGTTAAGGTGAGACCACTGGATAGATACCCCATAATTCCACTCATAATTGCACCCACAGTAGGGGAGGGATGTGGGTCAAGCAAAAATTCAATAATAACCTCATAAGGAACAGTGGATCCAGATATAGCCCTAAGTATACAGAGAGACTTAATAGCGAAGATGAGGATTTTTCTTGCCATCCAGTCCCAAAGGCAGAAGGAAGGATCAGAGGAGTTAGAGCCAGAAAAAGAATACCATGCCCAATACATTTTCCATATTCATTGCTATTGATAAACACATATGAAATTTGAATCTTAAACGGCATTTCGTGTTGACAAACACCAGAAAAATAGAACCCTGTATTGTTAACAATAACTCAGTTTTACATTTTGCTAATGTTAAACATCCAAGTAATTTTTACCCCAGTCAGTCCCAAGTGGAAACACTAAAGGTGTACCATAGACTAATCAAGAAATATATAGGTGAATTCTTGAAGAATACTCATAACTTTATACAAAATTTAAATAAATGGGAACAGAGAGCCCTAAAAAACCTTCAATCTAGGAAATATGTAATAATTAAAGTAACAGATAAAGGGGGAGCAGCGGTGGTACAGGCCATAGAAGAATACAGAGCAGTAGCCTTAAGGATTTTTGGGGGATACCTCAACATATTTACCTCTTAAACTAATACTGTACGTTTGTTAAGGAGCTTGAGGACAGCTTTGTCAGAGGGTATTATAGATAAGAAAGAGTATAAATTCTTAAATAATACCAGCCCACTTATAGCAATTATGTACCACCTTCCCAAAATCCTCAAAACATTGGTAATTCCACCAGGGAGACCAATTATATCAGGAATTGACAGCCTTACAAGCCCACTCTAACAGTATATTGACTACTTCTTGCAACCATTAGAAGTAAAGCAAAAATCTTACCTGTGAGACACTACAAACCTACAATTAAAGGGCTACAATGGTTGTAAATTCATTACAGTTTGGTCATGTGTGATGTTACATCACTCTACTTGTGTATCCCCCATGATAGAGGCCCAGCAGCTATTGAAAAAATGCTTAAAGAAGAAAAGAGACTGAATACTCCCCAAATTTATTATATCATTGAAGGTATCACATTTATACTTACTCATAACTATTTCAAATGGTCCGATACATTTTATTTATAGATTTCAGGTATTACCATGGGCACTAAATTTAAACGGTCTTATTCAGATTTATACATGGCAGAATAGGAAGACAAATTCATCTGGGATGTGCTAAGTACTAGCCCCACATAATCTGGTATAAACATTTTATAGATGATCTTATCTTTGTTTGGGATGGAGGAATTGATGTCTTGGAAGATTTTATTGCACATATTAATACTAATGAGTATAACCTTAAGATCACTAGTGAGTCCGATAGTGTATCAAGCAACTATTGGATTTGATATTGAAGGTAGAGGGTGATCAAATTGTCACTGGCCTCTATAGGAAAGGCACTGGTAGGAATTCTTTATTGCATGCCATGAGTGGACATTTAAAAAAAATGGATCAACAATATTCCTTATGGTCAGCTATTGAGGGCAAAAAGGAATTGTTCTACTGATACCTTGTACAAGAATCAGGTCCAAATCTTGAAGAAAAGGTTTCACGAAAAGGGTTATAAACCAAATGTGATTTCCCTTGCAAATTAGAGAGCAGCCACAAGAGAAAGGGATAGTTTATTAGCTACAAACAAAAGCTACAAAACTCAGAAAGTGATAATAAAGTCCCATTTGTTACAAGATACAGAGTACTATGATAAAATAAGCAATATAATTAAAAAACACTGGCATGTAGTTAGATCTAACCCTGTATTGGAAAGATGTTTAGAAACACAACCTACAATTTATTTTAAGAAAAATTCTTCATTAAACAGCATGTTAGCTCCATCCAACACCTTTGGGAGACTTAATAAGGATGATACAACATACATGTCAGGCCTTAAGGGTACCCTTAAGTGCTCACACAAGAGGTGTAAATCCTGCCACTTTGTTGCCCTGAAGGGATTTAATTATGAAAAGTTAGGGTTACCACTAGTGATGGGCGAATTCGCGGCGAATTCCCGCGATTCGCCGCTGGCGAATAAATTCGCGAAACGGCAGGAAAAATTTGAGCCGAAAAATTCGCCGCCAAAAACGAGTCGTGCGACTCGTTTCGCGGATTTTTCGCCAATTCGCAAATTTCTATGGAAATTCGCGAATTTTTCGGCGAAGCGAAACGCGGGAGTTTCGCCCATCACTAGTTACCACAACCTAAATGGGGGAATTTTAAAGAATAGCACAGTGGTGGATCTTCTGCAGTATAGGTCTCCAGGCACCATCTGTGGCTCTATGGGCTTAATTGAGACAATACTACTATAAGGGGCAGGGTCGAAGTGAAAATTCAAATAAAATTAAAAATTTTAAAATTCGAATTTCTAAGTAATTTTGGCCCATCGACTATTGAATTTGTGCTTATTGCTGCCAAATACTTACAGACAAGAAAAAAATGTATTTTATATGGAGTTTAACTAGAAAAGGGAATATCATGAAATACATTCTTCTCCTTCCATAATGTTCTCCAGTGAAGTGATCACTGGAACACTTACAATGTTCTCCAGCTGCACTGTTCTGCTTAAAGGAAAACTATACCCCCCTAACAATGCAGGTCTCTATAAACAGATATTGCATAAAACAACTTATATGTAAAACCCTGCTTCATGTAAATAAACTATTTTCATAATAATACACTTTTTAGTAGCATGTGCCATTGGGTAATCATAAATAGAAAATTGCCATTTTAAAAAATAAGGACAGCCTCCTGGGATCCTAGGATCCAACGGTGCACACAAACATACCAAACAAACTATAAAGTTAGGTCACATGAGCCAATTAACAGACAGAGTTCTGTCTTTTGCTTCAACACTTCTTCCCTTTCCAGTTAGAGTTTAAATATTTCTGGTCAGGTGATCTCTGAGGCAGCACACAGACCATCACCAAATGGTGGTTCAAGGCAAGAGATGTAAAAGGGAAATATTGACTTAAATATATATACCAGTTTGGTAAGATACTTTAATATGTTACTTGATTTGATATAAACTGTTATATCTGTTGCTCAAAAATTCATTTTTAGGGTATAGTTTTCCTTTAACATATTAAATGCTAAACAAAAGGCAAATGCATTTCCAACACAAGCCCTATTTAATGTTGCATACAGGTGAATTGTGTAGTAAGTAAGGGAGATGTGAAGAAAGGATTTTAAAAATGGAGATATATCAAAAGACTGGGCTAAGAGGATTAGAATTGGTTGACAGTTGCAAGGAAAGAAAAACTAAACTGATTTTAACAGTTTGACATTTTAAACATTGTATGAAGAATAGAAAGATAGAAAAAAAAGGAAGATTGGAAGTTGTGTAGGGCAAAAGCAAAAGTACTGTGAAAAGTAGATGGTCCCATTGTGTGAAATAGGCACTATAGTATTAAATAATGTGTGAGAAGAAGACAGTATATGTTTAAAGTGTGAGAAGCTTAAGCTAAATATGTGGAAGAAGGGTAGTTCAGATGGTTTGCGAATAAAAATAGTGACTTGTTTAAAGGAATTGTTCAGTATAAAAATAAATACTGCGTAAATAAATAGGCTGTGCAAAATAAAAAATGTATCTCATATAGTTAGTTAGCCAATAATGTAATGTAAAAAGGCTGGAGTGACTGGATGTCTAACATAATAGCCAGAACTGCTTTGTAGCTCTCTTGGTTTCCACTGATTGGTTACAAGACAGTCACCAATCAGTGGCTTGAAGGGGGTACATGGGTCATAACCAGGTGCGCTCCGCCAATGAGGAAAGTTGAGGCACTCGCCTCAGGCGGAAGCGCCCCCCTGGTTCCCAGGGGCGGCAAAAATGCAGCTCGTGGTAACTAACAGCCGAATTTCCAGTTTTCAACCCTGAAATTCGGCTCTCCTATTGCAAAGCGTGCACTAGCGACGTGGACCCCCCTACCCCTGTCTGGCGCTGGAAAAATGAGCACCGCGGGGAAGGGGGGGCGGCATATTGAAGGCCATCTCAGGCGGCAAAATCGACTGGATCGTCCCTTGTAATAACTGTTGCTTTAGAATCTGAGCTGAATACTGAGGATTAATTGAAAACCCAATGAACAGTTATGTCCAATGTGCCCCCCCCCTTAAAGTTGCTGACTAAAGGTGGCCATACACGGGCAGATAAAAGCTGCCGACAGACTGTGTCGGCAGCTTATCTGCCCGTGTGGGGGGCCCTCCGACGGGCTTTCCCGATCGATATCTGGCCGAAAGTCGGCCAGATGTCGATCGGGCAGGATTAAAAATCCCGTCGGATCGCGGCTGCATCTGTTCGTTGATGCGGTCCCGCCCGCCCGTACTGATCCGAACATTGGGCCCTAGGGCCCACGATCGGATCAGCCCGATATCGCCCACCTCAAGGTGGGCATATCAGGGAGAGATCCGCTCGTTTGGCAACATCGCCAAACGAGCGGATCTCTTCGTGTATGGCCACCTTTACTCAGAATTAGAGAGATAAAAAGCAGAAAGTATTGTGTTGTTATGTTAGACATCTAGTCACTCCAGCCTTTATACATTACATTTTTGGCTAACTAACTATATTAGAAACCCTTTTTATTTTGCACAGCCTATCTATTTATCCTGTTTTTATTTTTACACTGAACTGTTCCTTTAACGTGACTGATATAAAAGAGGGAGGTAAAAGTTGTTCAGGGGGTTTCATTGTGTGTGAAGAGACAAAGAGTTTTTTAAGGTATAATTTGTGGGGAATTACACATAGGGCATATTTACTAAGAGCCAAATTTTCGAAGTGAAAAAACTTAGAAAATTCAACCCTCAAAGTATTTTTAAAGGGCTTTTTTGCTCGAAAATGGACCTATTTCGATCAAATAGGTTTTTTCAATTCAAATCGAATTTTGGGCTATTCAATAGTTAAAGCAGCCCAAAATTACTTCAAAATTTTAATTTATTTTAAATGTGCCCCTTAGAGTATGCCTCACCTGTATTTAGATAAACATGTCATAAGGAAAAAAAACAAAATGAGAAAAGGGTAGAGATTTTGTTCTGTAATAATAGCCTTATTTATTTAGGTAAATTTAAATTAAAGATAAATACTACAAAGGAAAATTCCACATGCAAAACCAACACAAAGGAGATTTAAAAAGGTTAAAGGAAAACTGTCATGGTAAAACATGTTTTTAAAATAAAAAAAAAAAAAACGCATCAGTTAATAGTGCTGCTCCAGTAGACTTCTGCAGTGAAATCCATTTCTCAAAAGAGCAAACAGATTTTTTTGTATTCATTTTTGAAATATGACATGGGGCTAGACATATTGTCAATTTCTGGGTGGGGAAAGGGAGGGGGTGATATCACTGGGGCAGCTGGGAAATTAACAAAATGTGTAGCCCCATGTCAAGATTTCAAAATTTAATATAAAAAAATCTGTTTGCTCTTTTGAGAAATGGATTTCACTGCAGAAGTCTACTGGAGCAGCACTATTAACTGATGCGTTTTACAAAAAAAAAAAACATGTTTTAC
This sequence comes from Xenopus borealis, assembly GCA_024363595.1. NCBI lineage: Eukaryota > Metazoa > Chordata > Amphibia > Anura > Pipidae > Xenopus > Xenopus borealis. The sequence continues at coordinate 24,915,659 of CM044431.1, forward strand.
CATGACAGTTTAACTGAATAGTACGCAGTGGGACATGGGTTTTTAATATTGAGTGTTGTTCTGAGATCTACCAGGCAGCTGTTATCTTGTGTTAACTGGTTACCTTCTCATTGTTCTTTTGTTAGGCTGCTGGGTGGGGGGTGGGATATCAATCCAACCTGCAGTACAGCAGTGATTTAAGTTAAGAGTGATTTAAGTTTATCAGAGCACAAGTCACATGACTTGGGGCAGCTGGGAAATTGACAATATGTCAGATTTCAAAATGAAATGTATAAAAATCTGTTTGCTGTTTTGAGAAATGGTTTTCAATGCAGAATTCTTCTAGAACAGCACAATTAACTGATGCATTTTGAAAAATTTCTCATGACAGGATCCCTTTAACAAGTGTACCGTAAATAGTGAATTACATTTAAAATATATAATTAATTTCAGGTACAGCCTAATATTTATGCCCCAGAATGTGTATTAATATATGTGTAAAGAAGCAGAAATACTGTATGGACAAGTCATTGTATCTGAAATGAAGCAAGAAGCAAGAAATAGAAAGAATTCTTTAAAATATAAAAGGCCTTTCAAATTTAGGAATTTAGTATTCACAATGACACATATAAGAGGGAGGTAAAAGATGTACAGGGAGTTCCGTTGTGTGAAGAGACAATTACTTTTTTAGGGTTTAATTTGTGAATTTAATATATTTTTTGGTTATTATTTTGGAGAAAAACTCACAATTTTGGTTGCTGTTATTTGCCTATGCAAATATGGGGTGGAATGTGAGTATATATTTTCTTCCCTTCTACTTTCATTTGCCCTTGCGATTAGACACTAATATACAGTAGTGCTAGTACTGGCAATTTGCATCAATTTTGTTATTTTGAACAATGTCATAAGGGAAAAAACAAAATGAAAAAAGGGTAGAGATTGTCTGCTGTAATAATAGCCTTATTTATTTTGGTACATTTAAATTAAAGATATATTTCAGCATTTTTTAAAAACTAAACAATTATTCAAAATGGCAAATACTTCCAAACTGCATGGAATTCAACAGAATTCTGGGAACTGTGACTTAACAAATTTGACTTGTCTGTAAAATAACTTATGAAAGCATATTTAAAATTAAAATTATGTTTGGTTATTAATTAGAATAAGAGCAAATATTTCATTTTCTTATTAAAGGGTAGTTCACCTTTAAATTAACTTGTTAGGGGCAGATTTACTATTGGTTGAATTTTGAATAAAAAAAAAATTTGAATGTTTTGGGGGGTCATTTTCAATCAAATTGAACGATCACATAATTCGAATCGAATGATTCGAACGTTTTTTTTTTTTTTTAAATTCCATTTTCCAGGACTTAGAAAAATTTATAGGAAAGCTTCCAGGAGGTCCCCCATAGGCTACAATGGCAATTCAGCAGGTTTAAGGTTGCAAATTAGGGCCAGTATGAAGTAGCCCAAAATTACAGCGAAATTTGAGTTTTAAAAATTTTAATTTTATTTGAAAATTCACTTCGACCTTTAGTAAATGTGCCCCTAAGTATGTTATAGAATGGCCAATTCTAAACAACTTTTACATTTGTTTACATTATTTATTTTTTATGGTTTTTAAATTATTAGCATTCTTCTTAAACCTCTTTAAATCACAATTGAATTAACAATTCAATTCACATTCATTATTTGTTTTTTTTTTATAGCTTTTGCATTTTTTGCATTCTTCTGCTGAGTCTTACCAGCTTTCAGATGGGGGTCACTGACCCCATCTGTAAAACAAATGCTCTGTAAAGCTACAAATAAATTGTTATTGCTACTTTTTATTAATTCTATGTCTATTCAGACCCTCTCCTATTCAAAGCAATTCATTGTTGCTATGGTAATCTGGAGCCTAGCAACCAATTGCTGAAATTGCAAACTGGAGAGCTGCAGAATAAAAAGCTAAATAACTAAAAAACCATAAATAATAAAAAATTAAAACCAAGTGCAAATTGTCTAAGAATATATCTCTCCACATCATACAAAAAATTAATGGAAAGGTGAAAAACCCCTTTAACTCTTGTAGATGTTTAGAAATAATGTAGGTGAAGGGGAATTCTAATGGAGAATACCTGAATCTACAACTCAACTTTTTCTTACTGGAATGAATAAATGATAAAATGAGTGTAGACTGACAAAAGTCTACTCAATACGTATACTGTGTATGAATATGTTTGTCAGGGTCTTTTAGATGAGGATTTGATAAAGTGGCACACAAGAAATCCTCTGCAATACAAGATATTGAATAGATCATTGAAAGGGTTCAGATTTAGGGCAAGTTTAATTAATTTATAATGTAAACGGTGGTGACACTAAAGTATAAGGAGTGCCATAGAGAAAATGAAAACATTTAAGAGCTAAGGTAAAAAATAGAGGAAACATAGGTCAGGTAAAACTGTTTTAGGTCTGTTAACAATAGTCTTCAAATTAGGGCTAATTCTGGCATCTTGTAAAAGGTGCAATGATGCATTTCTTAATCATGCTGGTTCCTCTTCCTCTTTTACTTAAATCTAAGTTTAAAGTTTAATGTCCCTTTCTCTGGTGTTTGAATCTGGCAGCTCAGTAATTCTGTGCAGACTCTAAACTTTTACAATTTTGCAACAATTAATTGATACATTTTTCAGCAGCTGGAGTATTAGCAACTACTCTACTGTATCAATTCTAATAGCAGCCTATAATGAAACTCAGGGATTCTGCTCAGCAGTAGTGATGGGCAAATTTATTCACCAGGGGCGAATTTGCGCGATTCGCAAAACGCCAGCGAAAATTCGCCTGCCGAAAATTCGCTGGCGTAAAAAAACAAACAGTCGTGTGACGAAAATGATGCGTCGCTCGTCGAAAACGATCGTATCGCAAAGTTTTTGTGAATTTCGCTGGAAATTCCAGAATTTTTCCGTGAAGCGAAACCGGATAGATTCACCCATCACTACTCAGCAGGGCGAAAGATAAGAAATGCATCAGTTTAGAAGAGTTTATATGGTCGGCCACCCCCCCTCCAAGAACTGCTTTTGAAGGTGAAAAGTTTAACTCTACACTTCAGCATTAGAAAAACGGCCATATATAGAAAATAGAAAGTCATTTGAAAAAGTCTTTTTTTCTGGTGAACTTTCTGAAACCAATTGAATTGAAAAAAAAAAGTGTTGGAAGGTGAACAACCCCCTTTAAAGAGATACTGACACCAGATATTAATCTTTTTTTATATTTATAATAGCATTGTTATTGGTGCTATGTATTATTTTACCATAAAAATATTTTCCCAATGCTTTTCCATTACCCATTACCCATGTGAGCATAGAAATTATAACTAAAAGTTTGAGAAGAAACAATTACTTACAAAGAAGACCTACAAAAAATGTTTTAAAAAAAAATTAATTTGTACTGAACGAATAAAAAAAAAAAAACACCAAGACACATAAAGGTTTAAATTTGCAAAGTCTTTATTAAGAACTAACTTACTGATACTGCGCTTCTGCTCCTCTTCAGAAAAGGTGATCCAACAACAACCCATTGTGCAGTGCTTGATTTCGCCTCCATTGATGGATAGTCGCGGGATCGCCTTCTCTGAAGAGTAGCGGAAGCGCAGTATTGGTAAGGAATTTCTTAATAAATATTTTGCAAATTTAACTGTTAATGTGTCTTGGTGTTTTTTTTTTCATTCAGTACCAACAAATTAAAAAAAAAATGTTATTGGTCCTTTAAAGCTATCTAATGTATCAGCCTGTACAACTGATTCAGAGAGTGAATTTAGACGGAACCTCCTTTCTTCTAATCGGAGCATTAGAGAGAATATTATATGATCCCCTTATATACACTATTTATACATAGTTATCACATCACTACCTTAAGCATCTCTTCTCGAAGCGTGAACAGCCCCAACGTGGTCAGTCTTTACATCTAAAGCTGGCCATAGTAGCAACGATCCAATTCGTGTGATTTTCGGATCATGTGTGGAGTGCCCTGACATTTGTTTTGCCATGCCGATCGGTGGTTCAGTCGATTGCACAGGTTAGAGATTTTCTGTCGGCTTCCCCCAAATCTGAAGGTTAGTGGCAGGTCGGAGATGTTGATGTTCGGCTGTACAATAATTTGTACAATCAGATCTTTGCATTTATGTTAATAGTGCTGCTCCAGCAGAATTCTGCATTGAAATCCATTTCTCAAAAGAGCAAACAGATTTTTTTTTAAATTTCATTTTGAAATCTGACATGGGGCTAGACATATTGTCAATTTCCCAGCTGCCCCAATTCATGTGACCTGTGCTTTGATAAACTTCAATCACTCTTTACTGCTGTACTGCAAGTTGGAGTGATATCACCCCCCCCCCCAGCAGCCTAACAACAGAACAATGGGAAGGTAACCAGATAACAGCTCCTTAACACAAGATGACAGCTGCCTGGTAGATCTAAAAACAGCACTGAATAGTAATAACCCATGTCCCACTGCATACCTCCCAACTGTCCCTTTTTTAGAGGGACAATCCCTCTTTTGACAACTCAACCTGCAGTCCCTCATTTGTTCTGGAAATTCCATCTTTTCTCTGCACTGAACAGCCAGAAAAAGAAACAACCTTTCATACTTAATTGGCTTTTGGCAGAGAGCCCAGAACAGCTAAAAGGTGCAAACAAGATACTTTGTAATACTTTTGAGCTAAGAAAATAAGTAATTGTAACAGGAAAAATAATTTCAAACTTTTACAATCTGATAAATTTTGTAAAATGAACATGGTAATAAGGGGGTGTGGTCACACAACTGGGCATGGTCAAAAATGTAGCCTCTACTTGCAAAAGAATATTTTGTCCTTCTTTTTACTTCCAAAATGTTGGGAGGTATGTCACTGCTTTCCATTCAGTTATATTGAGAAGGAAAAACAACAGCCTGCCAGAAAGCAGTTCCCTCCTAAAGTGCTGGCACAAGTCACATGACCCGGGGCAGCTGGGAAATTGACAAAATGGCTAGCCACCATGTCAGATTTCAAAACTGAATGGATTTAAGTCTACCGGAGCAGCACTATTAAATGATGGGTTTTGAAAAAAACATATTTTCCCATGACAGTATCCCTTTAAGTTTTTCACTGCTTTGATTGAGACCAGGAGCAATAGCACTTTAAAACCGTATTTTTTTCAATGCAATCTTTTCTTTCTACTATTTAGTCCAAGTTGATTGCGCAGGACGCACGCCAGAGGTCGCTGTTCCTCTCAGAAGCTCAACGACCGCAAGGCTACAGATCGCCTGCGTGAGGCAGCGGCAACGCCTCCTGTAGAGTTCTACTGGAGACACTGAAGCAGGGGCGGCCAATCAGTGCCCTGCAATCCGTGCGCCGACGTCATCTGTAGTGGGGCCGAAGCCCTCTTTCCCAAGAGCTCATGGGTAGTCTTTATAGCTAACGAGAGCTAAATTCGCGGGCGTGTGGGTCAGTTCGGTTTTGTTAAGTTCAAATAATATCAACTCTTGTGACATCAGGTGTAACACCGCGCAGGCAGGAGGTGAGTGAAGCGAGAGTGGTGGTTTATGTGCGGACACGAGGCGGTAGTATGGCTTTACTGAGAGACTAGCTGGCAAGATGGAGCCGTGTGGTGGTAAAACACATCGGAGGGGCTCCTAAAGCACCCGGGCGGAGGAGGCTTGGGGAGCAACAAAGGCTCAGTGTCTACGACGGATTGTGGCCGTAAACATCACAAGAGTTTATTTATCCTCGCGTTAACCCTGGCGTTTTTTTAATGGGTTGCTTTTTACCCCTTCCGGCTGTCAGATGGTTAATGGCCCTCAGTGTACGTTTATGGGTTAGCTGTGGCGGGCTGTACTATCTTACACACTATTGCAGGGGTGGCAAGGTTTCACTGCTGCCTATAACATATTTCTGCACAAACACTCGATTTGTTTTAACTGTTGAGGCGCCTGTCTGATCCGAGCTCACGTTGTTCAGCAGTAGCTGTTTCATCAATCGCAGCACTAGGCACGTGATCTTTCTGCACAGTACGTGCCATTTAGAGGTTGGGGCTGGCAGGTATGCGCTTATATTTAACCCATAAACGTATTGCCAATTAGCCACTGTGGTTGAAAGTGCATTCAGTAATGCAAGTGTAGCATTAGAATTGGCATTGCTTCAGCAAGTGGTGTTTTTCTTAAAATTATCCATTTAAAAAAAACATTCTTTAACATGGCTTGTAGAATGTAAACTATCAGAAAGCATTTTTAGCCCCTGGATGTATATTTAACCTTTTTAACAGCAGATAAAATACAAAAAAACATGCTTTCTCCCCAAAAGTGAATTGTTCTGTTATTCTCATTCAGGACTGGACTGAGAATCAAAATAGGCCCTGGCATTTCAGGTACACAGAGGCCCAATCAGCCCACATAGAGGCCCAAACAGCCCCCACCAGCCCACTAAATACTGACTTTCTTTGGCACCTTATAGCAGCCCATCTGGCATTTGCCCTAACCCACAGATTGCCAGTCCGGGCCTGTTCTCATTTAACTCTTCTCTGCTCCCCTTTTGAATGCATAGCCCATAGTAACTGTTTGGAGATGGGTTTCTTTTTCATTAAAGAAAGTAAAAATGGGATTTTATTTTTTTTGCATTTCCTTGTCCTTTAAGTTATAATGTTTGTGTGTGTGTGTGTGTGTATATATGTATATATATAACTGTGTTTACTCTTTTTAAATCATAATCACTACATAATCTACCCAAATGACCCTGATCAAAAATTTACATACAGTTCTTAATAGTGTGTATCACCCCCTTTAACATTAATGACAGTTTGAAGTCTTTTGTGGTAGTTTTGGATGAGGCTCTTTATCTTGTCAGATGGTAAAGCTGCCCATTCTTCCTGGCAAAAAGCCTCCAGTTCCTGGAAATTCTTGGCCTGTCTTGCATGAACTGCACATTTGAGGTCTCAACAGAGTGGCTCAATGATATTGAGGTAGGGAGATGGGGATGGCCACTCCAGAGCCTTCACTTTATTTTGCTGTGGCCAATGACTGGTCAACTTGGCCTTGTGTTTTGGATCATTGTCATGTTGGAACGTCCAAGTACTATATGTCCCATGTGCAGCTTCTGGGCTGATGAGTGCAAATTTCCCTCCAGTATTTTTTGTTAAATTACTGCATTTTGCCATAACTTCTGACCAAATTTCCAGTGCCTTTGTAGCTCACACATCCCAAAACATCAGCGATCCACCACCATGTTTCACAGTAGGGATGGTTTACCTTTCATCAAAGGCCTTGTTGACTCCTCTCCAAATGTAGTGTTTGATTGTGGCCAAAAAGTAAAATTTTAATCTCATCACTCCAATTGACTTTGTGCCAAAAGGTTTTAGGCTTGTTCTGTGCTGTTTGGCATATTGTAAGCGGGATACTTTTTGGCATTTGCGTAGTAATGGCTTTCTTCTGGCTACTCGACCATGCAGCCCACCTTTCTTCAAGTGCCTCCTTATTGTGCATCTTGAAACAGCCACACCACATTTTATCCTGTATTTCACATGAAGTTATTTATGTGTTTTCCTTGCATCCCAAACAATTTTTCTGGCAGTTTTGGCTGAAATTCTAGTTTTATTTGGTTTGGTTTCAACAGAACCCCTAATTTTCCACTTCTTAATTAGAGTTTCAACACTGCTGATTGACATTCTTAATTCCTTTGATATTTTCTTATATCCATTTCCTGTTTTATAGAATTCAACTACCTTTTACAGCAGATCCTTTGACAATTCTTTTGCTTTCCCCATGACTTAAAATCTGAAAAACATCAGTGCAGCACTGGATGAAAGATGCAAGGGTCTGTCAGGAATCCAGAAAGTCATTGACTGTTTATAAACACCCACTAATTACAAGTAAACTGATCACAGGTGAATAAGCTACCTTTAATAGCCATTCTAACTCTCAAGTTGTGTACGTTATCATGTGTGCAAGCTTTTCCTCAGGGTCTTTTGGGTAGTTTGTGTAGTGATTATGGTTTAAAAATAGTAAACACAGTTGTTTGGCAATAAATGGCTTCAGCCAACTACTAAGCATGAGTGAAAGAAAAGTTTTTGTGTTATCATTCCTATTCTCTGAAAAATGGTTTAAGAAATCCTAAATTCTGCTAGGATGTGTAAACTTATGAGCATAACTGTAGATCCAAAAATTCTAACGTTTTCTTGGCTTATCCTCAATAATGCATTGGCTTTCCAATAATCCCACATAATTTTTAGCATTTGGGTGGGGTGTTTGTGGACAAAAAAAATTCCAAGTTGGTGTACAATAGTTGCCATATTTATAGAGCTCTGTTGAAGTCTTTGCTTGAATTAATAGTGTTGTCCAAGAGCATTGGTAATCCTAAACCACAGTCCATTACAAAAAGATAATTTTTAGAAGTATGTAATTTTAACATGAGATGAAGGTCCAGGATGGTGCCACCTCAAATTAATGCTTCTCAGGTTGTCATAAAAACAATGGACAACCCCAAGGACTTTTTTTAAGCTTAAAGGGATACTGACACTAAAAAAATGATTGAAGGGGCAGATTTATCATTGGTGGAATTTCGAATTCAAAATGCGACCATAAAAATAAAAGGGAAGTAAAATCGACTATTGAATTCGAAGGATTTGACCGCAATTCGTTCGATCGAACAATCTAATAAGAAAAAATTTGATCGAACGATTTCATCGATCGATCAATTTTTTTTAAAATTCGATCTAAACCAGGGATCCCCAACCTTTTCGGCCTGTGAGCAACACTCAGAAGTAAAAGGAGTTGGGGAGCAACACAAGCATGAAAAATGTTCTTGATGTGCCAAATAAGTGCTGTGATTGGCCATTTGGTAGCCCCTATGTGGATTTTCAACCTACATTGAAGCTCTGTTTGACAGTACACCTGGTTTTTATACAAACAAAACTTGCCTCCAAGCCTGGAATTCAAAAATAAGCACCTGCTTTGAGGCCACTGGGAGCAACATCCACGGGGTTGGAGAGCAACATGTTGTTCACGAGCTACTGGTTGAGGACCACCCCAATTCAGTAGCTTGGTTCTGGCGAAGTAGGTGGTTGAATAAAAATTTAAAGGGGAAATTATTCGATGGTTGAATTTTTTCTAATTTGCATATTCGAAGATTCGCTTTCGAATTTAATTAAAATTCGATTGAACTTCAAATTATTTTTTGCTGAGAGGTTTGTTTTTGTATTTAATTGTTAGTTGAAGTTCCTAAGCCTGACACTCCTACTTTGCCAAACTGGCTGTCCCATCTCAGCCTGTTGGTTAAGATTCTAATGCTAAAAGACTCCTGCTGCACAAATTTCTGGCAGGGAAACAATCATATTATGAACAGCAGGGGGAGCCCCGCCTTACTTACTAGCTATGCAGAACTCAAACAGCTTTTTTTTTTTATCATTTATTACGATCCCCAAGCAGCACAGACCATACTGAGCATGTGCAGTGCCAGTGTCAGGCAAAGATGTATAACAAAGTTGCAAGATGACAACCCCCTGTGGCCAACTTTGAAAGCATAAATCATTTGTTTGATTAGGCTTGTGGTGCAGTAAGTTCATGTTTATGTTTAGTATACAAAATACAGCGTTTCTACCCTTATTCTATTTTACACTTTCCTTGCCCTTTAAGGTGTCCGTATCTCTCTTAAGGGGACCCGTCACCCAAACGAAATATTCAAAATCCTATTTTATCGCATTAGACAAGCAAAATGAACTTTATCGTGTCACCCAGACACGAAAATCTGTATAATAAGTCTTTTTCAAATTAAACATGAAATCCAATTTCAAATTTTTATTAAACCATGCATAGCTGTTTTTAGCTCATTTTTAGCTCATTTAAAAATCTCAGCTGTCAATCAAATATTGTCTCCCCCTCCTCTATGCCTTAGGCAGATAATTACTTTCACTTTCCATTCAGCACTTACTAGATGCCACTGCTCCCCACACATTACCCCAGTTCTCTTAACCATTTAATTGTGTAGCCAGGACATGGGGATAGACATCGGGTCCCTCATTCCGGTGCACAAACAAGATTCTGAGATGACGCAAGGCTTGTCTTAATAACAGTGTCTACAAAATGGCTCCTGCCTGCTTGTTATAATTATGAATTCCCAGACTGAAGAAAACAAGATTAAAATAATTTATATAGTGTAATTAATGTTCATGTTGCTTGACTAATGTGATAAAATATGATTTAGAATAAACATAAAGGAATGAGTAAACTAAAAGTAAAATAGAAATACAACTAATCAGTTACATGTAAAGAGTGAAGGTGATGCTTTCAACATCTGGTCACATTAATCTATGATAAATTGAATTCCTCTTTGCTCAACAGAAAAAAAATCACAGAATACAGCTTCTCAGTTTTAACTTTGTAAAATGTCTTCCCTTAAGCTGGCCATAGACGTAACAATTACGATCTTTCTCGGAAAAGATCTTTCCAAGAAAGATCGTTCGTTTCAACACACACGTGTAGAGCTGAATCGTCAGATATACAGGTAGAAACAATAGAATTCTACTTGTATCTGACGATTCAGCACTAACAATGGCCGATGTTCAGGGAGCTTTCAAAGGCATCCGATCAAAATTTTCCGTCCAGTCCGATCAACCAGCCGACCGATATCTTAATCCTCTGACGATATCGGTCGGCTCATTTCCCACCATACACGCACCGAATATCGTACGAAAATTCGTTTCGTACGATATTATCTGTGCGTCTATGGCCACCTTTAAAGTAAGTGCATCCTCTACCTTTCAATCACTTATCAGTGTGGAGTCAGCGTTTCTTCATCTTCTCTGTAAATTACACTAACTGCTTTTCTCCCCTTCTATCAGCAATGGCAGTTGTTCTCCCTATATCACCCCACATCTGTAATAATGTGTCTGCATTTCTTACTAAATACCCATTTGTAAAATTGTGTACATTTTTTTTTTTACATTTTTCAACGTTTTGTAATGTTTTATTGGAATATAATTGATTATCTAACCTACAGTTCAAATGTGTTCTTTAAACTAGTGTCCAGATGTATATTGAAAGGCTTGCTCTTAGCTGTGCTCTGCAGTCTTTTTTCGAACAAAGCCTTACTCCGTCTTTTGTGTTGCTTTAGGCATTCCATATTCATAAACTGTCCCTACCAAGAGAACTATTGCCGTTAAGCGAAATTATCAGTACAAATATAGGGCTTTTTAGATGATGCACTGATTGAGTGACCCTTTGTTTGGGATATTTCTATTTACATGATGTTAGGCCTCACAGTCCCAATCCTAATACATCGTTGTGGTTATAGTGGTAGATTTTGAAATAATTAACTGCTTTTATTTCCTAGCCTAATTAAAGTTGCCAGCCAACAAGCTAAAAAGGAAATGTAATTCTGAGCAATTTACTAATACACATTTATTGAAAATTGAACTTAAGCTCACAAATTATTTTTAATTTATTTGCAATTGAAAGCAATATTTTCTTTTCAAAACAGTGTAGAAGAAATCAGTTTCGACAAGTCTCTAAAACATTAAAATTGTCTGTAAAACTAAAATGTAAATATAATTACACGAATGACTAATAAACAGTTGTTTTATTTGTAAATACAATTATAATTAACTATTGGACAATAACTTTGTTCTTTTTCTGTAGTCCAATGTAGCTGAAATCAACTCTCCTCCTATATTTTCTTTCATTCAGCAAAACTCTCGCAAAAAGGCTTTATTGTTATAACCGTGTTTTATGGGATATGTTTTATAGGAACCTGCAATGTTCCCTTTGACAATTTTCAGTAGAGTATTTTGCAAAGTTGCCTAGAATGGAATTTTCTTTCATTGCTTAAATGGCCACTTTAAATAATAGACACTGACCCTCTCATTCATGACATTGTTATGGACCAAGGGGCTTGACCCTTCACAACTCATTTCATTCCCATCTTCCCTTGCTGAAATTTAAGTCCATTGTTTATTTTTGCTGACCTGTATGTCATTCAATATAAGCGCTTTGGGGATATTTGCTAAAAAGTCTGTATTTATTTTTACTGTGATTTATTTTATTTTCCCTATATTTTGTATTCTTGTAACCACTTAATTAAGATTGACATTGTATCACTTATATACAATTTGTATACAAGATGCAATGAGAACTGCTATTGGATCTAAATGAGTTTTGGTTGCTGAAGAACAAACATATCTCATAAAAAAAAAAATACAGCCACCCAAACAACTGAGTTTGTCTTCTGGCTTCCAGCAGCGAAACCTTCTGCTTCCTGAGCCTTGAAGGCGAAAAGGGATCTGTCATGATTTTTATTTTTAAACTTTACACTGCAAATGATTCACTCTACCATATGCAATGTTATTCCTGAACCAACAAGCATATTTTTTTTTTAGCAATATTGGTGTGTAGGCAGCCATCTCAGATCATTTTGCCTGGTCATGTGCTTTCAGAAAGAGCCAGCACTTGATGGAACTGCTTTCAGATAAGCTATTGTTTCTCCTACACAGTAACTTAAGGAGTCACAGTGGAACTTTGGGACTGTGATTTTTAATATTCAGTGCTATTCTCTTATGCACCAAGGAGCTGTACTCTTTTATCAGGGAGCGGTTATCTGGTTACCTTTACCCATTGTTCTGTTGCTAGGCTGCTAGGACAAAGCTGCTAGGAGAAAATGATATCATTCCAACTTATAGCTCATTTCCATGCATTATTCTGCTGGAGCATCACTATTAACTGCTGAGTTTTCCCCTTTAAAATTTTATTTTGTTTTTTGGGCAAAACTCTTAAATAGTGGTTCTGGGAAAAACTTCTGAAAAATTATCTTGATTTTATCAAGTTTTTTTCAGCATTCCGATTTATATATAAATTTTTAGTTTAACTCTAATTTTTCACCTTTCTAAAGCAGCTCGGGGGGAGGATTACGTCTCTCTAAACTGTTCTAAATTGATATATTTAGTTGATAAATTTCTTATCTTCGTCCATGTTTAGCAGAATCCCTGGGTTTCATTAAAGGCAACTGTTAGAATTTATACAATCGTTGCTAATACTAATAGTTGGTTTATCAATTTTATGATCATAATTTTGTAACTAAAAAAACCTTTGTAAATAAATGCATCTGTAAAGATTACTTATGGGACAGGGGACCAGGGAATGTGCATTGATCAATCTTCTTTTTCTCTGTAGTTAATTTGGCCAGATCAGTAGCACTTCTATTGTATTTTAGTATTTAGCAATGGCGTGCTCCCAGAAACTTTTCTTTATGCATTTAAAGGAGACATATAGGATAATAAAAAAACCCTAATTTTGTAGTAATATATGGTGTTGCTTTTACATGGTGCTTACAATTAATATGTTTAAAAATAGCTCCTTTATTAGAGCTCCATATAGATGGTCTCTGGTCCCTGTCTGTGTTTCAAATGGGGGTGGTTTGTCATAACAGTCCCTGCGAGAAGCACAGTAGGAGGAGGAAAGCCAATCACGGCCCTGCAGTCACACAAGCACAGACAGGCTTCAGTTCCCTATCAGGTCTGGCTAACTGCTGATTGGTTGCTGTCCTTCAGTGCAGTGAGCTGAGAGCCGCCGGCTCCCCTGCACAGCCTGGGAATTCAGGGAGCAGGAAGTGGAAGAGAAGGGAGGGATTATTAGGGTTTTTGCAGAAATATTCAATAAACCAGCCTGAAACACTACTTTTTAAAGCACAATTCTTCTATATCTAAATGAGTATAATGCACTGGTGCGTTCTTATTTTTTTACACAATATGTCTCCTTTAATATTCCAGAGAAGCTCCTGAGAAATGTATCCGCTAAATGTTGCAAAATTGTAACCGTTCAGAATCTGCACCTGAATCTTCCCTACTGGCACCTTCTCATATCCGGTCCTGTCAGCAATATGAGACAGGCTTGATACAAATGCACACACTAGCTGCGGCAATACCCCATTTAGCGGCATATAACTGCTAACAAGTTGTATATCTAAAATATAGCTTTATTTTGAGGAAGTTGTATTTTTTCAAATTTGCTTTTTGGGGGTATGCTCTCTTTGGGGGAAATGTAATAAAAAGTTGCAACAGGAAATACAATTCACACAAATAAAAAAATGCACATTTTGCAATGTAATCTCGTTAGACATAGATTTCATTGCAAACTTAGATTTTAAGGCTTGTTTGAAGGTGGCATAATCTTTTTGAGCAGCAGTTTTAGGAACAAGCTTAAACTCTGTAAAAAAATGCATTTTAGTCATGTTTTTAAACTTTTACAATTTTGTGTTTATTTTGCAGTTTTGGAAAACCTCATTCTGTAAATGAAGAAATGGAATTCATTTCCATAAAGTTTCCTGTTACAAGTTTGCCAAAGTTACAGCAACTATGAGTGGAAAGGATCTAAGAAGAATAAAGATGCAGATATTTTCTGTATCTAAAGCAGTAATTCAGCAAATAGTTGTTGAAGAAAACATGTAATTATTTTTCAACTAAAAATGGTCACTTGGAGCTTTAGTAATAATTTCCTGTGAATCATTAGGCAATATAATTATTTTTCCAAAGAAATTTATTGATACAGTACCCCACCACCAACCTTTTAAATAAGGATGACAAGTGAAATCAAACCGTTCCAGGCGCTGAGTAAATTCAACTGTCAGAAATGCAGATTCTCAACAAAAGACCAAAAAAGGTACATAACACACGTGTCTATTCATAATGACATAAAGTTTGCCTGTTCACATTGTAGTTATGTATCCTACACAAAAGGAGACTTTCAGAGACATTTGGTGACGCACACTGGCAAATTTCCTTATACGTGTGAATACTGTGGTTATGGGGCTGTTCGAAACGATTACATTGTCAAGCATATCAAAAGAATTCACGGTGATGGCAAGATACAGTGTTCTGTGAGTGGTGGTGAAAACGACTTAAAAAATGCATCCGTTAATTTAATACAAAGTCAACTGCAAAACAACGTTCAAGAAGATTTGCAGACAAATACTTCTGATGTTATAGATTTAACAAATGATATAGAAAACGGTGCCACTCAAAATGCAGCTGATTCAAATGGCAATAAAGAAAGTGCTGTTCAGGGGGGTCTTGTGGAAGTTGAAGTAATGTCTCCCTTACAAGAGCAATTATGTCCAGGAATGCCCTTAACTGTTGTTGCACCAACAGCTTTCAAAGTATCAGCCAACTTGTTCGCACAGATTGTGGATGTAAGGCCTGTTAATGGTACGTATCGCTTAATCTTAAAGTGTTTGAAACGGGTGGACCCAGAATTGGTGGATTCAACAGATAAAGAAACTTGTGAAGGAAAATGCTCTGAAAATAATTCCAGTACTGGCCTAATAACTGAAACGCCTTCACCTTGCACAACCGTGTGTTCATTGATAGGTAATGGTTCTGTGAATGACTACAGTTTTGTAAAAGCTTCAAGCAAAGATGTTCTTAATACAGAGGAAGTTTTGAATACTACTTCCACTTGTTCTCAAACACAGGTTGTTACAAACAAACCGATCATTGCGGAGTCTGTCACACAAGAAAATCCTGGGAACGTCAGCCCAGTTTCAGAAGGACCATTTATTTCTTCTGTGTTTTCACTTAGCAGTGGCTCACAAAATATCCTGGAAGGCATACACTGGGAAACCAGCCATGCCAGTAGCAAAGAAAGAAGACCACCTCAAGACACAAGTAAAACTTTAAACACACCTCAAAGGCAACCAACTAATTTAGTTTATGACACATCTGGAAATAAGTCAAATCAACAGTATGACTTAAAACAAGCTTTTGGCCCTGAAACACCTGTAACAAGTGTTAAATCATTACCTGTCAGTGATTCATTTGAAATGCAGTGTTCTCTCTTGTTAAATCGTGGGAAGATGAATATGCGTGAAGCTCACAGCTATCCTAAAGAAACCAATGTCTTTGCCAAACCACAAACCCTTTTTCTGTCTTCTGACAAATCGGTTGTCATGCAGCCAGTTACTTGTGCTGTACAAAATGAGCCAAAGCTGTTGACAAAATCCAGCTCTTGTATTGCAGCAACTAAACAGGAGATACCGTTTATGGATGCTGAAAGAACAAATTCAATTGCGAGGAATGGTAACATACAGGCTTCTATAGACAATTGGCTCTTTTCGAACTCTTCACTAAAACTGATGAAAAATCAAAGCTGTGGAGAAAAAAGTTATTCTAAACAGGGGAAAATGCCTTTCAAACCTGTATTTTCACAAACTCTCAGGCTTCTGCCTGCCAAACATGATCAGCTACTGCAAATTCCTTCGCATAACCAGCCAGTGGTTGTATTAAATCATCCAGATCTGGATACATTGGAGGTTATCGGTGTTATGGCCACTATCAATAAATTTAAAGGAAAAGTACTTAAAGTAACACTGTCCAAAGAAATGTGTGAGCCAAAACTCTTGTGTAATTGAAAATCTTTTGACCTAAGATAAGAAAAGTGTTGTTTTATTATACAGCTGTTTATGTAAATAAATGGTCATTGCTAGAAATCTTATGGAGACATAATCAGATTTTAAAAAAACAAACCGTCTGACCTCATTAAAAGTTAATTTTAGATGCCTACAGTTTTCTTTTATTAGTACGTGTACATACATTAAATGTGCCTTAAATGACCTTTTCATTAAATCCTGTTGGGGATTATAAATCTCTGTTGGGACTTGTTCTATTAAATGGCTGCTCTAATATGTATCAGCTGTATTCACTGGAAAAATATCTATTGCCTATGTATAGGGACCCAATCATATGAATTCCCGGTTGTTAGGGATACAGTATTTTGTGTGATTCTAGGCTTGTGACCGGTTATTCTGTTACTTAACAACTTCTACTCACATTTTCCTTACAAAAAAAAGTAACTTTGTCTTTAGATAGATATGTTTATATGTAAGGCTGCAGATATTTTTACTGGAAGTTATTTTTAAATTAGGAAGTTTCTAATTGCTGAATTGAACTGTGATGGCCTCAGTGTCAGAGGCGTTCCACTATGTGGAGCAGATAACTTAACCTTCATAGTATTATATATGTTAATTGCTTTACTCGATATGTGGCAGGTTAACACAATGGCCAGCTCCTCTATTTAAGTAAACAAAATCTTACAATTTATGATTGTTCATTATACATAAAGGGATGTTTTAATAAAGGTTGAATACTTTTAGTATGTCTTCCTCATAAACCAGTGAAACCTTCAGATTTACTGTAATGTGCTGCATGCATCCAGTTTGTTTTTATCAGTATTTAAGTTGAAGGTGTCTGTAAAGCAATTGTTCCTTTTATTTTGTGAGATCATCAGTTGACACGCTGTTCATCATTAAACATGATTTCTAATAATAAATACATTTGTCTGTGTTAGATGTTTTGCTCCTGTTTACAAACATATTCGTGATGCTGAATTAGATTTGCTAGGTGCTGCAACTCATTATTTAAAGTGGAAAAACCAGTTCCTGACTGATTATTGGGCAGATTTATCAAAGGTCAAATTTCAAATTCCTGTGAATTTGTTTTACTCTAATAAATTTGAATATACTCAAGTCGAATGGGAGGTTATTTAAGAAAATAATCGAACATCTAAAACTCAAACAAATTTTACTGAATCGAATTCAACTAAACTCAAATAGTTTTTTTTCTAAAAAAAACCTTAAATGTCAGGGAGGCTATTGATATATTCAGATGGATCATTGGACCTCTACCATTGACTTCTACTAGAACCTGGCAGGTTTTAGGTGGCGATTTGATAAATCTCGAAATTTGGGATTATTCCCAATTCTAAAATTTGAAATTACTATTCACCTATATGTATGGACATCTCACTGTTTGGAGTGTCTCCTTCAGTCTATTACAAATGGTGCAGGAACATAACTCATTCTCAATCAATTTAATGAAGAAAGATCTAGACTTCTTAAAGGGTACATACAGGGTAGAAATAAACTTTGTCCTTTGCATTCTCCCCATTCTTAAATAGAATAAAAGTCTCTTCCCTATTATCACTGATATGTATGCTGCACTTGCAATCGCAAAGAAAAACCCTCAGCCAAGATTCCCAGGCCTCTCTCTGTTGGAGAAAAAACTCTTTGAACAGGATTGATGTTGCAGCTTTTTTCCAGTGTTTATCCTGCAACAGGAAAACCTTTGTTCCTGCCCGTAGGTTATCCTGATCTATCTTGCTACAATTGCAACCAGCAAACTGGATTCAATCAAAATGCTTTATTTTTTTGCGAACGCCATAAAATTTTAAATCACAAACACATATTTTAATAGCAAATTATGAAAATGAATTTTTCAGCCCGTAAACCTTTCAATGTTCAGTAAAATAGGATAAATAGTTCAAGGTTCTAAATGCTATTGCAAGGATAAAGTCAATCACATTGTTCCTGTGATTATTTTTACATTGTGAACTAAGGAATTTATTAATTTTTTTTATGTATTACAGATCAAAGAAGTAAAACAAATACTGACCTTGACCTTGATAAGGCATTCTGACACACTTGCAGGCAGATTTATAAAAAAATCTGAATTGCTAGTTAATTACATAAAAATGCAACTGCTTAAAACATGAACAAGAACTTTTAATCAAACAAATTACGTCTTGCCATTTCAATTTCAATGTCTGCAGAACATTAAACATTTTGAAAACTTCAAATTTAAACCTTTATAATTTTTGAGATTTATAATGTGTGTCGAATATTCATGTGGAAAACACGATATATATACTAACCAAGCTACATTTATCCAAGTACAGGTCTAAAGTTACTAAGGATGATTAAGTTGTTGCATGAAGGATATAAAATAAAGACATGATATTTAATTTATTGTACAGCTACTAAAGAGATCAATGTTTGGGCTTCACCAGGGCCCCAAATACAGGGAAAGAAAATGCATGTGCATGCAACTGAACTACATAAGGGTAATCTGCTCTTATAAACTGAAGGATATTAATTTGTAAAATATAAAAGGCAACCATATAAAAATGCAATTAAAAAAAAAAATCTGAAAAAACAAACCTTGTAAAGGTAAATTTTAGAGAGACGATTCTTTCATTTTTACATAGTACAAGGGACTACTTAAACTCCAAAGAACTTTGCGTGCAAAGAATAAAAAAAAAGATTTTGCACAAATCATCTAACCTTTGTTATTTATGTTGGTGCAAAGTACCTCGTTATTTCTATGGTGGCCACTCTCCTACTTTATGATTTAAATATATTTTCTACTAGTGAACCCTCGTGAGTAATGAGTGAGCACAAAATGAACAAATTGCAAATGATGATAAACAAAACATTTATTTACACCTTAGGCTCTCTTTTTGTGAATATTTAATATAGTGTACAAGACAACTTTTGGGATTAAAACAAAGCACAGCAATAGGTTCAAAGTCTATTTAAATACTAAGATTAAAAAACCTAAAGATATTTCAGAAGAAAGTTAGTGGGTTATTTTAGGAGAGGAGTCCTTTCAATAAAGGGATACCGTCATGGGAATTTTTTTTTTTTTTCCAAAATGTATCCGTTAATAGTGCCGCTCTAGCAGAATTCTGCATTGAAATCCATTTCTCAAAAGAGCAAACAGAATTTTTTTTTAATATTTCATTTTGAAATCTGACATGGGGCTAGACATTTTGTCAATTTCCCAGCTGCCCCTGGTCATGTGACTTGTGCCAGCACTTTAGGAATCTGTTTGCTCTTTTGAGAAATCGATTTCAGTGCAGAAGTCTACTGTAGCAGCACTATTAACTGATGCGTTTTGACAGAATGACATGACAGTATCCCTTTAAGCTGTCTTTACAAGGGCAGATTTTGTTGCCACCCTGAGAACCATCTTATCGCCGAACTGGTGTCAGAACATATATTAACAGGTGACAGTCTCTTTGCTAACTTGCTCAAATTTAGCCCAACCATTTAAAATAAAGGCATGCATTGTGAATGACCATTTTAAGGAGTGGTTCACCTTCGAATCGAAAATGTTAAGCAACTTTTGATTGGTCTTCATTTTTTTTTTATAGTTTTTTTTTTTTAATTATTTGCCTGACTCTTCAGCTTTCAAATAGGGGCACTACCCTGTCTAAAAAACAGATGTTCTGTAAGGCTACAAATGTATTATTGCTACTTGTTATCACTCATCTTTCCACTCAGGCCTCTCCCATTCATATTCAAGTCTCTTATTCAAATCAGTACATGGTTGACAGGGCAATTTGGACCCTAGCAACCAGACTGCTTAAATTACAAACTGGAGAACTGCTTAGTAAAAATCACCACTCCAAAATCACAAATTAAAACCAATTGCAAAGTGTCTCAAAATATCACTACATCATACTAAAATTAACTAAGACAACATGATTGTCCCATCCACTTTGCACTCTCCTTAAAAAGAAGAAACCTGTCGGCACAGAAATTGTTTGATGTCCTGGTGATCTATGCACCCAACACCCATCTTTGAATCTCCATATCCACAGGTTTCTTCTTTTTTAGGGGAGTGGCTAAACCATAGCAGAGATCCAGAAAAGCCACGGGAATACCAATCCGCACAAAAGTCAAAGATGCATCAATAAAAGTTGAAGAAAACTTTATAAACTTAATATATTCAATTTATCTACATATCATGGGGTTGTAATATTGCATTACTGCTGCTACAAACATGAGCTTCCTAATTGGGTGTTGAGGCAAGCTATGGTAGAGTAACTGTTGACCCCTCTGATAAATTTTACAGTTAGTTAAGAAATCTGTTAAACATTGCTAAAATGAATGAGTGGATAGCTAAAGACATGTATGAATATTTTTTTTTGCCACAGAACCTCATCAGTCCAGTAATTTATACATCACCCAAAAAAATCCACCAGGGCAGACAATTATATCATTTTAGGAATCCCTAAATGAGGGGATAGCTACATTTGTTGATTCTGAGTAGCCTCCATGTGTAGAACAAATGAGCAGTTATTTGAGGAACACTAAGGGGCCTATTTACTAAAACTCAAATTAATCAAATTTTTTTTCTTAAAACAGTCAGCCAAAACTTTCTTCCACAAATTAACAAATTAACTCCTCAATAATTTTTCTCTAAAGATTCAGAGTGAACAAAATGCTGCGGCAATATTGAGCGTCAATTCATATTGTACGATTGACACTTGTATCAATTTGTTGCTGTGAAAACTCAACCTTATAGATTATACAGTGCAAATCACAACCTCAAGTAACCACTTCAGGGACATCTGCCTTCACTTCTACATGGCCTTGACAGGTTTTAGGAATCTGATTTTTAGCTTTGGGGTGTAATATACTTACAGTCCTCTGTACGTATAGCCCCTTCAGAGTATATATTATGCCTAATGAGCCTTACCTTATAAAAGAATTATTTCACATTCGAGAATCAATTTGTTTTATCCGTATAGTGAGGACAGGGACAGCAATGGGTTTAAACGCATTGCCTACGTATGCAAATGTATAAATATGATAGTCATGATCATTTATGTCATCCAATGCTCACAGACACTACATGGATGCAATATTATTCAATGTATTTTTTCTGTAGTTTTACCCCCTGGAGGTCTTTTGTGAAACAATTGAATGACATGAATACGCTAGTGCACTACCAATGCAATCATCCCAAGTATTTCATTAAGTTCATTACCTGAATCATAAATGTTTGTCCGCATAAACAGTCATGGAACAAAAAGAGTGAAGGACTTCCACGAATCCTATATAATAAAGTTCAAGTGTCTCTGCGTCTAGTCCCTGTGTGCGTGGAATTGCGCTACTGTGCGTGTGCCGCACGGACCATCTCTGGCGAATTTACGCTAGCGAAGTAGATAGATGCGTAACTTCGCACCCTTACGCTGTGGTGTGTTTTAGCATTGTGGGTGATAGTCTGAAAAATGTAAATACGTTACCGTTCGCTGACCAGAGCGTAAATTCGCACGTTAGTGAATTTGCGCAGCGCAGGCGAAAATTCGCATAGAACAATTCTGTTTTTTATAAATGTTTGACTACATATGTTCTCTCGCCCGTTAATTTAATGGGCTTAATGTCTAGTGTGTAATAATTTTATAGAAAAGGGATACCTTAGGAAAATGATAGAGGATACCAAAAGGTGTTTTGAATTTTGATTGAGGGGAGATTCTGTCAGACCAAGATAAACACAGTGGTGCTAGTAAGGACATATACCATGTCAGTCAATATGGAGTTAATGCATTGTATGTACAATACAGTATTAAGAAGCACTAGTCTATTGTATCCAGTGATGAAGCCCCATATAAAAAAAAACTCTAACACAACAGCCAGGGATTCATAAATGTACTGATTGTATTATGTGCAGTAGCGTGATACAAGGCATACAATTCATAACACTATCACTAGTATTTTATCCTTGTTAAAGCTCCCAATGAGGGCCAAAATTTAGAGGCTAGTACTAGCGGCCGATTTTTCAAAGTGAAATTTGACCATCGAAGTTTTTTTAAAGGGCTTTTTCGATCGAAAATTGACCTATTTCGATTGAGTAGGTCCATTTTTGATCTAATAAAAATCATTTGAATTGTTCGATTGCATTGTTTGAATCAAACGATTTGAACGATATTGTGCAAAATCATTAAAATTCCTAGGACTTAAATTTTCAGAGCTGGTTCTAGGAGGTCCCCCCTAGGCTAAAATGGCAAAAGTGGCCGCTTTAAAATAGACCCGTCACCCAAACATACAAAGCAAAATTACTTCGAAATTAAAATTTCTTTTGAAAATTCACTTCGACCCTTAGTAAATGTGCCCTTTAATGTATAAATAAAGGATACATCTTCACAAGAAATGGTGTGCTGGGTCCTTTTACAAGTCTGTGTAGAAACGTCAACCAAGCACTTGGGAGAATAATTTTGGATAGAATGTGGATAAGATTTAGAGGCCTGTTTATCAAGAGTTTGAATTTCAAAAAAATGTTTTAAACTCCCATGAATTCAACTAGTCGAAATGTATTTACAATCAAATTTTTTAAACTCGAACAAATTCAAATGACCTGAAAACTCATAACTAAGTTGATGTCAGAAAGGCTACAAACATCCCCAAATTGATCCCTGGACCTCTCCCATTGACTTATGCAGTAATATGGCAGTTTTTAATTGGTGAATTGTCAATTTCGAATTTTAATTTTTACTGCTGTGAAAATTAATACATCTGCCCCTTAATCTACTGTATCTCTCTATCATATATATTTAATCTTACTTTGCAACTGCTCAGCATGCTTCCTTCTACATTCTACATACTGTAGATATTTCTAAAATCAGATGGTAGATCTTATTAAAGTGCTGTTTATAGTTCATATTTCAGAATAAAGAACAGAAACAGCTTATATAGTGGACATTTGGTACTGTCTCACTTGTTTTGCTTAGATGTATTACAACTCAGTATTCCAAAATAACTAACTCAACACACATTCTGTCTCTTCACATGCAGGATTTGTGTTGGTTGGTTATATATAATTATAATAATTCCCGTGATTCGTCGCTGGCGAATAAATTTGCGAAACTCCAAAAAAACAAATGACGTGCGTCGAAAACATGACGCAACTCGTTTCACAATTTTTTTGCCAATTCGCGAATTTTACTGGCAACGCGAAACAGGATAGATTCGCCCATCACTATTTATAAAGAACAAACTCTTATAAATCTTCTAGTTGAAATATATTATACATGTAAACAATGGACTGGTGTATCATTTATGCAAAATACTTTTTATGTAGATGCAGAGGAACTCAAAGGAAAAAAATGACAGCAGACAAGATGCTTGTTACGCCTCATAGGGCAATTTAATTTTTATCTTGTTCCACACG
This sequence comes from Xenopus borealis, assembly GCA_024363595.1. NCBI lineage: Eukaryota > Metazoa > Chordata > Amphibia > Anura > Pipidae > Xenopus > Xenopus borealis. The sequence continues at coordinate 24,939,411 of CM044431.1, forward strand.
GTCACTGAATAACTGGAAATACGAATTGCATTGTAGTAGCTACTTGAGGTTTTTCTTACTGGAAGGGCACCGTTTGGTGTCAAAGATCACCAGTGGCCCAATGAAATGTAGTCATTAATAGGAATATTTTCAAAAAGCTCTGGTTGCACTGCCTCTTTCACTCCTGTAATGTGTTACTAAGAAACCGCTTCTCTGCCTGAGCAGGTTTTGTAAATGTGTGCCAGCAATACAGGAGGGGGTGGTGTGCAGTTTTAAAATTGCTCATGTAACCCAGGCCTTAGTAATGGACTATTACTGCTTGAACAAGATGTCTTTCAACTTATAAATTGGTAAGAATAACATACAGTAAACTATTTCGGGTTGTGAGGCTTAATTTTCTGATTAATACATTGGTTATTGCTAAAATAGCTTTTAATTTACTTATTGCTGGGAATTCCTGGGAAGTGATAAATCCTCTAGTGAAATAATCCTTCCTGATAATATGTTTGTAGATTACTAGAAACCATATGCATGCAATAGAGGTTTTGTGATATTCATGTAAGGTTTGTATTCAAAATCCATGTTAATACTGATATCCGTTAATACTGACATACCTTCCCAAAGTAGGTTAATAGTTTTCGTCAACAAGACTATAATTGGTATTTAGATCCACCCAGCCCAACCTAGCATACATTAATGCAGAGAAGATAATTTTTTTGTCTCAAATATTTAACCCTTTAGTTTCACATTTTATTGGCCACTTTATTTAAACAGGGTTTAAAGGGCTTAGGGTTAAATTCTTCTTCAAGAAGCACTATAAGCATTTTTTTTGATGAATATAATTTAGTGGTACCAAATATGTAAAGGGGATACTCATCCCAAAACTTATTCTTTTTGCATAGTTAAAGGAAATGTATTTCTAAGTATACATTAATTTAATTATTGTATTAAATGTTAATGTAATTGTAATTTAAATTAATTAGTAAAATTATATATATGTATAAAGCTGTTTATTTCAGCAAGTGCCTGACGTTTTGGCTAGCTATCTAGCCTTTCTCAAACTTGTATTGACTTACCTGAAACCCTGGGCCGGTGCTCCTATCGGCAAAAAACTGCTCCGGACTGGGGTTTTTCTAGCGAGCACCATGGAGAGATCTTCTGACTTCTTCTTTCTTCAAATTTCCCAAGGGAAATCCATGCACAGTAGAACAAAACAGCCAACTTTTAAGTTCAGCTTTTTGCTCCCCCGTGCATGCACAACCATATCAAGAAAGAGGAAGCTGGAAGAAGATCACGTTTCAAAAACCCCTGGCAGTGCAGTTTTCAGCCGATAGGAGCACCAGCCCAGGGTTTCAGGTAAGTCAATACAATCACTTTGGGGGTGCCTAACATTTGCCACCCCCAAGTGCAAACAGACTTTCCTTCTGCTTTAACACCAACACCATTGTTCAAATGTAATTTATTGGGAGCATAATTGTGGCATAGCCCTTGGCACCAACACTCTTGTGCAAAGGTAATTTATGGGGAGCTGAATAAAGAGGACAGCAATAAGCCCATTGTAAGACATTTTATATAAACAATATATATACATGTGTATATATATATATATATATATATATATATATATATATATTACTGCAAGCAGAACACACAAACCAGTTAACCTAACATTTGCCAGGTTCAATGTTGATAAATGCAAGGTTATGCACTTTGGCAAAAATAATATAAATGCAAGTTATACACTAAACGGCAGTGTGTTAGGAGTTTCCTTAAGTGAGAAGGATCTTGGGGTTTTTATAGATTACAAGTTGTCTAATTCTGGGCAGTGTCATTATGTAGCTACTAAAGCAAATAAAGTTCTGTCCTGCATAAAAAAGGGCATAAACTCAAGGGATGAAAACATAATTATGCCTCTTTATAGATTCCTAGTAAGGCCTCATCTGGAGTATGCAGTGTAGTTTTGGACTCCAGTCCTTATTAGGGATGTACATGAGCTGGAGAGAGTGCAGAGACGTGCAACTAAACTGGTTAGAGGAATTGAACACAAATTATGAGGGTAGACTGTCGAGGTTGGGGTTGTTTTCTCTGGAAAAAAGGCACTTGCGAGGGGACATGATTGCACTTTACAAATACATTAGAGGACATTATAGACAAATATCAGGGGACCTTTTTACCCATAAAGAGTATCACCGCACCAGAGGCCACCCCTTCAGACTAGAAGAAAAAGACTTTCATTTGAAGCAGTGTAGGTGGTTCTTCACAGTGAGGCTGTGGAATGCACTGCCGGGTGATGTTGTGATGGCTAATTCTGTTGATCCTTTCAAAAGGGGCTTGGATGATTTTTTGGACAGACATCATATCAAAGGCTATTTTGATACTAAACTCTACAGTTAGTATAGCTATGGGCATATATGGTTTGTGTGAAAGACTGTAGGGGTGTGTGTATGCTGGGTTTTAATTTGGAGGGGTTGAACTTGATGGACTTTGTCTTTGCAAAACCAAAATGTAATTTTCATGCAAAGGCTATTATTGTTCTGAGTAATTTTAATTTGCATGTAGGTTATAGATATCTCTGTTTAAATAATTCTATCATTGTGTAATATTTGTTACTGTAAGACCAACTGTTTGAAGTTCCCGAGTAAATATATATCTCCTAAGATTTTATGTTCTCATGGTAAAGCCAAATCCATATAGAGAGGAAGAATGTAGACATAGCCAGGAAATACATACACATCTGCCAGCAAAGGGACTATAAACTTTTCATATTTGTTTTTCCTCAACTTTTTTACTTTACTAAATGTTGGGTAGCTTCCAGACACAACATCTATATTTTTATAACAATGTTTGTTTAGAGCAGCCTAATTATGTTTCATGGTTAATATAACATAATCTGTAGGCCTAGAAACTCCATTCAGTGTTCATTCAGATTAGGAGGGTGTGTTAGATAGCATTCTGTCCAATGGATATCAGATGATCTCTTTCCATCAATTATCTTCACTGGAAATCTCCTATGAAAGTCAATTATATCCTGGACAGAATCAAATTTCTGTAAAATAATAAAAAAAATCATAAATTATTATATATGTATTCTGTTCTGCAAGACTAAGAGGCTATTGAACTGCTACTGAAAGTTGTAATGATCATATTAATAAAATGATCCATAAAGAAACACATTCGTTTTATCACTCATATTTTGATCATCTTTGAACGTAGATTTAATCAGTATTAATATTGTATTTATACTGATTGAATCCATTAGGGAAAAAACAGGAAAAAGTTATGTTTTGTTCCAATTTCTAAAAAAGTTTTACCAGTCAGTTTGCTTCTCATACTCATATCAAAATTTTCCAAATTACTGCTGACTATAGCCTTGTCTTCTTTAACGTTGGTTGCACATTGTTATAAAAACAATTTAGCCTGTACTCAACCAGTTAAATCTGAAGCATGCCTAAATAACTAGATTTTTAAAAAGATTTGTATACTTGTAAGACTGTATACTTGTAAGTCTGTATTGTTTTATGAGTGATGTTTGTTTTTGAAAGAATTCAGAGGACTGAAACAGCTCTATAGGTGTGTATTTTCTAGTGAAAGAATAAAGTCAGGAAAGCAATTTAGTACTTTATGTTGTCCTGGTTGATAAAATTATTACTGACAATTTTAAAAAATGTCTACAAAAATTTTTTTAAGTCATCAAAAGAGAACGTATAACAGACTAGCAGTTTGAGATAAGTATATCATCAACATTTTCCTTTTAGATAATAGTGTCTTTAATATATTCTGTATATCCCTTAAATTCGAATATACTCAAAATTCAACTGGGTGGTTATTTGATAAAATCCTTCTTTTTTTACTTCGCCAAATAAAAGCTGCCTATGGGGACCTTCTAGACCATTTTTCAAAGTTTTATTTTATCGAAGAAAAATCATTCGATGGTACAATAAAATCGCAGGAATGCAAAATTCGGTGAAAAATCATTCGACTTCCATATTCGATGTCGAAGGATTTTAATTTGATGGTCGAATTTGGAAGTATTTTCTACTTCAAAATTCGACCTTTAGTAAATCAACCCCTTAATGTGACTATAGTCACATTCCTGAACTTAGGGGAAAAGGTAAAAACAAATCAATGTTGACAGAAATGTTTCAGATTTTGTGAACTGAAATATGATTGACATTTATATCAGGAGCACTTTAGTCTATCTTCATAAACATTGTGGCATACAACACAATTTTGGTGAGGGCTGGCATATTGAGAAAATACATGTTTTGTTATTCTGTACTGTAAACAGATTTTGTAAAGTAGACTGTTAAAATAAAATAGCAATAAAATTTAAATTTTAAAAATGTTTAGATTGGAAATGATTTACACATTAGGATTACACTTCTTTTATCATGCAAATGTATTTTTCTAGGGTTCAGCATGTGGTTGATCGGGTAGACAAATTATTGGGTGGGGCTGGGCATGACCCAACTGTCTTATTAAATATCGGTATTAATGAAAAGATAGGTGGAAGAGTGAGTTCAGGGATATAGGCTCTAAGATTAAGGGAAGGTCTTCCAATAAAATTTTTTTGTAAATTTTACCTGTGCCACGTGCAAGTTTAGGGAGACAGCGGGAGCTTAGGGAGTTAAATGCGTGGCTCAAGTCTTGGTGTAGGAAGGAAGGGTTTGGGTTCCTAGAGCAATGGGCTGATTTTTCCTTGGGGTACAACATTTACAGTCGTGACGGATTGCACCTCAATGGAAGGGGGTCCACTGTGCTAGGGGAAAGAATGGTCAAGAGGTTGGAGGAGTGTTTAAACTAGGCAAATGGGGGGTGGGTGAGAGAAAGAATTATGGGGAAGCTATGGTAGAAGGGGTCATGGGATTAGTAAGGGGTCATGGGGGAGGAGTGAGGGGGCATACAGTTTACCAGCTAAGGAGGTCCCTCTGTTACAAGGAAAACAGACTAATATTAACTTAACTTGTAATTCCCCTCAAAGTAATGTACATTTAAAAAGTAAAAGTAGAAACCTCTGCTGTATGCTGGCAAATGCACGAAGTTTGTCAGGTAAAATGGGAGACCTAGAATTAATTGCATGCTCTAGAAATTATGATATAATTGGTATCACTGAGACTTGGTGGGATGAAACACATGACTAGACTGTGAATTTAAATGGTTACACCCTTTTTAGGAGGGAAAGATGGGATTAGAAAGGCAGGAGGAGTGTGTTTGTATTTAAAGCCTGAATTAAAGCCATGCACTAAAGAAGTAACCATTACGGGGACTGGTGAGGGTTTGTAATCCCTCTGGATAGAGATTTCGACTGGTCATAAGGTTACAAAGAAAATTTTCATTGGTGTATGCTATAAACCACCTCTTATAAGTGATGATTATGAAGCCCAGCTACTTTTACAAATAGAAGCGGCTTCACAACTAGGTCAAGTTATTATTATGGTTGACTTCAATTATCCGGACATTGACTGGGGTAATGGGATTGCCAAGACAGATAAAGCTAGTAGGTTTGTAAATATGCTAAATGACAACTTTTTATCCCAGCTCGTTCAAGAACCTACAGATGGTGCATTTGACACAGAAAAACTTAACTCATCTATCCCATTTATCCCACTTAGCACAGAATATTGTGTCACAGCATCTCATCCAATTAAAGAGTTCACCATTGAAAACAATGGTGCTTTGGTAAGCTAATGAAAAGTTTAAATGTATTAAATGAGTTAATATAACTTTAGATAACAGTTTCTTCAATTAACCCTGAGTCATGATGCATTTAACTCACAAATCCTAGTGACTGCATCTGTACTAGGAATAACACTCTTTTGTATCTTGTAATAACTAATAATACTGAACTCATCTCTAGCATTTTTGTGGGTGAGCATTTAGGAAATAGTGATAAGAACATGGTCTACTTTGAGATTCTGTTTCAGAGCCAATTCTATAAGGGAGTAACTAAAGCATTGAATTTCAGGCGTGCAACTTTGACAGTATAAGAGCATCTCTGCAACATATTAAGTGGGAAATGCTTTTCACAGGGTTAAACACTGAACAAAAATGGGAAGTCTTTAAAATGCTGCTTAATAAATATACTTCAGTATATTCCGCTTGTAAGCAAGGAACATTGTTGCAAAGCAAAACCTTTTTGGTTCAATAGAAGTGTTGGTGTTGAGGTGGGTAAGAAAAGACTGCTTTTAAGGCTTTCAAGTTAGCTGGGACAGCCAAATCATTTATAAGGTACAAGGAGGCCAATAAATCATGCAAAAAAGCTATCAGGCAAGCTAAAATCGATAAGGAAAAGGATATTCTGGGATGTCTGTGGATGTGATTTACTAAGGTTACTGGTTAAATTAAGGAATGTTGGCCTGGAACATAGTATTTGTAACTGGATAGAGAACTGGCTAAAAGATAGACTACAAAGAGTGGTGGCAAATGGAACATTTGCTAATTGGACCAATGTTGTTAGTGGTGCACAGCAGGGCTCTGTACTGGGCCCCTTGCTTTTCAACTTGTTTATTAATGAACTGGATGTGGGCATTGAAAGTACGGTTTCTATTTTTGCAGATGATACTAAATTGTGCAGAACTAGGTTCTATGCAGGATGCTGCCGCTTTGCAGAGTGATTTGTCTAAGTTGGGAAACTGGGCTGCAAACTGGAAAATGAGGTTCAAAGTTACACACTAAATGGCAGTGTGTTGGGAGTTTCCTTAAAGAGATTCTGACACCTGAAGTCAAAC
>CM044431.1:24948691-24961775 GCA_024363595.1 Xenopus borealis
ATATATATATATATATATATATATATATATATATATATATTGTATGTATTAAAATAGCACCATATATGAATTTTGGACTTTGATCTATCAATAAATCTATCAATAAATTTTAATAACTATAATAAAATGTATCATCATCAATCTACAAATAATAATACATTCTATAAACAGTCTTTATTGTAATATATAATTTAAATATTGTAGAATTCATTATTATTAATTAAATGCTAGCATTTATTTTTATACCTATTTCATCATCTATATAAATTTATGCATTATAGAGGTTTGTACAAAAAAAAATTTCTTATAAAAATTGTAGTATTTCCTTTATAAATAATAAGCTTATATGAATAAAAACATACGTGTCACCAATGATTTCAAGATCAAAAAGAGCAATTCTCCAAGTTAACCTAGCTAGAGACAAATGCAATTAATCATAAACAGGTTTTGGATGAACTACAGCACCTATTTGTTAGCCAAAATATGGATTGTCCACATAAGGGAATATATAACCACAAAACCACTTTTTGTAGAAAATAATTAAACATGACTAATATTTATGTAAACATTATGGGCCATTTCAGAATTTTCTGAAATTCTTTTGTAAGGAAGCTCTCTCTATGGCTAGGAATAAATTCTTGTTTTTCTCCCATCATCAGATTGGGAAAGCGGAACAGTGACATGATCCTGCACCAACTATACACACATTTGAATTATATTATAATCTTTTTCTTTTACTCTATATAGTGCTGTTAAAAAGGTATATTAATGCAAGTCAATAAATAGACCCCTATTTGTGGTTTGTTGGGTCATTTATTGTAAAAAAACAAATGTTTATTCGATATAAAACTGATAATTGTTTGAAGGTATTTTTGTCTTCCCATTGATATTATAGCTCACCCAGTATATGAGAAAATTACAGTAACAAAAGTAAAAAAAAGAAGCTATATTTAAATAATTATTTAATGCTGAGCCTCAGACAATATACTAGCACACAAAATGTTTCTATGTTTAAAAAAAAGTGTGCTTGTACTCCTATAGAGCAAAAACCGTTGATGTTCTCAGTGACAAAAACGCCTACTCATTTAATTTTGGCTGCTTTTTTGCTTAGTAGACGGGTGTTACGGCCCTCTAGCACGAGGATCCAATAGCCTTTCTTATTCTAACATGCAGGTGAGAGTGAGCTGTTGTATTTTAAAAATGGTAACGATAAAGCTATTAATTAGACACTAAAGTTAAAAAACAAGCATCCTACTCCGCGTGCAATGCCAATGGAGCAGTCTCCAGGAAGAAGTGGTTGGAAGAGAAGATGGCTTCCGGGAACCTGCACCGAGGGGTAACTAGCAACACGGGGCAATAGCCCGGAGGGAGAGGTAGGCTGGTGGGGAGGGGGGCCTAAGGGGGGGTGGGGGGAGGGGTTAACACCTGGGGTGGTTGGATTCCCCTTTAATAGTCCAAAAAATACAGGAAGGGGCAATAGAATCCAAGTTTTTATTAAATATTTTATCTTTCTTTTTCTGTTGACTGTATATGATTAGTTATCTTTAAGTATTTGTTTTGAGGCTTAGTATCTATATGTTTTTAGGTATGTATGATAAAATACTGACTTTTTAATGCTAAATAACTTTTTAGAAGTGTTAGTAATGGAAAATGTATAAACAAATCTAGTCTATTTTAAGGTAAACAGTAAAGCAGCCCCATTAGGTATTCCAACAATCACATACTAGGCATATCTAAAATGTCATCTACAGATAGAGTCACTTGGATTTGTAAGTTAAATGCGTCGTGACTCAGCATTAATTGAAGAAACTGTGTTATCTAAAGTTATCTTAACTCATTTAATGCATTTAACCTTTTCATTAGCATACCAAAGCTCCATTGTTTTCAATGGTGAACTCTTTAATTGGATGGGATGCTGTGACACAATATTCTGTGATAAGTGGGATAAATGAGATAAATGAGTTAAGTCGCGACACATTAAACTCACCATCCAAAGTGACTGCATCTGTAATGTCAAAGATCAAGTTTTTTTACCTCAAACTCAAATAACCTTGAAACTCAAATGGTATCTTATTTAAGAAAAAACTACAACATCTAAAATTTGAACGAATATTACAGACCCATAAAAAAACTGGAATCGAATTTGAATTGGATTCTGACTGAACTCAATTTGAGTTTTTTTCTTCGAAAAAATGGGTCAACAAACCTCTGCCATTGACTATTACCTGAACTCGGCAGTTTTAGGTAGGGACCTATTGAATTCAAATTTTTCACTAGTCATGTTTGTGAGTTTTGTCCAAAAATTTGAATTCAAATCTAAAATTTAAACCTTAATAAATATGCCCCTGAATGTGTTTGGTCTTTGGGTGGAAGTTGAATGTTTTCTACATATTGACCCAATTGCTAATTATTCACCCATGTGCTAAATGAACAGATGTCTAAGTTATCTATTGTCATTGCTAAATAAAGGCAGGTAAAACATGGGAACATGGTATGATGAACTATGACTTCCAACTTCAACCCAATGAAGCGTCAGATTCAGTTTCATCTTATAGACACTAGTGTTGACTAAGGACAAATGTGACATTTATTGTGGAGATAAGTTATACTACTCAAACTGAATGATCCATAAATCCCAGGCTGACAATTATTCTTGTAGCAATTGTATTCTTTCTGCAGACATTTGTTGATAGTGCAGAACTTTACAGTATGATAAATTAACCCTGATGTAGTCTATATATTCCTAATTGGTAACCTAATTTTAACATGTTGGGCATTTATTTAAAAAAATATATTTTGTGCTGAAACAAATAAAGTCTAGAGCAGTTATTTACTTACTTCATTTCCTCTAAGACCTGTACCAAGAGCGTACTGCTCGCTTTCTTCTAAGTAACGTATCTTGATGTTATAAACTTTGCTTTGAAAATAGACAGATAAAACATATGGTTGATCGATGATCATTTTTCTGCTGTCCCTCACCAAGAATGCACCATCCTGTGTTTGGGAATAAAAGAATAGAGGATACATTATAATCATATTTTTTTAGAGCTACTGAGGAAGCCATTTCTCTCCCCTCTCCAAAAAAATAGGAATGTTCCATCTGCATTCCTTTTAATTTTGTAGGGCAGGGGTATCCAGGACATTGATCGCAATAATGTTCCTGGTAGACCGTGATCTGTGAGTGAGTGAGGGTGGGTGGTCTGGCTGGCTGAAGAGAAGAGCAGAGTGGCACAAAGGGGGGGAGGTAGCTAGGGTGGGCAGACGAGCGGCACAAAGAGGAAGAAAGGCAGGAAAAAAGAGCGGCATGATAGGGAGGGAAGGTGGGGAAATGTGAGTGGCACTAAGGGGAGGGCAGGGAGAAAAGAGCGGCACAAAGGGGAGGGATAGTGGGGAGATAAGAGCAGCACAAAGGGGAGGGAGGGTGGAGAGATAAGAGCGACACAAAGGGGAGGGAGGGTAGGGAGATAAGAGCGGCACAAAGGGGAGGGAGGGTGGGGACATAAGAGCAGCAAAAAGTGGAGGGATGGCGGGGAGATGAGTGGCACAAAGCAGAGGGTGAGGAGATACAAGTAGCACAAAGGAAATGGAAGCAAGACAGGGAGACAAGAAGAGCACAAAGGGAGGGTAGGGAGACGAGAGCAGCATGAAGGAAAGGGAGGGAAGTTGGGGAGACAAGCAGCACGGAGGGGAAGAGCAGGGAGAGCTGAGAGCAGCAAGCACAGAGGGGAACGGAATGTGTTAAACTTTATTAACCTGCCAAATTTAGTAAAATTAAAATGATAATTAGGGGTGTGGTCACAAAATGGGTGTGGTCAAGTATTTTGCTGTGTGTTATCTCCTGATGGGGGCCAGGTGTCAAGAGTAAATCCCAGTGTCAAAAAAGCCTGGGCACCCCTGTTGCAGGGCTTCAATGCCTAGCTTGTCCTTACATCTACCTTTAAGTAAAGAGCAATGGAATGGTAATTATTACATTAGCAATTTTTTTTAACTTTTTTAAAAAGGCTGTGTTCAGGCATAAAGCTTGTTCTCAATGCCTTCTGTGGCCCACCCTAAAACTGACCCTTTGCTTCAACGGTGCAATCTAAGTATATTACCAAATCTAAAGGTTCCATATTAGGGGCTTCCATTATACAAATTGATTTGTGGAGTTGTAAAATGTAGGGGGTCATTCCACTGCTCCCTCCCATTTAACTGCATCCATGGACCCACCAACCTGGTTGTGGACTATTAATATACTTTCCTGGGGGCTTGGCATGTGATGTTATGTCCCTGTGTAAAATATATAAACTACAAGATTAAACTGAAATGAAAAATAATGTTTCAGAACCAATGAGGTTTAGTTATTGTTCTGATTTATACAATACACATTTGCAATTTAGATAGATTGCAGTCATCTGGTCATTTTGTCATCTGATCCTTCAAAAATGTATCAAGACAAATACATTGAAAAACTCATGTTAAAGGAATTCTCCTTTAAGAAAATGTGAAAAACTAGATTATGCAAGTTCAAATCCTGAAACCTGAAAACTTGAATTGATTGAGTTTTCAGCAAAAAAAACTTGAATTGTTCAAATCATTTAAAAACAAAAAAACAAAAACAACTCAACAATTTTTTAACCTGAAAATGTGAGTTTTGACCAAAAAGTACAACTTGAAAACGGCAACTCACAACTCAAACTATAATAAATCTGCCCCTATGTGTATATGATGATAACCATGTTATTGTATGCATTATTTAGCATTACAGTCAGGACATAGAATAGAAATTGCTCACCTTCATTTCCTGGCACAAAATCTGTTCTGCTTTTTTCCTGTCGTATTCTCTGACATACCAGTTGCATCCAGCATGGTCCTGCAACATACAAATGTGTTATCAGAGGCCCATACAGCAATATAAAGTCCAAAATGCACAGCAATGTAATTTGTGAATGTTTTCCTTTACTTGAGGGGCAGATTTATCAAGGATCGAATTTCTAAATAATGGGAGTTTTCTTTAAAGTCCCATTACTTCGAAATTCCAAGTAAAAAAGACCAATCTAAATTTATTTAAAAAATCAAAGCGTTTCCTTCGGTTGAATAGGCCATTTTCATTGGAATTCAAATTGTTTTGAATCGAAGTAACAGTGTATTCAATTCAAATTTCTTTTTTTGTCCACCAATTGACTCCAAATAGGTTCTAAGAGGCCCTCCAAAGGCTAAAACAGCAATTCGGCAGGTTTTAGATGGGGAATGGTCAAAGTCTAATTTTTAAAGAGACAGTACATGATAAATTTTAAAATATTTGCATATTCCAATTGAATTTGTAACATTCCTTAGTCGTAATTCACACAGCTTGAAATTCAACATTTTCTACTAAGATTTTTCAATTCAACCCTTGACAAATCTGCCCCTAAATTTTGTCATCTTATGTTTAATGTAAGCTGGCCCATTAAAAAATAATTTCAGTAACACAATTATTTATTCTCAGGGTCCTATACAGTTCTTTTTTATAGATATAAAATTGTAATACAGGTATAGGATCCGTTATCTGGAAAGCCGTTGTCCAGAAAGCTTCAAATTACAGGAAGGTCAGCTCCCATAGCCTCCATGTTAATTAATTAATTCAAAATTGTAAAACATCTTTCCTTTTTTTCTGTAATAATCGGTAATCAAACAGTAGCTTGTTCTTGATTCAAACTAAGATGTAATGAATCCTTACTGGAAACAAAAGCAGCATACTGGGTTCATTTCCATGTTAAATGGTTTTTGGCATACTTAGGTATGAACTTGCAAATTATGCAAAGACCCACTTATCTGGAAAACCCATGGTTTTATCTGAGCATTCTTTATAACAGGTCCCATACATGTACATGTACATGTAATTAGCAACTCAGGCATAGATGGTTGTTTCATTTAGTAGCCACAGAAAAGTATTACATGATTTTATACAATACTCTATGATATTTCTGAGATAATAAACAGTTAAGAAAGAAATTTGCTCAGCTGCTGTTTGCCATCCCCTGCATTCCGCTCCATAGCCTTGAACTGTAACTGATATTCTGCCAAAATAAACGCATGTTCTGTTTGCAGCTTCTGATTAAGGCCAGGCCACAAGCGGTAAAGTTATTTTTAAGGCAAAAAAATTGTAATTGACACTACAGTAAAACTGCTTTAAAAACAGGCTTTAAACAAGCTTTAGACAAATTTAGAGACATTTTCAATTGTGCTTAGTACTTTGTATAATTATAATTCCTTTGCTGGCCTGCTACAATTAAAAGGATATTTTTTGTTTAAAAAAAAAAAAAAAAAAAAATAGTATTCATCTTTTATCCAACTTAAACCATAACTGTATACATATTTTAAACCTTTTTATACTGACTAAATACATTATGTCATGGTTGGCCCCCAACACCAGAACAAATGCCAAGCGCCCTGGTCTCGGCTTGTGCTTCACCAGTAGTGTTACTGCCTTTGGCTTCAGGAGAAGCCCTCAGCTTACTCAGATGCCACCTGGACTTTTACAAGAGGTGCAAGACGAAAGGTTCTGGCAAGCAATGGGACACGACTGTTTGCTAGAGTCTTTAGGGCCGAGAGTCACGGTACAGAACAGGAACCAGAATCGTAGTCAGACAGGCCGGGTCGGGACAGGCAGAAGACAATCGTAATCAGGAAGGCAAAGGGTCAAACCAGGTGATCATTCAGACAGGAGGGATTCAGAAGAAGAGGTAGTCAACAATCATGCGAGGGTCAAAGTTTGGAGTTTGGAATAGTCGTTAGCCAGGCAGGGGTCAAACCAGAATCAGAATAACAATCAAGAACATGAATAGCACAAGGCTCAGGAACCACAGGATCAGATCCTATCACGGACATTGAGAAAATCCAAAATGTCACTTTAAGTACGTAACCACGCCAGAGCGCATGTGCCTTTAAATAGAGTATATGTGCGCCACGCACTAGGAAGCTGGCAGTGTAGGGGAAGAAGAGCAGTGTGGCGGGCCTCCCCACCTCACCACTGGACCACCAGGGTGAGTAGATTTTACCAGACATTATTTTGCTAGAGGAAGGATGTGCTTGCCTAACACTCTTGCTGCCTGTAAACACAATAGCCCAGTCTTTTTAAATTTTGTACATTATTTGCCATGAACTCCTTTTGATCTGATTCTGACTTTAAGAAGCCTATGAAGGAAATCTGATACAAGGTAGTGTATTATATTTTCCTTAGAGGGGAGCGAGAGGAATGAAGAGAGTACTGGCGCCTGTTGTGTCTGGATCCTCTGCAAGAATTTCACTCTATTTGTGTATTTTTTTCTGACAAATTCTGTCTTTTGTTTGCATTTCCTTACCATGTCACTCCACATTGTTTCTTCATTTTGTATCCTTTGATGATCCTCATTTCTCATTTCACATTGTTCAAAGTAAGGTTTGTGGAACCTATCACCAAAATTCTGTACCCCTTCTGTATCCTGATTACAGAGCAGATATACACACAATTTTAAATCTTTAAAAACCAGAACAATATCTTCTCAGTGACTGAATCTGAAATGATATTCCCTTGTATAATCTTGCCTGATATATACTTCCCAATTTCTAGTATGCCACAATCTACCTTAAAATTATACAAACTATGAAAGAAAAGTGTGCGCCCTATGGATGTAGTATTGTACAGGTACGGGATCCGTTATCCAGAAACCCATTATCCAGAAACCTCAGAATTATCTAATGCCCACCTCCCATAGACTCCATTGTATCCAAATAATTCAAATTAAAAAAAAATATTTCCTTTTCCTCTGTAATAATAAAACAGTAGCTTGTACTTGATCCACACTAAGATATAATTAATCCTTATTGTAAGCAAAACCAGACTATTGGGTTTGTTTAATGTTTAAATGATTTTCTAGTAGACTTACGGGCAGATTTTATAAGGGTCGAAGTGAAAATTTGAATAAAAAAAATTCGAATTTCAAAGTAATATTTTGGTACTTTGACTATGGAATAGGCCAAAATTTGATTCAAATTAAAAAATATTTGATTCAAATTTTAAAATTCGACCATTCGAAAACCAAAGTACTGTCTCTTTTAAAATTTCAAATTCTACCCTTCGCCACCTTAAACCCACCAAATTGCTGTTTTAGCCTATGGGGGACATCCTAGAACCTTTAAGGACTGGTTTTGAAAATCAAATTTTTATGGGTGAAAATAGTTCGAATCGTTTGAATCGAACGATTCAGTTGAATGATTCCAATGATTTTTATTTGATCGAAAACAGACATATTCGATCGGAAACGGCCCATTTTCGAGCGAAATTTTTTTACTTCGAAATTCGACCCATAGTAAATCTGCCCCTTAAAGTATGAAGATCCAAATTACAGAAAGATCTGTTATCCCAAGCATTCTGGATAACAAATCCCATACCTGCACTATAAACATATATAATATGGCAATTTCTGCTATTTTAATTGTAATAAAACATCTTTCAAATTAAAGAGTCTTTCGGGGTAATGTAATAAAAGTCGGTAACGGATAAACTCTTCGCAATGCAAAAAGTTATGGCTTTCAGCAAACAAATTTTGCTTTGTGCGAATTTAATATGGCTTTTGCGAAACTGTTTAGCAACCACTTCCGATAGTGGAAGACCGTTTGCAAATTTTATAGTTTGCGACAATGCGCAGTAAATGTAATAAAACTTCTTACTGAAAAAGTTATGTTTGCTCCAAAACATTACGACACCCTCAAGCACTTCTTAAGAGTGCGCAATAAAAAATTCACAAACCGCAATTAAAATTCGCAATGCAATAACAGAGTTTAAGGAACAATATTACATTGGGAGATGTGAATTTTTATTCTTATTGGTGCAAATTGTTTTTCTCTTTGTGACTTTAATTACATTCCCCCTTTAAGCTTAAAGTGGACCTGTCACCCAGACACAAAAATCTGTATAATAAAAGTCCTTTTCAAATTAAATATGAAATCCAATTTCAAATTTTTATTAAAGCATTCATAGCTGTTTTAAACTCATTTAAAAATCTCAGCTGTCAATCAAATATTGTCTGCCCCTCCTCTATGCCTTAGGCAGACAATTACTTTCACTTTCCATTCAGCACTTCCTAGATGTCACTGCTCCCCACACATTCCCCCAGTTCTCTTAACCATTTAATTGTGTAGCCAGGACATGGGGATAGACATCGGGTCCCCCATTCTGGTGCACAAACAAGATTCTAAGATGATTCAAGGCTTGCCTTAATAACAGTGTCCACAAAATGGCTACTGCCTGCTTGCTATAATTATGAATTCCCAGACTGAAGGAAACAAGATTAAAATAATTTATATAGTGTAATTAATGTTCATTTTGCTTGACTAATGTGATAAAATAGGATTTTGAATATTTTTTTGGGGTGACGGGTCCACTTTAAATCAACTTTTTGATGTAGAAAAATATAATTGTCTACCTGTTCAACAGTTGTGGGAAAACACTCATTTGACTGGAATTGCGAGCCAATATCTATTTCTCTTGAATTCTGCATTTCTGACATTCCATTTCTTTTCATTGGCCTTTTGGCTGAGCAACCTAAAAAGGAACCAGCAACATTTAGAATTTCATTCATGGTTTAAATTAGCATAGCCCTGTGGGTTAGTGAACCCTTTAATAAAAATATTTATGTGGGCCTATTAAAAAAAACTATTTAGCACTAATGATTACAGAAAATGCAAATCTTTAATACACAAAAATGTGAAATTGATCAGTTATTCCAATAATTATTTCTTTCTTTGAAAACTGCAATATATTTAGCAAAAATATTTATTCCAGGTAACGCTGTTGTAGCGTTTTAGCCAGTCACATGCCAAAAAAAATTACAAAAAAGTGGTATAAAGGTGATACCTTTATTGGCTTATTAAAAATAATCATAGCAAGCTTTCAGAACATTTTACTTCTTTTTTCAAACTGGATAGCTGCTGATATCATTGTAACAACATTGCCACCTGCTGGTTCAGTTTTCCCACTGTCCAGTGGGCAAAACAAAACAGAAGAAAGAGAACTGTTCTGTGTGTTGCTCTGTTTAGGAAAGAGATGAGAAACTTTAAGTAGTGATGGGCGAATCTACCCCGTTTCGCTTGGCCGAAAAATTCACGAAATTTCCAGCGAAACTTGCGAATTGGCGAAAAAATTCACAAAACGAGTCGCGGCATGTTTTTGACGCACAGCGAATTTTTGCCAGGCGAATTTTCGCTGGCGTTTCGCAAATTTATTCGCCGGCGGCAAATCGCGGGAATTCGCCCCTGGCGAATAAATTCGCCATCACTATATATAAGTAGTGATTATTTTTGCACATTATCTTGGAAAACTGAAAATTGTAAACCTGTTTTAGAATAACACTCTAATCAGTTTCACATTCATTTATTTTAAATGTTTACACTTTCTTTAATACAGTAATACAACTGGTTGAAGATCCTTAGCCAAACTGTGAAAATATCCATACTATTAAACATATTTACATTTTACATTTTTAATCAGTGTTTTTAGTAAAAGGGAACATAAGGGTATTATAAATACTAGTTTGTTCTGCAGTTATTGTGAACCTGTTACAAAATAACTTTAACTAGAAGTTTGTATATAGCCATAGCTTTTAGTATATTTTCTCTGGCTATGTGGAGGCTTGATGAATTGACCTACTGAACTTCTGAGAAATGGCCAAGCTCCATTTAACTTGACCTTGGTCCAATCAGAAATGTAATGACTTCCAAGATTTACCCTGATGAAGATGCAATTCATTTAAATTTGTAATATCCTAGACTACTGGCCTGGGGACACAGCTGAATATGATTACAATACTCATGCTCTGTACAAGAGTTCTTGGATTATTGTGGCTTGACATCCATCTACCTGAAAATCTATTTCTTGAAGTGAGATGATGACTTCTCAGATTGTACAATAAAGTCCAGCATTTTGGCTTTTGTCACATTGACAAAGCCTTTCTGGATGACGCATTTCTGGATAATGGATCCCGTACCATAAAATTGTTAAGGCACCATACCTATGTCAAGGTAAACCCCATAATGTGGTTCTAATTATTTGTCTTTTGACATATTTTTCATGTTTTTCCCTACTTGTTCTATAATCTTGGAAAAAGTAGTTATTTATGAATTGTCAATTTTGTGCTTTTGTTGTTGTAAATGACCCCTTGGGGGTTATTTACTAAAATATGAATTAAAAAAAAAAAAGCTCGACCGGACTCCCATTCCCAATTTTGCCTTATTTATTAATAAAATAACTCAAATAAATCAAAATAAAACAATACAAATTGAGAGAAAACCTGAATCATACTATTTTTTCAGACTTTTTTTCCTATTCGCTCAATTTTTTCAGATTTTAGCCTGAAAACCCTGAATTTATCAGATTATTGTGAAAACTCATTCAAACCACAATATCTTTATATTGAGATAGTGACATCTCCAATTGACTTATCCATGAACCCGACAGGTCTGAAATATTGATTTTTGGATTCTGGCTTTTTTGAGCATTTGAGTATAATAAATCTTAAAAACTTAGAGTTTTTTTTCCAACAAAAAATATGAGTTTTTGCCCCAAAAAGCCAGAACAGAATTCGAGTTTAGCAAATAATCATCTTAGGGGCAGATTTACTAAGGGCTGGATTTCGAAGTGAAAAAAACTTTGACATTCGACCATCGAATGTTTTTAAAGGGGTTTTTTGATTGGAAATGGACCCTTTTTTATAAAATAGGTCAGTTTTTGATCAAATAAATATAGTTTGAATCATTCGAACGATTTTCTACCCACAAAAATTAATTTCCAAAAATTTTCAAAAACAGTCCTTAAAGTTTCCAGGAGGTCCCCCATAGGCTAAAATAGTAATTTGGCAGGTTTAAGGTGGCGAAGGGTCGAATTTGAATTTTTTAAAGAGACAGTACTTCGATTTACGAATCAAAGTTTGGCCTATTTGATAGTCGAAGTGCCCAAAAATTACTTAAAACTTCGAATTTTCACTTCGGCCCTTAGTAAATCTGCCCCTTAGTGTCTGACCAATGAATTGGCCCTACAGACTGCTCTGCCCCATCTCTACCATTTTATAAAGGAAAAATTTTTTTAAGCCTAGCAACCATTTTAATGGTATAAGATGTCATTCATAAGGCAGGTTTGGGTGTGCCAAGAAAAAGGCAACTAGAGTAACTGCAAAAGAAGAGAAGCAGATTAAACAACTATTGGAATATACACATTGGTTAGAGCTAAGGATATTGCCATGGTGTAAAGCTATATGAACATACACATGAATTAAATGTAATTCTCTCTCTTTCTCTCTCTCTCTCTCTCTCTCTCTCTATAAAACCCCATCTATTTATATTTATAGAGAGAGAAAACAATAATTCTGCAGAAGAAAATGTAAAGGTTTTAAATTAAAATGATAGTTACAGTTCAAATGATTTACATGGTAGTTTATTAAAAAAAATGGAATATTACTGATATGCTAGCCTTCAACCTGTTATGTTGCAAAACCTTGAAAACCACAGCTATTTCAAAACTAATCTTTTGAGTCTGATTCCATGAAACTATTTAGACTTTTACTACACCAGTGTCAGGGTCAATCTGAGTTGGAACACAAAGATTTATTACAAATTGCAGTCACAAAACATTTCGTTAGCACAATGGGCTTAAATGTAATTCATGTGCAAATCAGCCATTGCAGGCTATTTTCAGTGCAAAGCCACTTGTTCAAAACAGCAAACTTCACAGCTCTCAAAGCAGTATAGTTATTATAAGTATGTATACCTCTGTTGAAAATATGCATAACTCAAGCTCAAGCCTCTTACTTTCATTAACATCAGTCCCCAACGAGGCATCAAGTGCAGGAATAATCTGGCTCAGTAAATATCCCACTTATATATCACTGCTTAGGAACACTGCAGCTGTAAGCTGTTTAATTGTCTGATCCCCTGTTTCTTTTATATTAAAAAATAAAACTTTTCAGTTTAATTCAAATTATTGCCAAACCATACCACTATGAAGCAGAAATATTTATATGCTAGGTTATTCTATATGTACTGTTAGGACAGATATATGTTTTCATTTGATTACAGGTATGAGCAGTCCTCC
>CM044431.1:24980286-24993683 GCA_024363595.1 Xenopus borealis
TAAACGCCAGGCGACAGAATCTCCCCGAATCTCCCTGTCTGTCCCCAGCCTAAGTGAGAAAAGAAACAGCTTAGAACTGACCAGAGAAACTTCAGATGACTCTTCTCTGCTCACTAACTTAATTTTCTAACACATGGATGCATTTTGAGGTAGCAACAGCCCTACTTTTTGTACAGCTCAAAGCCACCAATAAGAAACAAACTGCAGCCATCCTTGCTGTCTTCATCATCATTTTTTTTGGGGGGGGGGGGCTTAGGATGTAGTTTGACCCTTCTGTAAAAATAGTTCAGTTGCAATTTGTTAATGTTTTTTCTTGTTTTGGTCTATATGTGTGTTCCCAGAACATGGTGGATGGGGATTAACAAGTATATAGGATCATTATCTGTACCTTTGACTGATTGCTGGCTGTCATTTGTGTACACATATCTATAAGCCTGTAGAGAGGAAAGAATAGAAACAGAAAAATGATTATGTTAGCAGGTAGCAATGTTAATATATGTGACTGTCTCTGAAGTAGAGTGATGTTGTGCTTACCTTCCCACCCCTATTCTTCTGGTGACTAGAAGCAGTCGATGGCTTTGGCTCATTAGCAAAGTGGACTGATGTATCCATGCTGAGGCATCTTCTGTCTGAACAGAGGGAAACTACAAATTAAAGGTTTCTGCAAATATGCGACTCTACAGTAAATAGGTTAATCTGTATGTTTTCTTTTATTTTCTATTTCATTCTTTCATTTTCTCTAAGAGACGCTTTAAAATATTTAGCATTTTAATTGCATAAAGCGCATATCTTAAAGGGATCCTGTCATGTGAAAAAAAACATTTTCCAAAATGCATCAGTTAATAGTGCTGTTCCAGTAGAATTCTGCACTGAAATCCATTTCTCAAAAGAGCAAACAAAGATTTTTTTATATTTCATTTTGAAATCTGACATGGGGCTAGACATATTGTCAATTTCCCAGCTGCCCCAAGTCATGTGACTTGTGCTCTGATAAACTTCAATCACTCTTTACTGCTGTACTGCATGTTGGAGTGGTCACCCCCTCCCTTTCCCCCACCCAGCTGCCTAACAAAAGAACAATGGGAAGGTAACCAGATAACAGCTCCCTAACACAAGATAACAGCTGCCGGTAGATCTAAGAACAGCACTCAATAGTAAAACCCATGTCCCACTGCGTACTATTCAGTTACATTGAGAAGGAAAAACAACAGCCTGCCAGAAAGCAGTTCCCTCCTAAAGTGCTGGCACAAGTCACATGACCGGGGGCAGCTGGGAAATTGACAAAATGGCTAGCCCCATGTCAGATTTCAAAACTGAATATAAAAAAATCTGCTCTTTTGAGAAATGGATTTCAGTGCAGAAGTAGTGGAGCAGCACTATTAACTGACGCATTAAAAAAAAAAATGTTTTCCCATGACCGTTTCCCTTTAAGAATTTCAGAAAAGTGTTTTTTTAGGGATCATCTTACTGTTAGGGGACTTGATTACACATAAATCCTAGGCAATGTGTTGCATTTGCAGCAGCCGAAATGTAAGCTGAAAGGCTTCTAAGCACTAGGTATAGTATGATCTAATGTGTGGTACATAGTTATTTAACCCTATGTATACTGTGCATTTTTCTGGGGTCAACTTACTTTTAGGGGCATTATAGCCTTGTAATCTAAACCATGCTAATTACTGGTATGGTGCTTTGAAAGTTATTTATTGATTTCAGTCTGCCTTAAACTATATTGGGCCTTCCAAATCAGTTGTATCTAGCCATTTAATGCAACTCAAGCCCTAAATCTGTTTACCCTGAAGTTTTGTTAGAGAAAGAATTGCGGTACTCTATTCAGTAAAGGTATTTATATCTAATACAAGTAATTCTAAAACAACTGGACTTGCTGAGTAATTATTGAAGACGTTTCAATAATTTCAATAATTACTCAGCAAGTCCAGTTGTTTTAGAATGACTTATATTAGATATACCATGACCTGGATGAATGAAAATCTTCATAGTCATAAAGGTCTTTATGTGTTGAATTTTAAACTGCTTTGAAATTATTACCTGCATATTCAGAGGTTTTGTTCATGTGGTGAGTAAATGTTCTACCCAGTTCTTCTTCAATCACATCATAGTTCTCCTCG
The DNA here is from genome assembly GCA_024363595.1 of Xenopus borealis. Classification (NCBI taxonomy): domain Eukaryota; kingdom Metazoa; phylum Chordata; class Amphibia; order Anura; family Pipidae; genus Xenopus; species Xenopus borealis. Next base: position 24,982,413 of record CM044431.1, read on the forward strand.
TCTTCATCCTGCAAAAAACAGTTTTCATATTATATTGCAGCAAACAGCGCTGTACTTATTATTGCCTAAAAATAATTTACTCTAAAATATAAACCAGCAAGTGTATTTTTTTTGTTATAATATTGGTGTGTAGGTGCATCTCAGGTAATTTTGCCTGGTCATGTGCTTTCAGAAAGAGCCAGCACTTTAGGAGGGAACTGCTTTCTGGCAGGCTGTTGTTTCTCCTACTCAATGTAACTGAATGTTATCTGGTTACCTTTTCATTGTTCTGTTGTTAGGCTGCTGGGGGGGAGGAAGGGAGGGTTGTAATATCACTCCAATTTGCAGTACAGCAGTAAAGAGTGACTGCAGTTTATCAGAGCACAAGTCACATGACTGAGGGCAGCTGGGAAACTGACAAATATGTCTAGCCCCATGTCAGAATTAAATATAATAAAATCTGTTTGTTCTTTTGAGAAATGGATTTCAGTGCAGAAGACTGCTGGAGAAGCACTATTAATTGATGCTTTTTGAAAAAAAAAAATTCCCATGACAGTATCCCTTTAACTATTAAGAAGGAAAGATGATGTTAGTGCATTATATTTTATTTATAATACACAAGAGCCATGCTGTAAATTATAAAAGTAAATGTTGCTTAGTGATGCCATTAGTTATAATTGGTGCTCAGTGACGTGATCTCTGTCATAATTCACTTATACTTGTGTATTGAGATAAATAATGTACCCCCTGTTGTCAAATACGAGTATACCAAAAGTCATCTTCAAATGTTTCAAGGGACCGCTGCCAATGATTCCTACACAACCTCAACAGGTTTTAGATTATTGGATTCAAGCTATTTCCAGGGTTGAGTATAAAAAAAATCTCAAAAATGTTTAGTTTTATTAAAAAAATGACGGAAATTTGAGTTTTGGCCACAAAAAAACAACAACTCAAAAACTTGAATTTTAGTGGAAAACACGACTTGAACCTAGGCCACTTAAAGCTTGGTGCACTTGACCACATCTGCCTGTTTAGTCTAGTACAAAAAGGATTAGCTTATTGGACAGTCTAACTTCAAGCATTATTGGCCAATTAGCAAGTGTATCTACAAAAAAATAGGGAATGTTACAAAAAATGTTACTAATGGCTTAAAGTGGACCCGTCACCCCCAAAAAATATTCAAAATCCTATTTTATCACATTAGTTAAGCAAAATGAACATTAATTACACTATATAAATTATTTTAATCTTGTTTCCTTCAGTCTGGGAATTCATAATTCTATCAAGCATGCAGGAGCCATTTTGTGGACACTGTTATTAAGACAAGCCTTGCATCATCTCAGAATCTTGTTTGTGCACCAGAATGGGGGACCCGATGTCTATCCTCATGTCCTGGCTACACAATTAAATGGTTAAGAGAACTGGGGGAATGTGAGGGGAGCAGTGACATCTAGGAAGTGCTGAATGGAAAGTGAAAGTAATTGTCTGCCCAGCCTCTATGCCTAAGGCATAGAGGAGGGGCAGACAATATTTGATTGACAGCTGAGATTTTTAAATGCGCTTAAAACAGCTATGAATGCTTTAATAAAAATTTGAAATTGCATTACATGTTTAATCTGAAAAGGAGTTTTATTGTACAGATTTTTGTGTCTGGGTGGCGGGTCCACTTTAAAGAAGAATGAAATTGTTAATTTCCAGGGCTTGCCAAATATAACTCCCCCCCCCAAATAAATGTAATCACATACCCCAGGCTGGTGCTCCTGTTTGCAAAAAAACGGCATCCAACATTTGGCAACCCCCCCCCCGTGCTTTACACTTTAATTTTCCTACATGTTACCTGCTGCTTTGTGAACAGTTACATGAAGTGTTAAATTCACACGTCTATGATCCCATAGCAAACAACCAGATGTCTTCTTTCAAAAAGGTAACCAGTAAATGCTTCTCAGTTATTGGTTTCTCCAGGTCACTAGCCTGATACAAACTTTGCAAGTTGTACTACACCAATTAATTCATATATTGTAATGGGGATGCACAGATTTTCTGCAGGATTCTGATTTGGCCGAATCCAAGTGCCTGGCTAAACCAAGCCCTAATCCAAAAAATGACATGATTGTCGGGCAAATTTACTAAAATTCACCAAAAATCCCCCAAATTCCCTCGATATTCGATAAGCATTCTACTATTGAATGCATATCGAATAGTTTTAGGCTATCTTTTTGCTCGATATTTGATTTCTCAATTAAATCATACGATCGGATACCAAGTGTTCAATTTCACGAAAAAATCATACATTTGCCTTCAAGCCTCCCAAAAATTCATACACTTCTATTGGTATTTGGAAGGTTCAATTTGGCGAAGTAGGCATTTGAAGGATTTAAAAATTTCAAATCCTTCGATCATCGAATTATAAAATATTCGATCATTCGATCTACTCGATAATTCGGTATTCGATGATCGAAGAGGGCAAATTTGCATATTCGAATATCCGAAAGAATCGTACGATCGGTATTCAATCACATTCGATCACATTCGATTGAACTTCGAATCATTCACGTGAATTTGGTAAATTTGCCCCTATGTCACAAAAACAAGTAACATATGTTTAAAGGGCAAGGAAAGTGTAAAATAGAATAAGGCTAGAAATGCTGTATTTTGTATACTAAACATAAACATGAATTTACTGCACCACAAGCCTAATCAAACAAATGATTTATACTTTCAAAGTTGGCCACAGGGGGCTGTCATCTTGTAACTTTGTTATACATCTTTGCAAGACTAGACTACATACACATGCTCAGTGTGGTCTGGGCTTCTTAGGGATCGTCATAAATGATCAAAAAAACAAAGCTGCTTGAGTTCTGCCAGAAGTTAGGGACCGTCTGAGAATTCCTATCCACAGCAGTAAATGAAGGGAGAATTTCACTGCATACAGTCAGGTTTCTTATAAAAACAGTACACATGTTTTAATTAAAATATATTGGAGATAGATTTCTGTGCATCCCTATTTTGTAACTATACAAAGGAGGGAAAAAGTTGTAAATGATACTCACAAAGCTGGAAGTGCCTTCTTCTTTTACATGAAAAAAAAAAAAGAAATGTGATAAGCTTATAATATTAAGTCTGTATCAGTTGCACAACTGCATGAGACTAATCAGTGGCCATTTATTTCAGAATTTCTATCACTGCCAGTGGAGTCTTTGTTAGAATACAACTATTTTATTTCTAGTTCTCTCTATAATTTATATATACACTACACCTACTTTGCCTTTCTGAATGATGGGCCCATCGTTTGCTTAAAGATCTCTTGCAATTAACCAAGATGACAATAGGATCTGTTATTTGGAAAGCCGTTATCCAGAAAGCTCTGAATTACAGGAAGGCCATCTCTCATTGACTCTCATTGACATTTTAATTAAATAATTCAGATGTTTAAAAATGATTTCCTTTTTCTCTGCAATTTTAAAACATTAGCTTGAACTTGATCCCAACTAAGATATAATTAATCCTTATTGGGTTTATTTAATGTTTGAATTAACTTTAAGCACACGTGGAGGACTATTTATTGTGGGTTGGATTTTAGTGGTTTTAGAAACCATGACTAAGCTTACCTTCTCTAAAACCACGAATGTCATACAATGTATTAAATAAAAAACCAACTGAAAAAGCATGAATGGGTAAAGTCTTAGGGGCAAATTCACTAAAGCGCGTAGGGTCTAATTTGCCAGTGTGACGTAATTTCGCCAATTTACTAACAGTGTCCCTGGCGAAAATTCCCAGTGTCCCAGTCGAAGTTGCGCACTGACGAAGGGACATACTGTAACTAGTGATGGGTGAATTCCCATGATTCGCTGCCAGTGAATAAATTAGTGAAACTCCAGGAAAAATTCGCCCGGCATCTCGTTTTGGCTGTGGGCGTCCGTTTTTTGGATGCTGGCATCCGTTTTTTCAATGCCCGCATCCAAAAACAGACGCCCACATCCAAAACGAGATGCTGGTGCCGTTCCACAAATTTCCTGAGAAATTCGTGAAAAATTTGGTTTAACAAAACGCCCCAGATTCGCCCATCATTAGACGTAACTACGCTAATTCACTAAGATGCCCATTTTTATTAAAGGTTTCCTGGGCTTGTGTAGTGGCTGTAACATATAATTCTATTACACTTTTAACTTTGATCTGTATGCAAATTAGGCATTGCTAGTGTAAGTGCGCTTTTCCTGACAAAGTAACGGTAGCGCAACTTCGCTCCTTTACGCCTCCCTGAGCGCAAATTCGCATTTTAGTGAAGTATTGGCGGACTGCCAATAGTGTTGTGAATTGCAGCGAAGGCGTCGCTAGTGAATTTCCGCACTTAAGTGAATTTGCCGCTGTGACATTCTAGATTTTTGACTCAAACAGTTACATCTTAATAAATTGGCCCCTTGATGTTTGGAGATTTAAATTACAAAAAGACCCATTGTCCAGAAAACTCGGAGCATTCTGGGTAATAGGTCCCATACCTGTACTGTAACGTTAGCATATATTTAATGCAGTATTTCTATCCACATGTACTTATAGGCAATAGTTTCATTTGTGGTTTACAACCCTCGATCCACTGCTAATAATCCGGCCACTGTATTCTGCCACATTACTATTATTCTGTTGTAACTCTTTGGCCACAAACCTACAAAATGTTATTTGATAATGCCATAAAATGACACTCATTGCTTTTTTTTCTTACTGACTCTTCCCATGATCAGCCAAAATAATTGAACTCCATTGCTTTCATGCACTCTTCAATTCATGATCATCCTCCTGAAACGCAGGGAGAGTCTTTTTATTTTTACTTTCTTAAATCCGTAGCGTGTATTTCAGGGGTGATACGTTCATATACAGAACTGTGCGTGACAACACATATCATTGCCTTATTCACAAGAATGGTGTTTACAGGTGATGCTAAAGTATTTTGTTCTGGCCAAAGGGTAAAGTCTACATTTTAGGATAAGTAAGACCATATGCAGATATATCAACCAATGCTCCACTGTGGGTCTTTATCAGAATTTATTTCATGGTACCATTTAATGTAAAGAGGAATGTAGGGTTACTAAAATCCAGGACTGGATCATTATGTCCCTCATTACGTGGGGTTGGCATATGACCGTAATAATTGTTTAAAGTATTCCTTTCTTACAGGCAATGGATTTAGGTTCCCCTCCCTCCAGTTCTTTATAATATCCATGATACAGCAGCAGGGGGTGAAATCGCACCAGGGCCTGTCAGAGACTGCGCCATTGCAAACGCAGTAAGGAAACCACGAGTCTGGAAGGGGGCCCAGTGCACGACCTGCACCCAGGCCTGGAAGATAGTAGTTATTTTACTGTCATGATAATTATTCTTGTGCCAAATTTATCTCCAATGCAATTTTACAAGTGCACTCTAAGCAGGGCCTTCATCAGGAATCAGAGGGTTTTATTCCATTCAGTTAGCAGGGCTCACCATCCTAAAGGACTCCAATTTATAACCCATGGTTCATCTGGTTCTCTAGGCACAGGACCCTTCTAACTGTATTGCCAGTGCTTTATCCACAAGGGGCTGGAATGGAGTGGGGAGGCATTTAAGTGTCTGGCCAAACAGACACATGGATAGAGATGCCCCTTAGTGCTCTTGCTCCTTTGTCCTTGTTTAAAATAAATAACCCCCGATATCTACTGCAAATGCACCTAGCATCCAGGGGTGCTCCACCAATGAGGCGAGTTGAGGCACTCACCTCGGGCGGCAGCACCCCCCTGGTTACCAGGGGTGGTAAAATGCCTCTCCTGACAACCAAGAGTCGAATTTCTGCTTTTCAACTCGGAAATTCAGCTCTTCTAGTGCAGAGAGTGCAATTGTGCACTAGTGAACATGGACCGACCCAGACCCCCTCTGGTTATGAAGAGGTGAGTGACGTGGGGGCAGCAAAAGGAAGGTCACCTCAAGTGGCAAAATGACCAGGATCTCCCCTGCCAGCATCACAGCTCATTCAAAAGAGCATCTACTAGACCAGTGTTTTTCAACCACTGTGCCGCAGCACACTGGTGTGCCGCGAGATATTGTCAGGTGTGCCGCGATCGCACCTGGGCCCGCACCCCATTGGGGCCTGAGGAGGGCTGGACCAACAAGGGAAGGGCGGAAGGTTGGTCTTAGCGCTGGGAGGCAAACAGTGGGCTGAAGGGCACAGGGAGGGAAAGGGCAGCTGAGCAGCGTAGGGAGGGTAAGGGCAGCTGAGCAGCGCATCGGGAAAGGTCGGACTGATCGGCGCAGGGAAGCAAACGGGGGGCTGAGCAGCGAAGGGAGGGAGTTAGCTGAGAGTCCAGAGTTAGACTGAAAGTTAAGGACTAGTCAGTACGGGGTCTAGCAGAGCACAAAGTCGAGTGATGCCGAGCCAGACGTGTGAGTCTGGAAGCGCTGCTCCCAGAAGCATCACCGTGGGAGATGGAACAAGGAGCACAATGCATTGGTGACTTTTCAGCAGTTCCCTTGATTGAGGGAGGAGGAAGAGCTTTGTGTGTGTCTTTCATCGATTCCTGCCAGGATATCAGCTCTGTGTTCATCCAAACAGGCCCAGGTTTCAGTAAAATATGAAAGATTATAAAATACTTTTTTCTTTGTTTATTTGATTCCTATTCAAGATGTTATAATATAACGTCATTCTTCAATGTTTTAAAAAAAAGCTTATATTAACAATATAACACTTATATTGTTAATATAAGCTTTTTTTTTCACATTTTCAGCTGGTGTGCCGCGGGATTTTTTCAATGAAAGACATGTGCCTTGGCTTGAAAAAGGTTGAAAAACACTGTACTAGACGAGCATGGTTGTTCCTGCCATGAGGCAAGATGAGAACGTTACCTCAGGCGGCACGGAGCGGCCAGTTACCAGGGGTGGCAAAAAGCCGCCTCTGGTAACTTTAAGTGCCGGATTTCCGTTTTTTAAGATGGAAATACAGCTCTGCTATTGCAGCAAGCGCAATATGGCTCATTGTACTAGCGATGCCCCTGAAACTCCCCTGTACTAGAGATAGAGTCCTGCTGGGTTACCCTGGGTTTCTCCAAAAATGAAAAACTTTTTTTCCAAACAGGGGTAGAATTTACTGCTGAACTCTTTATCAATGAAAAGATCCTTGTTTGCGCAATTGAAGTTTATACGTAGTGTCCCCTTCCACCAGAGTGTGGCAATAAAGAGCCACAAATCGGCCTTTCTTGTAAGTCAATTAAAGCCCTGATAATATCTGAAGCAGTAACGGAATACAACTTGTAAGTAATGGCAATTTCTATTCTGCACTGCCTGAAATAGATTAAGGGCACACGCTTTGATATCTGCCTTAATTTGTAGGACGTTTGTTATGTGCCAGCTTTTATTGCTGCAAATTGAAAGCTCTTTAACCCTTTGAGAGGGAGGAGAGATGTGATCCATGCTGGACAGTGTGTCTGTGCTCCGTTCTGCAGCCAATTATCTGTGCCTTCTCTCAGCAAGGAGATACCGGCCCCTATACATGGGGACAGCATATAAAATATACAATGTAGTTCCAAGATGGCACTTTGTTAATAAATACAGCCCAGTAATGCATGGGGTAAAAAAAAATTAGATAATAAGGAACACGGGAATACAGAATTCTAGATCCAGTTGTGTGATGAACAAACACCTGTGCTATCAGTTATGTCTTATACGTACTGTGACCGTTCAGTACACTGTTATTTGTACAGGTATAGGACCTGTTATCCAGAATGCTCGGAACCTGGGGTCTTTCGGATAATGGATCTTTATGTAATTTGGATCTTTACACCTTAAGTCTACTAGAAAATCATGTAAACATTAAATAAACCCAATAGGCTGGTTTTGCCTCCAATAAGGATTAATTATATCTTAGTTTGGGTCAAATACAAGCTACTGTTTTATTATTATAAAGAAAAAGGAAATCACTTTTAGAAATTCTGATTATTTGGATAACTTGTGTATGGGAGAAGGGCATTCCATAATTTGGAACTTTCTGGATAATGTTTCCGGATAGCAGATCCCATACCCGTATACATATAAATTGGATATACTGTACAAGAACACCACACACTGCTCTGCTCTTTTTGAGCAGCCTTTCCTTAATACGGCGCTTTCTGGATAACGGGTTTCCAGAAAACAGATCCCACATGGGTTATCTAGAATGTTCTGGACCTGGGGTATTCTAGATAACAGATCTTTCCATAATTTGGATCTTCAAACCTTATTTCTACCAAAATAAGATTAAAACATGATTTAAACCCAGTAGGATTGGGTTATATCTTAGTTTGTATCAAGTACAAGCTACTGTTTTATTATTACAGAGAGAATGGAGATTATTTTCAAATAATTTGGATACAATGGAGTCTATGGGAGATGGCCTTTACATAATTCCGAGTTTACTGGATAATGGGTTGCCTGATAACAGCTCCCATAACTGTATTACAATTACTTTTGTAGGCAGAGCCCAGTAGCCTGCTGGCCAGGCAAGTCATAACAGATTCAAATGGTACAAATAACAAATAACCTATGTCTGGACTAGAAAGAAATGACATTGGTCCAATTCCCATTCCTTTATTTTTGATACATGGGAGATGCCTCTGGCAGATAAGATATTTGATCCACTACTTTCCTGCCTTTGTGTCTCCCTGTTACTTTTCATTTCCCATTTTACTCGTGTAGACAAACTTATTCTCCTCCTTGATCCTCCCATGCCTCTTGTCATTATCAAGAAGTTTTTAAACAGGACATTTGTCCCTTCTCATTCCTGCCACTCTCTCTGCCTATCAGCAGTCTTTCCTACGTATGCAATTTATGCTGCTACTGCCACTTTGGCTAATATTGAGTAAACTGTGTTTTTGTGTTTCTGTACATTTGTACGGCCAAATCTAAAACATTTTTTTCCGTTGGAATCTGTTTTGGGCGAAACAAAACAAGATACTAAACACAACTTGCACCCATTTTGGGTTGTATGCTTTTGGTGCAATTGCTTTTTGCGTCTGAAATTGCATTTTGTCTACTGCACATGCATTTGGTACATCTCCATTTGTCCCATAAGTCTAAGTGCCCCTGTTAATTAGCAACATTGGCCCAGAGGAAAGATGCTTTCAGACTTTGCTTGACACCCCCTATCCTCCCAAATCTATACTTCCAGGAACCACTGGCCGATGTGGTCCTTGTCTAACAGGTCCCGGTACTCCTTTTATCCAGACAATTGGGGGGGTATTCACTAAAATCCGAATTTATCTCACAACTTAAATAAAAAATCTCAACCTAACTCCCATCTCCGATTTTGCCTTATTTATTAATTAAATAGCACAAATAAATCAGTTCGGGAAAAAAATCCAATAAAATGGAGCTACAACCCAAATCGTATGATTTTTCATACGTAGGGATTTTCCCCGAAACCCCCAAAATATTGGATTATTGGGCTAAACCCAGCGCAAACCACAAGAACTTCCAATTTGGATAGGGACATCTCTCATTGACTTATACATGACTTTGACAGGTCTGAAATGGCGGATTTTCGGATTTAGGCTTTTTGCTGCATTGGGGTCTAATAAATCTTGAAAAATTTGTTTTTAACCCCAAAAATCCCAGCCACATAAATTTGTGGTTTAGTAAGTAACTCCCTTGGTCGGGACGTGTATGGGTAACAACTGATTAGACACACAAATGTGTGTTGGGACATAAGTCAGTCAAGGGACTGCCCCAACCACAGACACTTGCAGTTTGATGTTTTGCACCTTTAAGGAAAATTCAACTTCCCCCTTGATGATAAGTCCCATCTGCCCCCCTCCCTTTGTCCCCCTCTCTGCCTCCCCCTTACAGAGTCTTATCCCTGGATTCTTCTACCTGGAGAAATACAGTAGCAACCAAAAAAGCAGAGTGAGCGCAGTGGAGCACACAGCCGCCATCTTCGGTAATCTTTGTGTCTTCTTTCTCCTCTTCGGCACTTCCCGTCTCTTTCAGCACATGCGCCGTTGTGAAAACCCGGAAATTTTCTATAACTGTGCATGTGCCAAAACGCTAAAAATTCATTCACGAAGGTTACGAAGATGGCGGTTGTGTGCTCCACTGCGCTCACTCTGCTTTTCCGGTTGCTATTTCTCCAGGTAGAAGAATCCAGGGGTAGGACTCTGCAGGGGGGGAGGCAGAGTGGGGGATAAACGGAGGGGGCATCAAGGGGGGGGGTTGAATTCAACTTTAAGTGATAGAGAGTTAACTGTAGGCTTCTTTTATTAATGGAAGCAAGTCTCAGGAGAACTATAAACTATTTAATACTCCCTTCCATAAAAAGTATACTTACCCTTTAAGTTTGAATAAATGACAGGCTACGGTGACTTGAACCTTAATCGGTTATAGAATTTCAGTCCGCATAAGGCAATGTAGTTATCTCAAAGAGGTTATTATAAGATTAATAGATACAAACATACAGCCGTATACTTCTCCAATTACAAATATGTCGAATACCTAAGCATTTTAAACTCTGTACTATTTTTATATGACAAAACTGCAATTTTTTTTTATTATTTAAGCCTGATTTTTCTATGAAGCAGTATGGGGCTCCTGTGAGACGTTGACCATCGCAGAGTGCAGTTTCTATTTCTCCACGTTATTAGGAGGCTGAGAAATCACCAAGGTCATCTACTTTGTGGTTTAGCAAGTTACTGAGTTTCTCATTTCCTATAACGGCGATAACATCTTCTGACTCGGATTCTGTTAAAATCTGAATTTTGTGCTCATTTGGGAGTAAAAGTCAACACATCGCCCCTGCACAAGGGGAACCATATTTCAGTATATTATTTCAGTAGAATGCCTTGTATTAAACATGGTGTATAGTTTATTGATTCACTTGCAGATATCTTCTGCTAAACCAGTGGTTCTCAACCTTCCTAATGCTGCAACCCTTCCTCATGTTGTGGTGATATAGAAAGTTGTAGTGCAACACAGGTTACTGATCTACAACTCCCAGCACCAACAACCGGAGAGCTACAACCTTGGCCCAGGGCTAGTGGGGAGAGAGATGAACCTGCTCCTGGAACCCCTTAAGCGACCCCTGTGAAAGGGTTGTTCGACCCCTAAAGGGGTCGTGACCCCCAGGTTGAGAACCACTGTGCTAAACAGTGCCATACATTCAGAGTTCATATTTTTATTTAGAAGTATATTTTTAAACACTAGGCTGGAATTTTATCAGGTTCTGCTGGGATTGAAACCAGGGATCTCAACCATAACTAACCCATTGACATCACTGCCCATGCTCCACAAGAAACTAGATAACTACAG
>CM044431.1:25006838-25045656 GCA_024363595.1 Xenopus borealis
TTTTTTTTTTTTTTTTTTTTTTTCTGTGTTGTCAGTAGCAACGTGCATACATTGGAAAGCATATTCTTGTTAATGTGACAGCTGTAACATATACATGTTCTATGTGTACTATTAATAGGAGGGTTGAAAAAGGCACAGGGAATGCCATTTATATTATGTTAGCAATAATATAGCAGGAGTAGGAGGAGAGCAGAAATTAATTGGGTTTTCAGAATTGAAAAGGAAGGCAGGCATTTGTACCAACTGCAATGATCAGTGACAAAGTCAATGCAACATGTGCGACAACCAGAGCCGGGCCAAGGTAGTTTGGCACCCTAGGCAAGTGGTTCAATCAATGCCCCCCACGCCCCCGTTCTGACCATTTCCCACCTAGTCACTTTTTCTTAAGAAACCTACTGTACGTGTGCCAGCCAGCAGCACACAAAAAATTGCCCTAATTTGTACCTGTGTCAGCAGCACCCACAATATTGCTCCCAATCTGTATCTGTGCCAGCCAGTAGCACCCAAAATATTGCTCCCAATCTGTATCTGTGTCAGCCTGCAGCCAAAATATTGTCCCCAATCTGTACCTGTGCCAGTAGCACCCAGAAAATTGCTCCCAATCTGTACCTGTGCCACTAGCATTGCCCCCTAAGTCTGTACCTGTGCCATCAGCCATTGCCCCCCAAGTCTGTACCTGTGCCACCAGCCTGTGCCAGAGCAGCAGCAAAAATATTGCCTCAGATCTGTGCCAGGCAGAGGGCAAGTAAGAGGGAGGTGGAGACTGAATTAGAGCAGAATGCTGCTGCTGGAGACAGGGACAAAGTTAAAACTTAATACTGAATTGCCCTATGTGGATTGGCAGCCTATGGGATGCTTTGTTTGGGAGTACACCAGGGCATATTTATGCTGTGTAAAAAACAGTGGGATAACACACCACACATTGCCAGGCTTTTTACTGCAGAAAATCTGGCATTCGCATGGTGTAAAATGACGCACACCTTGATAAATTAACCATTTATTTTACACCGATTTTTAGTAGTTTTAGAGATTTCTGAAACCATGAATAAACTCATTTTCTGTAAACCACAAATGCCATGTAATTATTACAAGCTCTGAAGTGCTGGATGGCTTTTTTTTTACCTATAGTAATGAAATATTATCTTGTACTTGATCCAAACTAAGTAAAACCAGCCTATTGGGTTTATTTAATGTTTAATTTAAAGGTTTTCTAGTAGACAAAGTATGAAGAGTCAAATCATGGAAAGATCTGGAAAACCCCAGGTCATAAGCATTCTGGATAACAGATCCCATTCCTGTACGAAAAATACAGTAGAACCCCCATTTCAGGGGACCAGAAAAAAGTCCAGGAAAATGAAAAATCAGGGAACTGTATTATGCTTAATATATAGGTGGGACCACAACACAACAATGTAAAATGAGTGAAAACTTAAAATCAGGGGATGTAAAATTGAGGTTCTACTTATGGGAAAAAAACACTGAATGATCCAAATAAAAATACTTAAGCCAATAAAACCTCTAAGAATTTGAGCTTTTTGGACAATGACTAGCTAAAAAATATTTTCTAAAAGTCTGAATCTATAAAAAACTATCCAGTAGGATCAACACTACTCCCATTGATTTATATGGGAGTTTTTTTATTGACTGCTTTTACGTGCCAAAGTTTTGTATTTGAGGTTATTGTGGTTTTTTGTGGTTTCTACACTTGGAAGTAGAGTGCTACAGAGAAAAAATTAATTCATGATGAAATATACATTTGAGAGAACTAAACCCTAAAAATGAATATGGCTAAAAATGTCATGTTTTATATGCTGAACTTATTGCACCAGCCTAAAGTTTCAGCTTGTCAATAGCAGCAATGATCCAGGACTTCAAACTTGTCACAGGGGGTCACCATCTTGGAAAGTGTCTGTGACACTCACATGCTCAGTGGGCTCTGAGCAGCTGTTGAGAAGCTAAGCTTAGGGGTTGTCACGAATTATCCAGCAGAAAATGAGGTTCCCCTGTAATATAAGCTGATGCTACAGGGCTGATTATTAAATTCTGATGCTAGTTGCACTGGTTTCTGTGCTGCCATGTAGTAATTATCTGTATTAATGACTAATCAGCCTTATATTGTGACTATATTTCTATTACACTATGGGGCAGATTTACAAAATTTGTGTGAATGATTCGAAATTCGATCAAATTAAATGGAATATTCGAATTTGAAAATAAAATTTTTGGCCACTTCGACCATCAAATTTAAAAAATTCGATCGATTTGAATGAATCGAATAAAAATCTATTCAATGGTCGAATTACTTGCCCTTTAAAATTTTATTCGACTGCCTAGTTCGCCAGATTAAACATACCGAATTGCTGTTAAACCCTATGGGAAGCCCCCTTGGGTTTTTCTAAATTTTTTAGATTAAATTAACAAAAATTTGATCGAATGGTTAAAATCGTTTGAATCGTTCGATTCGAACAATTTAATCGTTCGATCAAATTATATGTATTTGATCGTTACATTAATCGAATTGCGCTAAAATCCTTCGAATTCGATATTCGAATTCGAAGGATTGCAATTCAACCAAAGTTCGATGGTCGAATTCGAGGGTTTGTTAACCCTCGAATTCCAACCTTGATAGATCTGCCCCTATGTGTACTGTATAGTGTGAGTGGGTCCCTAAGCTCAGTAAGTGACAGCAGCACAGAGCATGTGAATCAGTGAATCAGCAGAAAAGAAGATGGGGAGCTACTGGGGCATCTACTGGGGAGACACAGATCTTTACTGCTAAAGGGCTGTGGTTGCTGCGGGCTGGTACACAAGCAGCCACAGCCCTTTAGCTGTTTCTACCTCCTTCTTTAGTTTAACTTTCCTTTAAAGTATGGTGATAAAAATTACAGAAAGATCCCTTATTCAGATAACCCCATGTCTCATATCTGTACCGAAAAAAAACAAAGGTACGTACCTTCTGTCCATTGAAGCATGGTGCCTTATGTTCACACTTCTTAAAGATTATTTCAGGTTGGATCACCAGTTCATGCAATAGCTGCAAATCTTTTAATGTTGGTAATGTGTTGCCAAAGGACAGGGTTCTAATGAAGGTTATAGTAGAGTTTGTCATTTACACAACGTCACTGCTACAGAACCAAGAGAACCACACGCTTCCTCTGTAAGCAGCAGACCTTTCCAACCACATCGATGTATTCATATACGTACCAGCCCTTACCCAGTACAGACTCTACCACTTCCTGGACAAAACACTTCTGCACTGACTACATTTAGGGACAGCTTTATCAAAATGTGAGTCTCACCCAAGTTCTATTCATTCCTAAGGGATTTTTAGATAATAATATTCAATGGGTGAAAAATCTAACCCATAATGTTCAAAAAACTATCATTAGAGATTGAATTTGTACAGAATTCACCGACCAGCTAAAGGTTTAGAAGACCCACATGAAACAGCCTGATCATTTGCAATTATTATCCAGGATTTGGTAAAATATTGTCTGTGTACCTGAAACTCAAATGCCTTCTCATACCATAGAAACCCAGTTTTGTTTTAATATCTACTAGTTATTATTTTAGGGTCACTAAATAAGCAATTTACGGTTTTTTTCTGTTACTTAAAGGGTTTGTTCACCTTCAAACAACTGGTTGTTTTCAGATACGTAGATCACCAGAAATAACTTTTTCCAATGACTTTCTGTTTTCTACATGTGACCGTTTTTCTAAAATTTTAGTTTTCACCTTCTAAAGCAGCTCTGGGAAGGGGGGGGTTCTAAATTGATACATTTAGTTGATCCATTTCTTATTTTCATCCCTGCTGAGCAGAATCTCTGAGTTTCATTACAGGCAGCTGCTGAGAAATGGATCAACTAAATGTGGCAAAACTGTAACAGTTTAGAGTCTGCACCTGAATTACTGAGCTGCCAGACTCAAACACCAGAGACACCAACATTCAACTGTAAACATAGATTTTGGAAAAACAGTAAAAAAAAAAAAAATGGAAAGTAATTGAAATTCTTTATTTCTGGGGAACAATCTGAAAACAACTGAACCGAAAAAAATATTTAGAAGGTGACCAGCCCCTTTACGATACACCACCAGGCTGATTTCCTAATATAAGTGTTATATTGCAGCAGATCTTTTATTTTGTATTTTGTAGTAGACTGATAATGTGAAACAGCAGTGATATTTTAATTTATGGCGGAGATTCTAGCTGCCTTTATAACAGTCAGCCTTTAACAGGATTAATCAGAAGAGTGACTAAAGCTACCGATTAAAGTTTTCACTTGATTTTATCGAGTCTTTCCCGACCCAACTTTTTCAAATTATTTTATTGATAGTAAATACGATAAAGTCATGGATGGGAGTTTGGTTGAGCTTGGTTTAATAAAAAGATGAGATAAATTCGAGTTTTAGTATAGTAGATATATATACGCTCCCGTATAGCCGAAGATAAAATTGCTATTTTTTTTTTATTTGAGAAAAGCCGACTGAAGTTTCTGATCTCTTTCCTAAGCAGAGCAACATCAGAAGAGTTCTCTGTTTTCCTTTCAACATGTTTACCCACATTATCACCTTCATAAAAACGGGACTGGTGGAGACGTTGTTACAAAATTCATTATATTAGCAGATAAAAAAAAAACAGCTTCATATCCTGAAAATGAAAATAGTTGCAAAAGTGCCTAGTAGAGTGCTCTCAGCAGTTTTAAACTACAGTCTTTTTTTATTTTAGGTTTAACTTACCCTAAATCTACTGTTGCTGGAAGTGTCTCCTGCTCAATTCTGTTGAATTTTACAGGAGCAATAGAACTGAGCAGATAAACGTCAAGAGACACTTTCAATATCAGTGACTCTAGAACAGCAGTAGAGGGTGCTCCTGTTGCACATTCATGATATCAGAAGTGTAAAGACCAAACTTCTCTGAAAATTTTTAAAATCTTTTTTTTTATTGGGAATTCCAACATTTAGGAGGTTATTTATCAAAATCCAAAACCTACTCTAACCAAATCCGCACAGGTTTTTCCCCTTATTTTTTTTACACATTGTGTGCAGGAAAAAACAAAAATAAATGTGAAAAAAACGGGTTGTAGAAATTTTTTTGGATTTTCCACCTCAAAACACAGATATTTTTTGCCTGAAAACCACTAAATCTTCCGATTATTGCATGAAACCCAGCACAGATCAGAATATCCTCGGGACTTCTCCCATTGACTTATATACAACCTCGCAGGTCTGAGATACTGGATTTTTGGATTCTGAATTTTTCCATCCTCGGGTTATAAAAAAATCCCAAAAGCTTTTTTTCCCACTAAAAATTCTGATATTTTTTGAGTTTTTGGCAATCAGACTTTAAGAAAACCCCAGTAAAGTAAAATAATATTAAATATGCCTGTTTAATTTTTTAAAGCCCTAAGAGCATGGTATTTTCGATTACATATCCCATACATGTATATATATATTCCACCTTTAGCGTCCGCACTTACTTCTATTATCACCATTCACTTCCGGGTGCTGTGTCGTTTGTTGAAATGTAGAAAGGAGCTGTAGCAATACGCACACCGATTCCAATTTTACAAAATTTATTTAATATGAATCAAACATGGTAAAAGCACCAACGTTTCGGTCCACGGTCTTGGACCTTTGTCTAGGTGCAATAACTCGTATCAAGAATCGATAAGATTGAACAATATATAACAATTAAATCACGCTCAATTAGTGACATCACGTCAATTAAACTGATTATGTACCTCATAAAAACACAATTCCAGAACTCGTCAGAAAGTGTAAAGCATTTAGAACACAAGATAGATTATCGTGTAGCGAGAAAACATCCAAATGAACAATACTCATTGAGACCCTTAGGTGAAACAGTATCAAGAGTCCTAATCCAAAATGTTTTGCGTTGTAATAGGAGTCGGGATCTGTCCCCGTCCCTTCTGGGCATGGGTATATGATCTATCGCTATAAATCCAAGACCGTGGCCCGAAACGTTGGTGCCTTTTTCATGTTTGATTCATATTAAATAAATTTTGTAAAATTTGGAATCGGTGTATATATATATATATATAAGAGACAGGAGGAAGCATATTTCAGAATAACAACCCCAGATGTAGAGTGGCCCCTTTCAAGCGGTGCCAAGACACATTATTTAAACTAGTTGAGAGCTGCTATCTTATTTCCTTGGCTCACAAATCCAGCCAGCCATTTTCCCCAATTAATCTGGTTGTTACAGCATTTCCTTATCCGCAGGACCTCGGCACTTCAATTCATTTGTGTCAGCCGCAGCAGTAAAAGATCCAAATACAGGAACGAGAATAAGGGCTTTTCCTCGGCAAATGAAGATTCTCAAGATGTAAATGTGCTGCCTTGGCACGAAATATATCTTCCTTGTCCTCCAATTTATTCCCCCGCCCAAACAAACGTCTAAACACTTTCAGTGGAAGAAATGTGTTGCAGAAATCACACAACTGCCTTTTGGGTCAATTAAAACTTTAAAAATATCCATCTGTTACGTGAATTTGTCATTCACTCCCAAGTGCTAAACATCACGTAGCTGCTCGGCACAGATCATTAAGATCCTTTCACTTCTCAGTAGTACATCTAATTCTAAGAAAATGACTTTCTTGTAATGATGCTCATTAACAACATGAATTGATCTTTCCAAAATGGGATTTGTGGCATTGTGTATGTATGTTCTAGAATAGAGCTGTTGTGTTCTCCTGTTTATTCTGGAGCACGTTCTTGCTCATCGGCCCGTACCTCTTTGCTGTTTGCTGAGCCGAAATCTAAATGCTACAATTTGGATCCATGAGCCAATTTGCCGCACTGCCAAATGGTAAAATTCTTGGTTCAAATTGGCCGTAGAAGTAATGTTACAAATCAGTTTTGTGTATTGCTTATTATGGCACAGATGATATTGAGCTTTTAGCACTGTAATGCACATGGCTAATTTATTTCCTGCTGTAGGATGATAATTGTTGCTAAGGCATTTGGGGGACCAATTAAAGAATAACAAATGGCAAATTACACTCTGGGGAACCAAAAGTTACTACCCAAGTGATTATATTTACTTATCTGACACTAGAGTCCTGCAGCGGGCCGGGTTACCCGCAAAAAAAGCAGGTAACCTGCGTAATGAGGGTAGGCTTTTCAGGTGCGGGTATAAATGTGGGTCGAGTTGCTGTTCTCTTCCTGCTGCTGCTCTCTCTCTGCAGCTTTCCCTCAACTTGTCTCCCCCTCCTATCTGACGCCAGGCCACGGCCAGATTTACTTAGCAGGTGCCCCTAGGCCTGTTGTCGTTTGTCGTCCCTGTCCCCTCCCTTTTATTTGTTCAAATTTTCATCAGGACGGAGCAATGGGAATAGGCACACAGGAAATTAACATTTCTGAACCAATGTGGGTGTGGTTGGGCAGCATGCCGCCCCCTAAAATTCTGCCGCCCTGGACCCGGGTCTAGGTGGCCTCTCCACAAATCCAGGCCTGCGTCAGGCACAGCTCTCTTACATCACATGGTGCGCTTCTGTCCCTCTTGGTTATTGGCCACTTTTAAAGATGTCACATTCGGTTTGCAGCAACATCACTTCCGGTTCAATGGTGGTCGGCAGGTTGCGGGGCGGGTTGCGGATAAAGCAGTTGTGGGTCTGGGTCGGGTAGCTGAAATTTAACTAAAAAGCCACATGTGCATGTGTCTGCCCTGACAAACTTGAAAACTGAAGAAGGAATAGGATCTCTCCATGACGCTTGCTGGAATAACCCCGGCAAGTGCAGTTTTCTGCCGATAGGATCACCAGCCCGGGATGTCAGATAAGTAAAAATAATCACTTGTGAATGCATAACTTTTCTCACTCCCAATGTAAATTGCCTTTCCTTCTCCTTTAAAGGGAAATTACACTACAGCGGAATGGGAAGACTTCCAGCTCCCATACTACTAGTCCTCCTCAATTTATCCCCATGCACCTATACACACCAGAAATCCTTAAAGGCCTTTCAAATGGCATAGTAAAGGGGTGGTTCACCATTAAATTAACTTTTAAGGGACAAGAGTATATAGGCAAAATATTGAAACAGAGGTTGTGTTGGATTATATGCAAAGCGAATGAGCCCCCCCATTCTTGTCCCTTATTCTATAGCTGCATTACATCACTGTCTTACACCATTCCAGTTTTATCCAAGTTATAATCACGCAGCAACTGTAAAGACTGTGATATATAAACTACAGCTATATACAATGTACATTATTGTTGGGGGTTTTGTCGTGTTTTTTCTTATATTTTTTGAGGCAAAATGGTTAATTTAACGTGCTTTCCCAACCTAATGTTTTTTTATCCTGCCAAAAATGTCATTACATATATAAGAAAGAAGACTATTTGTGAAGCAGACGTATTAAACCTTAACAATGGTTTAGCGGCTTTCTATAACGACAGCTCCCCTTTAAGCTCAGCATGGCATTGCATTACATCCCAGAGGAGAATGTTGGCAGGATGAAAGTAATATATGCAGGATAGTTCCGCTCACTGATTTGTCACTTCTTTTCTCTTTTCTTTTTATCTTTTGGATCATCAAAAACGTTTCCATTATGTCAAAGTGTCTCTTCCCCTTGTCAGTCTGAATAATAATTTCTATTCTATTGAAATGTCATTAATTATAGGGAAGTCATTAGCAGTTCCATGTTATATGTACATTAGTAACACGGGCAATGTGTAAATTATACTGTATATCTGCAATATAATTTACCATCTCATATAGAGTATAAAGTCATTAAAGGACCTGAAACAAATGATGACCTGCGGGTTACATAATTATATGGTTAAACTGGGTTGAAAAAAAAAAGTCCATCAAGTCCAACCCCTCCAAATGAAAACCCAGCATCCATGCACTCACTCCACCATACTTTACCATAAATTATATATATATATATATATATATGCCCAAATCTATGCGAACTGTAGAGTTTGGTATCACAATTACCTTTGATATTATGTCTGTCCAAGAAATTATCCAAGCCCCTCTTAAAAGCATCAACAGAATGAGCATCACAACATCACCCGGCAGTGCATTCCACAACCTCACTGTCCTCACTGTGAAGAACCACCTACTCTGCTTCAAATGAAAGTCCTTTTCTTCTAGTCTGAAGGGGTGGCCTCTGGTGATCATCTTTATGGGTAAAAAGGTCCCCTGATATTTGTCTATAATGTCCTCGAATATATTTGTAAAGTGTAATCATGTCCCCTCACAAGCACCTTTTTTCCAGAGAAAACAACCCCAACCTGGACAGTCTCCCCTCATAATTTAAGTCTTCCCTCATCCCTCTAACCAGTTTAGTTGCACTTAGTCTCTGAACTCTCTCCAGCTCATTTATATTCCTCTTAAGTACTGGAGTCCAAGGGGCAAATTCACAAAAATGCGAAAATTCGATAGCGTTCACCGCACTTCGCCAGGCGAATTTTCACCAGCACTACGCAAATTCACTGAGATGCAAATTTGCGCTCAGGGTGGCGAACGTTATCGAAGTAGCGCTACCGTTCGTTCACCAGGCAAAGCGCATATACGCTAGCAATGCCTAATTTGCATACGGCGCGAATTTCAAAGTATAATAGAAGTGTATGTTTAACCTTTAATAAATAAAATAAAGTTGTCCTATTGCCATACATGTAACCCCTGTATAGTTGTGTTGCCATATGTTAGGAAATGTAGGGGGGAAGGAGGGTAACCCCCCCAAAAAAATGCTCTTTTTCAGACTATTGTATTGAACTTCGCCTGGTCTGACCAGGCGAAGTAAAGTCTAACGTAAGTGGTAACGTTCAGGAAACTGTTGCTCTTAGTGAATTTGCGTAATTACGATCCTTCGTTAGTGCGCAATTTCGTTTGGCGTAAGAGTGCGATTTTGCGTAAGTCTATCTACTTCGCTAGTGAAAATTAGCCAGAGTCGTGATAGTGAATTTGCGAATTTGCGAAATTACGTCATGCTGGCGAATTAGCGCAAGCGTTAGACGCTTTGCGCTTTAGTGAAATTTCCCCCAAAACTGCACTGCATACTCCAGATGAGGTCTTACTAGGGATCTATAAAGAGGTATAATTATGTTTTCATCCCTTGAGTTTATGCCCTTTTTTATGCAAGACAGAACCCTATTTGCTTTAGTAGCTACAGAATGACACTGCCCAGAATTAGACAACTTGTTATCTATAAAAACCCCAAGATCCTTCTCATTTAAGGAAACTCCCAACACACTGCCATTTAGTGTATATCTTGCATTTATATTATTTTTGTCAAAGTGCATAACCTGCATTTATCAACATTAAACCTCATTTTCCAGTTTCCTGCCCAGTTTCCCAACTTAGACAAATCACTCTGCAAAGTGGCAGCATCCTGCAAGGAACCTAAAGCTCTGCACAATTTAGTATCATCTGCAAAAATAGAAACCGTACTTTCAATGCCCACATCCAGGTCATTAATAAACAAGGTGAAAAGCAAGGGACCCAGTATAGAGCCCTGCGGTACCCCACTAACAACACTGGTACAATTAGAAAATGTTCCATTTACCACCACTCTTTGTAGTCTATCTTTTAGCCAGTTCTCTATCCAGATACAAATACTATGTTCCAGGCCAACATTCCATAATTTAACCAGTAACTTTATTGTGGCACTGTATCGAATGCTTTAGCAAAGTCTAAGTAAATCACATCCACAGCCATCCAAGAATTGAGGTCCCTGCTCACCTTCTCATAAAATGAAATTAAGTTAGTCTCGAAAGATCTATTTCACATAAAACCATGCTGGCACAAACTCATTGGGGCAAATTCACTAAAGTGCGGAAATGCGCTAGCGACAGCTTCGCCAGCGTTCGCTGCACTTCACCAGGTGAATTTTCGCCAGCTCTACGCGAATTCACTAAGATACGAATTTAAGCTTGGGGCAGCGAACGGTAGCAAAGTAGCGCTACCGTTACTTCGCCAGGCAATGCGCATTTACGCTAGCGATGCCTAATTTGCATACGGCGCAAACTTATAATAGAGGTGTATGTTACAGCCACTACATTACATTACACAAGCCCAGTAAACCTTTAATAAATAAAATAAAGTTGTATAGCACTCAGTGGTGCGCCGCTGCAACTGTGGGGTCTGAGGGTCTGATGGGGAGCCCTGGCTAGCAGCCCCGTGAGCCTGCAAATTGCAGATCTAGGGCCCACCAGGCTTTTTCCCGGTGTCCAGCAGGCCATTCTGACACTGACTGGCAATAATAATCATTGTTCTGGGTACAAAGGTATTTTCGGGCAATTAGTCACACGCAGGCAGTACAGTTTTCCCACGGGTGACAAATTGCCTTAAATGATATACATTTTTAAAATCTATGCTTCTTATGGAATTGATGTGAGTAGACTATGGAAGAGGATACATGTCACTTTAAAAGGCACTTGAGTTCAACTAGGAATATCAGTGTTATCTGTGCTCCTTTAAAACATTTTTTTTTGCTACAAACCAGATCCCTGCATTATCTCAAATGGATGCTAAGATTTCCTATAATGCTTTGAACCGCAGAGGAAATGTATATAATCTAATTGTGTGGAACTATCTGTTGTGCCAGTGTGGTCCCTGCAGATTCAGCTGTGGAAAAGGATAAGGGAAAAATATATATAACATTTATGTAATCATCATCTCAGCAGCGCCTGCAATTAAATGGACACAAACTTCTTTATTTGTCCAATAAAAACATGAGGGTGATCCGGGAATCTCAAAAACAGAGGCAGTGGCATTTCTCAAGCTATTCTTCGTTGTAAGTGACTTGCTTTTCTCTTTAATAAAAACACAGTCTCTTGTATTTGGTGGTACCTACATGGGCATAAAACCTCACTGATGGCAAAACAATCCAATGGAGTTTTTTTTATGTTTAAACGTTGGTGTAGGTGACAAGTGAAACTCACAGTGGTTGTGAATGCTGTAGTAAAATATTACCGTTGTGTCATGCAACTCAAAGAGACAGGTCTTACATGCGAGAGGTGCATGAATGGCGGTGTGAAATTTTGTGAAACCGCCGAGGTAAATGAGTAAGCTATTAAATATTTTCAGATTTAACATTTCTTACATTTATTTTTTTACATATATTTTTAATAAAATATATGTATTTTTCTAACAGGACCGGTATACTGAATGTGACGGTGTGAATACAGGACGAGGTGCTCCAGTAAAGTGATACAGATCTCAGAAAGAGAGGAATGCTAGGACAGAAGCCTGTCTACGAGACTTATTTTTAGCAGGTGAAAGTGGAACATAAGGGTTGCGGCTACACTGGTGAAACTGTGCTGTAAATGGTAGTGGCTGTTTCTAAGGATAAGAATGTCTGAAGTTTGCGGGATCCAAACTTACGCAAATCATAAAAATAAATCCTGCCCACCAAGCACTTCCTTCACACATTTGATTACTAAACTGGGCCTCTTGTGGACTACCAGTAAGAAAAAACCTATAGTGGGGTCACCCCTGTACTCATGCTTTTGGGGCCTCAGATGCTTTAAATAAAGATATGTGTTTCTGACTAACTGTATTGTTTGATACCCTACAGGTGTATTCTGCGTCAAACGTGTGCAGCATCTCAATGCCAGCGCGTCAGAATGGACCTAGTGCCATGACGCCAGTGTCATGACAACATCATGCCCATTTGGCACCAAAGAGGCCTATATAAGATGCCAGAACATTGCAGATATTGCCCAATTATAGGTTCTACTTTGTGTGTTCCCATTGTCATTACTGATTCCTGTGTTTGACCTCGGCCTGTTAACTTTAAACCTTTCTGACTGCATTGACACATTTGCTTGGACTTAATTACTCTTCTTCTTCACCCTTTTCGTATAACCTGAACTGTGTTGGACTGGTGTTTCCTCCTTGGTCTGCAAATCCTAACAGAGCCTTTGGGCCCCTTACAAACAGTCCTTAGCAGTCATTTACTGATGTAGTGCATGTGCTTAAAATGGATGCAATTTATAGAGTACATTCATGCAATCCACTAAGGTACTTGCACCAAACCACATGGTTGCTTATAGGCCGTGGCATTTCAGGTACACAGAGGCCCAATCATCCCACTTAGAGGCCCAAACTGCCTCCACCAGCCCACTAAATTGTGACTTTCTATGGCAACTTATAGCAGCCCATCTGGCATTTGCCCTAACCTACAGATTGCCAGTCCGGGCCTGCCTATAAGTCCATCCTGTGCCTTCTGCTGAATAGTGCTTAGGTGTATCTTTTGTTGCTGGAGCTACCTCCACCTGCTGCATATTGGCTGCGTCAATAGGCACACCAGTCTTACAAAGAATGAACTGAAAGCAGATGCTGTTTTTAGCCCCTAGATGCAACTTTTCCTGCAGCAGGCACACTTGCAGTGGGCACAGCCTGTGTGATAAAATGCTTCATTTTGGGAATAAAACAGCTTGATTAGCATCTTTTTACTTGTGTTTGGAACTGGCTGCACTCGCGTTGTAGTCCATTGTTGGCCACTGTGCTATTCCAATTTGAACAGTTTATTCTCTATAGATTTATTTTCTCAGGGCCATCATAAGAAGAAATTACCCAAGAAATATAACATTCATTCAAGCCCGATATCACTTGAACGCACAATTAAAAACTGTTGAATTATTTTCTGGAGTGTTGAAGGAGACCAGCTGGGGATTCTTTACAACAGGCAAATGAGAATAGGAATACTTCCCAATACGTCCCATCTGTCTATCTCAGTTGATGCTACAGACTGCTAGAAAGAGAGCATTGTCTCTTGTTCACAGCAGTGATATGACTAAAGCTGGCCATATACAGGTCCATACAAACTGCTTGTTTTGTACAATGAATTGACAGTGTATGGACCCCTGTAAGGCTTGCCATATCGCCAGATATCAACCAGGTGGGTTAGAGAATCACCTTTGGCAACAACTGAATCAGTTCATTAATGCTGCCCTGATGGGTCTGCATAGACCTGCATTATGATACATGAGTTGGGGGACAGATCATTGAATCATTTGGCCCAGCACACAGCTGCATACCAAGATATACCCCCCAAAAAACAAGCAAGCCTTGATAAAAGTAAAAAAGAACATTGTATTTGGACATAGAGAGCCTGACATGTTTTGTTATTAATGGCACACTTACTCTAAGCTCTGAGGCTTTATGAGTAAAGGTGGCCATACACAGGCCAATAAAAGCTGGCAACAGACTGAGTTGGTAGCTTGTTGACCAGTGTATGGGGCCTCCGACAGTCTTCTGGGCTTAAGTTGACCAGATGTCCAGCGGGCAGGGTTAAAAATCCTGCCGCTCATATTCTTTACATTATGATCCAATAGTTGGGCCCTAGGGCCCATTATCGAATCAGCCTGATATCGCCCAACTCAATGTGGGCATATGGGGGGGGGGAGATCCGCATGTTTGGCGACATTAACAAACGAGCGGATCTCTCTGTGTATGGCCACCTTAAGTGCTCCATCAGGCTCTCTGTGTCCAAATAAAATCTACTATTTTACTTTTATAATGACTTCTTTGGAATTTCTTTTCTTGGGGTATCCACATCTTGGAACTGGGGCTAATTATATTGGATCTTAAGTACTTCCCCCTTATATATTTACTAGCTGTAATTTTAATATCCCATTTTTTTGGTCTATTTCAAAACTGTTACAAGCTTATGGTTCCTTGGAAAATTCCAGCAGACTTTTGCCCAAATCAGACAAAAATCTGCTCATTTGTCAATCTTTATGGCATGTCCAACTTTACGTTAAGCCTTTAAAATACTAAAATAACTTTAATCACATACAAACATCTGGGTGATGATAGCATGGGGTTAAAATGACCAGTAAAGCATAACTTGTCTCTAACGTAAAAAAAAAACATTGGTTATTGTGTACAAACATTACAGAAAAACACATCTTTAGTAACAGTGATGTTTTTACTGACACATCAGTGTTAGTATAATAAAATAAATTTGCTGACAGGAGCCAATAACTTCCAGAAACCATTAGAACTGGAATGTGGAGCCTACAGACCTCCAGCTGTTGTTGATCACATCTTCTCACTTGAAGACCACAAACAGGACAATGCTGACACATAGAATGTTCAGTGTAAATAATTACAGCAGTGAATCCTCCAATGGCAGACTTCATTCCCCTTAAACTCAAAGCAATGTTGTCTTTCCATTTTGTTTTTAAAGGCAAGATCTCATGACTTCAATAAACTTACTGGTGGTACTGCAGGCAGAGTCAGTTTGAACACCTACAACGAAGAACAACAAAGACAATAACAAGGGATTCTACTAATAAAGTGACATGGTTGCTTCCATGTAAGGAACACATGCCAGCAAGAAATTCATGTGTTATGAAGATAAAGGAACATCTTGTTTGTTTATGAATCGTTAATCCCTAATGCAAATGATCAGGCGTTTAATCCTAGAGACAAGCTCCTTCAGCAATGGAATGTATCAGCATGGAAAATAGCTCAGTAAATCATAACCGACATGGTCCAGTAACTGTTGTTTATGTTAAAGTTGGTTCATATATCTGGTGTAGGGTACGTTTCCTTTAAATGAAAGGGCAAAAGTTACTCAAGTCATTTCTAAAGCAGAAAAAGAAATTCAGAAATGATCCTTGTGCATGGCTGGAAACAAGCAACAATGGCACAGAATGTTTTTATCTTCCTAATTGTTTACTTGGATTCCTTGGCAGTGACTGAGAGTCCTGTGAGTTGTAAGTGTGCTGGTGCATTCACAACGATGGATTATCATTATTAACATAGTTCTTCATAAATACTAAATTTACAATAAAAATAACAAGAATAACAGAAGATTTTTGCATTGCTTTGTCCAAATAAAAGCATAAATAGAAGTAAATAAAATACTGCAAGGGTGAGAATGAAGTAGAAGAAGCAGGGGGAGCCGTTAGGTTTATAAATAACGAGGAGAAATTCTTTCCCATGTAAACAAGGTGCTTAATCTCAAGTTTTATTCCTTTGTACCAAAATATAGAAGGTTCACTTTGCCATGTAGACTAACACCGACTCTGGTGAATTTTCACTAGCAATATAGATAGACTTGCGCAACTTCGCACCCTTATGCCAAGTGAAGTTGCGCAATGATGAAGGATCGTAATTACGCAAACTCACTAAGATCAACTTTTTCCTGCAAGTTACCACTTACGCTAGACTTTACTTCGCCTGGTCAGACCTGGCGAAGTTCAAAACAATAGATAGGAGTTTGAAAAAAAAAATGGAAATGGAAAGTTTTTTTGGGAAAAGTCCCAAAAAAAACGCTGGCGTAGGGTGATAGTCTGAAAAAGATCATTTTTTTTGGGGGGGGTTACCCTCCTTCCACCCTACATTTCCTAACATATGGCAACACAACTATATAGGAGTCACATGTAGGGCAATAGGACAACTTTATTTTATTTATTAAAGGTTTCCTGGGCTTGTGTAGTGTAATGTAGTGGCTGTAACATATACTTCTATTATACGCTTAAGTTCCCGCCGTATGCAAATAAGGCATTGCTAGTGTAACTGCACTATGCCTGGTGAAGTAACACTAGCGCAACTACACTACTGTTCGCTGACCTGAGCGTAACTTTGCACTTTAGTGAATTTGTGTAGCGCTGGAGAAAATTAGCCTGGCGAATTGTGCCAAATGCTAGCGAAGCCAACACTAGCAAATTTTTGGATCTTAGTGAATTTGCCCCATAGAGAGAGTTATGGGCAAGCACAGGAACCAAATGTATGTGCATAGGACATGGGAGCAGTCAGCGAGGCTTGAACAGGCTAAAAACCAGACGGGCACAGCTGTACCAATTCAGAATGCAGAAGCAAGGTTGGGGTCACTGGCCAGGGTCAAAACCAGACGAGCATTGTGAGGAACAATATCGGAATCCAAGAATAGTCAAAACCAGGCAGGGTTCAAATTCAGGTAGCAGATAGACGTGTGCATGCATGCATACATGTACACGCAGCGGTGCAGATGGGGGCCAGAGGGTCCTGGGGGGCCCTGGGCATCAGTCCCGGTGGGCCCCGGGCCCCCCAGTCCAACCCTGTATGTCCTGATTTCACCTCTGCACTTATTTAAGCATTATTTGGTGGCTCTGCAGGGACCATCATTATTCTCCATAGTACAAAGTTTGCAGTAACCTCCCCCAAAGGGCTCAGTAATTAGCCCACTGGTCATACACCTGAATCTCCCCAGCCATTCCTCAGTTATGAAAAAACTCCACCCAAGAGCCACACAGACCCACCAATTCCCATACAATCCTGCCCCATTTGTGTCCCGAGCATTAAAATCTCAGGGCATCCATTTGCCAAAGGGCATCTGACTGCAATACATAAGGTATAAGGTAGGAGTTGAATTTCTGTATTTACCTTTGCCAAATCTGTGCATACTGTACACCTAAAGAATGCAGAATTCCCAAAAAAGAGAACAGAATGGTGTTACAGTGCATCTGAGCAGGTAATTGTTGTGTTTGGTAGCCGAGGATGAGGAGAGTATAACAGTGCTTTATTAGCAGGTTGATGCAGCCATTACATAACATCAATAACTCTTACTTTCACTTTCAAACTGTACAGAAAGTCGTGTGTATGCACAGTGACACCTGCATGCCATTTGTATAAACACCACTTTTCCCCCCTATAGTTGGAAAGCATTTAGACAAATATAATAAACAGTAACAATTAAACCGTATGTATCTTAAAGCAATATATACATTCTTCACATGACATAGTCCTTGGTCCATGCAGGTAGTTTCCTGATTCTCTCAGTATGCCTTATAGGTTCATTTTCTTCAGGCCTATTCCAGTTGGCAATTGGAGAAGGAAAATGCCCTTCATCAAATGGAACATCTGCAAAGTCATATCTAGCAGGAGCAAGACGACTTGCATTTCATATGCTTCCATCAGACAGTTCATATGTATATGGTCCTCGCTGGCGTCTCACTTCAAGTGGTGTAGTAAATTTAGATTGTCCTTGTTTCAGTATTCCTAGTTTCTTAATTCTGACTAAAGATCCAGGCTGAAAGTGCAATTCTCTTGCACCATGTTTTCTGTCAGTATAAGCCTTGCATTTGGCTTGTTGACGTTTGACAATGTCAGCAGTACATGAGTTTGTAGGAACAGTTAATGGTGTTCTGTGTGATTTGTCTGCCATGTAATAATTCAGCTGGAGATGATTGCATGGCACGTTGCTCTGTAGTTTTCCTCAATTTCTGGCGTACTGGTTTTACATCTGGTCTCAAATTAACTTTGTGTACAAAGAACTTTGCACAGCCAAGTGAAGTGTTGCTTTGGGGTGAAATTTTAGACACAGGCTGTGTGGCAGGCACTGGTGTTGTAGTAATGAGACCATCAATTAATTGAAGGTTTAATGCAGCAAAGATATCCCTTCCAAGTATAGCAGTACCTTTATTCACAATGTAAAAGTCACATTTTACAGTATTTGATTCAAATTGTACAGTCACTGGCAGGACTGGACTGAGGATCAAAATAGGCCCTGGCATTTCTGGTACACAGAGGCCCAATCAGCTCACATAGAGGCCCAAACAGCCCCCACCAGCCCACTAAATACTGACTTTCTATGGGACCTTATAGCAGCCCATCTGGCATTTGCCCTAACCCACAGATTGCCAGTCCGGGCCTGGTCACTGGCAAGCAACCAAGCACAGGGATTGGATCCTTTAGGTAACTGACAAGTTTCAGGGCAGGTGCAACAAGAGCGTCTTTTGGAAAGTATTTCAAGAAAATATCCTTTGGTAGTATAGAAACAGATGAACCTGTATCAAGCATCAGGTTAATGGAGTATCCCTTGTCAGCAGAAGCAGTACTGACTGTATATAAACTTGTCTATAATAAATTTACCAGCTTTATCCACACTTAATACTGTGACATGTGTAGTAGTGACTTCATGGACATCTTTAGCAGAACTACGGCAGACTGTAGCAAAGTGACCTGACTTTAAACATTTGTGGCACTGTATAGCTTTTGCAGGACATTTAGCATAGTTTGCAAGGTCTTGTGTTGAACCACAGCGAAAGCAGTATTTTTTATTTGTATTTGCTGCACGGTTTTGCAGTGATTCCCTTTTCTTAGCACTATATTTTTCCTGTGACTGCTCATGATTAGGCCACAGTTTTGAATTCACAATCTGTACATTCCCAGTAGTTCCCTGACTGAGATTTTTAGCCTCTGCCACAGCTGTTTCAATTTAGCTAGCAACTGTAATAGCCTTTGCAAGGGTTAAATCTTGCTCTAGAGCAGTCTCTCTCTAATGCGTGGTGAGTTTGTTTTTTCCACTCTTAGTATTAGTCTCTTAGCATTTCATCTGTTGTCTTCCCAAACTCACAGGTAACAACCAGCTCTCTCAAAGCTGCTACAAATTGTTCTGTGGATTCGTGTTTTTAGGAGTACGGAAAGATCTATCAGTTGGTATATCAATTGAAAGAGAATCTGACTTATGTCAGTCAAATGATTATGATTATAAAGAAAGAAAAAATAGTAACAATGGTGAATTAAGTGACATTCCAATTTATACGAAAACTAGATCTCTATCGATAGATTATTATTATAAAATTGCTAAATTCTTGTATTCTCTGGAGAATAATATAAATATAAAGTGCTAGTGCGTAGGGGAAGGACAATAGGATAATGAGAAAGAGATCAATATCTAATAATAAATTAGCTAAAAATATAAAAGAAGCCAATTCATCTCATAGTGTAAGGGTTCCTGCTAACGGGCGCGTGCGAAAACGCCAGCACGTACCAGCAGGCGTGCGTCCTGACACCATCACGCCGGCGTTCGTTTGGCGCCAATCTGGGCCTATTTAAGGGAGCTTTGGACTCTGGACCCTTGCCTGATTATAGGTCAAGTTTACCTTGTTCCTGGGTGTGCTGTTCCACGACATCTTTGTGTTACCTGTGTATGACCTTGCCTGAACTACAGATTGCTGAACCCTTGCTGCCTGGACTGACTACTTGCTTGGACTCTGTTTACGCTTTATTCTTGATCCCTACCTGTACGACGAACTATTTCTGGACTGGAGTTCCCTCCTTGGTCTTCACAACCACCGGAGCCTTCGGGCCTTACACATAGATACAAAATCTAAAAAGTTGAAAAGATTAATATATAGGTTAAGGATAGAATCAAAGTGAATAATGCCGTTATTAAAAAATTAGTACGATGAGCTTTTCACAAATAATTGATATAAATTCCTTGATTGGTTAGTTCATTCAAAAAGAAATTATTTTGTGGAATTATAATTCATCTGACAAGGTCCAATGCCCCAAAACACTAGGAAAATGAAAATCATAGAGGGTGGAGAAGTCCCATAATCACACTAGCACTTTATATTTATATTAAGTGCTATGTATGACTCCAAAGATATTGCCTATCTAGAGAAGAGGTTCCCAAACTCTATTACCTACCTATCACATTGAAAGGTAAAAATGTCAAGGTGCCAACCTAGCATGAATAAAAAAATTTCCCCCATCCCTTTATGATCACCATGTTGTCAGTATTGATTATCTCTGCCTCAAACCTATATTAAAGAAAGTGTGTGTTTTAAATCCCAAAACACTGGTTAAGATTATTTTTTAATTTATGACTTTCACTACATTCCCCCCCAATACATTTGACATTCCTTCTAGTGCAACCAAATGCTTTTTAACTTAACAACACTCAATATGTAACTTTGAATGTCTAATAAAAAGTGATACTGACACATTCCAGTCTTTACCTCTTTATAAATGTTCCTGGCACTAAATCAACTTATTAAAATGAAATGGATTTAGGAGTGGAGGCGATATCTCCAGTGTTTTGGATCTTTGCTCCACTCCCAAGATCACGGATGCAACGGTCATGCTGAATTGATGTCAGAACCTCAATGGGGTATTGATTAGAGTATATAAGAGTTTCATCTTACAAAGATTCCAGGTTGCCAGGAAGATATTTTAATGTGATGTTTGTATGTCACTGTAAAAACTTTATCAGTATTACTTTATCTGCCTTTAGAGAGCCCTCCGTACTTACTCCTTACTTGCAACAGATGTTTCTTGTTTGAAGGTCAATGTATTATGATGGAGTGTCATTCAAACCTGAAGTTGCATGCCTTTGCTTTAGGCAATTAACTACTCTAAGGGCCCTTAGACACGGATGTTTTCGACCTGCGCTCCCCTGCATTGCGTTTGGCTGCGTTCAGCCGCAGGGGAGCGCAAGTCTAGACGCACCTCATTAGTTTCAATGGCGTTGCAATGCTGCGTCTGAATCTGCGTTCGGTGCTTACACGCATCTCATGGGTACAACCTCATTGAAAAGAATGAGGTGCGTCTAGACCTGCGCTCCCCTGCGGCTGAACACAGCCAAACACAATGCAGGGGAGCGCAGGTCGAAAACGCCCGTGTGTAAGGTCCCTTAGGCTTGAAACACAAGGGCAGATTATGGGAGATTTAGTTGCCTGGTGACTAATTGCCTGTTCTTCTGGGCAACAATCTCCCCGAACTGCCTTTGCATGTCTTCCCCTTCCACTGCAATGAAAAATCGCCTGCGCTTGCCTTAGCACATGCGGTGCTTCTTTTTCCTAAGTTGTCTGAAGTTTCCTCGTGAGGCAATTAAAAGTTACATTTTATGGTGGAACATAAGTGCAATACTATCCTCACTATTAGGGTAGGGACAGACAGGGAGATTCGGGGAGATTTTGTCGCCTGCTAAAAACTCCAGGCGACAAAATCTCCCCGAATCTCCCTGTCTGTCCCTACCCTAAGTATTGGCAATCTGAACTGGGTTGCTGGGAGTTGTTGGACAGCGTTCAGGCTATCTGGATGTCTGGTTCTCACTTCAGTTGTTTTTGTTATTTGTTATATTCTACTCAACCTTGCAGACTAGTTGACTAATATACATTGTTGCAAGTTTGATGCTTATCTAAGTAAACTGTAAATCTACTTAGAATTAGTTTTTCAAATTAAATATGATCCAGTTTAGTGGAATGTTGTTGCAGTTCCCCTTTAACGAAAAATATGTGCT
Source organism: Xenopus borealis (assembly GCA_024363595.1). Taxonomy (NCBI): domain Eukaryota; kingdom Metazoa; phylum Chordata; class Amphibia; order Anura; family Pipidae; genus Xenopus; species Xenopus borealis. The sequence continues at coordinate 25,028,833 of CM044431.1, forward strand.
TAAAAGGTGTGTTGCCTTCCGCTCAATGGCTGAAGTCTTAAAATATATATAGGTCAGTTTTTCACACCCCCTATTTCCTTTCTGTGGTTTATCTAAAAATGACAAACTTCAGAGCTGCCGTATAGCTAAGAAAGCCTCTGCAGCCCGTCTTATATTCAGCACGCACCCTACAGATAATTAAAACAACAAAACAAAATGAGGTCAATAATAAAAAAGCACAAAGTACTGTATAATAATGAAAGAACCCGACTTCCTGTCTTTGCTCTCACATATAATAAACGGCAGAATAGCTGCTTTCACTGCAAGTCAAACACTAGAGGAGCTGAGCAGAAACCACACCGTAAAGTGAAAGCCATTGTAACATTAACTTCTTTTAGGCTACAGACAGATCTATTATAACATAATTGCTATTTTCTTCTCAAATTTCCGATTTGAAAGGAAAAAATAATAAGCTTTCCACCTCACACACACAAAACTATATATATTATCGTCTATAATAAAACAATAAAAAGCAATGTCAAAAACCCATGACGTCTAGCTACAAAATGCCAGCCAAGCAGTAAAAAAGTCTGTTAATATTTTATTTGACTTTTCACCAAAATGTGTCACCTTAAGCAGAATTATTAATTTTTTAATTTATGTTTTCCAACTTGATCGCAAAAAAAAAATTTGATTACACTCCAAGTTTTTTTTTCTGCAGTTTTTCCCCCGCAAATATTCGCATCAGAAAAAATTACTCGTTTGTAAAATCGGAAAAAACTCGATTGTGGGAAAAAAGAACTTGGTGCAATGAAAATCCCATTGTTTTATTTATTTTCATGAATGTGAAAAGTAAAACAGCTTGAATCTTGGAAGGCATCTCCCACTGAAGCTCAGAGTTTTAATTTTTTCAATAGTTATCTAGAAGATTAAGATTTCAAAAACTCAAATTGAAAAAAAAATCCAGATATTGTTTTTTTGCCATGATTTTCTCAAACTAACTTTTAGAATATTATAGAATGGCTTATTCTGAGCAACTTTTCAATTGGAATTATTTGCCTTCTTCTTCTGACTATTTCCAGCTTTCAAGTGGAGGGTCACTGTCCCCATCTAAAAACACATGTATTGTTATTGTTACTTTTTATTACTGATCTTTTTATTCAGGCCTCTTCTATTCTTATTCCAGTCTCTTATTCAAATCAATGCATGGTTGCTAGTGTAGTTTGAACCCTAGCAACCAGATTGCTGAAATTGCAAACTGTAGTAGAGTCCTGCGTGGGTCCATTTTTTGGGACCCGTACCCGACCCGTACCTGCAACGTGCAATCCTCAACCCTGACCCGCGACCCGCATTCTTACCCTCTTGGGCCCGCGACCCAACCCTTACCCGCGATCCGCAACCCGGACCCTCTGAACATCAAGAATCAGGAAGGGCTGTCTTTGTAAACAGGAAGTGACATCATCGGAAGTAGCCGTGGTCAGAAAAAAAGGAGTAAAACAGGAAGTGCTGTCATAACCAGAAGTGACATCATTGGTAGTAGAAATGCTCAGAAAACAGGCGTAAAAATCGTTATGGCGAAGATCCGTGACCCGACCCTCAACCCGCAGAACCACCTACCCGCAGGGTACCGCGGGATTTTGCGGGCAACCCGCGTGTACCCGACCCGCTGCAGGACTCTAAACTGGAGAGCTGCTGAATAAAAAGCTAAAAAACTCAGAAACCACAAATAATAAAAAATTAAAACCAATTGCAAAATTGTCTCATAATCTCACTCTTTACATCATATTAATAGTTTAAAGTAAACAACCCCTGCAATAAAACTGTCCCTTTGTGTATGTTTTTAGCAAAATGACATTTTGATAATCGTGTGCTGTTTTCACCACATTTTCTCCTACATTTTCTCCAAAAATTATGATTTATTCTGATCACATTAAAACAGAGCTATCATTCAGCTTTAGTGAACAGGTAAATTAACCAGTGGAGAAACATGGGAAATCCAAGAAAAAGTTCCTACACGTATTTCATTGGTTGAAAACAAACCCCTATTTTTAGGCACACCCGCCTTTATAAATAATGTATGTTTTGTGGTTTCTCTTTTTAAATCAACATAAATAGCAACAGTTCATTTTGTGGTAAGGGAAATGACACCCTGCAGATAGATTATTTGCTATTTATACTGACTTAACTGCAAGTGCCTAGCCCATGGAGATAATTTGTACTTATTCCTCACATTCTAGAGCAGGTCCAGCAAACCACTTTCTTTTCACCTGTTGCTGATCAATAAGATACAGGTGTGGGACCTGTTATCCAGAATTTGGATCAAGTTCAAGCTACTGTTTTATTATTACAGAGACAACATTATTATTAAAGTGAACTCTGTGGGAGATGGCCTTTTTGTTAATTTGGATATTTCTGGAAAATGGGTTTCCGGATAATGGATCCCATTCCTGTATAGGAAATGTTGCCTTATTTCCAAGAAATATTCAAATGCATTTTTTTTTTCAATAAAGTTTTTATTTCTATTATACTTGACAGTTATAATAACAAATCATACATAAATCAAATAAACAAAATAACAAATGTCAGTCAAGGTGATTCAAGTAAACGTGAGTTCGTAGATAATGATTAACTTTTCTTACCAGAGTAACCATCATATAACATATCGGTGTCTCCATTTTCAGAATAACAACCTTTATCAATTGGGTTCTGAAGGTGGTGGTATTGAATTAATTTTTATTTATGGGTGTAGTGACTTAGTAACAATCTCCTGGGGGATTCCATTGTAGTTTGTTGATTTGCTGTGTTCCGAAATAGTTGGTTTGCTTCCTGTACAGCTCTGGCTCCAAGTAGTAATTCCAGTTCATACCAGGTAGTATGTTGAAATGTTTGTATGGTTAGTTGTCTAGTAATGGTAGGTAGTGTGTTAATGTAGGTCACTGCCTTAAGCTGGCCATAGATGCAAAGATTGGCTAGTTTGGTGACATCTCCGATATGCCACTAACTGGCAGGGCTATATCAGGTTAATCCGGACGTTCGGACCTACGGCTGAACGATTGGATTAAGACGAGCGCAATTGACTTCCGACGGGTCGGTTAGAAGAATATCCAACCTTCCCGATCGATAGCGTGTCCAGATATTGGTCAGGAAGACCGTCGGAAGCCTCCATAGGCAGATAAGCTGTCTAAACGACAAAATGGCTAGCATTAGCCAGGAATAGAACAGAAGGGGTGCCTTCAAATAGTACCTACTGTAAAAGTTTGACTTTTAATATGTTTTATCTATGGAAAAGACTTTGTAAGGGCCCTTACACATGGTGGAAACTTTTCACCTCCCCTCCCTTTTGGATGGACTATTCACTTTGTATCTGTTAAGGATTAGTTTAACAATGACTATTACCCACTTAGCAGGATACACAGCTGCAACCAAATGAAGGTGAAGAGTTGGAGGTGTGTACATGTGCAAATTTTTGTCTAAGGACAGCAGTCTTTGTTAGGGAGAGGTGAGGAGAATAGGTTGTGCCACCATCTACCTGTTATGAAGGAGTCACAACAATAAACTATAACTGTTTAAGAGAAAGTGTTCCATTCCTTGTGTATTAAGGTTACAGCTGCTCTGGCTTCTTACTGATGCCTATTAAGTATCAGCTGGCAAATAAAAGAGTGATAGGAATATTTGCTCTCATTCATTAAAGGGATCCTGTCATGTGAAAAAAAGTTTTTTCCAAAATGCATCAGATAATAGTGCTGTTCCAGAAAAATTCTGCATTGAAATCCATTTCTCAAAAGAGCAAACAGATTTTTTTATATTTCATTTTAAAATCTGACATGGCGCTAGACATATTGTCAATTTCACAGCTGCCCAAGTCATGTGACTTGTGCTCTGATAAACTTCAATCACTCTTTACTGCTGTACTGCAAGTTGGAGTGATATCACCCCTCCCTTTCACCCCCCCAGCAGCCTAATAACAGAACAATGAGAAGGTAACCAGATAACAGCTCCCTAACACAAGGTAACAGCTGCATGATAGATCTAAGAACAACACTCAATAGTAAAACCCATGTCCCACTGCGTACTATTCAGTTACATTGAGAAGGAAAAACAACAGCCTGCCAGAAAGCAGTTCCCTCTTAAAGTGCTGGCACAAGTCACATGACCGGGGAAGCTGGGAAATTGACAAAATGGCTAGCCCCATGTCAGATTTCAAAACTGAATATAAAAAAATCTGTTTGCTCTTTTGAGAAATGGATTTCAGTGCAGAAGTTTACTGGAGCAGCACTATTAACTGATGCATTAAAAAAAAAAAAAGTTTTCCCATGACAGTTTCCCTTTAAGAATCATTTCGGTGGCCACTCATGTTTTTCTAGTTACGCTATCATACCTGTTATAATGGAGATACCCAGTAATACCACTGTGATGTCAAAAAAGTATCAAATATTAATTTTATTAAGGCAAAAAAATATGTTAAGTGCTGATCAAAGCATTAGGGATAAAATGCTCATTTGTGAGACTTTCTCTCTAGTCTACTGTCCGGAACTGTATTATATATTGGGTGGGATACAATCTTTCCTAGGAATATGTATTTTTGGGTTGAGCCTTGAGAGGATTCTGAAAAGCTGTTAGTCAGATTGTCTTTGTAGATGAAGCACCATCCAATACGTATATAAAAAGTCGAAATTTAATTTTACGTGAATACTGTTCCATTTTTTGTATTTATACAAATCTGAACTAATATTATTTACTGGAAATCAGACTTAATGACGTCTCGTTGTTGAAATCACTAAAGGGGAATTAGACGAGATATTCTCTTTATCCCACTCTACTGATCTGACTCGTATTCTGGATTCTTATTTCACTTGCCTGACCCAGGGGAGTGTATCCCAATAGCACATTCTGCAGCTGCACTCGCTGTAATAGTTTTATTTCTATAATGGGCACGGCCGTATCAGACTACAGATAGGAGAGAGTTATAACCCCATCACTGTAACATTAAATATTCTAGCAGCTTAGCGAGGGGAGTTTCCAAGGGATTTCCCTTTTCTTCTGAAAGTACTTTGAGGTTATGAAACCTGTTTCCAGAAATTCTATGTTTTCACTGAATAGCAATGTACTGTTTGTTTATGGACATCACTGGAATTATAATGTGACAAGTCCTGTATTTTATTTCGTTGCCATTTGGATAAATGTATAAAAAGTTTTTTAATGCAACCACTCTTGTTTTTATAATAAAATTCACGTGGATTCTAATCAATTTAATGTATGAGAAGACTCAATACTTCTATGAGAAGACTCAATACATTGGAATATGTAATTATATTTGGGAGAGTCAAAGGTAAAGGGTAAAATTCATAAAAAAAAAAAAGCAAGATGGATTCAGTCACAACGTTGCAATGTCCATGCAAAAACTCCTATAGCTTTCACGCTATTTCCCACAAACGTTCCAATACACATGAGTATTATGTAACTCTCCATTTGTATTGCAGGGGCTGGAGAAGGAGGGCAACAGAGGAGAGCTTGGATGGTAAGTTCTGGGCTGTTTATTGGCAAATGCCTAGTACAGGTATGCAACCTGCTATCCTGTTTTTCCAGATACTGTAACAGATCTTTCCTAAATTTGGATCTTCATACCTTAAGTCTACTAGTAAATCATGTAAATATTAAATAAACCCAATAGGATTGTTTTGCTTCCAATAAGGATTAATTGTATCTTAGTATGGATCAAGTACAAGCTACTGTTTTATTATTATTATTAGACAGAAAAAGGGAAAAAATAATTATTTGATTAAAAGGAGGTCTATGGGAGATGGCATTCTCGTAATTTTGACATTTCTGGAAAATGACCTTTCTGTATAATGAATCCCATTCCTATATTTTTTTTATTTATCATCCCATACCTGTATATTTTCCTTATTTAAAGGAAATACTCAAATGCATTGTTGTAGGAAGCAGTGGTGTAACTATAGAGGAAGCAGCCTTCACGGTCTCTGGGGGGGGGCAGAAGAATTTTTTTTGTGGAACCACTTCGACCATCGAATTTTGAAAATTTGATAAAATCGAATGATTTGAATAATTTGAATAAAAATCTATTTGAATATTCGACAGACGATTGACTTACCCTTTAAATTTTTATTCGACTGCCTAGTTTGCCAGAATCAACCTACCACTATTTTTGATCGAATAAAAAAATTCGATCGAACAGATAAAATTGTATGAATTCGATATGATTCTAACAATTTTATCGATCAAATTATTTCTACTCGACCGATCGAATTGCGGTAAAATCCTTCGAATTCGATATTCGACTTCGAAGGATTTTACTTCCCTTAAAAATCGATGGTGGAATTCGAGGGTTTTTCAACCCTCAAATTCGACCCTTAGTAAATCTGGACCTAAGGCTTTGCAGGACTACAGGTAAGTGGTGCCCCCATCAACTTTTCACTTCAACGTTAGTTATTCAAGGGTGCAAAATGCTTTAAAAGCAATCTCTGTTCACATTCCAGTAATATATAGATATGTGAAATGTAAGGGGCTATTTATTAAAATTCGAATGTTAAAATCTTGAAAAATATTTTTTACTAGAAACTTGACATTTTACAGGAAAAAAAACTCAAATTTTTCGAGATTTATTATACCCTGATGCTGCAAAAAGCCAGAATCTGAAAATCCTCCATCTCAGACCTTTCAAGGTCCAGTATAAGTCAATGGGATAGACACCTATCTCAATTTGAAATTGTCATGGTCTGCGCTGGGTTTAACAATGAAAATCCAAGGAAAAAAAACAGCCATGGGTGTTTGGTTGTGGTTTTTTTCTAAATAAATTATGAAATAAATTCAGATTCTAGTAAATACCCCCTAAGTGTTGGTATGTTTAGAATATTTCCAGTGTAACAGAAAATTGTAGAAAGAACAATATTCCATTTCAGACCAGGCATTAACAACAGAGCAGAATGCACAAGTAAAAAGAATTCAGTGGAACGTTTTCTTTTTCAAGAGTCAAATACATAAGCAGAAAAATGTAATTTCTCAAATTAAAGATTGAGCGGGTCTTAATAAAAAATTTCTTCCATCTTGTGGACAACCATTTTTTTTGAGTCCAAAAACTGGGGTGGAAGCCAAGAGTTAAAGCTTTAGGACATATCTTGCAGTGTGGATAAGGTTCAATCTTAAGATGAGAAATATTAGGTTACTTTCACATATGCTCATCTGAAAGCTACTTGAAGCCGTACACATGGTATAGTTATATTAAGACCACCAGCTCTCAGCTTAACCAATCAGAACCCATTCATATCAGTGTCAATGTTTCCTGTTGTGTAACGTAACATTATCATGGGATAATGTCTTCATCCATAAACATTATTGCTTCCTAGTCATATTAAGGGCACCCAAGTGGTGTCTGATATCAGGAATTTTACTGATGTGTGTCAGCAAGAAAAGGAGACTTTTCCATCCTTCTTGTCATTGCATCCAAATGTGCTCCATCTGTTTTTATTCCTGCAATAAAAAGACGTGTAAAAATAAACCCATGAGCTTGGGGAACTGCAGACTGAGAAACCATATATTGGACAGCGGCAGTGTCATTCACTGAAATTACAAAATTATTTCATATGTCAGGAAACAGGGCTGAAATGTGATAGGAAGAAGAAAAAGGAAAGCTCAGTGGTCACAGGCCAAAGCTCATGGATAGAAATAGATAAGAACTCAACTTGACACACTATTATATAACAGTATCTCACAAATTATTCCAGAACAGCAACTATACCACTATGGCCCCTTCTTTTTGACACATGTAACTAATACCTTTCCCATAACTGATAATAATAGAATAGTAACCAAGGCCTAATTCAAGATTATAACTAGTGATGGGTGAATCTGGGGCGTTACGCTTTTATCTAATTTTTCGCAAATTTCCTGAGAAATTCGAAAAACGGCGAAAAGTTTGCCAAACACCGCCAGGCGTCTCGTTTTAAACACGGGCCGTTGTCAAATTGACAAATCTTGAAACCCAAATTTGTACAAATTCAAAAATTTAGACCTATTTATGAATTTTTCTAATTTATTAACAGGTCTCTGCAACTACTGTCATTGTTTGGTGCATTTGTCTTCCACAACCTGGATTTAGCAGGCACCTATTAAATGTTCAATATACCCCCTTGGTCAACGTGAGTGCAAGGAATAGGACTTGTGCTGAACATACAGTACTTTTTGCCTGTTGATTTAATCATGAAAAATCTATGGTTTTTGCAATATCTGGATTTAAACAGAGCAAGTGGGCACTCTGACGTTACTTCAAGTTTGGTTCTTTCCGGGTAGATAATTAGATACAGGGGCAAATTTACTATTATTCCCCAAAATAAATCCAACCAAATTCGAAAGCATTTGACAATCGAATGCTTATCGAATTGTTTTAGGCTATCATTTTTCTCGATGTTCAATTTCTCGATGAATTCGTACGATCGGAAATCCTGAGATTTCTTTCGAGAGTTCAAAAAATTCGTACGATTCGAACGATCGAGCGCTCTGATAGTACGAATGGTATTCGAACAGAACTTAGCCTCAGAAGCCTATGGGGAGCTTCCCATAGGCTTCTATAACAATTCGGTAGGTTCAATCTGGTGAAGTAGGCAGTCGAATAACTTTAAAATTTTAAATCCTTCAATCATCGAATGATCAAATTATTGAATATCCGATCATTCGATCTATTCGATCTAATCAATATTCGATATTCGATGATCAAAGAGGCCAAATTTGTATATCCGATTTCACTAAAAATAAGTACGATCGTTATTCGATCGAACTTCGATCATTTCACGTGAATTTCGTAAATCGGCCCCCAAGAGTACACAGATAATCCTTCTGCATAATGGACAACAAAGAGTGAAGGAAGGGTTTTGTACAGTTATCTCCCTTGCAAGAACGTTCAACTTCCCTCTTTGCCCTGTTTTCGTTTAGAATATAACAAAAAACATACATTTTCCCGCCATTAAGATATCAGACAAGAAGTATATTTGTCACAAGCTCTAGTTATTAAACCCATGATGAACTGCTTTTTTCAGGAGGTGGCAGACGGGGAGATTAGTTGCCCAGTGACAAATCTCCTCTACTGTGGGCGACTAAGCTCCCTGCACTGCCTTCCCACTGGCAAGAATATGAATTGCCTTTTGAGTTGCCCCTCGCAGTGCAGGGAGAATAATCATCCCGACTGCAACCACCCTTAAAGCTGCTGAGCTTCTGCACTGAAAGAGGTGTGACCTTATGATCAGGAAACTTTTCAGTAAGGGCTGGTACAATTTTATTTTATATCAGTGGTGTAACTAAAAAAAAACACATTCAGAGGGGCATGGCACACTCCTATCCCCTTCCTCCTGCCCACTTCCCACCCATGTCCTGCCCATGTCCCACCCTGGCTCCACCCACACCCCTGCACCAACTCCACCCATGCCCGCCCAATTTGCGTCCCCTTCCTCGCCAGTAAGAGAGCGGCTGGGGAGTAGGGTGCTTGCTTATTAGCTATAGAGGAAGCAGACCCACCTGTGACTGTGGCTGCCACTGTTTTATTTTTTTATGTTTTTATTTTGTCATTGTGTTTATATATTTTTCAGCAGAAAAATGGAGCAAAAATTTAAGGACCAATAGGATATTTATCCTATATTTAGGATACATACATCCCCCTATGGCTTTAAATCTCTACACTTACTTTTTCCTTAGTTACTAAGCCTATGTATCTAGTTTAGTGATGGGCAAATTTATTCAGCTGGTGCGAATTTACGGCAAATTCCTGCGTTTCGCCGCAGAGAAAAATTTGCGAAACATCTGCAAAAATTCCCTGGCGACTCATTTTGGATGCCGGTGTCCATTTTTTCGATGACGCCGGCATCCAAAAACAGACGCCTGCGTCCAAAATGAGACGCTGGGGGCATTTCGTGAATTTTTCACCATTTCCTTAGATATTCACAAAAAATTCACCAAACGCCCCATATTGGCCCATCACTAATCTAGTTTAATTTTTAGCATATATATCTTATTGACTCTAACGGGGTTATGTAATAAAAGGCACTAAGTTTGCCCAAGGGCAGTAACCTATAGCAACCAATCAGCAGGTAGCATTCACTAGTCACCTGTTTAAATTCAAGCATCTTATTGGTTGCCATGTGTTACTGCCCCTGGGCAAACTTAGTGCCTTATATTACATATAGGGGATAGACTTTTGACCACTTCCTGCTACACTTTAATATAGTGTTTAGATAGGAGTGGTCCTTTCTGTTTGACCTTTCTCTTTTTTCCCACCCGTTAAAATGGACAGATGTGTTTCAGAAAGCCTGGGGTTAAAAAGGCCCTAAAGGGATAGCTCTTCTAGAGAAAGGTAGGGTTACATTAGCCTTAATTCCCCAAATGCCATCTGGTTTCTGCCCTGACCCTGACTTTGCTTATTAGTCTGAGTTTCCAGAAATGCATTGGTGCTATTCACCTATATCAATTAATTAATTAGTTAATTAATTTGAAACTATAGATGAAGATAACGTTTTTTACACAAATCACCATTTCATCTGTGACTTTGAGGTGTCCTAAGAACCTTTTCTTTTTTGGATAGTGAGACAACCTAGTCCCCTCTGCCTTCTAATTTAGAATTAGAAATAAGCTGAGGATTAATGGAATCAACGCAGCCATGACTTCTTCTAAAGAACAATTATACATTTCAGTGGTAGCTGGAGAAACGATAGCAACTTTGATTTATCTTTCACTTTAGATTTCCATGGAAACATTTGATTAATTTGCCAGCGTGTTCCAGGTTATGGTGGAATGACTGCCCCCATTGTGAGGGAGTTCAGAAGTAGAATGTAGAACTGCATCAACAGACTCTTCAAACAATTGATTTGCTTTTAGCTTGGAAAGTGTTATAAGCAACATTTTGCTGATACCATAATGTGTCTGATCCACAGCAATAATATAGCTTACAACTTTACAGATCTATTTTAGCTTGGCATTCACAATTCATTTATCTGACAAGACTGCATAATACACAGCAGACAACTGTACTAATTGCATAAGGTCAATACTGTGTCTTTTCAGAAAGTTGTTATGCTCAGTGTTTTACTTTTTTTGTCACAGAGTACCTACACGGTTCCTTCCACGGAAATTATCTTCTATATTTAAAGTTGTGGTGTTTCTGGTATGAAGAGCTCGTAGCTTACTGGTAGTTGCACAGTTTGTATTTTTGCAGATTTAAAACATGTAATATATAATATTTAAAGGGATACTGTCATTGATGGTATAATTTTTATTTCTAAATTAAGTAATTCATTCTACCATTTAATGTTATTTTTGAACCAATGAATTAATTTTTTAAGTTGTAATATTGGTATGTAGGCAGCCATCTCATTGTGCCTGATCCTGTACTTTCAGAAAGAGCCAGTATTTCACAGTCAAACTGCTTATAGATAAGCTATTGTTTTTCCTACTAAATGTAACTGAAGGAGTCATGTCTTGGGTTAGCTGGACTTGGATTTTTATTTTTTATTTTTATTGCGTGCTGTTATTATATCTACCACTAGGTGTAGCATGGGAGCAATTTTAGCAATGCATGTATCAAGGAGCTGTTGTCTGTTGGTGGGTAAGGGAGGGGTGTGATATCATCTTTCTGTCTGGCCGAACCGAATCCAAATCTTAATTTGCATATGCAAATTAGGGCCAGGGAGGGAAATTTTTTGGTACAAAACAAGGAAGTAAAAAATGTTTTCCCCTTCCCACCCATTTGCATATGCAAATTAGGGTTCGGATTCGGTTCAGTATTCGCCCAAATCTTTTGGGGGCAGATTTATCAAATTCACATGAATGATTCGAAATTCGATCGAATTTTCAAAAAGATTAGAATTCAAGTTTTCGAATATTTTTGAAGGCCACTTTGGCCATTGAATTTTGAAAATCCGATCGAATCGAATGATTCAAATAATTAGAATAAAATTCTATTTGAATATCCGTCAGTCTAATTAATTGCCCTTTAAATTTTTATTTGACTGCCTAGTTCGCCAGATTAAACCTATTGAATTGCTATTAAACTCTATGGGAAGCTCCCTTAGGGTTTTTTAAAGTTTTTTAGATCGAATAAAAGAAAATTCAATCGAATGGTTAAAATCGTTCAAATCGTTCGTTTCGAACTATTTAATCGATCGATCAAATTTTTTCTATTCGATTGTTCGATTATTCAACAAAAATTCGATGGTCGAATTCAAGGGATTTTTAACCCACAAATTCAACCCTTGATAAATCTGCCCCTAATTCACAAACAAGTGAGTAAAAAAGTTTTTTTCCACTTTTTGCTTCCCTTCCTCCCCAATATGACAACACAATTTAGGATTTGGTTCGGTATTCAGCAGAATCTTTCACAAAGTATTCAGGGATTCGGCCAAATCCCAAATAGTGATTTTGGTGCATCTCTAGTGTATAGTATGGAGTTAGTAGTATGTTCAGAAGTGAAAAAATGTGCTCTGGAAGCACACGCTAAGGGGCAGATTTACTAAATACATGTATATTCACATGAGGGATTTGAATATTTGATCGAATTTTCAAAAAGATTTGAATTTCAAATATGCAAATTAGGCAAATTTGACCTTCGAATGATTCAAATATTCAAATTTATTTTTATTCGAATATTCGAAAATTCGATGGTCGAATACTTCCCCTTTAAATTTAAAATCGATCACCTACTTCGCCAGATTAAACCTACCGAAAAGGGGATCATTCCCTAAGATCGAATTTGAAAAATTTGATCAATCGCTAAAAATCGTTTGAATATTCGATTCGAATTCGATTCGAATATTCGATCACATTTTCCCTATTCGATCGTTCGAATTGCGCTAAAAAAATTGAATTCGAAATTCGAATTTTTTTAATTCCCCACTATTCCCCACTATTCCCCCACTGTTCCCTGGTCGAATTTCGAATTTTTTTTGCATTCGAAATTCAACCCTTAGTAAATCTGCCCCCTAGAGTTAAGTGGTTCCTGATGTGTCAGGTGGCCACCCTAAAATATTTTTATTACAAAAATACTTTTTCGGCGACATAAAGCATGCATTGCTTATTTTACTAAAGAAAAAGTACTTGGGCTTATATTTCTTCACAATCCATCTGCTACATTTGCACTACTTTATACCTAAATATAAATAGTGTAAGTTGGGTGTATTAAATGATTTTACACAGTCTTTTTGTACAAATGCTTCCTATTCCAATAGCAGTTGAGTGTTGACATTTCCCTGACTACAGGTTACTCAATGTCATCAATCATTAGCTGTCTACAGACTAGTTTAGCCCACTCCTCTTCAAAAATTGTTGCACATTATTAAATTTTAAAAGAAAAAATTGCAATAGGATCACAATGTCTCAAGTAATGATATTTGTATCCATGGCTTCTTCCCATGAGCAGAAATTGAATGGAAATTTCCAATGACAGCAAACGACAATTGATTCAATACAAGAAAAAGGCAATATTCTCTTTAATTATCATAAAGCTCTGGTCTGGTCATGCTTAGAACGTATTCGATTAACCCATGCAATGACAATGTTAACATTTGAATTTAATAAGAATTTAATCATTCTATTCTATTCACCTCCTCTTAAGATTTTTAATTCCTTAATAATTTCGAAATGTGGTTATAATTGTATCTGTAATGTGTTTTTGTTAAAAAAAAGTGTTAACCTTCATTTGGTGGCTTTTTTTTCTTTTTTGCTCCTTACTGAATTAAAATAGGAAGTGGAAGCCTTATTAATCACCTATTAATAAACCAGACTGTAAAACTGAAATAGCAGAGGTTGAAGGCCTCATAAAGTATACATGGATTCATTATACGTTTTAAATCATTGGCGCCTGGTCGGCAAGATGAAAAGAAACTTTTAGAGAAGGTGAAAAGCGATTAAAAAGATCCTCTTTAAGAGCCTCGTGTTAATTAATGGTAATGAGGTGCTACTTCCCCAGGATGATGGATATATATGGTAATGAAAAGGATAGGCATATATGGGCCAATTTGAAAGTATCATAGTAAAAATGTGGTAGAAGTTTTTGTAAATTTAAACAAGTCATCTTCTACACTACAGAATTATTTCATTCCATTAGGACAATAGAACATGGGCTGCTTTTCTCATTTTAGATCTATATCAGCATCTTCATCAGTGAAAATTTGTACACTACAGTAAAAGGAAGCAAAATCTAAATATGAGAAAAGGATTTTCTTTGGGCAAAATTGGAGAGGAAGTCATCAATATGTAACACTAAATATGTAACATTAGATTTACTAAAGAAGGAAATAAGTAAAGGAGGAGAGTATTTTTCTTATTACACCAAATGTCCTTGGAAGATCATCACATCACAGGGTTTCACATGAATATTACCCACCCCACAGACTTCTACCCCCAACTATGCAACTAGTACCTCCAAGTCTGGAATTCAAAAATAAGCACCTGCTTTGAAGCCACTGAGAGCAACATCCAAGGGGTTGGTGAGCAACATGTTGCTCAGGGGCCACTGGATGTGAAACACCGCTCTAGGGTTCCAGGAACTTCTAGGTATTTCACACTACCCTGGTCCTAATCACTGGGATGTCTGTATTATTGGACACAACAGATCCCTTGGTGGGGCACAGAACTGCTCTCACTAGTCCACACTGTCTATTTCACTAAAGGGCAAATTTTTGCCTGTGAATGCTCGCCCACACTTTGCCAGCCGTTAATTCGCTACCACTACGCTAATTTAATAAAATGCAAAGTTGTGCCTTGGCAGCCGAACGCTGGCGAAGTTTCGGTAGCGTAATTTGTCAGCATGAGCATTTAATAGCGAACTTTTGCTAACATTCATTTCTGCCTAGCAAAACTTCATTAGAACATATACTGTAGGTCATATAAAAGTCTTCATTGGAGATGTTGGTGCAAATACTTGAAGTGATCACTTTTTATTACAAATGTCCAAGGAAGCAAAATAAAGACAAAAGAGACCCTCTAATTCCCAAGAAATGAGTCCACCCTAATACAAATGTGGCATGCCTCACAAAGTAGAGAAATAATTGTTCGCCTTAACAAAAATTCACCTGGGCGCAAAAATTCGTTAGAGATATACTCTTTCATTAGCAACTTGTCCTCTACGCCTGTTAGTAGATTGGTGATAACCCTGCGGATGAGATTTCTGGCAAATTTTCACTAGCTACAGTCACTTTGCCCTTTAGTATATCTGCCTCATAGCAGATATACTAAAGATTGAAGCAGATATACCCTCCCACAACATAAAACCATCATTCACAAGTCCATGTTTGTGACTTCGAATAAGATGACTGGCCTACCTTAGGGTCTATGATTTTCTACTGCTACTGCCTCAGACCCTCCTGCAGATCCACCTTCTGCACTGAGTGGAGCCCAAAGAGAAAGAATTTTGGGATAGATTAGGATTCCTCCATGGGATATTCCTTACCATTATTTTCACAAATATTTTACCACTTGTCATTGGTAAGATATTAAAATAACGTTGTCTCTGTAACATTTAACTACTTCCACAAAATATCCATTACAGCAGCTACTTCAGCATTACTTACATTTTTCTGATTTTATATGCAATATGCATTTACAACAAAAACCAACATTTACTGCTTTATAATGAGGGTAAAAAGTAGACTGGTTTCATATTTTAGCTTTCAACAACTTATTTTAATCATAATCCAGTGCTTAACAACATGATTTAGATAATGTAAAAGCCAAGATTCTGTGAGTAATATTGTGGATATCCACTTGTTGTTAATAAAGCTAATGTTTTTATTCTATTGAGCTATATACATTATCTTCAAAATAAATTAAGATTCATTTAGTTTCTCCATGCTCCCCCCAGAATTGAAATTGCTGCTAATGTTTTTCTGTATGAACAAGAAGTCTGCACTTGCTGTGTGGTATAAACATTTCTTTTAAGGTTTAGAGAATTACATATTTTTGCTAAATTCCTGGCTGTTTCATTAAACGTTTCATACTTGTTTTTTTTTTTTAATGTAGAAAGTCAGATTTGGGTTCTGCAGTTACAAAATGTATGCTCTTATATACTGTGGCTTTTTTATATGTACAGTATAATTGTAGTTGCACAAAAGGCCAGTAATAGGCACAGTTGAAGAAGCAAAAAAGTATTAAGGCACGGGGGGGGGGGGGGGGGCAGAAGGATTATACAGAAGCAAATATTACTTGGACAGAACCTTTTCACAAAATGTGTTTTTTGTTGTGCTGAGGTCACTTACCTGGAATTTCTACAATATTTATAAAATAACTTTGTTTTTATTAAGTTGCCTAAGGACATTATCAGCAGAGAGAAAAAAAGCCCAAAGTAGTTTTCTCTACTCTTCCAAACTTTTTTATTTTCTTTTACGATTTCTAGCTAATCTTTCAAACTGCAATATACTATTTCATCTTTATGTAGCCATAGCGAATTTTATTTCTTTTCACAGTGGCTGAACCACATATAGGATGTAATGCTTGAACTGCCTTACAATGTAGGACCATAAGCAATGTATTCCCCAGCCCGTACTGTTACTGCTTTCCAGACTTGGGAAATCTCTGGGACAAAGCTAAAATCTCCATTACAGGTTTTGCCTTTCATTGCCCTGTTTCATATTTTTCTCTGGGCTCAAAGCACTTAGCTAGTTGACAAGGGGTAGATTAATTTGTCAAAAGCAGAAAAAAATCATTTCTTTTTACATTTTAGTGAACAAAAAAAAGGATTTGGCCACAGAACTTCATGACAGTGAGGTTGTAGCATTTCATGACATGTTGTTGCCCCAGCATTTCATGATGCATTGAGACCCCAGCATTTCATGATGCATTGAGACCCCAGCA
>CM044431.1:25055871-25086053 GCA_024363595.1 Xenopus borealis
CATTGCCATGAACAGGCCGGCATAGGAGGGCGCAAATTTTGTTCCCATAGCCGTACCTGTGATTTGGCGATATATTTGGCCATTAAAAGACATGATGTTATGTGACAAGATGAACTCCATGGCTTCCAATAAAAAATCAATTTGTGTTTGTGATTGCAAAAAAATGATAGCCACACCTCCTCTGATGAAGCGCCCAATAGCGCGAAACGCGTCAGGAGGGAGTGGCTAACACAGGTAGGCAGACAGAGGGGTAACACTGCACTGTGGATTTTGTGATAAAGATGTGTATGTGAATATTATTTTTTCTGTGTTTGCACAATAAATGTTTTTTCAGTATGAGGCTGCACACTTTTTGTATATGATTTAAAATTGTAGTGTGTGGATCTGGGTGCAGCATCTACTGTGTGAGACAGCGGGTTTGCCCAATAAATATTTAACTATATTTATTTGTTTCGAATTAAATATACTGGGGAAATGTTTAATATGGGTAGCAATTGATGTGGCTTTGCACTTTGAGTTAATTCTACACAATAAAAATGTATATGTTGTTGGTCAGAAGAAGATTAGAACTCTTTGTCCAGATAAGTCCAAGGTCTTTGTATTTATTATATAGTGGCACAAGGCTGACAGCTCAAGGATTTTGTATTGTTTGAAATGGAATTATTTTATAGAGTCACAAGGCCGGCAGCTTGTGGGTTTTTTAGGTATTGTGTAATATTTATTGATTTGATGGTGTCCCAAGGCTGGCAGCTCTAGTGGTGAACTATGCACACAAGAGTCTAAGGGGCAGATTTACTATTGGTCAAATTCAAGGATTAATTAACCCTCAAATTCAACCAATCAAATTTTGGTTGAATTTTAACCCTTCAAATTCGATTATATCGAATTTAGCGAAATTCGATCAATCGATTGAATAGGAAAATTTTGATTGAACGATAAAATCGTTCGAATTGAACCATTCGATCGAATTTTATTTATTCAATCTGAAAATGCTGAAATAACCCTATGGGAGCTTCCCATAGGGTTATACAGCAATTCAGTAGGTTTAATCTGACAAACTAGGGATTCAAATTTTTTTTTTTAAAGGGCAAGTACTTGGACCATCAAATATTCGAATGATCGAATAGATTTTTATTCGATCTATTTGAATCATTTGATTCGATTGAATTTTTAAAATTTGATGGTGGCCACAAAAATTATTCGAAAATTCAAATCTTTTTGAAAATTCAATCGAATTTAGAATCATTCACACGAGAGAGAGGGGAGAAATGCGGAGCTTAAAGGGGCATTCAACCCCTCCCATGCTAACACCCAGCCCCCCACCCCTGGGGCAAATGCCCCTAAGTCACTACTTACCCCCTCTGTGCAGGTCCCCTCCAGCCAGGTTCCCAGGAGCCATCTTTGTCCGCAACGTCTTCTTCCGTCGGCACTCTGTGGCGCATGGGCAGTAGGACACATTTGCCGGTCTGGACTTCTGCGCCCTACTGTGCATGCACCGCAGAGTGCCGACGAACAAGACATTGTGGATTAAGACGGTGCCCGGGGCGACTTAGGGGCATTTGGGTGTTAGTGCGGGAGGGGTTGAATTTGCCTTTAAAGGGGAAGAAAAGGTGAAATCACAGGGGGATGCAAAAATTAGACACCCCCAGTGATTGTATTAATTTACCTGATGCCCCAGGCCAGTGTGCCTGTTAACAGATAACTGACCTTCTTCATACTTTTTCTCCTTTCACATGGGTGTGCAAACGTAGTAGAGTGAAAAGTTGAACTTTAACAAAAAAAGCCAGTCTTTTCACTTTACTGCACATGCATAGCCCTGGGATAGCAAAGAAAGAAGAATATAATTGCTATGTGGTCTGTGCAAAACACTAAGGGGTGCCAAACTATTGTAGTATTCTATTACTACAATAGAACAAGAAGTGACATAGAATGCTCATGCTGTGTGTGAATTAAGCCGGAAGTTTAGCAGCTATGCTGCAGTCCAGGCTTCCATGTGGTTGTAACACCCCCACACCCGTCCCTTTAAATGGTGTAACAATGCCTTTGGAAATGGGTGTTGGTCTGGGAAGTCTCTCTCTCTTAAAAGCCGCACGCGGGGGAGGATTCATCTCATGGAACCATAGCTGGGGTCTAGGTTTTCTCTCCTCTTTGAAAGCTAATGGCGGGGGAGGACAAAGCCCTCTGGATGAAACCAATGCCCAGGTCGGGAGACCTTTATTTCAGGTAATGCTCTTATGCCGGGAGGCTTTAGTATTTGATATTATGACCAGAGGTAAATAGTTAGGGACCACCATATGGGTTTCACCTTGACATGATGTGGTGGCTTATCAATCTTATGATCATAATTTTGTAACTTTGTGAATTAAGCCAATAGAAGACAATGGCACCCCTACATGATACACACATTCATTAAGTGAACTGCTACAAGGAGTACGATTAAAGAAGAGGGCTTAGGGCCAGACAAAACTCTTATAAGGAGGTTAATCAACAGGCAGAATGAAAATGATTAAATGACTAGCTATGGGTAAGGCAGGGGTTTCCAAACTTTTGGCTTTGAGGGCCACATTGAAAGAAGAAAAATTTTCTGGGGGCCACACATGAAATATACAAACACTTCTGATTTGTATAAGTGAAGAAAATACACAAAACTGGGCAATGGGCAGAGTCCCCCATCCTCCTATAGTCTTTGCAACATGACGTTTTCTCTGTAACTGAGCGTTTCAAGCTGGGCCACATTCATATCCATCCTGGGCCGCATTTGGCCCTCGGGCCGCAGTTTGGACACCCCTGGGGTAAGGTATATGGGCTTTAGTGAGCACTTTATGGTTAGTGTGATCCACGTGGCTGATCTTTAGAATAAAGAAGAATTATTGATGAGCCAAAGCTCAAAGTTTGTTGGAGCTGGTAAGTTATTTTTGTGCACATTACAGTGAAGCAGTCATTTCTGTGCAACACATTTTTAACAGCCATTTTGTTTGGGCTTATCATCAGTTCCAGGTTAAAACTTTTAAAGATATTGCAGCCTCCACTGAAGTGAAAAAAAAATGCAAAAATTATGTTTTTTTTTTTTTTTAAATGTAAATTTTGTGCTTTTCTAGCACTTCGGCATGCAATTATAGATAAGCTACCTACAGCCTAGGTGTTTCCTAAACTGGAGGTCCATCCTTGATATTCATTTAAGAGCATGTCCATGTAATATATTTTACTTTGGGAGAAGAAGGTCATTTTTGGGACATGAAGATAAGGATCCAGCTGGAATGTACTGGATAGGTACTGAACAGATTGCTAATACTATGGGAAGATATTAAGGCAGTGCAAGACCTATTTGACTTATACATTGGACCATTAACAACCCAAAGATTTAAACAGGGGACTTTATTTAGCTGCATTTCAAGCAAACTATGCAACATTTGGTTTGTTTATTTGTATAAGCACACATTCCCATAATCAAAATCTAAATTTAAACTGTCTAGAGAATATGACTGGTATTTTAGCTTCAATGAAAAGACTGTATATGAATTACTGTATAAAGGGACACTTTCTGAACGCGGAAGTCTTGCCAATTAGTACTAGCCCTATGTTTATACTGTTATATTGTTGCAAAAAAAGGTGGGGAAAAGGAGCAGGACGGTCAAGCACTTCTGGGTAATGGTGTGGGGTACTAAACAAATACACAAAACACAGAAAGAAATTGCCAGTTTTTGGTCTATCTCACAATCTGGGGTTGACCAGCTGCTGGAAAGTATAAAAAGCAATTAGGTTTACACAAATAGGAGGATTATTAATATAAATATTACAAAACAATTAGAAAATATGTAAGCTCACTTGCAACATTCTTCAAGAGACCAAACATGTAGCCAATGCCAAACCCTATTCTTGCAGCTGTTCTGGTAATACAGGCAGGGTCGGACTGGGGAGCCCAGAACCATTCGGGACTGCTGTTCAGGGCCCCCCTCAAGACCCCCTGACCCCACTATTACTGTGACATGACTATCCAAACGGAGCCACCCGGGATGCAAACGCAGCCAGAGCCTCACAGCACGCATGCACAGTCGGAGCCGCGCAGTGCGCATGGGCAACTGGGGCAGTGCAGAACACATACGCGAATTGCACTGTGCAGCGCCGTGCGATTATTTTTTCTGTAAGGCCCAGGAGATTGGGAGAGGGTTTTTTTTCCCGTTCGCCAGTCCAACCCTGAATACACGTATGAGACCTGTATTACCTTAAGTCTACTAAAAATAATTTAAACATAAATTAAACCCATTAGGATTGTTTTGCCTCCAATATGGATTCATTATATCGTAGTTTGGCTCAAGTACATGGTACTGTTTTATTATTACAAAGAAAATGGAAATACTTTTTAAAAATTCAGCTAATCTCATTAAAATGGAGCCTCTGGATGATGACCAGCAGCACAACTAGATATTACTGGGCCCCACTGCATATTCATTTTCTAGCCCCCAAAATGTCCAGAGATTGACCTCTGTATAATAAAGTGTATAAGAATTAGGGCCTCATGGGGCCCTTCTACTTCCTGGGCCCCTCTGCAGCCGCAGGGTCTGCTTCCTCTGTAATTAAGCCCCTGATGACGACCTTCCTGTAATTTGAAGCTTTCTGGATAACAGTTCCCATTAGTGATGGGTGAATCTCCCGCGTTTCACTTCGCCGAAAAATTTGCGAATTTCCAGAGAAATTCGCGAATTGGCGTAAAAATTCACGAAACGAGTCGCGCGTCGTTTTTGACGCTTCGCGTTTTTTTGGCGAATTTTTTGGCGGCGAATTTTTGCTGCCGTTTCACGAATTTATTCGCCAGCGGTGAATCACGGGAATTCGCCGCGAATTCGCCCCTGGCGAATAAATTCGCCCATCACTAGTTCCCATACCTGCATGTAATAAATATCAGAGGCAGCAATAGGTAGCTCAGACCAAATTGTACCCTTGCTGCTGGCCCAGTAATATAAATATGAATATACACCAGGCCTAGATAATCTTACAGACAGCACCGTAGAATAATAGAATAATGTCACTTGCAGTATAAATGTAGCCCAAGGCCCAGATTTACACCCTGGGCCCAGTCTAGGGATGAAAAAGTAGGTCTGGGCCCTGGTTACTGGTCATCTATTCTGACTAACTGAACCCTTGCTGGCCGATCTTTCCCATCATGCCTTCAGTGTAACATTAGACACCAGGGTGACATTGAGCTTCAGCACAGGCTCTCCTTCTAACTGCTCCCCTAATATACAGCACTAAGGAATGGACAAGTTCTTTAGAAATAGTTGGTACTAATTATTATTTTCAACCATTCATGCAGCAGCTACACAGCACAGCAATACTCAATACTCAAGTACAGGCCTAGAATTCTATTCTTACTGAAGCATTTCTCAAAAATGCCTCCTTTTCAGAGAGTTGGAATTATTGTGTCCATTGTATACATTCATTGAGACTTGTAATAGCTTGAATTATAGCAACAGAAGTGTGGATGGCGGCTATAACGAAAACGCTCTCTAAAATAATAGCGTGTCCTAGAAAATTGAACGAAATTACACTCACATCAGTTTTTCTCGAATAGATTCTTTTGGATAAAACAATTGTGATGTCACTATGCTTCAGATTTCTCAAAATAAAAGGAGCTGAATACAACAAATAGCAGGAGGAAAACATATGTAAGGTTCACTTAGCGGTTGAAGTAAGTCCCAAGTTTTGAGTAGTATATGTTCTATAAAAATGTCATCCAGCAGCTACAGTACATCACACAGCAACAACCATAACAAGTACCTAGAATTCTATACATGCCACATATAGTGATGGGCAGATAAATCCGCCAGACACAAATTTGCGACAATTCGCAAATTGTCAAATTGTCAAAAATAAAATTGGCCTCAAAATTGTTGAGTCGAAATTATTTGGACACCCATTGACTTTAATGCATTTGAACCAAATAGTAACGCGTATAAAAATTGTTGCTCACATAAAAAAAAAAAAAAAAACATTATTTTGATGCCCATTGACTACAATGTGTATACCGAATTATTCAGTGTTTTGTGAATTTGGCTCTAAATTTTTCATTGAAGCAAAATGGCACAGATTCACCCATCACTAGCCACATACTCTCCAAATGAAATTTAATTAAGATTTAATTTGCATATTGAAATATGGGCACATCATCTGCTAGTCTTCACTTTAAACCTAAACCTAAAGGGATTTTTCACCTTTGAGTTAACTTTTAGTACGATGTAGAGAGTGATATTCTGAGACAATTTGCAATTGGTTTTCATTTTTTATTATTTGTGGTTTTTGAGTTATTTAGCTTTTTATTCAGCAGCTCTCCAAGTAGGTGGTCGAATTAAAATTTAAAGGGGAAGTTATTCGACCATCGAATATTCGAATAAAATTTTATTCAAATCATTCGAAATCGAATATTCGATGGTCGAATTTGCCTAATTTGCATATTCGAAGATTCGAATTCGAATTTAATACAAATTCAATCGAACGTCAAATTCTTCATGTGAATTTAGTAAATCTGCCCCTATGTGTACTGTATATTGTGAGTGGGTCCCTAAGCTCAGTAAGTGACAGCAGCACAGAGCATGTGAATCAGTGAATCAGAAAAGAAGATGGGGAGCTACTGGGGAATCTACTGGGGAGACACAGATCTTTACTGCTAAAGGGCTGTGGTTGCCTTGGGCTGATACACAAGCACAAAACATCATGTACAACATTTATACCTACTTCTTTAGTTTCACTTTCGTTGTCCTTCAAAGGACAAGGAAATATACTGGGGGTGGGGGGTGTTTATGCATTATTTCTTCTTGCTTTTTGCTCCTCTTTGGAAAACATTGCACCTGCCAGGGGTTCTCCCAAGTTAAGCACCATGCCACCATCTTACCCTCTTCTCATAGGGAACTCTTGCACCTCATGAGTAATGCTGGAAAACGTACTGTGATTATACAAGACACAATATATCCCTGGAAAAAGAGAGTTAAAAAGAGTTTAGATAGAAATTCTGTGGAGCACCCCCTCCAGTACACAATAATATATACATATTTTTAGGGCATCTTAGCAATCCAATCCAATGTAAGAAAGAATGGACATAGGGAATGTAGAGGTATAGGACCAGTTATCCAGAATGCTCATGTAATCCACATAATTTGGATCTACATATATTAAGTCTACTAGAAAATCATGTAAACATTAAATAAACCCAATAGGCTGTTTTTGCTTCCAATAAGGATTAATTATATCTTAGTTGGGATCAAGTACAAGCTACTGTTTTATTATTATAGAGAAAAAGGAAATCATCTTTAAAAATTTGGATTATTCACATAAAATGGAGTCTATTGGAGACGGCCTTTCCATAATTCTGAGCTTTCAGGATAAATCCCGAATCACATATCACTAAGATTTATGTCTTTCAGCTTAATCCTCTAGGGCTGGGGCTTGAGCATGCTCAGTTTGCTCTTCTCTCCCTCTCTCTTCCCCTCCCTGCTGTAATCTGAGCCCAGAGCTGCAAACAAATTGAGAGACTCAGAAGGCAGGAAGTGATGTCACACCATGCTAATATGGCAGCTGCTATCCTACAAACAGAGAGAATTCTAGAGGTCTGGTAAAGCATTCTACAGGATAAATATAGCATGATAGCTTATACTAATATGGCTAATCTATTGGAAATAAACTGCCTTGATAACTTTCCTTCTCCTTTAAGAAATATTCTGACCATGAATATTTAATATTTTTCGCATTGTTTTCAGTTCATGAAAAAAAAACACAGTCTTTACTACTTTAGCCTTTACTACTTTAGCCTTTACTACTTTAGCCTTTACTACTTTAGCCTTTATCTACTTTGTTATTAAAAGTAAAGTAGCTTTGGATATTGGTCTAATTTAACTGTAGCACTTGACAATGAATAGTTGGCTCTGTAAGTTCCTGTTCCCAGAAGCCTGAGCAATAAAACCTATTATAAAGCTGGAATGCGAGTACATTTCAGTATGCAGGTTTAATGGCCGCCCGGCAGATTTTCATTTGTGTTGCATGCAGCATTTAGAGAACATTTTGTGCTGGGTACAATGCTCTATTCAATCTGGGGGGTGAATTTTTTTTTGTGTGTGTTATGGAAAAGACCCTGAAGATCCTATTTGGAAATATGATCATAAATAAATACTGAACAACACCTCGGCAGCAACCACCCAGGATTCCAGATCAACAGCAACTTCAAAACATAAAGCATTTTTGCAACAATTGTTTAGCTAAAAGGGCCCATTAAATAGAGAGTTCCTAAGTGACAGGCGTCCAAAGCTGCTGTCACATTCTTTTGTTTGTTATTGTTGGTTTTTTAGGAAGCCATTAAAAATAATACCAGGTTGCTCCGAGCTAATGCCTAATGGGCTCAGATTTGTTATGTTTAGCGGCAAAGAAATTCCAGCACTTGTGCAATTTGAACAAAAAAGGGCTAAGAGACTGTGAAAAAACTCAAGCAACATCAATGTGGGTGAATTTAGGGCACAGAGAATAACACAGGTCAAGCTGACCAACACCTCCCTATCCATGACAGCAGTTTCAGCTAATAACTACTATACCAGGAAATCTTCACCTTTCAGAGCCATTAATAAGAGCAAAAAAAACTGTGAATTGCCTGTCTCAGCCCCTGGGCATTTCATGGCACACTGCAACCTCCAAGTTTTAGTAAAACAGAAAATAAGTAAAGGCTTTATTAATATTTATAAAACCTTTAAATATACAGTGAAAAATACTGATGAGCATATTGGACCAAGGCTTCTTTGTGGGATCTGATCTGTTTATATGTAAAGTTAAACTCGATTAGAATTAATTCAAATTAAAATTTCGAGATTTATCACACCTATACCCTGGGAATAATTAAAATTTGACTACTCACCACTTAAAATCTGCCGAGTTCATGTCCAAGTTAATGGGAGAAGTCCAGTGACCAATTTGAAGATGTTAATAGACTTCCTGACATTCAAGTTTTTTTGGGGGGGAAAAAACTCGATTTGAGTTTAATCGAATTTGATTGAAATTTGATTCTAGTTTTGGGTCGGTAATATTACTTCGATTTTAAGATATTCAATGTTTTTTGCCTGCAAGTATCCAAAAAAGGTAAAATTGGGGCAATAACCCCATACCAATAACCCCATACCAGAAGCACATGATACAATAAATTTTTGATATCATTAATCTTTTGCTGACCATAGTAACTTAGCTTGGGCGCTACATGGTCCTGCCTCTTAAGGTGGCCATAGATGTAACAATTATGAATGAAATCATGTTTCATAAAAAGATGATATACACCAGGCTTATGGAATTCCATTTAGATGGCATCAGACATGGTCCTCATGGTGATGAAGATGAAATAGGTCTTGTTTTATAGGTCTGATGTGAATTCTTAGTTGTGAAGGGGAAGTTGATGGCAGGTCCGGATTTGTGGAGATGCCACCTAGGCCCAGGCCTAGGGTGGCATGCTGCCCAACCACACTCCCATTGGTTCAGAAATTTAAATTTCCTCTGTGCCAATTCCCATTGTTCCATTCCGATGATGAAAATGTAAGCAAATGAAAGGGAGGGGACATGGGTGACAAACGACAGTGGGCCTAGGGGTGGCTGCTATGGAAATCCAGCCCTGGTTGAGCATTGTGCCAAGTTCACCACAATTTTAATTTTGGTAAAAAGAAATACGTGGGGGGGGTGGGATAATTTAAAAAAGGTTTTACATAGATTTCAGCAAAACCAGTAGTAACTGCACTGCACTGGCACTTGTCTTCCAGGTCTGGACTGTGATTCAAATAGGTAATGGCATTTCAATTACATAGAGGCCCAAACATCCCCCCACCAGCCCACTAAACAGACTGTCTATGGCATCCTAGGGCAGCCCCTCTGGCATTTAGTAGAATCCATAGATTGCCAGTCAGGGCCTACTGCCTTCCATTCTATTCCCTGCTGTTCTGCTCCCTCTTTTTGTGTCTTCCTTATATGCAATATTCCTTCTCTCGTCATTGCTTGACTCCCCTTTCTCTTCCGCCTTACAGCTGCACCTTTCCACTTTACTCTTTATTCCCATGTGGCCATTGTCCCACTCCTGTTCCCATTCCCCTGTGATCAGTCAATCTCTCTACTGAGATCACTTACAGGCCAACGTCTTTATCATTGATATTACATACAATTCATTTCATAGTCTGGATGCCTGTATCTTTCTGTTCCCTTTCTCCATTATGGGGGGGGGGGGGGATCATTTAATATGTCAAACCACTGCCGCATTGCTGGGGTCAGAGTCCCTAGCTGACAGATAGCACCCTCCTAAAAGTTTATTTATGCATACATACTAACATAGTAAGTTAGTCCATCAAGTTCAACCTTTGAACTTTTTTTTAACATGCCTAACTGCTAGTTGATCCAGAGGAAGGCAAAAAAACCCATCTGAAGCCTCTCCAATTTTCCTCAGAGGGGGGAATATTCCTTCCTGACTGCAATTGGTCTAGTCCCTGGTATAAGCTATCTTCCATAACCCTGTGTCCCTTCACTTTCTAAACACCAGCCAATCCCTTCTTAAAGCTATCTAATGTATCAGCCTGTACCACTGACTCGGAGAGAATTCCACATCTTCACTGCTCTCACTGTAAAAAAACTCCTTCCAAAACTTTAGGCGGAACCTCTTTTCTTCTAATCAGAATGGGTGACCTCGTGTCAGCTGGAAAGACCTATTGGTGAATAAAGCATTAGAGAGATTATTATATGATCCCCTTATATATTTATACATAATTATCATATCACCCCTTAAGTGCCTCTTCTCCAGCGTAAACATCCCCAATTTGTCCAGTCTTTCCTCATAGCTAAGATTTTCAATACCTTTTACCAGCTTAGTTGCCCTTCTCTGTACCCTCTCTAATACAATAATGTCCTGTTTGAGTGAGGGAGACCAAAACTGTGCGGCATATTCTAGATGTGGCCTTACAAGTGCTCTATAAAGTGGAAGAATGACCCCCTCCCCCCGTGACTCTATGCTCCATTTAATACAGCTCAAGACCTTATTGGCCCTTGATGTTGCTGACTGGCATTGCTTGCTACAGCCAAGTTTATCATCTACAAGGACTCCAAGGTCCTTTTCCACAATGGATTTGCCTAGTGCAGTCCCATTAAGGGTATAAGTGAATATTTTTACATCCCAGGTGCATGACTTTACATTTATCAATATTGAATCTCATTTCTTAGCTGCCCAGATTGTCAGTTTGTCATGATCCTGTTGCAAGGATGCCACATCCTGGATGGAATTAATTGGGCTGGATAGTTTAGTGTCATCCGCAAACACAGATACATTACTTACAACACCCTCCCCTAAGTCATTAATGAACAAGTTAAATAACTGTGGCGCCAATACCGAGCCCTGAGGGACCCCACTAAGAACCTTACTCCAATTAGAGAATGTACCATTAACAACCACCCTCTGTACCCGATCCTGTAGCCAGTTCTCTATCCATGTGCAAACAACTTCATTAAGCCCAACAGACCTTAGTTTGGAAAGCAGTCGTTTGTGGGGCACAGTATCAAACGCTTTGGCAAAATCCAAATAGATCAAATCTACTGCCCCCCCCACAGTCCAGCATCTTATTTACCTCATAGAAGAATTTCTATAAGGGCCTAACAAAGTCCAAAACTGTAATAAAACATAAAAACCTTCATAACCTGGCAAATTTTGTAAAATGGTCATGGTAATTAGATGGACAGATGTGGTCAAAATATTTTTGTCCCTATTTCTGTTTCCAAAATGTTGGGAAGTATACTATCCCATCCTTGCAGAGTCTCAGTGCCTTAGGTCTTGTATCAGTGTAACTGTGTCTTATAGATGTAGAATGATTGTAATTATACCAGTGGAAAAAAGACCCCTGTGGTCCCTACACAAAGAAACAGACTATACGCCCAACTGGAGAAGCTCATTTAAAAAATGGAGGAATATTTTCTCTTTGACACTATATTTTATACTTTAGTTACTCACAGGCAAGGGTATGGGTGTAAGCTCCTGAGCCACTGCCAAGGAATTTACAGAAAAATACAGGTCACAACTCTGTTTACATGGAGTATAATACACATAATATGTGTAATGAGTGCCATTATACCCAGTGTTATTTTTATTAGGGTTGGGTGGAGGAATAAAACAGATGCTCATGTCAAGATCTGTAATTCTGCATTTCTGTTTCATAGGTTGTAAAAATATATAAATATTTATATTAATTGCTAGGGGAGAAATTACCACTAGCAACCATACATTGATTTCAACAAGAGAATGTAATATGAATAGGTGAGGATAAATACAAAGTAGCAATAACAACAAATGTATAGCCTTAAAGAGTTTTCCATTTTAAATGGGGTCAGAGACCCCCATTTGAAAGCTGGAAAGAATCAGAAGAAGGCGGCAAATAAGCTAAAAAGAGGAAGTCTGATTCAGAAGCCCATGTGTACACAATAGAAGGAAAGAAATGCTGTGTTTCTTTTGACAGAGGACTCAGAGCAACTTGGTTACTGGTGTATTTATATAGACTTTTCTGATAAAACTTACTTAATTTTAGCCTTTCCTTCTCCTTTAAACTATTCTGGAATATAATGTATTTGACAGGGAATGACCCACATAACGTAGAAAAGTAAGAAAGAAAGAGGAGTTCAAAACAAAGTGTTTATCCGCTACAATCTGCTGGGGCCTGACCAGGCAATGCACAAATACAAATTTCAAATATAGATTGGAGAACTGAAACAGATTTAATTAAGAGAAGACGAGGAAAGTGCTGAGTTGCTTAAGAGCACTCACTAAACCCAGCCCAGGCCTTTAACTGCTCGTTATTGATTTTCTAGGGAGTGATTTTATCGCTCTGCGGTAGGAGAAACCCGGGAAGTTCTGCTAGGTATTTAAGCCACAAAACCTCGGGTAAATGTCAGGGAACCTTGGAATTTAAATGTATATTAATTGTACTCATTTCAGTTTTATTCTGGCGCCAGCTAAATGGCACCCAAGTACAATGAGTGCAGAGCAATGCTGGATAGTTCTGGATGTTATAAAAAAAAGTTCAGAATGTTATAAAATGTTGTGTCTGAATCTGCGTTCAGCGCTTACACGTGTCTCGTGGGTACAACGCCATTGAAAAGAATGAGGTGCGTCTAGACCTGTGCTCCCCTGCGGCCAAACGCAACGCAGGGGAGCGCAGGTCCAAAACGCCCGTGTGTAAGGGCCCTCAGTCTACTAGAAAATCATGTAAACATTAAATAAACCCAATAGGCTGGTTTTGCTTCCAATAAGGATTAATTAGTTGGGATCAAGAACAGGTATGGGACCTGTTATCCAGACTGCTTGGGACCTGGGGTTTTTAGATATTTCCGTAATTTGACTCTTTATTCCTTAAGTCTACTAGAAAATAATGTAAACATTAAATAAACCCAATAGGCTGGTTTTGCTTCCAATTTATGGATTATATCTTAATTGAGATCAAGTGAAAGGTACTGTTTTATTACAGAGAAAAAGGAAATCATTTAAAAAAAATTGGATTATTTGGATAAAATGGAGAGACAGCTTTCCCGTAATTTAGAGCTTACTGGATAGCTGGTTTTCTGATAACCGATCCCACACCTGTAAAAGCTACTGCCCCCGATCCTCTCTGGCACTGAAAAGGTGAGTGCCGTGGGGAGGCTGCGGCAAAAAGAAGACCACCTCAGGCGGCATATTGGCCTGGATCGCTCCTGGTTTTGGGGGCTTATCCTTCCAGTATTTCTGCACCTGCTTCAGAGCCCCAGTGCTCAAATAAACGCTGTGGTGAGTTTAGGAAAATGCTGAGAATGGCCCCTCCATTTACTTTTATTACAGAAGTCTGTAAGGACATGAGGCCCTTAAGCTACACTTTCCACAGGGCCCCTTCTAGGGTACCATGTTTACAAAAATGATTTCACTGTCTACTGGCTGCAAATATTTCTCTGGTTGCAGGATGACAGCAAAAATGATTTCACTGTGTTTCAGACACAGCTGCTGCTGGGCCCGGCCGGGCGAATGTGAATGGTTACTGGCACCTGCTGCTAGATATTGATATTTAAAAAAAATATTAAAGCTATCTTTAAAAAATAGCAGGTATGCAGCTACTGCCTGGGAGTGGGACTACATTTTCTCCCAATCAGCAGCAATCGGCAAGCACCAGCTACAGACAGCGGACGGTGATTTTTTTTTAAAAAATTAAAAAATTGCAACAACAAAAAAACCATGGGCCCCTGAACACTATGGACCCCTGAGTCTGGACCAGGGCATTCACAGGTCAGATGGTTATTCCTTGGAAAATAAGGCATTGAGTGTTCCTGAGACTTATCAAATCCTTTAATAATAATACACAAGAGCTATGAATAAATATCCTGTACATTGTATCCTTAGAAACTGTGCTTAGTGATGTCATCGGTTATAATCGGAGCTTAGTGATGTCATTTCACGACTCACTTAAACGTGTGTATTATTATAAATTGAGGATACCTTGAAGTAAAATATGAGGATATTATTGCTGAACTACACGGCGCGCTAACATCCGATCCATCGCCATACAATGACACGTTTGTGACATGTCGGATGTCCAAAAGATAAAAGGATTGAATGAGAAATCTCAGGTAAAAACTACATGTATCCGACTGTCTGATGAAAACGCTGCATGCTGTGTCTTCAGCCGACAGTCAGATAATGTCGTTTTAACCTTCGATTTCTCATTCACTCTGGATATCGCATGCGTGTCATTGTATGGCGATGGATCGGATGTAAGCGCGCCGTGTAGTTCAGCCCTTAGAAATCAGAAGTGACTTGTAATATCCTTATATTTCCCAATAGGGGGTATATTAGTCACTATATGTAAAGGCATTTGTACAAGACATATTATGCAACAACTATCACTTAATATATAGAGACTTTTCCCTTGAATGCCCTCTCTGCCCTACGCTTCCACCAGCCCTGGAATTTTGCAACTTTATAAATAAGGAATTGCTTAACCCCTTCGGCACCAAACAGCAGTAGCGGCAAGGACATAATAATACCTTCCTCACTGCTACGTTTTATTGGTCCTGTCATCACTGGCGTTACAGTTTAATAAGTATATTGATATCAAATTCATGGGACAAGCTGTATAAGTGGTTCAGGCCGTATCATCTGCCGTCATATTATTTGTTCATTTATTTTTATCATCCGTGGGTTTATGAAATGATTACGGGTCCCGCGGGGGTCCTCGGGTTAATATTTTGTAACTGACACCACAGTCTGTTCATTTCTGTATCAGGTTCTTGATTTGCAAGCGAGTGAAGGTCTGTTTCCCTTGATAAGGATCAGAAGTTGTGTGAAACCCTCAGCGTCACAGATTTATTATGTGTCAGTTCCTGGGGGCCCAGCCACATTTCCCCACTGTACAGCAGCTGCACCTGTTTCACTTATACATCCGTGAGAGGCCCCCGCATGTCCAGAAATCCTATGGAACTCTGATACAACCCCATGCTCTTACATAAGCAAAGGGAAGTGTGGCCACCTGTCCCATTATGATAATATGTTTTAATATTTATTGTTTCTGAATGGCAGCCATGCAGTTTGACCTTTAATCATCCCCAGCATCTGGCTGCTAGTTTTAGTAGTCTTACAGAATATGGGGCTGATTTATACATAAGTGCAAAGTTACACCATAGTTACACCGTTTGCTTTTTAAATTCTTAATTTATGATCAGCACTGCTGCACCAGTGTTTGTAAGGGCTCTTACACATGGGCGTTTATACCTGCGCTCAACTGCGTTGTACTTTCTTCCGTTCAGCCGCAGGGGAGCGCAGGAATAGACGCATTCAATTGTTGTGAAGGGGCTGTACCCACACAGATGCACGTCAGAGCCAAACGCAGGTGGGACGCAGCATGCTACATTTCCACCTGCATTCGGTGCATACACACATACATCTGGGTACAGCCCCCTTCACAATAGTTGAGAGCATTTACTCCTGCGCTTCCCTGTGGCTGAACGGAAGAAAGCGCAATGCAGGGAAGCGCAGTTATAAACCCCCGTGGGTAACAGCCATTAAGGAATCAATGGAAGTGCAAAAAAAAGAAGAAGAAAGAAACCAGACAGAAAAGGTGCAATAAAAAGAACTGCAGCAAACGCCTAGCTGTTTGGAGGTTATACAAATAAATAAAGTTATTCCATATACCCCTGTTATTTGTTATATGTTATCCACCCACATAGATTGTAAGTGCCATAATCTCTGCATATCCTATTATCAATAGGATTTGTTATCTGAAAACTCAGTTATTCAGAAGGCTCCAAATTACTGGTTAGGCCATCTCCCATACACTTATCCAGAATGCCCGGAACCTGGGCATTCTGGATAACAGGTGCCATGCTGGTTGTATAAATATATACACAGGTATGGGACCTTTTATCCGGTGGATAAGTGAACTTTCTGTAATTTAGATCTTCATCCCTTAGGTATATTAAAAAAACTATTTCAAAATGAATTAAACGCAATAGGCTGGTTTTGCTTCAAATAAGATTAATTATATCTTAGTTGGCATCAAGTACAAGGTACTGTTTTATTATTACACAGAAAAAAAGGAAATAATTTTAAAAAATCTGAATTATTTCATTAAAATGGAGTCTATGGGAGATGGTCTTCCCATAATTCAGAGCTTTCTGTATGAAGGGTTTCTGTATAACGGATCCCATACCTAAATACATGATGTACAGTACGTAACATACATCCTCTTTTGAAGGCTCCCATTAGTGGGATGTAAATACATATGGTGTACAGCAGGGGGAGCTGCACTGCTCAGTCACGGATATTATATTACTAACTTCACAGCTTCAAAAAATGTAATAAAAGAATTTTCCGCATGGGAGGGGGGGCACTCTATGGCATTTGCAGTAGTCCGTAGCAATACTAGACGTTACTGGACCCCCATAAACCTTGCAAACAAAGCACTAATTACAATGTTTTATATTATTATAATAAGCCTTCAAGACCCCCTTATAATAACTCCCGGGCCCCTGGGTCATACTCTATCTTTTCCCTTAATCAGCATACAAATAAACTCCGGAGAACCTTGTTAACAAGCACCTGATGAAGGAGTTCTAACTCCGAAACATGTTGTGCGAATAAAGAAAAGACACTGTTTATATACTTGGTTCTCCGGAGTTTATTTGTATGCTGATTAGGAAGAATTGTGGCTTGACGGTGCTACTACTCTGTTTGAGGAACCTCTAATTTACCAAGTGAGGAAACACCCTATTTTAACTATCTTTTCCCTTCTCTCTCTCTCTCTGTGTTTGTTTTACCTTTGCTATGTCATTTCAGGCTGACTAACCAGTAACTCTCAGGAATGTTATTATTCAAGCGTCTACATAAACAAAAACCCAGTATTTCTACTGTCCCATTCCTGTAGAACATATTGCACTTTCCCAATAAGTTAAAGGGGTGGTTCACCTTTAAGGTAACTTTTAGTATGATATAGAATGGCCAGTTCTAAGCAACTTTTCAGTTGGTCTTCAATATTACTTTTTTACAGTTGTATAGTTATTTTCCTTTTTATTCTGGCACTTTGCTGTTTTTAAACGAGGGTTACTGAGCCCATCTAAACAGCAAATACTCTGTAAGGCAACAAATATATCGTTATTGCTACTTTTTATTACTCATCTCCATCTCCAGGCCTCTCCTATTCATATTCCAGTCTTTCATTTAAATCGGTGCATGGTTGCTAGGGGAATTTGAACCCTAGCAACCAGATTACAGAAAATGCAAAGTGGAGAGCTGCTGGACCCGCACAAGACTCTACTCTATTTATTAACATTGGTTGCCCATAGCAACTTTTTTTTTTGATGTCAAAAAGCTGGATTGAAGTAATTTAGTTTAACTCCATCTTCCAGAATTGGACATTATCAACACCAGCAAAAAGGAGTTAATAATGCTCAAAACTTACACCAACTGGCATAAGTTATACTATAGAGAGGGACTTTACAATGAATGGGCAGATATATCAAAATGTACTTTAGAACTTCATAAATAAAAACTCTCCCACATTCTATTCTTTCTTATGGGATTTTATGAACAATATTATCTAATTGGGAGTTCTTACTTTCACCCATTGTTAAATACAATTCTAAACCCCCCGACGGAATGAATAGAACATGGTGGAGTTTTTATTTAGGAAGCTCTAAACTAGGGGATGAACCACTATTTTGGAACCGGAACCGAATCTTAATTTGCATATACCTATGTGTGGGAAGGGGAAAACATTTTTTACTTCTTTGTTTTGTGATAAAATGTCATGCAATTTCCATCTCTGCTCCTAATTTGAATATGCAAATTAGGATTTGGATTGGGTTCAGTCGGGCAGAAGGATTTGGTCAAATTCGAATCCTGCTATCTGGTTGCTAGAATCCAGTTTACCCTAGCAACCAAGTAATGGTGTAAGTGAAAGACTTGAAGATGAATAGGAGAGATCCTGAATAGAAAGATTAGGAAAGGAATAAAAAGTAATGATAAGAGTAAAAATATAGCCACTTTTTTGGCTGCCGGGGTCAGTGATCCCAATCTGAAACTGGAAAAAGGCAAATAATTTTTTATAAAACAAAAACAAATGGAAGCAGTGATATTCAGAGACATTTTGTTTTGATTATTTAGGGTTTTTGAAGTATTTAGCTTTTTATTCAGCAGCTCTCCAGTTTACAGTTTCAGCAGTCTGGTTGCTAGGGTCCAAATTACCAAAGCAACCATGCTTCCATATGAATAAGAGATTGGAATATGAATAGGAGAGGGTCGGAATGGAAAGCAGAGTAATCAAAAGAAACAATAGCTTTGCAAAGTATTTTTTTTCTGATTGGGTCACTGACCCGCATTTAAAAGCAGGAAAGAAAAAGGCACATAACTATAAAACAATAAAAATAAATAATTAGGACCAATTGAAATGTTGCTTAGAACTGGCCATTCTATAACATGCTAAAAGTTAACTTAAAAGTGAAACACCCCCCATTTGTGAATTAAATGAATTTGAGAATTTTAACTGGAGTTCTAGTTAAAGGGCATGTAAAGGCATAGAAAATAAAATCTAATTTTTACTTTTAATGAAAAAGAAACCAATCTCCAATATACGTTAATTAAAAAATGCCTAACATTTTTATAATAAAGCTGCAGTGAAATTCCCTTTATTTACTGCTGTGGATAGGAATTGTCAGATGGTCCCTAACTGCTATACAGGGAAACAATTATACTTATGAACAGCAGGGGGAGCCCCCACCTTACTTCCCAGCCTTTCAGAACTCCAGCAGCTTTGTTTCCCTGTAGAGCAGTTGGCAACTGTGTAGAGATTTGTATTGGATTTTATTTTTGCCTTTACATCCCCATTACTGTTTCCAACTCCAGCTGCAGGGACAAAGATCATGGAGTCAGATTTAAACAGATAAACTGGGATTCTATTTGGAGGATTATTTTGCTGCAGCCACTGGTTCTGCAGAGTTGGAGAAAGTTTGTATTAAACAATACAAAAACTATAAAATCCACATTAGATTATATGATAACACAGGACCCAGTGAAGTCTGTATATTCTGATAATTAATGTATCGGCTTCTGGCAGATATTATTTGACTTGTGCTGTTTTGATAATTTATTACGATCCCTAAGCTTAGCCCAGATCACACTGAGCATGTGTATGTAGTCTAGTCTTGCAAAGACGTATAACAAAGTTACAAGATGACAGCCCCCTGTGGCCAACTTTGAAAGCATAAATCATTTGTTTGATTAGGCTTGTGGTGCAGTAAGTTCATGTTTAGGCTTGCATGTAATTCCACAAGTTATCTCGGAGTTGCTGGTCATTTATTTGCTACTGCAATTTCTTACAGTGCACCAGATTTATGTTCCAGAGGCGGAGTGCTGCCCGTATGAAGTGGAAAAAATCCTTTCATAGAATTAGGAAGCTCATTGTTTAGGGAACTTATATTTCCCCTTTCCCCTTAAAAGTTTGCAAGTACTGTAAATTCCCACTTAGCAAAGCCAATTGTGTGTTATTACAGAACAACGGATGCAATGATCAGAACACAAGTCTTATATAAGGGATGTAAAGCTGGGGGCCTTAATGCTTCCTCTTCCAAGCTGTAACAAATCATTTTGGTGCATAAAATAACTCATATATAAGCATTTATATTTATAAACCTAGCAAAATCATTATTTGGTATAGCATTAAAAAACAACAAAAAATTAGAAATACAATTAAGATACTAAGCTACACTGACGAAGTTCTCTTCTGCACAATAATGATTTGATACAGCTTGGAAGAGTTTGCAACGCTTAACAGTTTGGTTGGGTGTTTGAGCTCAGTTCTGCTACGGAGCTCTAATACAATACTTCTCAGCTGAAACAAATGCAACAGTTAAAAATAAAAAAAAATTAGGGCTCTAAGGGCTCTTACACACGAGCGTTTTTACCTGCGCTCCGTTTTGCTGCCTTCAGCCGCAGGGGAGCACAGGTATAGACGCACTCAAATATTTTCAATGGGGCTGTACTCACACGCGTGTAGGCGCTGAACGCAGGTTCAGACGCAACATGCTGCATTTTTCCTGCGTTCGGCGCCTACATGCGTTCGCGTGAGTACAGCCCCATTGAAAATAATTGAGTGCGTCTATACCTGCGCTCCCCTGCGGCTGAACGCAGCAAAATGGAACGCAGGGGAGCGCAGGTAAAAACGCCCGTGTGTAAGGGCCCTTACAGACAAGTGCAGGAGTAGCACTGAATTCTTTTTAATGTGGCTGTAGTCACACAGATGCATGCAAGAGCCGAATGCAGGTTGGGACGCAGCATTTTACCTGCATTCTGCCCTCACATGCGTCTGTGTGAGTACAGCCACATTAAAAAGAATTCAGTGCATCTACTCCTGCGCTCGTCTGCGGCTGAACGCATGAAATCGGAACACAGGGGAGTGCAGGTAAGAACACTCGTCTGTAAGTGCCGTTAGAAGTGGTTAGAGCATGCTTACCCACATTTTTGTTAGCTTATTTGCTTACTTGTGCTGAATCAGCAATCTGGCGATGATCCACGGCATCATTGTGTTGGCTGTAAGGGCCCTTACACACGGCATTTTAACCGCAGGAACAGACGCACTCAATTGTTTTCAATGGGTCTATACGAACAAAACCGCATGTAGGCACCAAACGCAGGTTCAGACGCAACATGCTGTATTTTTCCTGCGTTCAGCGCCTACATGCGGTTGTGCGAATATAGGCCCATTGAAAACAATTGAGTGTGTCTATTCCTGCGCTCCCAGTTAAAACGCCCGTGAAGCGCAGGTTAAAACGCCTGTGAAATATGAAATATATTCTACCTTACCTGTAGTCACTGGCAGGAAATATTTAAAGGGCAAGTCAACCCCAAAATTAAAATGTGCCTAATAAAAGAAAACCCAATTCTAAAGAAAAAAAACTTTGCAATAAACATTAATTACATTTTTCCTATGGTTTTTAAGTTTATATGTAATGCTATTGAAAGCAGTGTCTGTCCCTTTCTATTATCCTGGTGGCTCAGACTGTTGATACAATGTAAGACAAGGCAGCTGATTAACAGACCCGTCTTTGCTTCTGGGTAACCAAGACTTTTGCAACATTGTTTAAAAAAAAAAAACAACAACAAGCAGCAGTTAAGCAAATGCTACTTTCAATAGCAACAACTTGCATACAGTTCTGTTTTCTAGCAAGTTTATTGAATTACCCTTTAAATGGGGAAGAATTTGTGGGGGGGGGGGGGAAGAGATTCAGGGTTCAGATTTTTTTTTAAATGTGTGTGTGTGCCAGTTGCAAGATTCATTGTAACCAGTCAAAGTCTCATATAAGAACAGAGGTTCAGCGATTGGCTGTAGACAAAACACTGAGTGCGATAAAGAAAAACCTACTGAATGAAGCATCTCAATTATCGGAATCCTAATCTTAAAGGGCAAGTAAAACCTTTATTTAATAAACTGCTGTTTTATTATTAAGCCTGCAGTGCCTCTTCCCATGGCTAATTTACCTCAATTGCTGGACACTGTGCAACTCTCACTTACTTTTTGGGTTCCTCTTACAAACCAATCATGAAAGAATAAGGCCTTGCCAGGGGACCCCAGAAAACAGGGGACTTTAAAATGGAGGTGATACAAGAGCCAGCAATTGGATGTAACTTAATAAGCTGGGTTCTGTTGCTCGTTATCAGGTATAAATTTAATTGTTTTCCCTATGCAAAGTTAAACGAATTGCCCCCCTTGAAAGCAAGTCAGCATGGGAAATGGGTCACTGTAGGTCTACAAACCAGCCACAAAGTGAGGTACAAGTATGGTACCGGTTATCCAGAATGTTGGGGTTTTCCGTAATATGGATCTTCATACCCTAAATCTACTAGAAAAACATGTAACCATTAAATAAACCCAACGGGCTGGTTGCCTCCAATAAGAATTTTAGTTGGGATAAAATACAAAAGGTACGGTTTTATTATTACAGAGAAAAAGGAAATAATGAAATTTGGATTATTTGTATAAAATGGAATATATGAGAAAGCATTTCTGTAATTCAGAATTTTCTGGATAACAAGTTCCCGGAATAACAGATTCCATACATGTACAATAGAACAGTGATTTTCAACCTTGTGCCTCCAGCTGTTAAGGAACTACAAGTCCCACAATGCAATGAAGGAGTCTGACAGCCACAGTCAGGCAAATGCATTGTGGGACTTGTAGTTTCTTAACAGCTGGAGGCACAAGGTTGAAAATCACTGCAATAGAAGATTAAGGCCATTAAAAAAAGTTTTGTGCTCACCAGAATGTATTTTAGAATAGTAGTTTATATAGAGTTTGTATACTTTTATTTATATAGCACTACTTATGTATGCAGCATTTTATTTGGGCACCTAGAATACCCTTGTAAGGAGGGGAAATAATTTTATGCTTCACTGGGATTTGAAACAGGAACCTCCAGGTTTCTGGCTACTCTCCTTAAAGGACCAGTAACATCAAAATTAAATTAAAAAAAAACTCATCACAACAAATTAAACTTAAAAATTGCAAATCCCGTATTAAGACATAACCGAAACTCTGCTTCCACTCGTCCCTGCCTTCCTTATAGGAGATAGCCATGGAGGCGAAATAAAGCACCGCACGGTGGGTCTTCACCCTGGCGCCTTTTCTGAAGAGGAGGGGAGGCAGAGTTTTGGTAAGTTATTTCTTATTAAAGGCTTTGTGATTTTAAAGTTTCATTTGTCTTGGTGCTTTCTTTTTCAATGTATACCGATTAATTAATTTTTTTAAGTTACTGGTCCTTTAAACAGTAGGCTAGTTAAAAAAAAGTGTTTAGGATTATGGGATCATTGCATACAACCACTCCTAACAGAATGCAGACTATATAATCTTTAAATACCACAGACTGAAGAACCGCAAAGATAAGTGCATTTAGTGAAATATATTAGTTTATTCCAAAAATTTATATTTTCTATTAACAATGAAAACCCAGATACAAAGTGTTTTCACCTTTAACACGTATACAAAAATATATAAACTGGTCAGAATACTGATCTAGTGCTGTACATAAGTCATTTCAGGTTTCCATTTACAAATAAATTAGAGCTGAGCATCCTTTCTGAATACGCAATGGTTTCCCTGAAACTTCTCGTCGGGGGCTCAACTTAGAGCCAGTCAAATGTCCTTCCAACAATCTCAAAGAACTTTTTATTGGGCTCATAAAAATAGTCCCGTAATTTGCCCAGTAGGAAAGTGCTTATTTGGGGGTGGGCTCTGCCTTTGGACTCGTGCAAACACCGATCTCTGCCACCGTCTCTCAAACAGTAGAACCCCTTTGTCTTGTTAAAGTAAAAGTTGGAGGCATTAATCTGTGGCGAGAGTTTTAGGAACCTCTCCACCTTCTGTATTTCAGGAAAGGGATCCCTGATCAGGCGGTCCCCATCAACAATATGGATATTCTCAAGAGGGAAATATTTTAGCCAGTGTTCCATGTAATGCTCATACAGACTCCGATTTATGGCTTTGTAGTCCGTGTTAAGATCATTGTTCTTGAGAAGAAGCTCCTCCACTGGTGGATAGGACTTATTCTTCTGTTTATGGTTATAGAAGACTTGCGTGTAGTCAGATAATACTCTTTCAATAGGATCTCTTAAAATGAGCAGGAGTTTAATAGTACTGTTCATTCTATGGATTCTCTCTGGAACCTCCAGAGATGTGAAATAGGCTGGTGTTTTCTCCACAGTCAGCTGATGAGGGTAGGAGAATGGCATTTGGCTCAGATACCAAGTCAGGCCTTGCTGGTATTGTTTTTCCCAGTCAAAGAAATGAATTTCATTTTCAGCTGCAGCAATATCAGAGTGGAGACTTAGCATTTCCAGCAAGGCTCTTGTCCCCCCCTTTCTAACACCAATAATGATAGTGTGGGGTAAATACTGCCTGGTACCATTCAGGGGGACAACCTCACGGATGGTGCCTTCAAACGTTGCCTTCTTACTCTGTTCTTCATTCAATGGATTGGAGGAGGTATAGTTCTTTGAATTTAAGGTTGGTCTGGAAGGCACCAATTGTAGCTGCATGAAGAGCAAACAAATTCCTATAAGGAACAAAGCCATAGTAAAATGAATTTGGAATCAGTCGAAATGGTGACGCTCCATAGGTCACTCTTGATAAACAGAGGGATCTTCTGCCTCCTTATGGGTTTAATGTTTACAAATTTGTTTCACTGAAGGGGGAAGAAAAAAAAAAAAGAAAAATGAATATTTACATAAGCTTCACAATACCCTAATTATGTTACATGAACCTTGTTAACCAATTAGCAATTTGCTTTCATTATTTTAACTGCACTACCAGTAACACTATTGGATAAGGACAAACACTTAGTTTATAGCTACCAATACAAAACTGGAGAAAAATATCCCAAGGCAAATGCAACTGACCCAGAATAAGCAATAAAATGTGCTAGGAATTCCTTTGTAGAGCTTGCCGCCGGTTTAAGTATTTAGTTGTTTTTCCCCAGAACTGCTGCTTTATCTGAACCATGCAGTTTAGTTTCTAGCAACACAGGCAATGATTGTGCTGATCCAGTAACCCACAACAGCCTATCAGCATATTGCTCTCATTAGTCCAACTGTACTAAGCCAGTTGAAGGGGTAATTGGCCATAAAATTAACTTTTAGCATGATGCAGAGTCTGAGATTCTGAGACAATATGCAATTGGTCTTAAAAGTTTTATATGAGAAACATATTGGACTTATGAATTGGACTGTGTGACACCCAGGGGCCTCAATACTCAGATACATTTTAACTGCTTTTTACCACTAAGATGAATATAATGTGATACAACATGGACTTTGAACAGAGTTATATATGTTGAATATAATAGTGTTTTGATATCTAATTTATTCAACAAAAGAAGACCTTAAGGGGACATTATAATTGAACACACACACATATATATATATTTTTTAACACATAGCAATGTTTTAAACAAGCTTGGTGGTTTCACTGTTGAACAACACAATAATCATGCATTTTATATATGGGTGGGAGTCAGAACAACTTTGCACAATGTCACCATTCTTTCAATTAATTTTATTAATATTTATTCAGATATTTATTGCACTGTTCACTTTACTATGATCCCAGGCTGACATCACTTCCTGTGTGCATCCTGGGGGGTGGGGTATATAAAGCACGCTTTCGCATGTTTGTGTTAGCCTTGAGAAAGGTCCCAGTGTTGCTGGTCTTTTGTTCTATCTGTATGGATTGGTTTACCGTGCACCTGGGTTGTACTGAGGAATTGGAGTGCTGTTCTGGACTACATATATATATATATATGAATCTCAAGCAAAAGGTCCGCACTCTCAGGACTTAAAAATAAAATGAAAATTTATTAACAAAATGACTAACGTTTCAGCCTCTCCGAGGCCTTTCTCAAAAATTTTATGGTGTTATCCATTATCCACAAAGTAACCTGTGCCATATAGCCTATTTTTCAGTTTCTGCCATTGCTGCACAACAGCTTGTTTATATGAACTATAGTAGTATTTCTGAAGCAAACAACATCAGTTTTACCAGTGCAGGGCAGCGGTACATTATATTTTCAATAATTTATAATTTTTTGGTGTTACTTTTTCTTTAAGGGGCAAATATCCTTTTAAAGCTACACTACAAGAGTCAAGGTTGCAAATCAAGCAAATCTGTGCTGAATTTTGCCCCGGACATGCTGGGCCAGATTGGCTGCTCTGATTGGCCCTCAGGCAGTGGCGTAACTACACCCTGGTGGGCCCTGGTACAGGATGGGCACCTGGGCCCCCCTGTCAGGCCCTTACCTCTATAAATCACATGCTGGAGTGTTGATG
This sequence comes from Xenopus borealis, assembly GCA_024363595.1. Taxonomy (NCBI): domain Eukaryota; kingdom Metazoa; phylum Chordata; class Amphibia; order Anura; family Pipidae; genus Xenopus; species Xenopus borealis. Next base: position 25,082,240 of record CM044431.1, read on the forward strand.
GCATGTGTGCTGTAAAATCTCCCCCTAGATAACCGCCTGCCATAGCAAATTTTGTGGCTCTGATGGGCCCCAAGAGGGTGGGGGCCCCGGTACAATTGCACCCCCTGCACCCCTGGTAGTTACGCCACTGCCCTCAGGCCAAAGATTGGTTGATAGTCTGGTCATCAGCTGGGAGAGGACCACATCAACATACCCATACAGTCCTTGTTTGTCTGGATTTTCCAATCTGACAGACTGATTCTCAGACAGAGCAAGGTCCCATACCTGGGTTTATTATGACTTTATCTGGAGCTTCTATCAGCCCGAGTATGACCAGCTTTACTAAAGAAACCTCTGCTGTAGAGCAGTACAGCCTTACACAATTAAACAAGCTAAATATGCAGAGAGACGGTAGGACTGGTGGCAGCACTGTGCCGCCCTTCAATTGCCAACTACAAATGCTGAATTTGAATTGACTTAGCCACATGCCATTTTCTTGTTTAAATGCGTATTAAGTGCAAGGCTATTTCAGCTAGTGGAGGGCAGGCTTAAATATAATCATTGGCCGCTTGCCGAGCACAAGCAGCTACTGTTCATTGAATCCTCCATCTTTTGATTGCAGTGCCGAGCTAATTCTATATTTAATAGCTTTCCCTGATCCCTGAAACGGGGCAGTTGCCAATTAAGTTGGGATTTTGAAAAATCTGCATAGGTAATTATGACAGTACTCCCTCATTTAAAAAAAAAAAATAAAAATCCCCCTTGAAAATATGCAAGAATTGATTAGTCGACAGCTTTTTTGTTTTTTTTTGGATTAGTAAAGTCAACATTCAGCCTATCTTGTAAAACTCTATCTCTGCTCCCATAATGTGATTTTTTCTATCAGCCCAGAGCATTATATACAATGATAGAAGCTGCAGAACAGAAGAATACTACATGGGCAGAATGCAGAAATAATAGAACAACCAGTAAGTCCCTGGGGACTGCATATTTGGATCTTGTTCCCAAGTACCCAAAATCTGCACATGGGCAATAGCCTTCAGACTGTCTAAACCAGTGATCCCCAACCAGTGGCTTGGACCAGTGGCTCTGGAGAAACCAGTTGCTTGCCAACCTCTTGTATGTTGCTCCTAGTGGCCTTATAAAACCTTACTGCTCCCAGTGGCCTTATATCATCAAAACTTGCCTCCAAGCCAGGAATTCAAAAATAAACACCTTATTTTTGAATTCCAGGTTTGGAGGCAACTTTTGGTTGTATAAAAATCTTGTGTCCTCCCAAACAGAATGTCCTGTAAGATGCCAGTCTACATTAGGGCTCAGAATTTGGTACCCCCCCAGGAAATTCTCATGCTTGTGTTGCTCTTCATTTTTTTATATTTGAATGTGGCTCACAGAAAATAAATTAAAAAGGTTGGGGATCCCTGGTCTAATGGCTTAGACTTACTCTATCACATCCAAGTCTGGACTGAGAATCAAAATAGGCCCTGGCATTTCAGTTTCATAGAGGCCCAATCAGCCCACACAGAGGCCCAAACCAGCCCACTAAATACTGCCCACAAAATACTGACTTTCTATGGCATCTTATAGCAGCCCCTCTGGCATTTGCCAGAACTAGTGATGGGCGAATTTATTCGCCAGGGGCGAATTCCCGTGATTCGCCGCTGGCGAATAAATTTGCGAAACGCCAGCGAAAATTTGCTGGCGAATAAATTTGCGAAACGCCAGTGAAAATTTGCCAAATTCGTTTCGCAAATTTTTTCATCAATTTTGCGAATTTCGCTGGAATTTGTTGGCGAAGCGAAACGGGTGAGATTCGTCCATCACTAGCCAGAACCCACAGATTGCCAGTCCGGGGCTGATCAAATCTCCCATACAGCAGCCTTAGGGAACTAAAATGCAACACTTGTTCTTGTAAGGAATATTCAGACTGATTTATCGCTCTTATTGGCTGCAGTTAATCAGTGATGCCCCGGGGGCACATACCCCCTGCACACCCCCAGCAACACAACTACTCCTTGCAGGATACTAAAATCAGATTTGCCATTTGCTTTCACTGTATAATCAGAAGTATAATGTATGGAAGATAGCCATAGTAGTTTCCACAATACTTTCTAAATGTTCCCATTCACCCTGTGGTTAAACTAGTTCTTTAACAAGTCCCTGCGAACATTGCAAGCATTTCTAAGAAATCTGCTTTACTAGACTTCATAAAGGGTTTAAAACTCTTTAAACTCCAATCTTCTGCTGGCAGAAGGGGAAGGGCAGCAAGAATATAAAACGGAATTCATTTTATTTATGGAACATAAAGCGAGCGCTGTCAGTCCTACTAACTCTAAATAACAACACGTCATTGTATCAGACAGATTTCCCTGGCACAGGGGTTAGAAGCACAAACACATGTCAGCTCCAGTAGACATTACCTAGAGTTTCCAGATCCTGCTAAATCCAACCAGTGTACTCCCTTCCACAAAGGTGACCTTGTTAGCAGAAGCCAGAGCTACGTATTACAAATAAGAGGCCCGATTCCTCGGCTAGAGAGACTGTGCTTCCAACCCTTCTGGCATCAATTAAAATGTGAAAAAAACAAAATTACAATATCTAGTTTGCCAACGGAATACAGTATGTGTACATGGGTTCAGAGTAAAAACAGGAAGAGGTGGAGCACAGAATGTGCCTACAGACTATTACTGAAACAAATACTACCAAATTAGTATGCAGAATTAAAAAAGACTGACACCCATATAAGTGATGGAGACATTATGTAGATCAGGGGTGCCCAAACTTGAATGGCAACTCCTAGAATTCCTGTGGTTACAGCTGTGTAGTAACATAGTCCAACAGCAGCCAAAGGATAGAGTTTGGGATATTTGCAAGCAGATAATGCAGCATGTTCACTTGAGGCATGAAGATCAGTCTATGGTTTTAGCAGGCTCATTTGCACTCACTCATTGATGGGCGAATCTGTGGCTTTTCGCCTAGCCAAATTTTTCGCGATTTTCTAGAGAAATTCACGAAACAGAAAAATTAGCAAAATGCTGCCGCGTCTCGTTTTGGACGTGGCCATCTGTTTTTGCATGCCAGGCGAAATTTTACTGGCGTTTCGCAAATTTATTTGCTTGTAGAGAATAGCGGGAATTCGCACCAGGTGAATAAATTCGCCCATCACTACCAGGGCCGGATTTACATAGCCGGCAACCCTAGGCTCACTGTCGATCGTCGCCCCCATACTCTGCCCTTTATTCGCAAATTTTCATCATCAGGACTGGCACATAGGAAATTTAAAAAACTATTGTATCTCCTGCGTATCTCCAGTGTTTCTTAACCAATGTGGGTGTGGCTGGGCAGCATGCCGCCCCCTAAAATCCTGTTGCCCTAGGCCCGGGCCTAGGTGGCCTTTACACAAATCCGGGCCTGATCACTACAATCACTCCGCTATTCAATAAAACTCTGTGAAGGGGTTGTTCACCTTTAAATTGATATTTGGAGACCGTTTGCAATTAATTTGCATTTTTTTTTAAATAATTTGTGGTTTACGTTATTTAGCCTTTTATTCAGCAGCTCGCCAGTTTGCAATCTAAGTAATCCGGTTGCTAGGGTCCAAATGACCCCAGCAACCATGCATGGAGAAGAATAAGAGACTAGAATATGAATGGGAGAGGGCCTGGATAAAAATAGGAGTAATGAAAAGTAATAAGTCAGAAGGAAAATAACTCAAAATCACTATAGATAAAAAATGAAGGCCAATTGAAAAGAGCATACTAAAGGTTAACTTAAAGGTGAGCCACCCCTGTGACCATCGCTTCTACAGAGAAAAGTCTGCACTGTTAAAACTTTT
>CM044431.1:25101861-25259552 GCA_024363595.1 Xenopus borealis
CTTTCACCTGCACTAGTGTCTCATTATATTATCACTTTCACCTGCACTAGTGTCTCATATTATCACTTTCACCTGCACTAGTCTCTCATTGTATTATCACTTTCACCTGCACTAGTGTTTCATTATGTTATCAGTTTCACCTGCACTAGTCTCTCGTGATATTATTACTTTCACCTGCACTAGTGTTTCATTATATTATCACTTTCTCCAGCGCTAGTATCTCATGATATTATCACTTTCACCTGCACTAGTGTTAGGGCTCTTCCAGACGAAGAGATTGCCGGGAGATTTGTAGCCTGCGACAAATCGCCGCGTGTTTGGGGCAACAAATCTCCCTGCATCTCTTCCCCCAGTCTTGCGCCCGGTAAAGTCAAAGTCGCGTGCGCCTATTCACACGCAGCGCGGCACTTTTGAAAATCGCGCGAAAATGCATTGGCGAGCGATTTGCTAAAGCGCCGCGTGTGAATAGGCACACGCGACTTTAACTTAAGCAAGCGCAAGACTGGGGGAAGAGATGCAGGGAGATTTGTTGCTTCAAACACGCAGCGATTTGTCGCAGGCTACAAATCTCCCTGCAATCTCTTCGTCTGGAAGAGCCCTTACATTATATTATCACTTTCTCCAGCGCTAGTCTCTCATGATATCACTTTCACCTGCAGTAGTGTCTCATTATATTCTCATGCCTAATATCATAGGAGTCCTACCTGCCCTATTAAATGGATTGTTCACCTTTGAGTTAACTTGTAGTAATGTAGTATAATGTAGAGAGTGATACTCTGAGACAATTTGCAATTTGGCTTCACTTTTTATTATTCATGTTTTTTAATTATTTGGCTTTTTATTCAGCAGCTCTCCAGTTTGCCATTTTAGGAGCTATCTGTTTGCTAGGGTCCACATTACCCTAACATCATGGCAGTAGTTTCGATATGAATAAGGGAAGGCCTGAATAAAAAATATAAGTAATAACAAGTAACACTAAAACCATAGCCTCCAAGAGCAATATGTTTTTCAGTACCGGGGAAAGAAGTCAGATGAAGAAGGCAAATAATTAACACTCTGTAATAAATGAAGACCAACTGAAAAGTTGTTAAGAATTCACCATTCTACAACATAATAAAAGTTAATGTATGGGTGAACGAATCCTTCTTGATTATAATAAAGTAGTCTTACCTTCCATATTCCTGCATTACTATATTATATTATACTAGTCTTACCTGCCATATTAATGCCTGGTTGTATTATACTAATCTTACCTGCCATAATACTGCTTTATTATATTAGACTAGTCCTACCTGCCATATTAATGTCTTATTATATTAAACTAGTCCTACCTGCCATATTAATGTCTTATTATATTAAACTAGTCCTACCTGCCATATTACTGCCTTATTATATTAAACTAGTCCTACCTGCCATATTACTGCCTTATTATATTAAACTAGTCCTACCTGCCATATTAATGCCTGGTTATATTATACTAATCTTACCTGCCATAATACTGCCTTATTATAGTAGACTAGTCCTACCTGCCATATTAATGTCTTATTAAATTAGACTAGTCCTACCTGCCATATTACTGCCTTATTATATTAGACTAGTCCTCTCTGCTTGAACACTGGTAGAGTTTAAAAGCTTTCCTCATTAGCGGATTACCTGTAGTGCAATCTCACCAAAGTTTACTCTGCTCACTCAAGGGTCAAACTCACCCATACAAATAAAAATTACTTGTTTGTTCATGTTGGACTACATATATTGACCTGGCTTACTAGGAAGGACAGACTGGGTTGGCAGAACACTGACTAAAAACCTGGTGGGCCCCACCTACCCAGACTCACGCCTGCCTGAGACTCCTGACTACATGTTGCCCCTGACCTCCCCCTGACTCTGATCACAGCAAGGGGAGGAAGCCCTGGTGGCCCTTGGACCCTCTGGTGCGCGGTTGCTTACTTGTAGCCTTTTCACATCAGTAGCTGAGATAAAAATGCGGAGTAATAATTCACTGTATGTTAACAGAGCTGTTTTATGGGGTAGGAATATATGTTTTCTCAAGGCTGTTGCTATGCACAGTGTCCCTTTGCTTATATTATTATACACAGCAGATATAGTGGCACAACCATAAGTAGATAAAGCAGGACTTTAGTACTTCCAAGAGACTCATGTTCAAAAAATAATTCTATTTCAAACATGAAAGTTGGAGAGGGGTTTTATGAAATGGTACAGAATGGAGTAAGCTCTGGCCATCCGGATGGTGTTGACCCACCGTATTGAACCCTAGTGGCCTATATGCCCATGCATAGTCCGTTAACCCTAAGGATGCTAACAGCTTGACTCGAAAAAGACAGCTGCCAAACTTAAATCCTGATATTAGCCGTCTAAAACCGCATATAGAAACCATTTAATAAAAATCATATAAAATGGTTAGAGTAAGTTGACAGAAATTCAATTTTGTTTTAAATTTTAGATCCCATTTGTGCAGTGGCACCCGTGACTTTAAGACCTTCACACATTTTCGTTAGGAAATTCATAATGGAAAAAAATGGCTTTGAATCACCATCCGTTTTAGGGATTGGAAAACACTTTCAGTGACTTGAAGGGGGGCCACATGGGACATAACTGTTGCTTTTGAATCTGAGCTGAATGCTGAGGATCAATTGCAAACTCACTGATCAGTTATGTCCCATGTGGCCCCCCTTCAAGTCACTGACTAACTCTGATTTATAGAGCTGAAAAGCAGGAAGTAGTGTTCTGGCTATTATATTAGACATCCAGTCTCTCCTAACTAACTATATTAGATACATTTTTTATTTTGCACAGCCTATCTATTTACCCAGTTTTAGTTTTACACTGAACTATTCCTTTAATGAGAATTGAGGCCTGTTACATTGCCGAAACAGGTGCCACCCACTAGAGTCCTGCGCGGGTCCATTTTTTGGGACCCGTACCCGCAATCCGCAACCCGGACCTGTGACCCGCATTCTTACCCACTTGGACCGCGACCCGTACCCGCAACCCGCTGACCATCAAGAATCAGGAAGTGCTGTCATTGTAAACCGGATGTGACATCATCGGAAGTAGCCGTGATCAGAAAAAAGAGTAAAACAGGAAGTGCTTTCAATTTAAACCGGATGTGACATCATCAGAAGTAGAAATGCTGAGTAAAAGGAGTAAAAATCGCTATAGCGAGGATCCGTGACCCGACCCTCAACCCGCCAACCTGCAGAACCAATGGCCCGCTTCTATACCCGCACCCAGAAATTCTAAGAGCAACCCGCAGGGTACCGCCGGAATTTGCGGGTAACCCGCGGGTACCCGACCCGCTGCAGGACTCTACCACCCACCCCAATGACATTCTTGACAATTCCTTCTTTGTGGCAACATTTTGGGGAATCCAAAAAAAGCGCTGGCATTCCCGGCAATTTCAAGCAGGCTTTTTAATTGCTTATGATTAAAAGGCTGATTGGCTTATTTATTAGCAACAGTTTGTTACATCTTTAACATTTCGGACGATGCTAGAGATGTGCTTATTGTGAAGACACTTCTGGATTTTTGAAAATTCGTATTGAAATGAGACACTTTATTGAAAGGACTGTGAAATACGTGATTTTTTTACTTGTTCATGGTTATTTTTGTAAATATGTAATATGTTATCTTATGCGCTGCACTTTGTATGGTTTTATGTATACTCGTTTTATGGATATGGTGCAATTGTTAATTCATTATAGCTTTTCTAAGTGTGATGTCACACAGCAATCACCAATCACTGTGAATGTGGGGAGTTAATTTGTTATCACACTTGCACTGTTTTATGATTGACAAAGGGGTTTGCCCCGAAACGTAGCATCTTTTGCAAATTAAACACGCAAGGGTTTACCCTGCTTGAATTTGCAGTGAGTGCCAGCGCTTTTTTTTGGAATCGTTCATGGGGGGGGGGGGAGCCGATCCCTCCAAGCACTGAGCACCTGAGGCCTGGGTGTGTGAGTAGGCTTTACTTTTTCATTATTTTGGGGAAAGCATATTCCTGTTTCGGTAGGATAACTACTCTGTGTCCAAACAGAATGGGTTTGCTGAGATAGAAGGGGAAGAACTTGATAGAGTCCAGACCTCAACCTAATTGGAATGAATGGGAATGTTGGGCCTGATCCCCAACATCAGTGCCCGACGTCATACCCCCTCGCAACATTTGGAAATTGAGACCAAAACATTTTGTTGTGCCGGTTTTATGGCCACACCCCATAAATATAAAATATATATAAATATAAATCTGTTTTACAAAATTTGGCAGGTTATGGAAAGTTTGAACACATTTCATATTATAGTTTGGCGGATATAGGTGAATTGCCCTTTAAAGGGAACCTATGGGGCTAAAAAAATTTCCCAAACCGAAGGTGTGGGCTGATAGAGCCCGCATTGCGGTTTGGGGTTCTAGTAGTTAAAAAAAAAAATTAAAATTCCCCCTGCCTGCGCTGGCTTGCTTGCGCCAGGAGGGAGCTCCTGGTGCGAGCCGTCATGACACCCCATGCGCATGCGCAGAATGAAAAGCTGCCTGAACTTGTGACTTTTCATTCAGCTTATGCGCATGACGTCACATGCGCATGGGGTGTCATGGCGGCTCTCACCGGGACAGGCAGGGGGAATTTTTTTTTTTACCTACTAGAACCCCCCCACGCGTTCCCAAACACAGGTAAGTTATGAACAGACTTCAAATATTTCACATTTTAACAATGTTTTCCTTTTTCTCTGGAATAATACCTTGTACCCGATGCTACTGCAGAGTAGCTGCATTGTGCTCATTCCTGGGGTGGAAAGACTTGTTTTAAGTACCACGTGTGTCTGTTTTCCTTTACCATAAGAGGTGAGTAATGATAAAAGGCAGGTATACAGATAGAGATAAGTGCTTGTCAGCTTGCAGGCTCCGTTCTCATGATTAGTAACTGCCTGTAGCCAGACTGGCTAGCCCAGCCCGTCCCAGTTTATAAATTCTTCAGGCCATAATCACTTGCTACTGGTGCAGCAGGAGTCGCAACTGAGACTATTTATGACTTTGCACCTGCAGTGCCATAGAGGGAGGCCCTGTTACTGCTGACTTAGTTGCTAAGCTCTGGCACAGTTATGCACTCCTTCACTTCCTCACATGCAAAGTCTTTTCTTCTTGAGCAATGCCTTTCCCACAGCCTGATGATGCCACTCTTTGTTCCAGGATATTGTTACTTGAAAGCACCGTGTGGGCTTCAGGTCAACGACATGCAAATGCAGAGACTATTCCGAAACTTCCATCAATTCCCATTTTTGTTCCTTGTATACGCTCGAGCTGAAATTTCCTCTTGCAGCATTCATCAAGGTGCTAATGTATAAAATCAAATCAAGTGAGAAAAATGCTATAAAGGGATACTGTAATGGGAAAACATGTTTTTTTTCAAAACGCATCAGTGGTACGCCAGTAGACTTTTACACTGGAATCCATTTCTCAAAAGAGCAAACAGATGCCAGCTGCCCCTGGTCATGTGACTTGTGCCAGCACTTTTGGAGGGAACTGCTTTCTGGCACACCTTCTCAGTGTAACCGAAAGAGTCACAGTGGGACATGGGTTTTTACTATTGAGTGCTGTTCTTCAATCTACTAGGCTGCTGTTATCTTGCGTTAGGGAGCTGTTATCTGGTTACCTTCTCATTGTCTTCTTCTTAGGGCTAGGCCAGACGGGGAGATTCGGGGGCATTTTATCGCCTGGCGACTTCTCGCCACGACTTGTAGCTCCCGAACCTCCCCAAATAGCCACTTCACTAAGCGCACCGGCGTTGCTTGCCTGGCGAGGCAATTTGGAGCAATTTTAAAAAGCGCGCCGCTCCGTGTGGATACGCGCCGGCGTTTTCAAGCAACGCCGGTGCGCTTAGGGAAGTGGCTATTAGGGGAGGTTCGGGGGCTACAAGTCGCGGCGAGAAGTCGCCAGGCGATAAAATGCCCCCGAATCTCCCCGTCTGGCCTAGCCCTTAGGCTGGGGACAGACAGGGAGATTCGGTCGCCTGGCGTTTTTAGCAGGCGACAATCTCCCTGAACTTCCTTCTCCCTGTCCGTCGCTAGTTTAAATGACAAAGCACCGGCGCTGTGCACACGCGGCGATTTCCGGAATCGCCCGAAGTTACTTCGTGAGGAAACTTCGGGCGATTCCGGAAATCGCCGTGCCGCGTCTGCACAGTGCCGGCGCTTTGTCATTTAAACAAGTGGCGGACAGGGAGAAGGAAGTTCGGGGAGATTGTCGCCTGCTAAAAACGCCAGGCGACAGAATCTCCCCGAATCTGCCTGTCTGTCCCCAGCCTTAGGCTGGGGGGGGGGTGGGGGGGGGTGATATCAAAGCACAAGCCACTTGACTTGGGGCAGCTGGGAAATTGACATTATGTCTAGCCCCATGTCAGATTTCAAAATGAGATATAAAAAAAATCTGTTTGCTCTTTTGATTGATGGATTTCAGTGCAGAATTCTGCTGTAGCAGCAGGTGCATTTTAAAAATAATCCTTTTAACACTTTTCTAGAAACGAGGATACAAGTAGATAAGGTTCATCTACTAATATTGCACAGCTGAAGTGATTTCAGAATCTGTACATGCTTTGTGATGCCTCCTGCTATACTAATAACAATGATAAAGCCACAAAAATAAAAAAGTTACAATAAAGTGGACCCACTCAGCAGATTTTGGGAAAACAAAAGCAGAGGGGCTTCCATGAGGATCATTCTTTTTGATGCACGATTTACATACATGTGGGATAAGAGCATGGTATGGGACCTGTTATCCAGAATATGTAGGACCGTTGGTTTAAAAATCATTTAAGCCTTATAGATGTTTTGCTTCCAAAAAGGATAAATTATACTGTATTTTAGTTGGGTTTCCAGATAACTGATACCATACCTATACCTTGATGCCATTATCCAGAAAGCTCTGAATTATGGAATGCCTGTCTCCCATAGACTCCATTTTATCCAAATAATCCACATTTTTTAAAACTGATTTCCTTTTTCTCTGTAATAATAATAATAAAAAAGATATAATTAATCCATATTGGAAGCAGAGCCATTGAGCTTAATTAATGTTTAGATAATTTTCTAGTAGACTTAAGTTACAAAGATCCAAATTATGGAAAGATCCTGTATCCGGAAAACCCCAGTTCCCAAGCATTCTGGATAATAGTCCCATACTTGTACTGTTGTTATATCACAGAGAAAATGTGATATAAAAAAATGTGAATTATTTGACTAAATGGAGTCTATGGCAGATGGCCCTCCCATAATTTGGTGCTTTCTTGATAAGGGATCCCATATCTGTAGTTGTTTTTGAGAAGGTCCTTAGTTGTTTTAGTTTGCAGCCTAGTGCTGTCAGAAAATATGTCCCAGATTCTGAATTAAAAATTATTTATGCCACTGCCACTTTTAGAGTTTTTTATGAACTTAAAGGGAAACTGTCATGGGAAAACATGTTTTTTTTTTTAAACAGATTTTTTTATATTCAATTTTGAAATCTGACATGGGGCTAGACATTTTCTAATACAGGTTGAATTCTCCTTTAAGTAAATTTTTAGTATGTTATAGAATGGCCAATCAGTTTTTAAAACGGGTTTCATTATTTTTGTATAGTTATTTAATTATTTGCCATGTCCTTCTGACTCTTTCTAGCTGTCAAATGGGGTTCACTGACCCCATTTAAACAAATAGTTGTTTCTGTAAGGGTACAAATGTATTACTCATCTTTCTATTCAGATCCTGTCCTATTCATATTCCATTCTCTTGTTCAAATCAATGCATGACTGCTAGGTTAATCTGGACCCTAGTAAACAAATTGCTGAAATTGCAAACTTGAGAGCTGCTGAATAAAAATCAGAGTAGCTCAAAAAAAAAAAAAATAATGAAAAATGAAAACCATTTGCAAGTTGTCTCAGGATATCTCTCTTTACATCTTACGAAGTTAATTTAAAGGTTAACCACCCATTTAAAAGAACATATTATTTTGTGCGTGCATTTCTTTACAACAGCGACTTTTTGTGTTTGTATTAGTCCTATAATACAAACTCGGGAGGAAGAGACATCAATAGCCAATGACTTGCTTTGGAAAAATCAAAGGAACAAAAACCAGGCAGAAGCCTGTGAAGTTCCCTCGTTGGAGAGGGAGGCTCTTTGAGACACGATGGAACCTCTCACCTCTCATGCTTGTACAGAATCAATGCTCACATGCCTCCCAGAAACGGCACAAACAAGCCCACATCCATCTCTTGCTTTTATACCTTCTTTAGTCCTCTCCCAGCAAAGCAACATAAAATAGGAGCTTTAAAGCCGGGTGTTCAAGGATCCAGCTAGAGGGGAATGAAGTAGAGCAATGCAAGTATTAGTAGAAGTCTTAGCAGCAAGTCAATATCACATTTGTGTTTCCTAGCAAAAGCACCCAAATCATCACATTATTTTTAAAATCATATTTTTACATATTAAAGTGACCACTCTTGTAGATTATGGGCAAAGTCAGGATCGGACTGGAGCAATGCGGGCCCACCGGGACTACAACATGAAGGGTCCTCGTGGAAGTCGCTGGGGGCCCCCTCCCAACTTCTACAGCCTCTCCCACACATGCACTCAGGGTTGGACTGGGCCAATGGGACACCGGGCAAAAACCTGGTGGGCCCTGCCAGCCCACAACCGCACCCAGATCTAAGAATTGTAGCCTTCTTAATGCTGCTCCCTTTGTCCTCCCTTTGTAGGGGGCGCAGAGGGGGGCCTTGGGGCAGTAGCCCTGGGCCCCCCAATCCAACCCTGCATACACTAACAAAGAAGCACCACAACCATGCGCTAACAACGGAGCACTGCGCACATGTGCTAACATTAGAATACTGCACGATTGCACTACTGCCGCCAGTGGCGTAACTACTCCCTGGTGGGCCCCGGTACAGGATGGGCACCTGGGCCCCCCTGTCAGGCCCTTATCTCTATAAATCCCATGCTGGAGTGTTGATGGCATGTGTGCTGTAAAATTTCCCCCTAGATAACTGCCTGCCATAACCATTATTGTAGCTCCAATGGGCCCCAAGGGGGTGGGGGCCCTGGTGCAATTGCACCCTCTGCACCCCAGGTAGTTACGCCACTGACTGCCGCGGTACAAGATCTCTAGGCGACAACCGATCGAGGGAGCAGGTCTAGCCGACCCTGGGCAAATTGGCGGAATATTGAAAGAGGGACCACACATAACATGGCCACCTTTATAACGTTCCAACTGAACAATTGGATAAACAACCAGGGCCGATAGTACAGGCATGGGATCCATTATCCGGTAAAATCTGAATTAGGGGAAGGCCGTCTCCCATAGACTCCTTTTTTTTTTTAAAACAATACCTTGTACTTAAAGGGATACTGACACTAAACAACAACTTTTCAAAATATTAATGCACATTAAAAGTTACCTATTGGTCATATTGATTGATTTTTGCTGATAGGTCTGTTTTTGTAAGTAATTGTTACTTGAATTTCCTAATCCTGACTGTTTTGCCAACCAGACTGTTACAATTTCTAACACTAATGTATAGTGATGGGGGCGAATATATTTGGCAGGCGCGAATTTCCACGTTTCGCTGCCGGCGAATTTGCTGCGTCAATTTGGACGACGCCGGTGATTAACGGACAACGGTGCCCATTTTGACACCAGTAAAATGTCGCTGGCATCAGTTTTTCGCTAATTTCACAGATTTCCCAAGAAATTTGTGGCGAAGTGAAACTGGACAAATTCTCCCATCACTACAGACTACTGCTGCACAAATATCGCAACCCCTTCATAAAGGAACATGGGTTATGCACAAGTAATGTGAAGCAGCAGGCAAATCCTTGTATAGCAAAAATTATAAGTAGCATGCAAAGACAATATTATGATAGTTATAAAAAAGGGTGTCTCTTTAATGCAAAATTGCTATAATTTGGGAACTAGGGGTTAGAAGAGGCAGCAGCCTAGGGCCCAATGATAGGGGGACGCTGGGCAGCTACCTCTAAAATTGTCTGCCTACCCCTAGGCCTCACCCCGCATTCTCACTCCCCTTTTTACTCTGTCAACCACCCCTCGGTTGCTCTCCTGTCACCCTACCCTCCATCTCTGTCCCCTCCCTCCTTCCCCTCAGCCACTCTCTTCTCAGTCGCTCTACCATCCCTCCCCTCCATTGCTGTACCTTCCCTCCCTCCTCTTCCCTCCTTCATTCACCCTTTCCCTCGCTCCCATCTGTTGCTCTAATATCCTTCCCTCCCCTTCCCCACATCACTCTCCCTTCCCTCCTCTCCCCTCTTTCATTCACTCCTCTGTCGCTCTCCCTCCCCTACGTCGCTGTCCCCTCCCTCTCCCCTCCTTCTCCTCTCTCTCCCCTCCGTCTCCTCTCTCTCCCCCCTGTCTCCTCTCTCTGTTGTGCCAATCGGACATGACAACATGCACATGCGTGTGTGGGGGGTCAACCGGGCTGCCTACTGCGCCCAGCCCTGGCTATGATTAATTCAAGCCTCTTTAGTTTATTTAACCAGCCTCCCTTAGGCACAAAAAATATTATCCGATGTGTTGTTCTGAGAGGAAACGCAGGCGATTCGGAGGCACTGAATAATATAATGTAAGTGATAGAAACATCATAGCTTCAAACTACACACAACTGTTGGAAGAAGACGGCGGCGTTCACATCCGACAGTCGCATTGTGTCAGATACATGTAGTTGGTAGTTGCGATGTGTCTATCACATTATATTCTGCACCTCCAACTGGTCTCAGTCCTCTCAGCATGACGCATGGGATAACATCGCAAAATCAAGTCATGCAGGATACAGATACAGTGTAATACAGGATACAGTGATCGAAGTGATAATGGTTGGTTCTTTCAGTTGCACGATAAAATAAAATGCAGATAGTAGTGCTCATAACTTTCTAACGATCTTTTTCTCTGCAGATATGTAACTTTACATCTATCGTACAGATGTCATATGATGTAAAAAAAGGGGAAGTTGTACTCATCTATAAACTGTTTTAAACCACAAGACGGGGTGCAATGAGGATGTGACCACAAAATTGATGCAAGACAAGAGGTGCTCTGCACGATGCCCCTATCAAAATACTGATTGAGACATTTTGTGCATTAAGCTACTTACTTAAACAAAACCGGGATTGTTTGTCCATATATATTACAATATATTTAAGCTGGCCAACTACATCAAAGCCATACCTTGCTAGTAGTGATGGGCGAATCTGTGGCGTTTCGCTTCGCCAAAAAATTCGCTAAACGGCGAAAAAATTCACGAAACGAGTTGCGCTGATGTTTTGTCGCACGCCCAAGTAGAAGCGCTCTTATTTTGACGCGCGTCAAAATAGTTTTGAAAACTGCCAGGTGAAATGCATACCCCCAACGGTCCCTTTTTTGGAGGGACATTCCCTCTTTTGACAGCGCAACCTGCAGTCCCTCATTTCATTTGTATTGGAAAGTCCCTCTTTTCTCTGCACGGAATAGCCAGAAAAAGAAAGAAGTTTCTAACTTAATTGGCTTTTGAGAGCCTAGAAGAACGGCTAACAGGTGCAAAAAAGATGCTTTTTAACAATTTTGATATTAAAAATAAGTAATTGATTGTATTTGTAACAGTTTAGATAAGGAGAAATATTTTCAAACTTTCATAACCTGCCAAATTTGGTAAAACGAACATGTTAATTAGTGGGTGTGGCCACAAAAATGGGTGTGGTCAAAATGTTGCAGCGCTACATATGGAAAAAAAAATTTCTGTCCCTCTTTTTACTTCCAAAATGTTGGGAGGTATGGAAATGTGAAAAAAATTGTAAAAAATGGCATCTTTTGCTTTGTGTGTGAATGTGCTGAATAGCATTGGAGTCAATGAGAAGAGCAATTACACGCGTGTTTCACTTAGTTACACACATGCCCTGCATTGTTACTGGACTCTTATCTTTTCAAAAGAAAAAAAGGCCTCCCATTTTGCCAGCTTCTTAAAAACATCTGTGATTATTATTTAAAATAGTGAAACATTAAAAAGGCATATTTTAATATATATTCATTTATTTTTTTAAATATTTTTCACAGCACAGATCCTTTTTTGAAGTGAAGCGACGAACTCGGTGCGCGGCGAAACAAAACACGCGGCGCATTTTCGTGAGCGTTTTGCCAAAACTTTCACCATCGGCGAATGTCGGAAATTCGCCGCGAATTCGCCTAGGGCGAATTTATTCGCCCATCACTACTTGCTAGCCTTTGTACCTGTACTAAGCATATCACTCAGTTTGTATCGTGGCTGCAATGTTTATGGCTACTCGTATAGTATCCCTCCTTTCAGCCTGTGGGACAGTTAGTTGGATGTCATAGAGCAGTGCTGTCCAACTTATTGCAAGAAGAAACAGTATATATATCATCAGTGGCGTAACTACTCCCTGGTGGGCCCTGTCAGCACCCCTGGTAGTTATGCCACTGTATATCATACAGAATGTTGGTCGGATTAAGTTAGAATGATGATGTCAGGCAGTGGAGCCTAAAGGCAGACTGGGGGTCATTACCGGGCCTTAGGCCTCCCGTTGGACAGCCCTGGCATAGAGTATCAGCTATATGACATTCTTTAGCCAATCCTCTGTTCAGAAACAGATTTACCCACTTAAGATGGCCACACACTATTAGATCCGCTCGTGTGGCAAAGTCACCAGATGAGCGGATCTTAACCCAAAATGCCCACTAATGCAGGCAGGGTCGGACTGGGGGGCCCACTGGGACTGCAGTCCAGGGCCCCCCTACTGTGACACTCCGCTTGGCACGCAATCATGAAGCTGCTGCTTGACGCACATATGTGAACTGCGCCAGCCGCTTATGCAAATGCCCAAAAAAACAAAATCCGAATCTGGACAGGGGGTCGGGGTGGTGGGGGCCCAAGAGGGTCGGGCCCACCAGGCCACTCTGACCCTGAATGCAGAGCGGTATCAGGTTAATATGAATGTTTGGCCCTGGGGCCGAACCATCAGATTACAATGATGAAAATGGGCACCGAAAGGTCATAGGATCGCATCAATGAGCCGATGCGGTCCTGCATTTTTTTTCATGCTGGTGTTGCTCCCCAACTTTTTTTATATTTGAATGTGGCTCACAGGAAAAAAAAAAGGTTGAGGACCCATGATGTATACTATAGGCAGAGTTGTATTTACCATATAGCTATTGCAGGGCATGTGCCCATACCTCCCAACATTTTGGAAGTAAAAAGAGGGACAAAAATTTATTTTGCCCACAGCATGGCAAAATTTTTGTGTCCACACGCATTTTTGTGGCCACACCCCCTAATTACCATGTTTATTTTACTAAATCTGACAGGTTATGAAAGTTTGAAAATATTTTTCCTTATCTAAACTGTTACATTTACTTATTTTCTTATCTCAAAAGTGTTACAAAGCATTTGTAACATAATTTGCTATAACTCATAGGATAATCCGATTTGAGAAATTGTCTAAAAAGTAAATGCATCACTTTGAGTGCTCTGCCTTTGTCCCAATTCCTTTTTACTTCTTTATAACAACGTAACACACACAAGTATGACGTCAATCACCCGAATCACAGAGTGACGCAGCAACGTGACTCACCAGGATTTCCTCCTACAAACGTACATTCCTCTCAAGGGTTCTGCAATTAAGCAGCAGCCGGGATTTGCCCTGAGCTCTAGTAAAACCCATCAAACTATCTGTGTATGGAAAGTGGGCTGGGAAACCCTTTTATTTATTTGTAGATTTGCATCAAATCTCTGCTTTGGATAAGGCACACAGGATAGAACAGCTTGGAGGAATCACATTCATCGACAGCTTTCCCAGTTTCTCTCTGTTCTCAGCAAACGTCTTTGTTGTGTTCTTTAGTGAACTGGTCCTCAGGCCTGTCATACTGAACTGTCTCCAAATGGCCCCCCTATTGCTTCCTTGTTTACAATTGATGCCTTTATTAACAGGGAACAAACGACTTATTATGAAATATGAAGACTTATTATGTAAAGTTCTGAAATCATCAAGTTACACACGGAAACAGGGTGGAAACCCCCAATGTAAAATGCTGCCTATTTGCCTAAAGAAACTGGCTCATAGGGGAAATAAACTTGTGTGTGATACCGGGCTGGCAATCTGTGGGTTCTGGCAAATACCAGATGGGCTGCTATAAGGTCCCATATGAAGTCAGTATTTAGTGGGCTGGTGGGGGCTGTCTGGGCCTCTGTTTGGGCTGATTGGGCCTCTGTGTACCTGAAATGCCAGGGCCTATTTTAATTCTCAGTCCAGACTTGTGTGTAACCCTTCCACTGCCAGCAGCCGTGCTGCAACTGCATGTTGCCTAGCAACACCTTTCATCTAAATGAAATCCAAAAACATTTGATTTCTTTTTTCTACTGTAACACAAAGATTTTCTGTAGCTGGCAAGGTCGGGGTGTGTCACATTAAAGGCCATATAAATTCTATTCGCCGTTCACACTTTACTCAGTTCTTGCTGGACGACATCTCAAAGCATGCTGGGAACTGTTAGGGTTGCATTCTTAAACCAATATTGCTAAGTAAAAGTTATTCCCAGCCATTGGTTGCGTTAAAATACAATATAATTGACCAATAAAAATCCCCCCTGAATCCTGGTTAATCTGGCTCCACGTTCCTTCCGGATCCAATTGACCCATCTCTACTAAGCAGCTTTTCATTAGGCCTTCATTTAAAAAAAAAAAAAGGTTTTTATTTGTATTTTCATTTCAACTAAAATAAAATAAACAAAATAACAGGGAATTTGATACGTACAATAAAGACAGATGAAATCCATTATCAGTATAGATTAACATACAGTTCCAATATCTTTAAAGGGGTGGTTCACCTTCAAGTTAACTTTTAGTATATTGTTGAAGGGCCAATTCTAAGAAACTTTTCAATTGGTCTTCATTATTTATTTTTCATAGTTTTTTAATGATTTGCAATTTTCTTCTGTTTCTTTGCAGCTTTCAAATGGGGGTCACTGACACCATCTAAAAACAAATGCTCTGTAAGGCTACAAATGTATTGTTATTGTCACTTTTTATTACTTATCCTTCTATTCAGTCCCTCTCCTATTCATATTCCAGTCTCTTATTCAAATCAATGCAGGGTTGCTAGGGTAATTTGGACCCTAGAAGCCAGATTGCTGACACTGCAAACTAGAGAGCTGCTGAATAAAAAGCTAAATAACTATAAAACCACAAATAATAAAAATGAAAACCAATTGCAAACTGTCTCACTCTCTACATTATACTAAAAGTTATCTCAAAGGTGAACAACCCCTTTAATACTAATCATGTCTAGAAGTTGAATTTTTATACAGTAGTTTGCACATCATCATTATTTCCCACCTGCATCTTTAATGGTTATTAATTAGCGGCTTCTTGTACTTAACATCCAATTTATATAGTGACTCTTGGGGAGCGAAGATGGATTTTGTTCCTGTGGTTGATGTAGTGTTTGGATATATTGTTCCATTTCTTGAACAGCAGTGTTATTTAGTAATAGTTCCGTGTCATATCTGAATGGATATATTGTAAGATGTCCAATGTGTGTTGGAAATGACTCTATGTAACTCCATATTAAAAAAAACTGCCAGTGTGTTGTTCTTTGTTTGTAGTGGATTCCATCCAATCCATGTGGAAAATATATTGCAGTTTTGTTTGACCAAGGATAGTGGGGGTGTGGATCAGGCCCGGACTGGCAATCTGTGGGTTAGGGCAAATGCCAGAGGGGCTGCTATAAGGTGCCATAGAAAGTCAGTATTTAGTGGGCTGGTGGGGACTGTTTGGGCCTCTATGTGGGCTGATTGGGCCTCTGTGTACCTGAAATGCCAGGGCCTATTTTGATTCTCAGTCCAGTCCTGGTGTGGATGGTGAAAGCCAGTGGTGCAAAATGGTTTTCCTAGTTGCTGCCATTAATCTTTCTGCTAAATATTTTTCAGGGCGCGTAAGTTTCAGTTGTGGGGGAGGTATACCAAAAATTGCCCATGTTATTGTGAAAGTGTTTGTTGAGTAGATTTCTTAATTTTTGTTTTAATCATTCTGACTCTTTCCAGCTTTCTAATGGGGGTCAGTGACCTCAACTAAAAAACAAATACTCTGTAAGGCTATACGTGTATTGTTATTGCTACTTTTTAATTACTCGTCTTTCTATTTAGGCCTCTCCTATTCACATTCCAGTCTTTTATTCAAATCACTGCATGGCTGCTAGGGTAATTTGTACCCTAGTAACCAAATTGATGAAATTGCAAGTTGGAGAGCCGTTTAATAAAAAGCTAAATAATATGAAAAATCACACCCTCTCTACATCATTCTAAAAGTTAATTCAAAGGTGAAGAACCCCTCTAAGTTTAGCCCAATTTTTCTATTTACTCTCACAGGCCCTATTGTGATGGGACTTTGGGGAAATGTTGCATTATGGGTACAAACATATGCTCAATTGCACTTAGGGGGAATGTAATTAAATTTGCAAAGAGAAAAACAATTTGCAACAATAACAAAAAAATGCTCATCTCACAATGTAATATTAGAATAAAACCCCTCTCCCCTACCCTGGGTAGACCCCTCCTCCCCCCCAGCCTACCCCCCCCCCCCCCCCCCAGAAAATACCCCTCCAGGCAGATTTGGGCCTCAGGATTTCACAGGCGCCATCTTCTTTCTTCGGGCTTTTTCAGCGCAGTTGGAACCCCAGCCCTGAACCACTGTGCATGTGCTGAAAGTCACAAAAATTTCCGAAACTTCCCTTACTTTTGGTGATGCGCAGTTGTTCGGGACCGGAAATTTACTCCCAACTGTGCATGCACTGAAAAGTCCAAAAAAGACCGGAGAAAGAAGATGGCACCTGTGAACTCCTATGGAGTCTGCACGGAGGGGTAAGTAAAAAATTAGGGCCATTTGCCAAGGGGGAGGGGGTCTACCCAGGGGAGGGGGGGAGGGTTTTTTCTATTACAGGTTGAATTCTCCGCTTTGCGAATTTTAATTGCAATTTGCGCACTCTTAAGAAGTGTTTGAAGGTGTAATCTTTTGGAGCAAATATATTGACTTTTTCAGTAACAAGTTTTATTACATTTACTGTGCATTGGCGCAATCTATAAAATTCGGTCTCCCACTGTCTGAAGTGGTCACTAAACAGTTTCCGGCTTCGCAAAAGCTATATTAAATTCGCGCAAAGCTAAATTTGTTCGTGCAAAGGCATACATTTTTTCATCATGAATACTTTTTACGTTACCGACTTCTACTACATTTTCCCCAATAGGCCCTTATAAAGCCTTATTAGCCGTGCCCTTGACGTAACTGAACCCAGGGCCCCAGCAGTGCTAACCTTTGGGACATCATTCTGCCCTATTAAACCCAAGTATCATCAATGTATATTTATTATAGAAATGTTTTTAATCAGTAAAAAAAAGAAAATGACTTCTGGGGCACATTTAGGCCAGGTTTGACATCTGTTACATTAGGTGGCTAAACAAGTTAAGTATCTCTTCCAGAGAAAGCGATTCATAAATAGCAGGTTTATAATAACGGAGAATTAAAGATGTTCCAAAGAAAACGCATGCTTTACTAGGATTAGCTTTTAAAGCTGCTCATAAAGTGTTGTTCATTAAAAGCATGTGTGTCCAACCTCCTGCTTCCCAGCAGTTGTAGTGATGTCTAATATATATAACTTCATTTTAATTCATTTTGTATTTTCGGGGGAACAAATTAAAGAGACACTTTGCAGTTGTCCTGTATTGATAGGAAAAGAAAACTCATGCCGACATGTATGATGGTATCTTTCTGAATGCTGGCTACAAGCAGACCTCATGGGTGGACCAACTCCATTTTCTTTTAGATGGGGTCAGTGACCCCCGTTTAAAAGCTGGAAAGAGTCAGAAGGACATGGCAGATAATGAAACCCAATTTAAAATCTGCTTAGAATTTGCCATTCTGTAACATACTAAAAATTTACTTAAAGGAGAATTAAACCTTTAATAGAAAAAAACTCCACCCCCCCCCCACCCTGGCCAAATGCCCCTAATTTTTTACTTTCCCCTCCATGCTGATTCGGGCTACGGGAGTTCACAGGAGCCATCTTCTTTCTTTGCTCTTTTACGGAATCAGACCGGCATTATGGGCGCATATGCTGCAGGAGTAAATTTCCGGTCCCAAATAACTGAACATGGGACGAAAGTCTTCGGAAATGTTCATGACATTTGGCACATGTGCAGTTGTTAGGCATAGGAAAATAATAAAAAAAACTATAAGAAATAGAAAATAAAGGCCAGTTTCTTAGAATGAATCATTCTATAACATCATAAAAATTAACTTAAAGGCGAACCACCCATATAATTTAAGTGTTTTGCATTCTCGGTTCAAAGTACATTTATGGAAAAGGGAGAAAAGGCAATATATTTTACATATGTACAGACTAATAATAATGCAGGTATAGGATCTGTTCTATGGAAGCATGTTATCCAGAAGGCCAATTCCCACAGACTCCATTATAATCAAATAATTACATTTTTGTAAAATGATTTCCTTTTTCTTTGTAATAATAAAACGGTAGCTTGTACTTGATCAGAACTAAGAAATAATTCATAATTTTTAGAGGCAAAAACGATTCTTTTGGGTTTAATTAATGTTTATTAAAGGGGTTGTTCACCTTCCAAACACATTTTTCAGTTCAGTTGTTTTCAGATTGTTCACCAGAAAAAAAGACTTTTTTCAAATACTTTCCTTTATTTATTTTTTACTGTTTTTCCAAAATCTAAGTTTAAAGTTGAATGTTGGTGTCTCTGGTGTTTGAGTCTGGCAGCTCAGTAATTCAGGTGCAGACTCTAAACTGTTATTATTTTGCAACATTTAGTTGCAACATCTCTGGAGTATTAGCAACTATTGTATCAATTCTAACAGCTGCCTGTAATGAAACCCAGAGATTCTGCTCAGCAGGGACAAAGATAAGCAAAGTATCCATTAAATGTATCAATTTAGAACAGTTTTGTAGAAGGTGAAAAATGACACTTTACACTTCAATATTAGAAAAACTGCTACAAATAGAAAGTAATTGGAAGAAAGTTGTTATTTCTGGGGATCTATCTGAAAACAACTAGTTTGAAGGTGAACAACTACTTTAATTATTCTGTAATCGATTTTTATGTATAGTGATCGAAATGATGGAAAAGCCCCCTTTCTGGATAACCCCAGGTCCTGAGCATTATGAAAACAGAAAACAGAATACCTGTACTGCTTAATACTTTTAAAGCTTTTATTCATGTCTCCCAGGTGTTATATGATACACCTTTACCTTTGTGTTTGCATTTGGCAGCACCCTCTACAATGGTTATTTGTCAGAAATCCAGAAGAATAGTGGGCCCCTGCTAAATAGCCTTTATAAATGCAAGTAAAAAGCAGTGTATATGGATGCAAGGACCACTGAATAGTGTTTATGTGCTTTTTGAAAATACTTTTATATACAGTTGTGCTCACAAGTTTACATGCCCTGGCAGAATTTATGATTTCTTCAGAGAATATGAATGATAACACAACAACTTTTCTTTTACTCATGGTTAGTGGTTGGCTGAAGCCATTTATTGTCAAACAACTGTGTTTACTCTTTTTAAATCATAATCACTACACAAACTACCCGAATGACCCTGATCAAAAGTTTACATACCCCAGTTCTTAATTCCGTGTATTGCCCCCTTTAACATCAATGGCAGCTTGAAGTCTTTTGTGGTAGTTGTGGATGAGGCTCTTTATCTTCTCAGACAAATGTAAATCTGCCAGTTCCCTGGGTAAATTATTGGGCTGTCTTGTATGAACTGCATGTTTGAGGTCTCCCCAGAGTGGCTCAATGATATTGAGTTCAGGAGACTGAGATGGCCACTCCAGAACCTTCACTTTATTTTGCTGTAGCCAATGACAGGTCAACATGTACGTCCCATGCGCAGCTTCTGGGCTGATGAGTGCAAATTTTCCTCCAGTATTTTTTTAAGTTATTTTTGGGGTTTTCCTTGCATCCCAAACTATTTTTCTGGCAGGTGTGGCTGAAATTTAGTTTTATTTGGTTTGGCTTCAACAGAACCCATAATTTTCCACTTCTTAATTAGAGTTTGAACACTGCTGATTAGTGATGGGCGAATCTACCCAGTTTCGCTTTGCCGAAAAATTTGTGAATTTCCAGCGAAATTCGCGAATTGGCGAAAAAATTCGCAAAATGAGTTGCGGCATGTTTTTGACACGTCGCGTCGTTTTCGATGTTTAGATGTTTTGTGCTGAAGTTTAGACCTGGGGGATAGCTGGGTGGAATAGCTTGAAGTTCCTAACAAAGCCACTAAAGTATTGTAGAATTTGTGGAGGTCAAAAGTGGAACCAACCCCATTGATCCTTAAAATAAATCCCTTATGTGACAATGGGTTAAGAGACAATCGGTCATCTGGAAGGGAGCCATTATTTTGGAAGTCAATGTGTCTTGATTATCTTGATTTTCAGAGTGAGCAACTGTGGAAAGTATAGATTTTACTAGTAATAATCAGTATCCCCACTGGCTAGAACAAGAGCATAACATAAAAACAAACTATACATATGTTGTTGGTTTGTGTTATCATATAACATGTTATCAAATATTGTGCAGTAAATGAAATATCTTCCAAGAATGTTGTTTCAGTGAGCACAACTCTAGGCGGAGTTAAAGTGGATTGAAGAAATCAAAACCTTACCGTGTTTAATCCCTTTCATAAATCAGCTTGTGTTACCAGCAGGTGGTTCAAATAAGATACATTATTTTTAGTGAGGAAAATCCACAGTTTATTGTTAGGAATGTGCTGAACTTGTTATTGCTAGGCCTGATGCTCAGGGTGGGACTGACCTATCAGAGTAGATCACCCGGTGGGCTCCAGCTCAGAAAAATTTTCATCAGTAAATTCTTTTTTCTACCAAAGTTTACTGCCTGAACCCTGCTATTGTAAGAGTAGGTTCTCTGGTGACTCATGTTTACATGATTTTCTAGTACACTTAGGGGCAAATTTACTATTACTCCCGGAAATTTGCTCGACCAAATTCACAATTTGATAAGCATTCAACCATGGAATGCTTATCAAATTGTTTTAGGCTATCATTTTATTCGCAATACGATTTCTCGATGAATTCATACAATCGGATACATATCGTTCGATCCCAAGAAAAAATCATGAAATTTCATTCGAGCATCCAAAAAATTTGTACGATTCGAACGATCGAACGCTCCGATCGTACGAATGGTATTCGAGCAGCATTTAGTCTATGAAGCCTATTAGGGGGTTCCCATAGGCTTCTATTACAATTCTGTAGGTTCAATCTGGCGAAGTAGGCAGTCGAATAATTAAAAAATTTTGATTCCTTCGATCATCGAATTATCGAATATCCAATCATTTGATCTATTTGATCTATTCGATGATCGAAGAAGCCAAATTTGCATATCTGATTTCACGAAAAAATTTGTGCGATCGGTATTCGATCGAATTTGATCGAACTTTGATCATTTCACGCGAATTTCGTAAATCGGCTCCTTAAGGTATGAAGATCCAAATTACAGAAAGTTCCATTATCTGGAAAACCCCAGGTCCTGAACATTCTGGATAACAGGTCCCATATTTGTAGTACATGCGATTATAAACAATAGCTTTCATTGCTTATAGTAAATCTACAGAATATATACCACCTACAGTATATACAGGTATTTTGGAAAGGCCGTCTCCCATAGACTCAATTATAATCAAATTATCCAAATTTTTTAAAATGATTTCCTTTTTCTCTGTAATAATAAAACAGTACCTTGTAATTGATCCAAACTAAGATACAGTGAATCCTTATTGGAAGCAAAACAAGCCTATTGGGTTTATTATATATGGTTATATGATTTCTAGTAGTCTTAAGGTACGAAGATCCAAATTATGGAAAGACCCGTTAATCAGAAAGCCCCAGGTCCCGATGATTCTGGATAATAGGTCCCATACCTGTACAACAATTTATATATTGTTTTTTTTTGTACTTTTTTAATGCAGGGATAATGTGTCCTGTTTTTAGTAGTTTTTATCTTCCCTTACATGGAAAGGAAAATTGGGGAAAGTAGCTTTCTAAGTGCCAGTTAATTCTTCCTCTGGTTGAATTTTGACGTTTTTATGATGCCAAATAATACTACACAATGAGTGTTTGTTGGCAGAGAACATTGTCTAGAGAGGGAGTATTTACTTGGAAGTGACAAATGTTTTAGTGCTGAACCAAATGTACTTTATGGCACCCAGAGATCTTACTGTGGCTGAACCCCACCCTGTAGTTTATAGGCCTCATGTCATATTGAAGGCAGTGCCTGGTACCACTTTATATATCACCTTTAATGGCTTCTTGAACTAGAAGGAATAAAGCAGAAATGATCTTAAAACAAATATTGCATGGGATTAATCATATCCACCTTTATTATGTGCAAATGGGCAGCCTGACATTGTGCTTAGCCTGTGTCCTATAAATGTGCTCAAGGTTGGATCTATCAGTATGAACTTTGCTCTTTCCCTTGGCTGATTATTATTTAGTTCCCAGGAGGAAGAGAGATTGCATGCAGACTGATCATTTCCAGGCTCCAGAGATACGGCAGGGGCTGATCTAGTTCATTTAGTTACAAGGCAAAGCAGAAGTCATATACAAGTGAGGTTAGGGTGAGATAAACTGAAAGGAGTTTCAGATCCTTTTTTACTGTAAATGAAATACACTAAATACCTCCTTGAGCAGAACTTGTCCACATAGTTCCTGCACTTCTACAATATTTATTTATTTAAAAAAGTAAAAAAACAGAGGGATAATACACCACCAAGGTCGGACTGGGCCAGCGGGACACCGGGAAAAAACCCAGTGAGCCCCGGCCCTCATGGGCCCCCAGCAGCCCAGACCTCCTCCACAGGCCCAGACGCTCCGCTGGCTACATTTGCGCATGCATGCCGAGTAGGGTTGCCACCTAGCCGGTAAAACACCAGCCAAGGCCGGGGCCTGTATTACAAATTTACCGGCAATGTAGCTGCCGGTAAATTTGTAATACCCCTTAAAAAAGGCCCTTGCCCTGCCCTAATTTCAATTAAAACTTAAATTTCTCGCCCTCTTCAGCCGATCGCAGGCTCTGGCTCCGCCCCTGTGACATCATGGCCCACCCATTTTTGCGTCACTCTCCGCCCCTTTTTGACCCCGCCCCCCACAGACCGTTAACTTTTTTGCAAAAGGTGGCAACATTAATGCCGAGCGGCTCCCCAGCTCATACGCACCACTCCGGGGCCCCGGGGTTTGTAAAAAAAAAGTGGCACAAAATTTTTACCCTTTTTTCTAAGAGTGACTTCCATCTGAAGTAATAAAAAATAACGGTGGCAAATCTGGCATTAAAATTACACACCAAATACAAAAAGGGGGGTTGTGGATGCACTCCTAGGGCTAAGTAAAGTATACAAGTAAAATGCAAGTGCTAATACTTTCACATATTCACACTCTTATTTATATTCACATTTACACTTGCACACACTATACACATTGCTTTAAATGTGCACTTTTACACATTTTACTTAGCCTTCACTTTCTTCATTATTTCATTGTTTCTTTAAAAATGGGCTTTGGTTTGGGCAATCTCTCTCTCTTAAAAGCCACTAGTGAGTGGCGGGGGAGGATTTAGCCCTCAGACAAACCAAGGCTCAGGACACATCTACTTCTATGTTACTATGCAGAGGGGTACTAAACCTTTTTTACTATTACCAGAGGTAAACAAGTTAGGGACCACCGTATGGGGTTTACCTTGACGTGGTATGGTGGCTTATCAACTTTATGATCATAACTTTGTAACTAAAAACCCTGGTTTTTGTAAACATATGCACTTGCATTTAGACTGAATTACTCAAACAGGGAATCAGAGAATGTGCACTGATTAAATGGCCAAGTCAGCAGCACTTCCATTTTACTTATATACTTTACTTAGCCCTAGGAGTGCATCCACAACCCCCCTTTTTGTAATTAAAATTACACACACCTTGATAAATCTGTCATTACGTTTTACACAGCATAATAAATATTCCCGTTGATATTGCCCAAGAACGGTGAGAATAATAATACTCCTTATTTAAGGAATTCTGGGAGGCGATACTAGTTATACTTATGTACTTAGCAACCAGAGCAGGTGCCAGCATCTCCTAACTGTCATGTTTTTCGCAGGACTGTCATCATTTTGACAGCTCAACCTGCAGTACTGGGTTTGATACTGAAATGTCCCAACTCTCTATTTTCCAAAGTTGCCAGAAGTTTCCTTGTACAGGTAAATTCAGGCGACTTTGGAAAATGAATCGCTCCAAGTGCCATCCCACCAGGGAATTAGACTCTAGCTGGCGGAATGGCTAGTCGCCTGAAGAAGAGGCGATTAGTTGCTGGGTGACTCTGTGTGTCTCTGCCCTAAAGGGCAATTCACCTTTATAAGCAAAACTGTAATGACACAGAAATGTGTTCAAACTTTAATAACCTGCCAAATTTTGTAAAATGAACATGGTAGTGCCCATGC
Organism: Xenopus borealis; assembly: GCA_024363595.1. Taxonomy (NCBI): domain Eukaryota; kingdom Metazoa; phylum Chordata; class Amphibia; order Anura; family Pipidae; genus Xenopus; species Xenopus borealis. The sequence goes on from CM044431.1 coordinate 25,126,411, forward strand.
TATTGTTTCTTTGCTAGGACCCAGTTGTTTACATTTCTCTTTGACGCTACAAAGAGAATCCTGAGTCACCAGTCCATTTAATTATAGGGATTACTGGAGAATATATGAGATTAACAGAAAAAAAAAGAAATAAAACATCTATACTGCAAACTTGTTAATTTTATGTGATCCTACCTCAGCCTCAGTCCTGGGGTTTTCTGCATAACGGATCTTTCCTTAAATTGTGATATTCATGACTTACTTAAAATCAGGGAATGTAAAATTGAGGTTTCAGTGTAAATGAATAAGGACTGACCTTTAAAACATATAACTAAAGCTTTGCAAGTGTCTGTAACTGGCAAGGCCAAGTCACATTTTGAAGAAACTGCCTCTCGTGTTACTTAAACTGATAAGACAGACCTCACTATCAGAGAACAAACTGTTTGAGTCACACGTCTGCTAAACTGTCAGGAAACTGCCTCTGAAATGTTCCTAGAAGTTTAACTTTTCAGAGGAGACCATTGTATATTAAAAAGAGAAGTTTAATGCCTGGGGTTTTCATTTGTGGTACAGGTATGAGACTTGGTATCCAGAATGCTTGGGACCTGGGGTTTTCCGGAAAATGGATCTTTCTTTAATTTGGATCGGCATACAGTATGTTAAGTCTAGTAGAAAATCATGTAAACATTAAATAAACCCAATAGGCTGGTTTTGCCTCTAATAAGGATTCATGATATCTTAGTTTGGATCAAGTACAAGCTACTGTTTTATTATTACAAAAAAAGGAAATAATTTTAAAAACCTGGATTATTTGGATAAAATGGAGTCTATGAAAAATGGCCTTTGTGTAATTCGGAGCTTTCTAGACAAGGGTTTCCAGATAATCGGATCCCATACAGTACATACAGTATGTAAAGGAACATTTACCCCTTGCTGTTATTCATAAGGCTATTAAAAGTCACAGATAAGTTCGATAAATATATATATATATATATATATATATATCCTTTTATATTTTAGTAGGGGTGGGGCAGTATCCTAATAATAATACACAGTGTTCATCTCAATACTTAGGAAATGCACGAAAGACATCCTTGAGAAGTGAAGTGGCAGGCAAAGCCAAATAAATCAGGAGATAGGCTGGGTCAAATCCAATTAATCATAATAATTAGTCTTAGAGAGTGAGAGAGAGTAATGAAGAGCATTCTAGGAGATGGGGCTGAAAATTTAAGTGATAGGAGAAGTTAAAGCAAAGAAATATACATGAAGCACAAGTGCAGATAGAAGGAGGCAGCAAACTATAAGGGTTGGGGCAGAAGAGCAGATGTGGGGAGATTTAGTCACCAGGCTACTAATCCCCATCTTCTGCCCGGCGACAATCTCGCCAAACTGCCTTCTTCCTGCCTTCCCTGAGGAAACTTTAGGTGACTTCGGAAATTGAACCGCCTCAAGTGCATTAGGGCAGTCGATTCCTCATTGGAGCACACGGAAGGCAGGAAGAAGGCAGTTCGAGAGATTGTAACCGGACGGAAGAGGTGATTAGTCACCTGGCAACTAAATCTCCCCAAATCTGCTCATTTGCCCCTACCCTTAAGTGGAAGAGGTGGATTTGGAGGTTGGTGAAAGTGGTGACAGTTTTCTAGGGCAAAGAAGGCAAAGCAGGAACCAAGAGAGAGAGAGAGAGAGAGAGAGAGAGAGCAGAAAACAGAGTAGGAGAAAACAGGCATCAGGCAAGGTCTGAGTGAAGGAAAAGTGTCAAAGCTCTCTGCCAATCAGCGGGTGGCAATTACATGTCTCCTTTTTGAAAGATATAAGGGGTCATCTACTGACTGTAAGGCATTGTGTAAAGTACAAAAATACAGCTCAAAGGCCCATGCCCCATCAACACTTCTGCTTGCAGGTTCTAGAGAGCAAGAACCTGTGTTCCAGCCATGAATACAGTGCTGCCTGTGTTATGAGGTGCTGTATTCATGATGGAGCAGCGGAATGCATGTTCAGATGCACAAACAAATTTGCTGGTTCCCCAGAAGTTCCCTGGTTTTGGATGCCCCTACGGTCATCAATATATACAATTTATATACAATTTCCCTGTTTTTTCAGATTTCACCCTCCAAGTACGATGTGAGCATTTAGTGGTCCTCCAAAAAGGCGATGCCACCACACCAAATATGCCACGCCCATGAAACATGCAGATCCACTGGATTCTGCACTAATTCAGAATTGCCGACTGTCTTGTTCCTGCCTGTGCTGCATGTTGCACCAGATTACCAGTCCGGCCCTGAACACAAGCACGCTTTGCCTTACAGGGATTGGTTACCATGGGTTACTAGAACTGGCACAACCTTTTTGACTTTACTCCCTTTAAACTGATTTAGAACATTAGTACCCAAATTCACTTAAGCGCGAAGCGTCTAACGCTAACGCTAATTCGCCAGCGTGATGTCATTTCGCAACTTCGCAAATTCACTAACGCCGACTCTGGCGAATTTTCACTAGTGAAGTAGATAGACTTGCGCAATTTCGCACCCTTATGCCAGGCGAAGTTGCGCACTGACGAAGGATCGTAATTACACAAATTCACTAAGATCAACTTTTTCCTGAACGTTAGCACTTACGCTAGACTTTAGGCAAAGTTCAATACAATAGATAGGAGTTTGAAAAACAAATGGAAAAATTTTCTAAGTCCCAAAAAAACCGCTGGCGTGTTTTACCATTGTAGGGTGATAGTCTGAAAAAGATTATTTTTTTGGGGGGGGAGTTACCTTCCTTCCCCCCTACATTTCCTAACATATGGCAACACAACTATACAGGGGGCACATGAAGGGCAATAGGACAACTTTATTTTATTTATTAAAGGTTTCCTGGGCTTGTGTAGTGGCTGTAACATATACTTCTATTATACGCTTAAATTCCCGCCGTATGCAAATTAGGCATCGCTAGCGTAACTGCGTTTTGCCTGGTGAAGTAACACTAGCGCAACTACGCTACCGTTCGCCAACCTGATCGTAACTTCGCACTTTAGTGAATTTGCATAGCACTGGTGAAAATTTGCCTGCCAAAGTGTGGCGAATGATAGCGAAGCCAACGCAACCAAATTTTCGGATCTTAGTGAATTTGCCCCATGGCATTATAATTTGGTACAATTCACCTTAATCCTGAACGTCTCTTCTTAAAAATTCCTAACACAAATGACGGCATTCCCAGTCCACCAACAAATTCCTCATGTCAGACTGAGTTATAATAAACCTGCCCCCTGCCAGCTTCATGCAATGGCTCATTCCAACCTCACGTTTATGTGTATTGCTTTCCCAAGCACTTATGGAAACCTTTTCATTGCTGGGTGTGTTGGAAAAAATAATATTTCTGAAAAAATGATGTAAACTAACACGGCAGCCGCACAGAGATCATACATATTGGAAAGAATATAGCGCAGAAATACAGTATTGCTTATAAACCAATTCAGTGGTACATGATAAAGGGGTAGTTCACTTTAAAAGTAACTTTTAAGCATGATACAGAGAGAAGAATTCTAAAACATTTTGTAATTAGTCTCTTTGTTTTTGTGGTTTTGAAATATTTATTTATTTAGCTTAATCTGCTCCAAGATTATTATGGCCTACTTACCTCTCTAATCAGGCAGCAGTTTGGAATGTAACATGAAATACAGTATAGGAGATAGCCAGAAATAAAGATTAGCAATCAGGAATAAGAATAATGATAAAACTGAACCCTATCTGTATAAGCCAGCTGCTGATACCAAGAGATTGGTCGGCCACAGAGTGAAGTGAAGAGAAGATTTCCCATGGGTTTAAACTCTCCCTGTGTGCCTGATCCTAAATATGAATATAGAGGCTAATGTCCCCTTTAAAAGTAAATTTGATTCATTAATGCATTTTGGTAAAATAAGAAAAAGTGAGAAACAAGTTAATAGAGTCCCCCATCTCGCCAGTGCTATGTCTCCAACACTGGGAGGAAGCTGATTTTGATGGGGGAAACCATTTGGCCCCAATAGGAGCCCTTTAACTGGACATGTGTTAGGATGCTTTCCTCATTTAGGACAGTGATAGCTGTAGGTATAGAAAGTGATTGGCTTAGAGATGTACAGATATTGGATCTGATATCTGGAAACCAGAAAGACTGTCTCCCACATATTCCATTTTATCCAAATTTTAAAAGATTTCCTTTTTCTCTGTAATAATAAAACAGTAGCTTGTACTTGATCCCAACTAAGATATAATTAATCCTTATTGGAAGCAAACCCAGCCTATTGGGTTTATTTCATTCTTACATGATTTTCTAGTAGACTTAAGGGATGAATTCAAACTGCAGAAAGATCAGTTATCCGGAAAACCCCAGGCCCCGAGCACAAGAAATAAGGAGTCAGAGTCAAGAAATCAGTTCAGGTATAGGATCTTTTATCTAGAAACCCATTATCCAGAAAGCTCCAAACTATGGAAAGGTTGTCTCCCATAGACTCCATTTTATCCAAATAATCAAATTTTTTTCCTTTTTTTCTGTAATAATAAAACAGTAGCTTGTATTTCACGTTTACATGATTTTTGGTAGATCTGTCTCCTTGTTCCTGCACCTATATGCACATGGGCACATCTTGAATATGCGCACGTGCTAATACGCGCAGGAACAAGGAGACGTGGATAGTGATGGGCGAATCTCCCGAGATTCGCTTCGCCAAAAAATTGGCGAAAAATTCGCGAGATGAGTCGCAGGATGCTTTTGACGCTCGTCGTGTCAACTTTGGCGCGTCGCGTCATTTCAAAAATGACGTGCGACTCGTTTTTCTGGCAAATTTTCGCAAAGCAAAATTTCGCTGGCGATTCGCGAATTTATTCGCCAGCGGCGAATCACGGGAATTCGCCCCTGGCGAATAAATTCGCCCATCACTAGACGTGGCGGATGACGCTGAAGGGGAGGACGATGGGGAAGGGAAGAGAGAAACTGAGGCGGAAAGGGACACAGACAGAGAGGAGGATGCATACGGGGGCGATAAGCGGAGGTGGCCTAGGTGCGCCCCAGCCCAATGCCCCTTATAGGGAACAAAAACCAACACAGTACCGTATCTCCATATTACTTTCCTTTCCCTGGTGTCCCATTCAGACCGAAAATCTTTCTAATACTATTGATGGGTGACTCTGTCCTGTTTTGCTTTGCTGAAAAATTAACGAAACTGCGAAAAAAATTGCGAAACAGTGAAGTCAATGGGGGTCATCATTTTTACATGCGACAAGTTGTTACATGTGCAACAATTTTTCTCGCTTCAAATGCATTAAAGTCAATGGGCTTTTTTCTTATGACAACTTTTTTGTCCAAATGCATTTGTCAGTGGGCTTTATTCTTATGGGTGCTTTTTCTGATTTTTTCGTGGCAGTTTTTCCCACTTGAAATGTTTGCCGCAGTCTCACAAACATTTTGCCCATGGAGAAATGCGGAATTTTGCAACAAATCCGTGGCTGGTGAAAATATATGCTCATCACTAACTATTATGTGTGGAGTGTTGTTATAATCTTATCCTTTCTTGCTGCTATGATTAAACTTTTGTATTTCTCTTCTTTTATGTAATGGAGTTAAGTTCAATGGGAACTATCCGGAGTACAGCAAGGTAATAACTGACCTACTGATAAATAGCACCACTTTTATATATGTAGTAAGAAATATATAAATAACAGGCTAGTTCTGCTCTATAATAGATTTCTCTTGTCACCGATTTTGTTTTATGAGCAGTTCCTTTGTCAGTACCAATAACACAGAATGTCCCTTACATTTTACTGGAACTCATTATGATGGCAGCGCTACCTCCCAGTTAGCTAGCGTCATTCTTGCTGATGCATTTATATTGTGAATGGGACCATTAACTGACCCACTCATCACTAATATAATGTGTGTGTATATATATATATGTGAAAGGTCAGATTGCTGACCGAAACGTCAGTGTTTTTTGTGACACAATAAAGTGTTTTTTCATTTTTTAAGTCCTGTGAGTGCGAGACTCTATTCCAGCTTACATTTAGTTTTGTTTGTCTTTGCACCCAGGTGATTTTTTGCACCATCGGGACGTGAGTGCTGGTTCCCCAACGGTTCATTTATATATATATATATATATATATATATATATATATATATATATATATATTATATATATATATATTTTTTTAAATATATATATATATATTTTTTTTTTACTACAGATATGAGGGGTCTTTCTGTAATTTGGATCTCCTACTAAAAATAATTTAAAGAGATACCGACACCTGAAATTTTTTTTCTATCATAATTACCTTTGAAAGCTACTTCTAACTTTTCCATAAAGTATTTGCATGATGCTTTTACATTACCTGTCTGATCCCCCATGTTCCTGTATGAGGGGGCTGCCATATTTGTGCAGCACTAGTGATGGGCGAATCTCCCGAGATTCGCTTCGCCGAAAAATTTGCGAATTTCCAGCGAAATTTGCGAATTGGCGAAAAAATTTGCGAAACGAGTTGCGCATCGTTTTTGACGCACGGCGCGTCAATCGCGGCGCATCGTTTCCGACGTGCGTCGCATCAAAAACGACGCGCAACTCGTTTTTTTTGGCGAATTTTTCTGGCGAATTTTTGCTGGGGTTTTGCAAATCGCGGGAATTCGCCGCGAATTCGCCCCTGGCGAATAAATTCGCCCATCACTATGCAGCACTAATCCGTTAGTATTAGGAAACCTAATAGGATTGTTTTGCCTCCAATAAGGATTAATTATATCTTAGTTGGGATCAAGTACAAGCTACTGTTTTATTATTACACAGAAAAAGGAAATCATTTTTCAAAATTTCAATTATTGGATTAAAATGGAGTCTATGGGAGACATAGACGGATCATAATTTAGATCTTTCTGGATAAGGGATCCCATACCTGTACTTTTGCTCAAGAGGGTTAGATTAACATGATGACGTATTTAAAGAACTATGTAACAAAAAAGTCTGGCCTTGGCAAGTTTTTTTCTGATATGCAAATGCCTTGTCCTTGGTGATTAATTAGAATGTTCACTTATAGGAGCTCAGGATGATAAATGATACCTGAGTTTGCCAACAAATATGCATGAAACTACACAATGAAACTGTTAAATACCATGTTGGATTTAGTCTGAGCCTTGGCATTGTTTATTCTATTAGTCGCGCTTTACTGACTTCAATATGAAAGCAAAATTTATCAGAAAAAAAAAATCCAGTCTTGCTTAATATATTAGAAAGCTTTGCTAGTAAGTAATATGAAAAGGGACTAATTAGTTTGAGTAGCACAAGCTTTTGGCTCTCAGATGTGGTCCACTAAATTGAACAATGCACTCAGGTCCCATAAAGCAAAAGGCAAGAGCTCAGTTCAATTTGCTCTCTGGAGTTCATTATGAATTTTAAATGCAGCGGGTTAGAAAACCCTAAAGCAAATACTGATTTTGATAGAAGGGTAGTGATGGGCGAATTTCTTCGCCAGGGCCGAATTTGCGGCGAATTCCCGCGATTCGCCGCTGGCGAATAAATTCGCGAATCACCAGCGAAATTTCGCTTGGCAAAAATTTGCTGGAAAAACGAGTCACACATCGTTTTTGACGAGCCGAAAACAACGCGGCGCGCCGAAAATGACGCAACGCGTGTCGGAAACGACACAACGCGTCAAAGTTGACGCGACGCGCGTCAAAAGCGTTCGGCGACTCGTTTCGCGAATTTTTCGCCGATTCGCAAATTTCTCTGGAAATTCGCGAATTTCCCAGCTAAGCAAATCTCGGGAGATTCGCCCATCACTATAGAAGGGCACATCAGCCCAGTCATTTTTGCATTTTGGAAAGCAGAATGATTGTAACACTTGGGGTTTTATCCTCTTGTGTCTGTATCCAGCTACAGCAAAGACAGATGAACTTTTAATGATTGTGCTCTGTCAGCTACTGTATATAAACCTTAGTTAGGCTTAGATAGTGAACCAACTGTTCATTTAAACGCAAGGACAAAGTGAACTTGAAGCCTAGCAGGGACACCCAGGATGGAGAATTCAAAGACCTGACCTCACCTGCTGTCAAATAGACCTCATGCACTTGTGTTTAAACAACTGTTGCCTTATAGATGTGAGCTGTGGGAATTCACTCAAATGGCAGAAGAGCTAATACCCTTTTGAAAGTCAGAGACAACGAGAGTAACATCAAGCAGGTTTACACCTGTGTTTTATTCATAGCATGGTTTCCCACAAATCACATTTTAATTTTACACCGCATATACAACAAACAGCTTATTGTTCATTCTTATGAAACCAGAACAGATGGGTCCAATAGCATCTATCTTTCTAGTCAGATCTATCTAGTATCTATTCGTGATGGGCGAATAAATTCGCCAGACACTAATTTCATGGTAAATTTGCAAAGTTTTTGGCGAAGCTGCACAGATTCGCCCATCACTAGAATCTATCGACAGTGTTTATCTGTCTGTCATCTATCTGTCTATATATCATCTATCTATCTACAGCCATATGAAAAAGTTTGGGAACCCCTCTTTTGTCTCATCAGTCCAATGCACTTTTTTCCCCCAAAATGACTAAATGAGCTTTTGCATAGAAGTGACTCTGTTTGTGGTGTGAGTGCACCCTGCTATACACATGTTCTTTTTGCAAATTGCACTGAATTGTAGAATGATGTACAGATACAACATCTGCAGTAATATGTTCTTGCAGGTCTATGGAGGTGATCTTTGGATTGTCTGACCACCTTAAATTCCTTTTCTCATGATTGCACACACCTGAAGTTCAAGGCTTAATGAGCTAATCCAACCAATCTGGTGTTGCCAGTAAGCAGTATGGAGCAGTTACATGCATTCAAATTAGCAAAATTACAAGGGTAACCACATTTTTGCACGGACAGTTTTTCACATTTGATTTTATCATCTATTTATCTATCTATCTATCTATCTATCTATCTATCTATCTATCTATCTATCTATCTATCTATCTATCTATGCCTGTCTGTCTGTCTGTCTGTCTGTCTATCTATCTCTATCATCAGTCTTAAGCCTGCTCTTTGATGCCATTATTAGAGAACTCACATTCTTTCAGCTTTTTTCTCATCTCTACTTGCTGCTCGCCTCCAGTTCTTGGAATAAGTGACTCCTTCTGTATAATATTTAATTCTGTTTATGAAATATATAATATACCTATTTTCAGGGGACCAGAAAAAATGGTGCAAAAAAAAACAGGAAAATGTAAAATTAGGGAAATGCATTGTGCATAATATATAATTTTTTTTTTGCATCCTTAAATCACTGAGAAAATGAACGGCCTTTCACTTAGACTATATCAGCTATTAATGAAATGTTTTGTTATTCATCTCAACATCTTCTGCTATCCCACCATGATATCCCCTTAATTGGCTCCAGATTATTACTAATTCAACAGCATTTTAATTATAATCTTCTACTTTATTCTCTATTATTTTCTTTCAACCACTTGCATTTTTCTAATTTGCACCCTACCTTTGGAACCCAATTTGAGAGCATCATTAAAAGGAACATCTCTTCTCAGGCATAACCATGACGTTTTGAAGGCTTGGTCAACACTCCCATTTCAGAAGATTCCTCATCCTGAAAATCACCCAGGAAACTTCCCATGAGGAAGGTCCCCATGGTCATATAGGGGGCACTGAAGAACTGAGGCATTCCTGAGAACTTTGATGTAGAATATAGCCCAGTTTCTGCAGATACTTAAGCTGGTCATAAAGATCAACTTGTTTGGCAAGGTCAGTGGTGGGAATAGCCAATGTGGTCTTCAATCCAATGATCCGGCTGTTTTGCAAGGAAACAAACAGGTGCTCAAGATTAGGGAAGCAAGTTGGGGGGATCCCCACTATCGTTTGAAGTATAAATGTTTCCTTGCAGAGCAGTTAGGGACCATCTGTAGTTTCCTACCTGCAGCTGTTAGAGCAAGTAAAACGAAAGGGTAAATTCACTGCATACAGTCAGTTTTATATTTTAATTAAAATATATTGGAGATTGATTTATTTTTCATTAAAGAAATTAAAAATGGGATTTTATTGTTTTTGCCTTTACATTCCCTTTCATTGGATATCTATTTAAAACTGAAGGCAGTAAGATGAAGCCTCACCAATGACCTCTCTGTTACTACCGCAGGTATTGAACCTGTCATTCAGAATGCTTGGGGAGCTTTCCATAATTTGAGTCTTCCTACCTTAAATCTGCTAGAAAATTATTTTTGCCTCAAAGAGGGGTTAATTCTATCTTAGTTGGGATCAAGGACAAGCTATTATTTTATTATTACAGCTACACATGAAATAATTTTAAAAAATTTGGATTATTTGGATAAAATGGAGTTTATGGGAGACTGACGTCCCGTAATTTGGAGCTTTCTGGATAATGGGTTTCCAGATAATGTATCCCATACCTGTACTACGATCATGAATTTTATTTGCTGCCCTAGTTGCGTTGCTTGCTTAGTTTTTGGCCCATTCCAACCTGTTTTTTTTTAATCTAAATAAATCAACTTTATAAGTTAAATACATTTCTAGTGTACATATTGTTTCATGGGGTTTTAGGACAATTATATGTGAGAAGTTGACTGAGTTAAGACAGACATGGTCCCCTGCCAACATTCTAGCATCAAAGGTTTCACCACTAAGTGGTTGCGTCTTCTTTTGTGCCAGTGCCAAATGCAGGAAGCGTAAAAGCTTACAACTCATAGGTAACCTAAGGACTTCACTTGTTAGGAACAGACAAGATAAAGGTCACACTTTGATTCATTTGGGTTGTACAAAGCTTTATAACACAGGAGGTAGCATATTTTAGAAAGCCTTTTATTCTTTCGATGTCTTTTGGAGATAATTATGCCGGGATTGTAACAAACTCATCTGAAGGAAGCCGAATGACTTGCTGAAGTCTTCTGTGTGTTATTCTTCACTCTCCATGACAAATAAGCCACCCAACGTAACAACAAGGCATCTTCTCACAATTGCCAGATTCAGCACTGTGCCTCGCATTTTGCCGTAGCATCCGTAACAGGCGCTGATCATCTTTTATACATACTTCCTGCATTCACTGATATCTCGAAAACGTGGCAGCTAAATTGCTAATGGTAACGGCTGCATTTCAGCTGAAACTGTAACATATCAGGAAAGAGATCATTGCATTGCTCTGTACAAGAAGAAATGACACTAGCGAACAACTTACAAAACATTTCATTTATGCAAAAATATTATAATTATTCCTTTATGTGAATTATTATAAAATGTATTATTATAAAAGAACTACAGTAGAACCACCATTTAAATGTTTTTTCCCGGGAACCAGAAAAAAAAAATTATGTAGAATCGGGGAAAATCGGGGAAATGTGTTATGCATTATATATTGATGGGACCACAGAAAAAGTTGGGATGTAAATGTAAAATCAGAGGATGTATAATTGAGATTTCCCTGTACAGTGGTGAGACCTGTTATCCAAAATGCTCGGGAACTGGGGTTTTCTGGATAAGGGTTCTTTCTATAATTTGTATCTTCATACCTTAAGTCTACTAGAAAATCACTTAAACATTAAATAAACCCATTGGGCTGGTTTTGCTTCCAATAAGGATTAATTATATCTTAGTTGGGATCAAGTACAAACTACTGTTTTAGTATTACAAAGAAAAAGGAAATCATTTTTTTTTTATTAAGCATTTTTTCAATAAAATGGAGTCTATGGAAGATGGCCTTTCCATAATTCTGAGCTTTCTGGATAATGGGTTTCCAGATAATGGATGCCATACCTGGACAATAAAATATACTGGTGGTAATCTCATGGGAATAAAAAAGGTACAAAGCGTTGTGCCTCCAGAATTGGAATAGTGTAACAGTGAATAATGTGCAGGCAGGGGCAACTTGTGTGCAGCATAAAGGGACATGGCCTGAGAGGCAGGTAGGAGTCTAATGGTCCAGGGTATGGCTATCCACATGCATGGTTCTTATTAGCAGGCACAATAAGGAGCTTATTTTGGCCCAAGGACCATTGGAAACCTATATTTAGTAAAAGGAGAACTTTAACCCCCCAAATACAAAGAACCCCTACCTACTACCCTATATAGTCCTCCCACCCTACTTCTCCCCACATAGTTCATTACCCCTGAAAATGTCCAGAATGCATTGCTCGCATATCCAAGACCAGATAAAAGCACAAGGCTGAAGTCAAAGTGTTTTTATAGAGGTCATTGAACGCTGAGTGTGCACCATGTAGGGCTGCCACCTGACCGGTATTTTACCAGCCTGACCGGTATTTTTGATGTCTGATCCCAATATTATTAATAGGAAAAAAAGATAAATACATAGGAAGGCCGGTATTTTTTTTAAGAAAAGGTGGCAACCCTAGCACCAGGGGGGACTTTATTTATTTTAGTACACATGTTTCAGTGAGTCATATGACAGAAATGACATCAATGACCTCCAATTATAACCAATGACATCACTAAGCACTGTTTATAAGGATATAATTACAGGATTTTCATGGCTCTTGTGTATTATAATAACTTACCTGATACTTGTGTAATGCTAATCTGGGCTATTCAGACCACAGATAGTTAAAATGTCCAGCTATTGGTATGAGCATGGGTTACATTGAACTCTCTCTTCAGGATCCTGGGCCTTCGCTAAGTGGAAGCATTCCCTCTGCGGTGTAGTGCAACCACAACACCCAGACTTCTGTGCGTGCAACTTACAAAAAGGATGGGCTCCAGGAGGTTCTTGGTGCAAACTCAACAAACTTTTATTAGTACGAAGACAATATCCCCAGGTTTTACTTACATAATGATGAGGTATTAGCACAATGACATACGCCATCACATCAGAGGATAGAGCACAGCAGAGAACAGACTCCATTGGGCATTTGCAGTTCATACAACCGTTCCCTCCTGGAAGTTGTCAAGGAAAGTAGCCTCTACCCTCACAGTCCCTCTTCACTGAGGTCCTTGAGCTCAGGTATTTCAAAACCTGTGGGAAGCTACTCCCTCCTGCAAATCCTCGTTGGAGTTGAGCTACTCATACTGCTGTACCTAACTACCTCACTTTCCTAGAAAGTCTATCACCAAAACTCCCCAAGGATAGCTAAACCTCATTCATGGGGTTTCCTGGTCCCTGACTCATCCACCAAAGGTCTCCAGTCCCTTTGGGTTAACCTCTTCCGAGCCAAGGCCTTTCTCTACCCAGGTACCCCCTGGGCACGCCCTACTGAGTCACCATTCAGAGGCAAAAGAGGAAGAGGCCACTCCTTACACACATTATATAACAGTGTGGCAGGAAGTGGTCACTACACCATTTTGACCAATACCTACAGGTATTAACACAAAATAGATACATAGGCTTCTGCCTAGTAACTAACAGGGTGGGGTTTTAAAACTATAGGAATCTGTTCCTATAGATCCCTACACTTATTGGCAGAAAACTGAACCATCCTGGACTAACCTTCTACATACTTCTTCCTACTTTCCGCCTGCTGCACAGGCAGCATTTGCCCAGTGGGGGAACTACCGGGGGTGCAGGGGGTGCAATTGGGCCAGAGCCCACACCCCCTCAGAGCCACCAGGCAACTCGGATTGCGGCCACTGCTGCCTTTTTTCCCGCAGCAGCGGCCAATTTCCAGAATGAATTTCCAGGATGAATCTCACACGGAGTGGGGCAGGGGGCTTGGCTGCACGTCCCGCACCAGGGCCCGCTCCCCTCCAGTTACATTACTGCATTAGACTTTAGGAACAAAGGCCCACAGGGGCTTTTGATACAAGGGCTCCTACTTTCCTCTAGGCCCCCTGCCCCAAGCCTCAATCCTCATTCAGGCTCTACACCCCAGCTGCAACTCCCCCTGTGTATTGTTCTCTAATAGTGGCAAGAGTGGGGAGAGTGGGGGAGATCAGGAGGCAGCGTGGGCAGCAGACAGGTGTGGGTCTTGGGGGCACATCGATCCTGGGAAGGGTCAAGGGTCAGACTGGGGGGCCCTGGGGCCACCGGGACTGCATGTGTGCGTCGGGGGCCGCACACCATTTTGCATGCTCGCTAGGCACCCAGCACTGAGCGTCAACAGGTTTTTAAGTCTAAATTAGGAAGGGGAGAGGGAGGATATGGCCTGGAGGGGGCCCATGAGGGTCGGGGCCCACTGGGTTTTTTCCCGGTTCCCGCTGGGCCAGTCCGACACTGATCCTGGGCCCACCGAGTTTTTATCCAGTCCGACCTTGTGCACATGCGCAGTGGATTTAAAAGCCAAAGCAAAAAGCTGATTTTTTTATTCTACTGCACATGCCTTCACTTGAAGCCATTGCAGAACCTCTGATGAAGGTGCAACTGGAGCAAGGACAAACATAGTTCTTGCACTGAACCAGGTGTATTGCAATGTGTATAGTGTGCTAAGCACTTAATAAATTAGTCTATTTTTATATAGAGGGCAGTCATTGATACAGGAACATACAGGACCCATTTCCTTTTTGATGTTTCTACTCCTGCATAGTTTTAGCTGGATAATAATTGGGTGAGATATCATTTTACATCAAATTAAAACCTTTCCATCTGTTTGAAAACATAACCCTGACCATAATAGTTCACTCATTTGCAGCAATTCCCATGGGTGCTGAGCACATAACCTTCTCATCTTGCCTTATCTCTTCTTCCCATAACAACATATTCAATTACCTCTGAATAAATCCTTTCTAAAACACGCTGGCATTAATGGTTTTTAAACCTTGTAGCCATGTAGTCTGTAATTATCTCAGCTGGGAACGCATGCGCACATGTGTGTTTGTATGCACACAAATATAGATATATCTATACATACACAATAGGAGGTGCAGAGTGTCACCCACAGGTGGAACCCATTTAGATAATAAATTGCCCTCAATGAAGGTACCCTGGGTCTCTTCTTTTCTCTGTGGTCCCAACATTGGGAACTAGTGATGACACCTGACCATTATTTTACCAGCCTTGTCGGTAAAGATTATGGTTGATTCCAATGTTATTAATAGGGAAAAAAAGATAAATATATAGGGAGGCCGGTATTTTTTTCCAGAAAAGGTGGCGACTCTATTGGGCACGAACCCAACTAGGGGCACTGAGTCCATGCTTATTTAGCCTTAAAATCCCCAGGGATCTCTACTAATCCAGGTTCACAGGGTTTTTGTAACCTGTCTTAATCCAGAAGATGAGGACTTCTTTAGACCCTGGACCATCAGCACCCCTACCCACCTCTCAGATGGAGCATCAAGAGTCTAACATATGGCAACCACACTCCCGTTATCATATAGAGAACAAAGCATCCTACAATATAACAGAACCAATGGGAGAATACCTCCCTCCTACAAGGCATAGGTCACCCCTATGTTACATCACATCAAGGAGAAAAAGATTAAGGTAATAGAGGTCATTCACGATGTCCCACAAAAAGGCTACAATCAGACCTGCAGACTGCCCTTTGAATTTAGAGTGGGCTATGGTAAGTAATTTTTATGTTCTTGTGCTCCCCCCCCCCAGTTTGTAGATGACCCCTTATGTTTATTTAGAAGTCCAGATGAAAGGAATTACACCAGCATGGTTACAGCTGCTCCCATTGTCAGGTTACCTGTTACTTCCAGTTGACAAGAGATGGAATATCAGTCACCACTGGTCTTAGCTTAAAGCAGTGGTTCTCAGCCTGGGGGTCGGGACCCCTTTGGGGGTCAAATGACCCTTTCACAGGGGTCACTTAAGGGGTTCCAGGAGCAGGTTCATCTCTCTCCCCACTAGCCCTGGGGCAAAGTTGTAGCTCTCCGGTGTTGGTGCTGGGAGTTGTAGTTCAGTAACCTGTGTAGGGAAGCCAGTTGAACTGCAACTTAATATATCCCCTTGTTATGGAATGCCATACAGCTCTCCCTGCCCATTTAAAATTTGTAAAATTAACATGGTAATTGGGGTGTAGCCACAAAATGGGTCTGGCAAAAATGTTTTTCCGAACTACGCACGGAAAACAAACCTTTATGCAGTCACGCTGTCTCCTGTACTTTCCTAACAATCCGCTCTGGGCTGGCAATGAAAATATTTTAATATTTTATGGTTGGGGGTCACCACAACATGAGGAACTGTATTAAAGGGTCGCAGCATAAGGAATGTTGAGAACCACTGGCTTAAAGGGAGAATTTTTTTCAAAATGCATCAGTTAATAGTGCTGCTCCAGCATAAGTCTGCACTGAAATCCGTTTCTCAAAAGAGCAAACTTTTTTTATGTTCACTTTTGAAATCTGACATGGGGCTAGACATATTGTCAGTTTCCCAGCTGCCTCAAGTCATGTGACTTGTGCTCTGATAAATGTCAGTCGTTCTTTACTGCTGTACTGCAAGTTGGAGTGATATCACCCCTTCCCTTTCCCCCCCAGCAGCCTAACAACAGAACAATGGGAAGGTAACCAGATAACAGCTCCCTAACACAAGATAAGGAGAAACAACAGCCTGCCACAAAGCAGTTCCAACCTAAAGTGCTGGCTCCTTCTGAAAGCACATGACCAGGCAAAATTACCTGAGATGCACCTACACGCCAATATTACAATTAAAATAATACACTTATTGGTTCAGGAATTACATTTTATATGGTAGATTTGGTTAATTATTTGCAGTTGAAACAGTGTCATTTAGAAATAAAAACTATACCATAAAAATCATGACTGAATCCCTTTAAGCATGCAATGCTCAGCTAGCGAGTTCTGGAAAGCTCTCTGTTTTTTTTGTCTAGTTTTAGATTCTGCTTCTGACTAGCAAATTTATTCACCAGCCGCAAATTTGTGATGAATTTCCGTGTTTCACAGCCGGCGAATAAATTCAGATGCGAAAATTCGGTGGCATAAAAAAAAATTTGACACCAGCGTAAACCAAAAGTTATACGACTGCAGCAATCTTGAAACCAGCGCCAATTTACCGTGTGCCCAATGTGGTAAATTGTCACTGGCATCAAAAGTCCCAATTCAAAATTTTTCAATGTTTCATGAATTGTCTGCCATCACCACTTCTGACTTTACTTGTTTTTCTTTTTGGCTCTGGCCTGACTTGTTCCAACATGTCTTCTGAATTCTCCACTCAGACTTCATCCTTTTTCTCTGCTGCAATTTCCAGAGAGCTCCCAGACTAAGTTGGTTTCATAATATATATATATTCATATAAAAATAAGGATACATTATTATTATATTATTATACATACCCATATAAATGTTTATAATTAATGCAAAATCTATATATATTGAAAGTGTATGTAGTAATGCCTAACATCACCAAAATTGCTTTGTGATAAATTCATTCCACTGGCTGTTTATTCTGCTTTGATGTTATGACTATATTTTTTCTATTTTATTATTTACAATAGGTTTTTTTGTGTAGCCTCCCGTTTGTGTCCTTGTGTGAAAATATAAATAAATATAGAAATAACATTCTTTTAATGTCATTTTAAAGTGCTTTGTGCTTACTTATTTATTCTGGGTTTCACATGTGTATTGTTCATTTTGTGTTTATTGGTTTATAAAAATGCCCTTAAATGTATATCTCCTGTGGGGTAAACGTTTGCATCTTATGAATCCATCTACTCTCTTCCGGAACGGTTTTTCTTACTAGACCTCCTTCTCTCCAACCCCGTTGAACTGTGGCTATGTCCCAAAATTTTAAAGGGAAACTGTCATGGGAAAACATGTTTTTTTTTTTAAACGCATCAGTTAAAAGTGCTGCTCCAGTAGACTTCTGCACTGCAATCCATTTATCAAAAGAGCAAACAGATTTTTTTATATTCAATTTTGAAATCTGACATGGGGCTAGACATTTTGTCATTTTCTCAGCTGCCCTTGGTCATGTGACATGTGACAGCACTTTTGGAGGGAACTGCTTTCTGGCAGGCTGTTGTTTTTCCTTCTCAATGTAACTGAATAGTACACAGTGGGACATGGGTTTTACTATTGAGTGCTGTTCTTAGATCTACCAGGCAGCTGTTATCTTTTGTTAGGGAGCTGTTATCTGGTTACCTTCCCATTGTTCTGTTGTTAGGCTGCTGGGGGGGGGGGGGGGGGGGGGGAAGGGGTGATATCACTCCAACTTGCAGTACAGCAGTAAAGAGTGATTGAAGTTTATCAGAGCACAAGTCACATGACTTGGGGCAGCTGGGAAATTGACAAAATGTCTAGCCCCATGTCAGATTTCAAAATGAAATATAAAAAAATCTGTTTTCTCTTTTGAGAAATGGATTTCAGTGCAGAATTCTTCTGGAACACCACTATTAAATTATGCATTTTGAAAAAAATTTTTTTTTCCATGACAGGATCCCTTTAAACCTTTGGCTTTTTGTTCATGGTGCTCTTGATAGTGCCTCAATACACTGTGATTAGTAACCCCTTCTCTATGTTTCTTATGTGTTCGTTTATTCTTTCCCTTAACTTCCTGTTTGTTTTTCCAATGTATTGGAGGCCACATGGGCACTCCAAACAGTATATTACATTTTAGGGGCAGATTTACTAAATTCACATGAAGGTTTCGAAGTTCGATCAAATTTTCAAAAACATTCAAATTCGAATTTTTTAATGTTTTTGAAGATCACTTCAACCAGTGAATTTTGTAAATTCGATCGAACCGAGTGATTCGAATAAAATTTCATTTGAATATTCGACCATTCGACTGTCGAAGTACTTCCCCTTTAAATTTTTATCCCACCGCTTGGTTCGCCAGATGAAAGCTACCGAATTTGGGTTTTCTTGTTTTTGATCAAATAAAAAAAAATTCGATCAATCGAAAAAATCGTTCGAATCGATTCTAACGATTTATCGATTTATTGATCGATTGAATTTTTCCTATTCGATTGTTCAACCAATCGAATTGCAGTAAAATCCTTGTAGAGGTTGTAGAGGTCTCACGCTACTTTGCTACACCAAACAGAAATAATGGGTGCCAGGAGATTCACTGGAATAACAGTTTATTTGTACAAAACAAATGAGCCCAGGCATAAACAAAAGTCAAGGCATAAACAATGCCACACAGCAGGCTGAAACAGGTTACATTACACAGCAGAGAACAGAGAATAGTGATTCCCATCAGAAAGGTAGTTGAGTAGTGTATCCATTTTCTTCTGCAATATACCTCAGAGTGGTCCAGTTCCCTCCCAGTGGAGTTGTCAGGAGAACACCTTCTAATCCTGACACCCTATCCACTGTGGCCCCTTCACTCTTGGCAATTCAAAAGCCTTGGGAAGCTACTCCTTGCTACAATCCTTGATCCTCCTAGAGAGTCTATGGCAGAACTAACCCTGTTTAGCTAACCTCATTCACGGAGTCCCTCCTTCCCCGGCTTAGACACTAGAGCAGGATCCCCAGCCGTCGGGCCCAGAACCGGGCTGGGGACAGTCCTGAACTGCCCTTCCAAGCCTAGTCTGCAGTTAACGAAGTGCACTGAATTAGAGGCCGACATGATGAATTGGACGACGGCACGCTGGACTTGACACCGGACATTCTGGCAGAGGATCTGACGGCATTCATCTTCCGTGTCCTTGGTAAGCTGACTGGGAGATCGGCAATATCCATCAATTTTGCCGCATGCACAGTTGTCGAAAACCAGCAAATTGCTCCAATTGCACATGCACCGCCATCTCCCAGTCGGCTTACCGTGGACACGGAAGATGGATGCCGTCGAGTCCTCTGCCAGAATCTGTGGCAATGGTAACAATAGAGTATGGAGCATTTCCCCTGGTGGGGGGAAACGGAGGGGGGTCTATGTGGGGTGGGGGGTATGGGGTCTTTTTGTACATGGTTTCCTTCTCCTTTAAAATACCAGCCTTGTGGCAACCCTATTGTCAGTATATTATTCATATAAATTCTGTTGGGGGGTGCACTTATTTGTTGTGATAAACACAATGGGGGGGAAATTCACTATGCGGCGAAAATTCTCTAGCGTTGCCTTCGCTAACGTTCGCCGCACTTCGCCTGGTGATTTTTCGCCAGCGCTCCGCAAATTCACTAAAGTGCAACGTTATGCTAAGGTCGGCGAACAGTAGCGTAGTTGCGCTACTGTTACTTCGCCAGGCAAAGCGCATTTACGCTAGCAATGCCTAATTTGCATACAGCGCAAATTTCAAAGTATTTGTTACAGCCACTACATTCCACTACACAAGCCCAACCTTTAATAAATAAAATAAAGTTGTCCTATTGCCCTACATGTGCCCCCCTGTATAGTTGTGTTGCCATATGTTAGGAAATGTAGGGGGGGAAGGAGGGTAACACCCCAAAAAAAATTAGCTTTTTTTCAGACTATCACCCTAAAAAGGTACAAGACGCCAGTGCTTTTTTGGGACATAGAAAAAATTTTCAAATTTTTTTTTTAAACTCCTACTGTATCTATTGTATTGAACTTCGCCAGGTCTGACCTGGCGAAGTAACGTCTAGCGTAAGTGGTAAAGTTCAGTATTCAATGTTGATCTTAGTGAATTTGCGTAATTAAGGTCCTTCGTAAGTGCGTGAGAAGTTGCGCTAGTCTAAATACTTCGCTAGTGAAAATTCGCCAGAGTCGGTGTTAGTGAATTTGCGAAGTTACAATTTAGCCCTAGCATTAGACGCTTCGCTCTTTAGTGAATTTCCCCCAATGGGTTCAGGAGTGAGAAGTGTGCCCTTTTACTCTGTACTTTTCAGCAGTTAGAAGTTATTTTCTGACCCATAAGTGCAAGTGGTTCTTGCGTTGACAGGCCCTTTAAAGGGGTTGTTCACCTTTAAATTAACTTTTGGCATGCTTTGGAGAGTGATATTCTGAGACAAGTTGCTATTGGTTTTTTAATTTTTTACTATTAGTAATCTTTGAGTTATTTAGCTTTTTTATTCAGCAGCTCTCCAGTTTGCAATGTCAGCAGTCTGGTTGCTGGGGTCCAAATGAGCCTTGCAGAGCATTGTTTTTTTAGATGGGGTCAGTGACCCCCATTTGAAAGCTGGAAAGATTCAGAAGAAGAAGGCAAATAAAAAAAAGTTAAAAAAAAAAAAATAATGAAGACAAATTGAAATTTAGAATCATCCATTCTATAAGAAATGAAAAGTTAACTTAAAGGTGAACCAGCCCTTTAATTGCATTTCCTAGAGGAGCAATTTTGACCTGTTTAGATTCCCATAACCTTCCTATAGTTTACCTATCTGAAAGCCTTTATGGCAATGGTTATCCGGGCAGAGTCATTTTGTCCCTGTCATGCAATGGAGTGTAACAGAAACACTGGAAAACATTAAATAGGAAAAAAAAAAATAATGTAACGGAGCCTGACAATGGATTGAAGAAATCTTTAAATTGCTGTAGGTTGCACTCAGAAGCCCTTTAGGAGTTTCTCATTTCACCCGATGTCTCCTTCTCTCACTCAGGATTCAGTTCATCTGTTGTGACTGTTAAGATTTATCGACACGGCTCGTGTTTCTACAAATGAACCATTGTCTCCCATTAAACATGCTGACTGTTTCTACTTCCTCAAATTGGTGGAATTAAGTGCACGAGATAGAGAGCAAGGAGAACATGGCAGAGGAAAGAGGGGAAAGCCACAGAACAGAGAAAAGGGAAATATGGTGAGAGAGAGAGAATGGAAGACAGACAGACAGGGCTGGGGGAAAATAGAAATGCTGGGAAATGGAACAGAAAAATTACTAGAGTACTTAAAGGAGAACTAAACCCTAAACATGAATATGGCTAAAAAAATGCCATATTATATATATTGAACTTATTGCACCAGCCTAAAGTTTCAGCTTGTCAATAGCAGCAATGATCCAGGACTTCAAACTTGTCACAGGGGTCACCATCTTGGAAAGTGTCTGTGACACTCACATGCTCAGTGAGCTCTGAGCAGCTGTTGGGAAGCTAAGCTTAGGGGTCGTCAAGCAGAAAATGAGGTTGGTCTGTAATATAAGCTGATGCTACAGGGCTGATTATTAAATTCTGATGCCAATTGCACTGGTTTCTGTGCTGCCATGTAGTAATTATCTGTATTAATGGCTAATCAGCCTTATATTGTGACTATTTCTATTACACTATGGGGCACATTTACTAAGCCTTGAATTGTTGAGGGCTTTTAGAGAATAAATATTCTCCAAAATTGAAGAAAATATTTGCCGGTTTTGAGCATGTTTTCGACTATTCACCAGAATCGTATGATCAAATGATTCTATGAAAAGTCGCAGAAATAACGTTCGAAAATTCGCCAAAATTGTACGAATCGAACGTTTAAAGTGTTCGATCGTATGATTGAAATTCGGCAAAAGACTATGGGGGATTGCCATAGGCTTCTATTGCAATTTGGTATTTTCAATCTGGCAGTAGGCAGTTGAATAAAAATTTAAAGGGCAAGTTCTACGACTGGCAAATAGTCGAACATTCGAATATATATTTATTTGATCTATTCGATGCTACCGAATATTCTATATTTGATAGTCGAAAAGATTTCATTTGCATATTCGAATAGTTGCACAATCGAATAGAGACAATTCGAGCGAATATTTGAATCCTTCACACAAATTTAGTAAATCTGCCCCTATGTGTAGTGTATATTGTGAGTGGGTCCCTAAGCTCAGTAAGTGACAGCAGCACAGAGCATGTGAATCAGTGAATCAGAATCAGAAAAGAAGATGGGGAGCTACTGGGGCATCTACTGGGGAGACACAGATCTTTACTGCTAAAGGACTGTGGTTGCCTTGGGCTGATACACAAGCACAAAATATAATGTGCAACATTTCTACCTACTTCTTTAGTTAGGCTTTAGTTCTCCTTTAAAACCCAAAACAGAAATACTGGAAGGAAAACAAAATGTAATGGAGCCTGACAATGGATTGAAGACATCTTTAAATTGCACTTTTGCAATCAACATTCATTTTCTATTTGTAGTGGTTTCTAAAATTGTAGCAGGTTTATCCCCTATATGTCATAACAGACATAGGGGCAGATTCACTAAAACACGGACTCTGGCGAATTTTCTCTAGTGAAGTAGATAGACTTGCGCAACTTCGCACCCTTACGCCAGGAAAATTTGCGCACTGACAAAGATGAACATTTTCCTCAACGTTACCACTTACGCTAGATGTTACTTCACCAGGTCAGACCAATTGATAGGAGGTTGAAAAAAAATGTAAATTTTTTTTCTAAGTCCCAAAAAAACGCTGGCGTATTTTAGCATAGGAGGGTGATAGTCTGAAAAAGGTTGATAATTTTTTTGGGGGGGGTTACCCTCCTTCCCCCCTACATTTCCTAACATATGGCAACACAACTATACAGGGGGCACATGTAGGGCAATAGGACAACTTTATATAATTTATTAAAGGTTTCCTGGGCTTGTGTAGTGGAATGTAGTGGCTGTAACATATACTTCTATTATAAGTTAAAGTTCCCGCCGTATGCAAATTAGGCTTCGCTAGCGTAACAGCGCTCTGCCTACCGAAGTAACACTAGCGCAACTACGCTACCATTCGCCGACCTGAGCGTAAATTCGCACTTTAGTGAATTTGCATAGCTCTGGTGAAAATTCGCCTGGCGAAGTGCGGTGAACACTAGCGGAGCCAACGCAAGCGAATTTGTGCATCTTAGTGAATCTGCCCCATAGAATTTGCCCAGTTTCAGTCACCTACAGCAGCCAATAAGATGTTTGCTTTCATACAGATAACCAGCAGTAAATGCTTTCTGCCAATAGGTTTCGTTGCTCCTTGTATTACATAAGCCCCATCAGGGCTCTAACACACGGGGCGTTTTTTTGTGCACTCCCCTGCATTGCACTTTCTTCTGTTCAGCCGCAGGGGAGCGCAGGAGTAGACACAATTATTATAAAGGCGGCTGTGCTCACACAGACGCATGTAAGCTCCAAACGCAGGTAGGATGCAGCATGTTGCATTCCACCTGCGATCGGCATTACTTAATATTGTATGAATTTCTGCAAATGCCTTGGAATGAAAACATGCTATAGCAGTGGCATATAAAAGAAGAAAAAAAATGTCTTTTCAAAGCACAGGTTCAAGGAAATAGAAAACTGCCTGTAAACACTGAATTGCTCAGATTAGTTATCAGCTTCACAAATGCCAGACATTCACTGGCTTTCAGCAACAATTTCCTACTGTATCTCCCCAGCTCTTCTGCACCAAATGTTGGGGGTTTGTTTTGGCTCTTTGAGGTCTGGAATCTGGAAAGGACAGGTCCTTGTCCTTCAATTTGTTCTTGCACAGCTTTATGGTATGCGATGGGTCATTATCTGGCTACATAATGAAAGTCTGTCCGACTAGTCATAGCATATCCATGTTAGAATGACGTGCCTCTGAAAGGTATTATGATGCATTATTAATATAGGGGTTGTTCACCTTTAAATTAACTTTTAGTATCATGTAGAGAGTGATAGTGTGAGACAATTTGCAATTGGTTTTCATTTTCTTACAATTTGTAGTTTTTGAGTTATTTAGCTTTTTATGCAGCAGTTCTTCAGGGTTAAAATATCCTGGCAACCATGAAATGATTTCAGTAAGAAACTGGAATATGAATAGGAGAGAGGCCTGAATAGAAGGATGAGTAACAAAAAGTAGCAATAACAATACATTTGTAGCCTTACAGAACACTCGCTTTGTAGATGGAGTCAGTGACCCTCATTTGAAAGCTGGAAAGAGTTAGAAGAAGAAGGCTAATAATTTATTATTATGATTAGGCCAATTGGAAAGATGCTTAGAATTAGTGATGGGCGAATTTATTCGCCAGGGGCGAATTCGCGGCGAATTCCCGCGATTCGCCGCTGGCGAATAAATTCGCGAAACTGGCAAAAAAATTCGCCAAAAAAAATTTGCCGCGCAAAAACGAGTCGCGAAAACGATGCGACGTGCGCCGAAAATGACGCGACGCGTCGGAAATGATGCGACGCGCATCAAAAACGATGCGACGCGCGTCAAAAACGACGCGCGACTCGTTTCGCAAATCGGCAAAAAAATTTTCGGCGAAGCGAAACGCGCCCGTATCGCCCATCACTACTTAGAATTAACCATTCTATAGCATACCATCCCCAGTCAAAAAATCACAGTGACACTAACCCCTCCATGAAGCCCATTATCCAGAAAGCTCTGAATTACGGAAAGGCCATATCCCATAGACTCCATTTTATCCAAATAATCCAAATTATTTTAAAAATATGATTTCCTTTTTCTCTGTAATAATAAAACAGTCCCTTGTACAATCCTTTTGGGTTTCTTTGAGATTTACATGATTTCTGCTAGATATGAAGATCCAGATTACGGAAAGATCAATTTTCTGGAAAACCTCAAGGCATTCTGGATAGGTCTCATACCTTTACCACAAACGAAAACCCAGGCATTACATTTCTCTTTTTAATATGCAATGGTCTCCTCTGAAAAGTTAAACTTTGAGACATATTTCAGAGGCAGTTTTCTGACAATTTAGCAGACTTGTGACTCAAACACTTTGTTCTCTGATAGTGAGGTCATAGTGAGGTCTGCCTTATCAGTTTATATCATAATGTCACAGTCTTGGCCATGACAGATACAGACACTTGCAAAGTTTTAGTTTTATGTTTTAAAGGAGAAGGAAAGTCTGTTTGCACTTGGGGGAGCCAAATGTTAGGCACCCCCAAGTGATTCTATTGACTTACCTGAAACCCCGGGCTTGTGCTCCTATTGACTAAAAATTGCACTGGCCTGGGTTTTTTTTAGCGAGCACCACTGAGAGATCTTCTTTCAGGCTTATTCTTTCTTCAGATTCCCCTAGGCAAATGCAAGAACGAAAAAGCCAACTGTAGTTAAAATTCAGCTTTACGTTCTACTGCACAGACATGCGCAACTGTGTGAAGAAAGCAGAAGACAGAAGTGGGTCGGTCTGTGTTGCTAACTGGTATAACCTAGTGATGTGCGAATCTGGGGCGTTGTGCCAAATTTTTTTTCCATCTCCTGAGAAATTTGCGAAATGGTGAAAAATTCGCAAAACGTCGCCGGGGTCTCATTTTGGACATCTGTTTTTTGATGCCGGTGAAAACCACGCTGGCTTCCAAAAAGGACGGGCACCAGTGTCAAAAAAAAGGATTCCCGTGTCCGTTTTTTCGCCAGCCGAATTTTGCACCAGGCAAATAAAATCACCCATCGCTAGTATAACCCCGGGCCGGTGCAGTTTTCTGCTGATAGGAGCACCGGGTTTCAGGTAGGTCAATATAATCACTTGGGGGTGCCTAACATTGTATGGAATTGGCACCCCCAAGTGCAAACAGACTTTCCTTCTCCTTTAAAGGTCAGCTCTTTTTATTCATTTTTGCATTTAACATTGTCTTTTATTTTGTCCCCACCATTTTACATTATAATGCATTTCAATGTGTGCTTTTCCCTGATTTTACATAATGCTTTTTCTTGTTCCACGAGTGACAGAAAGGTCCTGCACTTGCCCCCCATATTGTATCATTAATGCTGCAATGCAATGTCATTAACACAGTAAATATTTCAATATTTAAAATCCGGGGTGATTCTGGCCCCTAAGCTGCGCTGAGGCTGCTCCTGTGATGCTGCCCCTCCCCACCAATCTTACCTTTTGCGCTGGAAGGGGAGTTCCATCGATGTGCACAGTTGTGCTCTCTAGCACTAAAAGAGCCGTATTTCCAGTCTAAAGTTCTTAATTTTACCAGTAGAATCTAGTGATGGGCGAATCTCACCCGTTTCGCTTCTCCGAAAAATTTGCAAATTTCCAGTGAAAAATTCGCGAAACGAGTCGCGCGTCGGAAACGACGCGACGCACGTCAATCGCGGCGCGCTGCGTAGTTTCCGTCGCATAACGTAATTTCCGTTGCGTCATTTTCGGCGTGCGTCGTTTTCGACGAATTTTTGCTGGCGAATTTTTGCTGGCGTTTCTCCAATTTGTTAGCCAGCGGTGAATCGCGGGAATTCGCCGCGAATTCGCCCCTGGCGAATAAATTCGCCCATCACTAGTAGAATCTTATTGCGGCTCCTGGTAACTTATGGGGCAATGCCATCTCATTCAAGGTTCTCACTTTGCCTCATGTTAAACATGAAAAAAAAGTTGTTTCAACACTTTTTCCTGATTTTACATTTTCCCAGATTTTACAATATTTTTTCCTGGTTCCCTTAAAAAGAGGAAAATGGGGGTTCAACTGAAAGTAATTACAGCCTGTAATTGTTTATTCTCACAATAAATGCTGCCTAGTCTTCTTAATGGGATTCTGTCATGATTTTTATGATGTCGGTTTTGTTTCTAAATTACACGGTTTATACTACAACATATAAAATGTTATTCCTGAACCAAGTTTATTTTTTTAGTTGTAATATTGGTGTGTAGGCAGCGATCTCAGGTCATTTTGCCTGGTCATGTGCTTTCAGATAGAGCCAGCACTTCACAATAGAACTGCTTTCAGGTAGGCTGTTGTTTCTCCAACTCAATCACAGTCACAGAGGGACTTGGAGTTTTACTATTGAGTGCTATTTTCATATCTACCAGGCAACTGTTATCTTGTGTTAGGGAGCCTTTATCTTGTTACATTGTAATTGTTCTGCTGACAGGCTGTTGAGGGGAAAGAGAGGAGGGTTATATCACTCCAACTTGCAGTACAGCAGTAAGGCTAAGGCCAGATGGGGAGATTCGGGGGAGATCTGTCGCCTGGCGACTTATCGCCGCGACAAATCTCCCCCGAATCTCCCCGAATAGCTAGTTAGCGATGTGCACCTGCTAGGCGTAAAGTCGCCTGCACTTGTTTATACGCAGCTGCGTGATTTTAAAATCGGTTGAGTGCAGAGGACCTCTTGTATTTGTCTATGCAGATTTACTAAGGCCAGAATTGTCGAGGGCTTTTAGCCCTCGAATTCCAGCGTTGAATAATTGGCGAATAAATATTTGCCAAAATCGAATAAAATATTTGCCGGTTTTGAGTGCTTTTCGAATATTCGCCAAAATCGTACGATCAAACAATTTTATGAAAAAAATGTAAATTAGTTTGATTGTTCGAAAAAATCATACAAATCGAATGATTCGAACGGTTTGAATCGTTTGATCGAACGATTGCTATTTGGGAACAGACAGAAAAAAAGCCTATGGGTGATTCTCATAGGCTTCTATGGCAATTCGGTAGGTTCAATCTGGCGAAGTAGGCAGTTGAATAGAAATTTAAAGGGCAAGTTCTTCGACTGGCGAATAGTCGAGCGCTCGAATATATATTTTTTTGATCTATTCGATGCGACTGAATATTCCATATTCGATGGTCGAAAATACTTAATTTGCATATTCGAATATTCGCACAATCGAAAATAGACTATTCAAGCAAATTTTCAAATCCTTCACACGAATTTGATAAATCTGCCCCAAGTCTTTATTACGACATAACTTACCGAAACTCCGCTTGCACGAGTCCAGCTATCCATTGTGTGGTGCTCGATTTCTCCTCCCTGCCTTCCTTATATGTGATAGCCAGGGAGGAGAAATGGAGCACTGCACGAAGGATCGTCACCATGTTGCCTTTTCTAAAGAGGAGCGGAAGCAGAGTTTCGGTAAGTTATTTCTTAATTTGCAAACTTTGTGTGAAGAATTCGGAGTTAAATCGAATTTGTAAAAAAATTTTATTCAAATCTTCGAATATGCAAATTAGGCAAATTCGACCATCGAATATTCAAATTTGAATAATTCGAATATTCAAATTTAATTTTATTCGACCACCTAGTTCGCCAGATCCAAGCTGCCGAATTGGGGATCATCATTTTTGATTGAATAAAAAAAGTCCGATCGATCAATAATCGATTATTTCTATTCGCTCGTTCGATCGATCGAATTGCTGTAAAATCCTTCAAATTCGATATTCGAATTTGAAGGATTTTACTTCACATGGAATTTTTTTCAATTCGAAATTCGACCAATAGTAAATCGGCCCCTTAAAGTTTAATTTATCTCTGTGTTTTTTTTTTTGTTGTATACTAACAATTTTTTTTTTTAAATTGATGTTACTGGCCCTGTAAAGTCGTAGTGACTTGAATGCACAGTTTATATAAGTAAAATCTGTAAAGTGAAACAACACGTGGGCACTTACTATATAGGAAGACTCATGCCTAACCCATTCTGTTCACACAGTCCATTCAATGCATTTCGTTGTTATATACAAAAGAAGCCATGGTTATGACTAGATTATGAGGGCTAAACCTGTCTGGATACATCTCTATTATTGATCATTCCAACCTTGCTGTTTTCTCAGCTTTGGGAATAATGAAAGGTTATTATATCTGCTGACCCAAATCTGTTCTGTTTGCATGCAACCTCTGCATTGTCCCCTGCCCTGTTTTTTGCCCTGCTATGTCATGCTATTAACAAGCATATATATATATATATATATATATATATATATCATATATTCCCACGTGAATCTTTGTTAATTTCTCCATGTGAAACGACCCCCCCGGAGCAGCAACTTAGCATGCACAAATTTAGCACCCGTTCACAGCTTGTAGGGATTCATTGCTATCAAAGCTTAACACCAACCATTCAGCAGCTGCAGCACAATTAGCCCAACACCTGCTTTTGATCGCACCACCATTCGCTCGTGCAAATAAATTGAATACCTTATTCTAAGGAAAATATACAAAATAAATGTTATCTCTTAGGGTGTTTATTTCTTAAACTCCAAAGGTATCTCATTTTATTTTTTTAAAAAACCCCACAACCATACTTCCATGCCTGATTTGACCTTATTTATTAATTTAAAACTGAAATTAATTGTATCAGGTAAAATCCTGATAAATATGAGCGAAAACCTGAATCTGATTTTTTTGGACTTTTTTCCCGAATCGCTAATTTTTTTTTTGTGTTTTTACCTCATGCAATTAATTTGAGTTTTTTTAAAATTAATAAATAAGGTCAAATCAGGCATGGAGGTTTGGTCGTCCAAATATTTTGTATTTTTTGGGCTAAATCCAGAGCAAAGCATCTTCTATCTATATCTTCAAATTGGGATAGGTGCCTCTCCCGTTGACTTATACATGACTTCGACAGGTCTGGGATGGTGGACTTTCGGCCTTGTGAAGCCTCTCCAGTTTGCTTCAGAGGGGGAAAAAGTCCCTGGATGAGCTATCTTCCATAACCCTGTATTCCCTCACTTGCTAAACACCATCCAACTCTTTCTTAAAGCTATCTAATGTATCAGCCTGTACCACTGATTCAGGGAGAGAATGTCATAGGGGTATAATCAGGGTCAGACTGGCGCATTTGAGGCCCACCGGGTTTGTAGCCTCCGGGGCCCTGTGCACTTAACCCCCTTAATGATGGGTTTATTTGGCAAAAACAGCCATTTTTTTTACATTTTTGCAGAATGCAGTATATATGTAATTTTGTTTTGTAGCTGGATAAGGTGAAAATGGAAATGTACAATTGATAGAAGCACACATAGATAAGATAACCTTTATTGCTCCCTGGAAAATATACACTATATGGTCAAAATGATCCGGACACAAAAGCAGACAGTTTAATCTTTATAAATGTAAATGTTTTAAGTTGGAACACTCACCGGTAAGATTGAATGTGTCTCAGGAAACAATGTCTGCATAAGTGCAGGTTTTTCTGGGTGATCAGAGGCAAACAAACCATCAACATGTGTAATGTCACGAGTGGAGTGGAGTAAAGGTTGCTGCCACTGAACTATGGAGTGATAACACCATCTGATGGAACATGTTGGGGTTTGGCAGATGCCACTATCTGCATTTTGCTGAACGCACTAAAAGTGATATGAGTCAATTTCTTAGTATAGGTGTAAGTTTATATCAAATATATATTATAATAATAATAAAAATATAAAACCTCAACCTCTTACTTACTACCTGACCCTGCTCCACCTAGGTCTGGGCTGGATCTCATTTTAGGCCTCTACTTTTAGCAAACCATGGCCTTTGCACTTTGGTGTTTGCACCACAGATGATTGTCCAAAGTGCCAGGCTTTAAAAGCTGTTTATGGACCTGTCCATTGATTAAACGGTTCTGGAATACGGTCACTGCCTACTGCAAACACACATTCAGATCTATCTTTCACCAATGTGGGCAATTTTCAGAGACCCTACAAAAATACCAAAGACCGATAAGAAATTAGCAAACATTGTCTTGCGGTTGGCAGGAAAGCTATATTACAGTGTTGGATATCGAATATACCTCCCTCACTTGAGACTATGTCCACTAAACTAGATTATGCTTATCGTATGGACTGGCTGGAGGCCACTCTTGAGAAAGAATGAAAAGTCACATCTTTCTTTACCACCTGGACAAAATACATACAAACACTACCCCCTGTTAGACAAAGAGAAATTGCTTATGTGTTGAGATTCACTACTTGGTATATGTCTGAGGAGCTGGCAGGGAGAAATCCTTCAATGGATATTTTAACATGCGAGAATACCCAATCAACACCTTGACAACCTTTCATAATTCCTGGGGGAACGAAATGGGGTTCCAAGAGGGGAGGAGAGTGGAAGAGCAACATGGATCTGCTTGAGGCAAATAATAAAGACATTTTATAAAAAAAAAAGAAAAGAAACATAAAAATCAAAACTAAAAATATGCCTCAGTGCCGTTTAATCTTCTACTAGCTAACTCAGCTAAAAACTCCACAGTGCAGACAATTCTAACTCTTAAAAACAAAAATATTTTAGAATTTGTTCAACCTGAGTTTACCATATCGATTTAGAGGCTTTTCCTTACATACAACAAGTAAAAACAAAAAGGTCCTCAATGACTTTTTTTTCACTAGAAAGGGAGGAAGGTAAATACATTACATTTCTTATTTTGATGAATTTATATTCTTGTTTACCTGCAAAACAAACTCAGAGAAGACATTAGGACAGGTTTAAAGGTTGAAGATTTCCTTCCATTAAACCCCTGGTTTGACTGACATTTGATCTCTTTAATGCATAAAACTCAGATTTGAGACTTTCAATCTCAGTTTTAAACTTTCCCCAAGCATTTATCAGGGTAAAGTTTTCTTTACTCAGCCTTTCATTCTGAGTTTTAAGAACATAATAGGGTATCCCCGTATTCCAACTGCTATTTTAATTTTGAAAACCGCATGTATTGGAGTTCCAACTTTCTCTTTGTTTGTACCCATTGTTATTACAATAAGAATTTTGATAGGTACAATTCCTAGCTATGTTCCCAACTCTGGAACACGCATAGCATCTAAACAGTTTCTTTTGTGTACATTTTGTAACTGTACTGTACACACTCTAAACACTGTACACACATTTGTGTCTGATTTGAAGGTTGCAACCACACTTTCTGCATCCCTCAGCCTTTGTTTGAGCTGTTCATTCTCCATGCGGACCTGCTTGTATTTTGCAGTTGTTTGATGGTTGCTAACATTAATAGCAGCAGAAAACTTTAGAGAATCTACTAACATGTTTAAACAATAAACCTTTTTCAAGATTCCCTTTTTGCGAAGATAATAGTTTCTACTGTTTTCTATCCAACAGGCAGCAAAAACCAGTGAACCTTTAACCTTTGATTTGGACAAACATTTTTCATTTTTTGCCCTGGCCACATACTCATGAGCCTTACCCCATGGATCTGGAGATCCTTGCATACACTGAACAATCTGTCCTGAGCATGTGACCTTGGCCATTTTTTAGCTAAGACCTCAATTGTTTTTGTAACACATCAACAACTAAAACAACACAACCGATCAATTAATTTACTACGCAATATTACACACTTATAAATATGAATTAAAGGGCAAGGAAAGTGTAAAATAGAATAAGGGTAGAAATGCTGTATTTTGTATAATAAAGATAAACATGAACTTACTGCACCACAAGCCTAATCAATCAAATGATTTCTGCTTTCAAAGTTGGCCACAGGGGGCTGTCATCTTGTAACTTTGTTATACATCTTTGCAAGACTAGACTACATACACATGCTCAGTGTGATCTGGGCTAAGCTTAGGGATCGTAATAAATGATCAGAACAGCACAAGTCAGATAATATCTGCCAGAAGCTGATTAATAATCAGAATATTCAGACTGCACTGGGTACTGTGTTATCATGCAATCTAATGTTGATTTTATAGTTTTTCATTGTTTAATACAAACCTTCTCCAACTCTGCAGAACTAGAGGCTGCAGCAAAATAATCCTCCAAATAGAATCCCAGTTTATCTGTTTAAATCTGGCTCCATGATCTTTGTCCCTGCAGCTGGAGTTGGAAACATTAAAGTGGATGTGAAGGCAAAAATAAAATACAAATCTCTACACAGTAGACAACTGCTCTAAAGGGAAACAAAGCTGCTGAAAGGCTGGGAAGTAAGTAGGGGCTCCCCCTGCTGATTATAAGTATGATTGTTTCCCTGTAGAGCTGTTATGGGGTCGTCTGACAATTCCTTTTGGCAGCGGTAAATGAATGGAGAATTTCACTGCATACAGTCAGGTTTCTTATGAAAACGGTACACATTTTTAATTAAAGGACAAGTAACATCAAAAAATTAAATTGTTTTAAAGTAATAGAAACATAAGGCAGTGTTGCCCTGCACTGGTAAAACTTCTGTATTTGCTTCAGAAACACTATTATTGTTTATATAAATAAGCTGCTGTGTAACCATGGGGGCAGCCATTTAAAGGAGAAAAGGCTCACGTTGCACACCAGTTAGCAGATAAGCTCTGTAGAACATAATGTTGTCTGTTATCCATTACTTATCCTGTGCCATATAGCCGTTTTTCAATTTCTGCCATTGCTTCTTAGCAGCTTGCTTATATGAACTATAGTAGTGTTTCTGAAGCAAACAGATCAGTTTTAACAACGCAGGGCAACACTACATGATATTTTCTTTACATTAAAACACTTTCAGTTTTTGGTGTTACTGTTCCTTTATTAAAGTATATTGGAGACAGACACCAATAATTTTATATTAAAGAGATTATATTGTATAATAAATAAATAGATTGTTACACATAAATGATTACATTCAAACTATCACAGTGTTTACAGTTACACATTATACAAGTCTATACTGTTGTTACCCCCACATCCATGGAATAGAGGTCAACTTGATCATGGCTTCTCTCTGGTCTGTAGTCCTCACATGCTGTCTTGTCACATGCTGTCTTGTCCCAGGCCCCTCCAGCTCCCCAGCTGCCTCCTTCGTCCTCCCAGCTGCCTCCTTCTTCCTCCCAGCTGCCCAGCTCAGGCCCACAGTCCCCCTTCTTCTCCTGTCCAGGGTTCTTTTATCCTGGGGTTTCACCTGCCCCCACAGAAACCCTCCCAACTGACAAGATACCAAGATAAACCCCCAACTTGCCTATGTACTGTCGAGCGAGTTTTCTCACATACAGTAAGTTGGTTTATGGTCCCCGCAGCAGACATAGGACTTAGTAGTCACAGGAAACCCTTTTTTATGATAAGTTCCCTGGACAACTGCTTCCTAGTAAGTAATACAATCAAGATGGCAATTTCTTACACAGGGCATAAAAAATTTAAGCTATATGTGAGAGGGGGAGATGTAGCCAGTATACTACTTAGGAGAGAAGCCTTCTGGATTCTTTATTTAAACACCAGGATACCACTAGGTCTCAATTATACTTGCAGAAAGTATAGTGATAATCCTATTGGCCCCATATGATAGGGAAGGGGTCCCTCACTTTTTTTTTACCTGTGAGCCACATTCAAATGTAAAAAGAGTTGGGGAGCAACACAAGCATGAAAAAGTCCCTTTGTGCTAAATAAGGGCTGTGATTGGCCATTTGGTGGCCCCTATGTGGACTGGCAGCCCACATGAGATGCTACTTGTCAGTATACTTAATTTTTATGCAATTAAAACTCATTTCCAAACCTGGATTTCAAAAATAAGTACCTGCTTTGAAGCCATTGAGAGCAGCATCCAAGGAGTTGGTGAGCAACATGTTGCTCACAAGCTACTAGGTGGGGATCACTGTGATAGGGAAAGTACCAGTACTGATGAAATGTTTGGTAATTGGTTATTCCTGGATTGAAGGGATGGGGCTTTATGATTTTAAATGTGGTACACACCTGGAACTTTTCACTGTCTATATGGGAATGAAAAACAGAAAGCTTTAGAATGAGCATGGAATGCTTATTTGTAGATGTTTGTAAGGAATGTTCTCCATACCTTAAGTCTGCTAAAAATCATTGAAACATTATGTAGGGACCCGTAGAGTTAATTCTATGGTCCAAGGGAAATTCCCCTGTGTTTGGCTTGAGAGTGGGGTTTCTACCTAGAGTTTCCAGGGGCAAAGTTCTTGGATTGGATTGAATATAAAAGGAGATTGCCATGTGCTCACAGCCATCTTGATTTTGGATCTTGATCTTGCATCGTCTCTGGACTGCTGGATACTAATTTTTGGAGGAGATAATAAGATGTAGATGCCTGATGACTCTGCAGCTGAGGTGGCTGATACATGCCTGAAAGCTCAACCAGGAGGGTTGGAGTTTGGATTTGCTGGAGTTCTGTGTTCACACTCTGGAGAAGTGGTGAGAGTTACAGTTCAGCAATGGATGTCGAGAGTGCTCACGTTATGGACAAAGTTGGTAGCAAAGACCTAAAGATTTTGAACCTTGTCTTGTGCTTGACTGGGAGAGTCTGGAGCCTAAAGAATCGTCATCGCTGTGTCAGCTCTGTGTGGGACTAACGTCTGTGTGACTCCCTTGGGTGAGTGTTACCTTTGGGAAGGTTAGTAAAGGATGAGGATCCAGCGATCTCCTGTTTATGGAAACTTGCTGTTTTTTTTTGCCTGTCACGTGGGAGCAACACTTTCCTGCGGGAGAGCACATGAGCAGGTAGCGCTACCTTGGACTGGTACTCTTTTGGGGACAAGAGAAGAGACTCTTGGGCTGCAAAAATGGAGTAGTGCGGGACTTTTCCTGGCAGGAAATCACCAGGACTGGACAGCTACAGTAATGGGTCATCCTTTGAATGCATTTTATGTGTATGTAATGTTTTACTTCCCCTTTAATTTTGCATAAAAGTTATATTTGTTATATAATAAAATGTGTAATTGATTTTTTGTCCTAATGGAACTATCTGCTGATGTATTCCTGGACCCCATAAGGTGGAGATACTGCCAGAGAGAACATCCCAGTACCTTTTCACCTTACAAAGGGGACTCAGGACCTGTAAGTGGTGAAATGTAATAGCAGCAACAGAGCATTCCATCCTAGAATTTTCAAATTTAAGTTTACTTGCAGCTTAAAAATTTTAAAAATGCAGTTAAACATGATCAAGTTCCTTGATGCTAACATGTTTTTTGAGAAACTGAAATCACATTAAAGAGATACTGTCATGGGAAAACATGTTTTTTTTTTTCAAAACACATCAGTTAATAGTGCTGCTCCAGCAGACTTCTTCACTGACATACATTTTTCAAAAGAGCAAACTGATATTTTTAATATTTCATTTTGACACAGGGCTAGATATATTGTCCGTTTCCCCAGTCATGTGACATTACCCCTCCCCCCCAGCAGCCTAACTACAGAACAATGGGAATGTAACCAGATAGCAGCTTCCTGACACAAGATAACAGCTCCCTGATAGATATAAGAACAGCACTCAATAGTAAAAATCCAGGTCCCACTGCAACTCCTTCAGTTACATTGAGTAGAAGAAACAATAGCCTGCCAGAAAGCAGTTCCATCGTGCAGCACTGGCTCTTTCTGAAAGCACATGACCAGGCAAAATGACCTGTTATGGTGCCTACACATGTTACAAATAAAAAATAATCCTGGTTCAGGAATAAAATTTTACAGTATAGAGTGAATTATTTGCAGTGCAAACAGTGTAATTTAGAAATAAAAACTACACCATAAAAAACCAAGAAAAAAACCATACAAATCAGCACAGTGTGCTGTCTTTGCTTCAGCTGTCCTGGCATTCTAACATCTTATGTATAATTGTCTCTTTGGATTGTGAGTATACCTTCTGGATCATTTATCTTGGACAAATAAACTTGTTATATTCTGTTGCTGCAAGAGCCTCCTGGCATCCTTTTTTTACTTATATGCACAGGAGCCTCTGGGACCCTTCCTTAAAGGAGAATTCAACCCTAAATTTAAAAAACCCTACCCCTCATCCCACCAAGACCCCCTCCCTCCTCCCCCATATTAGTATTACCCCGGGCCAATGCCCCTAACATTTTCCTCCCCCTTGCTGCAGTTACAGCCATTGGACGTCACGGGCACCATCTTAAGCCGATTAGGTAATTTTCTGAATGAGACAGTCACTTTCGGCACATGCAGAGTTGTCTTGAAACAGAAAATTGCTCCAACTGTGTATGCGCAAGCACACCACTCTCATTCTGAAGATTTCCGAAGAGAAGAAAGTGGTGCCCATGAACTCCAATGGCTGAATCTGCACCGAGGTTTAAGTAAAACGTTAGGGGCATTTGCCCAGAGCTGGAGGGAGGAGGGACAGGGGTCTTGGTGGGGATTGGGGGGGGGGGGGTAGGCTCGTTTTGGGTTGAATTCTCCTTTAATTACTTCCACTTAGTGAAGGTGTTAGAGTAACCCATGCTCTATTGCTTTAACTTGGCATTTACCTTTTTGGCTTAAAATAGCCCAAAGTAGCTTCATGTATACAAGGTTTTAAAGGAACAATAACACCAAAAAATGTAAGTGTTTTAAAATAATGAACATATCAGGTATTGTTGTACTGAACTGGTAAAACTGATCTGTTTTCTTCAGAAACACTACCGTAGTTCATTTAAACAATACTAGTGTTTCTGAAGCAAACACAGCAGTTTTACAAGTGCAGGGCAACACTATATTTTTATTACTTTCATTTATTGATGTTACTGTTCCTTTAACTCATATTCCTATTTTTTTTTTAAAAATTTAAAGGGTGGGTGGTATTTTTTTTTTTTTAAGGGCTAGGCCAGACGGGGAGATTCGGGGGCATTTTGTCGCCTGGCGACTTCTCGCCGCGACTTGTAGCCCCCGAACCTCCCCAAATAGCGAAGTACCCAAGCGCACCGGCGTTGCTTGAAAAACGCCGGCGCGTATTCACACGGAGCGGCGCGATTTTTGAAATCGCTCCAAATTGCCTCGCCTGGCCTTAGCCTAAGAGTGGGTGGGCAGATGCAGATTTGAGATCAGAGAAACTCTCTCCCATTTCTGTCTCATTCAGCTTTAAATGAAGTAGGCATGTCTCATAATCTACCATGAAAATAGCAACTACTAACACTCTAAATCTAATAGCTATAATTAAAAATGGACTCAATGGTTTTTAATAATGTTTACTGCATGGTGCTGCCTGCAAAATAGATATTTATTTGGTTCATTATCTCTGTAATCAGATGTGTTTAGCTAGACGGCAGTGGGACAATTGCCTCCTGACATTTTGATTGAAAATGTTTTAGAATAAATACTGTAATATCAACAGAAATAATGAACTTGTTGGAGAATGTAATAGAAATTAGAATGAAAATTAAGAATTATGCTTAGTGGCGTAATAACGTTCATTACACGGGAAATGAAAGTTCTGCATTGTTTTTACGATCTGCTTTTATTTTTATCTTTCAGTAGTCACAGGATAACCATATGCTTCCAGTAAATTAGATTTT
Source organism: Xenopus borealis (assembly GCA_024363595.1). Lineage (NCBI taxonomy): Eukaryota > Metazoa > Chordata > Amphibia > Anura > Pipidae > Xenopus > Xenopus borealis. The sequence continues at coordinate 25,164,933 of CM044431.1, forward strand.
ATTTCATATATTAAACACTCCAGCTTTGTTGAGGTTGAGAAACCCATTATCCAGAAAGCTCTGAATTACGGAATGGTCTTTTCCCATAGACTCCATTTTTTCCAAATAATCCACATTTTTAAAAATGATTTTCTTTTTCTCTGGAATAATAAAACAGTAGCTGGTAATTGATCCCAATTAAGATATAATTAATCCTTATTGGAAGCAAAACCAGCCTATTGGGTTTATTTAATGTTTACGGGATTTTCTTTTAGACATAAGGTTTGAAGATCCAAATTACAGAAAGATCCATTATGGTTTTGTGCTTTCTGGATAACAGGTTCCATACTTGTATGTTATGTTAAAATTAATGAGAACTTTTTTTTATGGTTTAGCTGATTAGGGGATATGTTTCTCGAATTAAATCTGGCCCAAATTGTGAATCTTAAGTAGGACTCAAGAGTATGGATTTAGTTTCCCTATGGCTGTTAATCTGTTCCATTTATGACCTTAGATAAGAGAGCTTATCTGTGTGAAGCATGGGTAGAAAAAACTCGGTGTATAGGATCTATTATGGTTGGGATCTGTGGTGGTACAAATAAAGAGTCTTTTTTTAATTCTTACCTTAAAGGGGACCTATCATGCTTCATCACACTGAAATAAAAAACTTTCAATGAATCAATGATTGAATCGTTCAATTCAAATGATTTCCTCCAAAAAATTAGATTTTTCCCAAATTTCAGAAACCCTCCTTAAAGGTTATAGGAGGTCCTATATTTGGCAGGTTTTAGGTGGCTAGGAGTCAAATTTCTTTTTTTTTTAAAGAGACAGTACTTCGATTTTTTTGAATTTTTCAATTTGAATCGAATTTTTTCAATTCAAATCAAAATTTATCCTATTCGATAGTCAAAGTATCAGCAACCAAAAACAAAAGTACAGCACTCGGAATGAATAGTTGGTTTATTGCAAGCTCCTGCAGCTCACAATCGCCTTACACATTTCGGGAATGAATCCCTCCATAGGCTCGATAGTCAAAGTACCCAAAAATTACTTTGAAATTCAATTTTTTAATTCAGATTTACACTTTGACCCTTGAGAAATCTGCCCCTTAGTCTACAAGAAAATAATATAAAAATGAAATAGACCCAATAGGCTGGTTTTGCTTCAAATAAGGTTTACTCTTATCTTCGTTTGGATTGATTACAAGGTACTGTTTTATTATAACAGAGAAAAAGGAAATCATTTTTTAAAAAATAATTATTTGGATGAAATTGTCTCTGTGGGAGATGGCCTTTCCATTATTTGGAGCTTTCTGGATAACAGGTTTGTGGATAATGGATCCCATACCTGTACTGCATTTAGAACTGTGTCTGTATTATTCCATACAATTTCAATGGCTTTGAAAATTTGAGTGCATTTTTTTTTACTAGCTTTCCTACGTAGCTGTGGAGCAGAGAACACGTTACTTTTTGAATATCCTTTTTTGAAATTTTGATTGAAATTTTTTTTTTCATAAATAGGCTTGCATAAGCCAGTAGAAATGTGTTTAAATTTAAACATTTTTATGGAATAAAACATTTGAAAAATGGATGAAAAAAACAAAAGAATTTAAATTTAGAACTGATTTTGTATTATTTTATTGAGCATTGAGCCAGTATTTTTTATGGTAACTATTTTTATTGAATTTGGAACTGCTTTTGTATTATTCTATACAATTTCAATGACTTTGTTGTGCTGTGTATCATAAACAGTAACATTTCAATACGTCTTACAAGTGTTTTTAAGAAAATAATATAGAAAGAGAAAAAGACAAACTAAAAGGTTCTTTAATATTTTGGTATACCTGTTTGTCCTGTTTTTAGACTTTAGCTAAAATGATACATGGATAAAATCTCTGAAGGTCTGAGTTATGGAATGTTACTTTCCATACTGTCCTATTTAAGCAAACAATTCTTTTTTTTTTTATTACAGGTATGGGATCCATTATCCAGAAACCCATTATCAAGAAAAGCTCCAAATTACAGGAAGGCCATCTCCCATAGACTCCATTTTAATCAAATAATTAAAATTTTTAAAATGATTCCCTTTTTTTTAATAAGAAAACAGTACCTTGTACTTGATCCCATCTAATGCATGGTATAAAATGAATCACTGATAGAGGTAAAACAATCACACAGGTTTCTTTAAGGGCAGATTTATTTAGGGTTGAATTGTAATATATTTTTGGATTAAAAACTTTATTTTTTTTAGAAAAAATAAATACAAAATTTGTCAGGATTTATTATACCACAACCTTGGAAATAGATTGAATATGAAAACACACATCTAAAACCTGTCGAAGTCATGTAGAAGTCAATGGCAGAAGTCCCATGAACCACCAGAAGATTTTAATAGCCTTCATGATGTTTTTTTCAGAGTGTTACTCTCAAAAACTCATTCAATTTGAACATTTTGAGTTTTTGTTTTTGACGAAAATTCAATCAATTTGAGTTGTTGGATTATTCACCCCAAACTCGCTGATTCAACTTTTCTCCATTCAAGTTTTTTCTTAAATTAGAGACCATCCAAGTTGTGAGTTGATTCAAGGTCTAAAAAACTGTAAAAATTGACCTTTGATAAATAACCCCCTTTGGGGCAGATTTATCAAGAGTATAATTTGTAGGGTTAAAAACCCTCAAATTCAACCCTTAAATTTTTCCCGAATTAAAAACCTCCAAATTTGAATATCGAATTCATAGAATTTTTCCGCTATTCAATATATCGAACGATAGAATACAAATCATCCAATTTCTCGGAAAAATCGCATGATTTGAACTTGAAATTCAAAAATTCTTAGTTCTTGCATTCAAATCCTTCACCCGAGCTTAGTAAATGTGCCCCTTTATGTTCAAATAATTTTTTTAGTAGAAAGATCTGTTGTCTGGAAAACACCCAGTCCTGAGCATTCTGGATAACAGGTCCCAAGTCTGTACTATATGACAATGAAATATTAATATTACATTACATTTTATTGCTAAGTTTTATTTAATTCTAGATTTTATACACATGTTAATTGTTATTTCATATTAAAGCATATAATCTGCTACCAGTTCTTTTTTAATGAGTAATTCCTCTAAAAGTACATCTATAAAAAAGCAGAATGTTCTGAACAAAACTTAAGACTGAAAGGAAGGTAACTAAAACATAAAAGTGAATCACATGAAACAGACTTGCATGGGAAGCATTTGAGACAGGTGTGTTAAGGTGCAGCATGGGAACTAAAGAAGGGTAAGGTTGAGTAAGCTATAGAATTGACACTAATAGTTCATATTGCATTTGCTGTATGAAGTGCTACTGTAATGTTTTGTAACCCCTGGGAATAAAAATGGGTAAACTTTTCATATGACATCAGGGCAAGGGAATACTCATATTTTCTATTGTGCCATAAGCTCTTTTCTCTGCAACAACAGTCTAGTAAAGATGATTCAAAAACATATTCAAGACCTTTCAATACTAAGTATTCTGATTGAGGTTGCTCTTATGCCAATTCTTAAGCACTGGACAAATAAACCAAACTTCTACTGGAAATATTTCTTGGACCTTGCTCCCCTACTCACTACTTCAAGCTGCTCTGTATCCTAATGCCTCACACTGAAAAGTCATGAGAGGGGCGCATTGGTGTCTCATCAGGTAGGGTTCACCTATCTCCTAATGTTGTGATGTCATAACTTGTTGAAGTTATTTTGCACAGGTAAGATTTGTTCATGGGTCATCTTGTAGAGCTTTATTCATGGACCTTCTTGTTGAGCTTTGTTCATGGGCCCTCTTGTACAGCTTTGTTCATGGACCTTCTTGTTGAGCTTTCTTCATGGGCCCTCTTGTAGAGCTTTGTTCATGGGCCCTCTTGTAGAGCTTTGTTCATGGACCTTCTTGTTGAGCTTTCTTCATGGGCCCTCTTGTAGAGCTTTGTTCATGGGCCCTCTTGTAGAACTTTGTTCACGGACCATCTTGAAGAGCTTTGTTTATGGACTCTCTTTTTAGGGCTTTATTCATGGACCCACTTCTAGAGCTTTGTTCGTGGACAATCATATGGAGCTTTGTTCATGAACCACCTTGTAGAACTTTGTTCATGGACCATCTTGTAGAGCTTTGTTCATGGACCGTCTTGTTGAGCTTTGTTCATGAACCCTCTTGTAGAGCTTTGTTCATGAACCCTCTTATAGAAGTTTATTCATGGTCCCACTTGTAGAGCTTTGTTCATGTACAATCTTGTGGAATTTAGAGTAGACTTTTCTTACTGTCCTACTGTAGAAACAAGCTAGCCTGCTGAATAGAGCATCTGTAAGTGCACAGACCATTCAGTATTTGTGTGCCAAAATTAACAAGCAAGATATTTATCAAACAAGATTTTAATCATTTATTACAATCTTAAAATTGTTGGCACTAAAAGAGCTAAAAATGTATTTTGTGCTTGTTATGTTAACAATATGTTGCTGACTATATTAAAACAGTAATGGTTTCTGGCTGCCCACTATGGAAACATAAGAAACACACATCACAAACAGTGCACTGTTTCCTGAGGGCAAGACAAAATGCCTTCTTGTAGTATAACATGTACAAATGAATATGCACACTATTTTAGAACTTTCCTGTTATTTTCAAACACAATAGCAGATTACAAGAAATGACCAACACAACACCAAGCTCAACCTTCACGTTTATTCACACAATTAAATTACTTTCCATTGATTTAGGAATAAAGCTGCTATTATTAAACTGTCAACCAGCTAGTAAATAAACTAGATTATTCCAAGAGACTAACTTTATCATGCTCTTCTGAAGCTGATAATCTTTGATGCATGACCTTACAAATTGCAATTATTACTATCATTTTTTAATATACAAACCTTAAAGAAATGATGCAGCATTGTCCTGTAAGAGGGAACCATGGCAGCAGAGCTGGGCCAAAGTAATGGCCCGCCGCACTATTACTTCTTGTCTGGAAGATGTAGTGGTGGACATAAACCAGAAAGGGAGAGTGACTAGTCAAAGGATGAGATGCTCAAATGGAGTGCTGCTGTACATGCCACAATTAACATATTTTCTAGAAATTGTGTCCCACTAAATAGTTGCACTGTAGACAGGTTTCTTTGCTACCCCTCATTCCAGCCCAGTGCAATGGTCAAACTTCCCTTCTCTGTTAGCTGTGGCTTCTCATTTACATGGCAGATGCTGAAACTCTTAGACAGTGTCAGGATCACAGAAGTGATTGCACCAATGTCTTACATAAGGTTGGAAATGCAACCACCACCATAGTGGCTCTGTGCAGGCACAAAGTTAAACTGGATGAGCAGTATTTGTTGACTACAACACAAAAGTCTATATGCCTATTCCTACATCTTCTTCTACATATTTTTTTTAAAGCATGGGTACAGTTAATTATCATCAATAAATTGAACAGATATAATAAACTCTAGTAGCCAGATGCTAGTGTAGTGCTGCCTTAGCTTTGCAAAGTGTTTATTATTTTTGAACACAGACCTGTAAGAATAGTTAATATGTATTTTGAAAAACATTCTGAGAAATTATTTTTAAAAATAAAGGTAAGGGCAACTGTTGAGATACTGTCTGCTCTGCTTCCATATTCTTTCATTGGGCGGTGCCTAACATTTAAGCATGGCCCATGCTATCCTGGCTGTGAAGCAGTAATTTCTGGAACACTAATCTTTACATTCTAGAAAGGTGTAAATATAGAAATTGATGGTCCATCGCATCTGACTATTAAGTGATTGATTGAAGTATTGTTGTAAGTCTTTATGATGTGTGTCTATCCCGTGTGCTAATGTAAGGATATGATATAGTTACAGCCTCCCTACTGGTCAGAAAGTCTAGCATAGGACTTTTCAGTGTTGACACAGGGAAGGTTTACCTTTCTAGGTTAAAGTATGCCCTGTGGGATGGCAGTATCATATTATAAAATTCACAGCTCCCTAGCTGATATATGGGGATGAATAACCATGTGACTGGTTCTTGGTGCTCCATCTGGGTATTAGGTGGAAGTGCTGGGGGTCCAGAAGCTGAAGTAGGCCTCACTCATTGATTAAAGGGCAAGAAAATAAATAAAATCCCATTTTTACTTTCTTTAATGAAAAAGAAATCTATCTCCAATATACTTTAATTAAAAAATGTGTACTGTTTTTATAATAAACATGACTGTATGCAGTGAAATTCCTGCTTCATTTACTGCTGTGGATAGGAATTGTCAGATGGTCCCTAACTTCTGGCAGGGAAACATCATACTTATGAGCAGCAGGGGGAGCCCCTGCCTTACTTACCAGCCATGCAGAAGTCAAGCAGCTTTGTTTTATCATTTATGACGATCCCTAAGAAGCCAAGACCACACTGAGCATGTGCATGTAGTCTAGTCTTGCAAAGATGTATAACAAAGTTACAAGATGACAGCCCCCTGTGGCCAACTTTGAAAGCATAAATCATTTGTTTGATTAGGCTTGTTGTGCAGTAAGTTCATGTTTATGTTTAGTATACAAAATACAGCATTTCTACCCTTATTCTATTTTACACTTTCCTTGCCCTGTAAGCAAAAGTACTAGAATCTCATGAATGAGGATCAGATCAGGCCCGGACTGGCAATCTGTGGGTTCTGGCAAATTCCAGAGGGGCTGCTGTAAGTTGCCATAGACAGTTAGTACTTAGTGGGCTGGTAGTGGGCTGTTTGGGCTGCTGTGTGACCTGTTTGAGCCTCTATGTACCTGAAATTCCAGGGTCTATTTTGAATCTCAGTCCAGACCTGGATGAGATCCTGCCATAGTACACCTCAGGGGTGTAAGGCAGATCATGGTTAGTGAGTAAAGTAAGTTCTGAGCCTCAACCAGAAGAACTGAGGTTATTACTCCCCAGGTGTGGGAACCCCATCATCATGAAGGGTTCAACCTGTGGGTGAAATGTAGGATTGTCATTGGTCCAGTTTTGAACTTTACAATCTGATTCTAATATGGGCAGTCTGGCTCCAAAATGCCAGTTCTGGTTTTGGAGAACTGAATCCTGGACAAAACACTGCCAATATATAACCCAGAAATGCACCAATTGCTGTTACATCATTGCTACACCCCCTTATATCATAAGCCCTAAACATCATCACCCCACACCCTGATGCTGTTATATATAAGCCATTGGAGTTATCATTCCTAAACCCTTTCTATTGAATCACATGCTGTTCACCTAACACAACAATATTTAATATAAGCCCACTGGGTGCCCAACTGATACTGTAGACCTCGCCAGGTTCAAAGCAGTGGATGGGCTAATGCAGCCTGGAGGTTAGTTAATGTGAGATATGGGATGAATGTTAATTGTCTATCCTGGATGTTGCTGGAAATATAACAATGTTTACATTGTATATAAACATACTGGTGATAAATGTTTTATTACCCGAGCCAGAAAACCATTATTCACAGTTCTGCTTGTTTGGTTCCACTAATTAAGGAACAAAATCTAACAATGCTGAAATGAATAATAATATCACGACAAGTTGGCACCTGATGTAATTACGTGTGTGTGCTGTATTACACATGAGGTGCCACTGATTCACTTCCATTAATTCTTACCATTAATGCCCAGGCAAGGCGTATCAATGCACCAATGTTAGAAAGCCTTGTACTGTTTCTGTAGAATACAATTAAATGCACAAGTGATATTGTGTTGCTTATTGCTAATCTACAAAGACAATATTATCCTCACTGTGATTCCTTCATTGCATTCTTTCATTCTTATCCCCCAGATGACACTTAACCACTTAAGTGCTTCAATCTCATTGTTCTTCTTCTCCTTGCCTTGATGTTCTTCAAGGTCTTTTGTTTCTTATATTTCATTCCATCAGCAGAGCCCTTACTTGATCTTGCTTAAATGCTTACTTTTATGTGTATGATTCTCTAAATGAATGCACAGGACTATTCAGTTTGTTACTGGATTTTTAAAGTGTATTTGACTTGTGGGAACAATAAAGGAATCACATGTTGGCCCAAAAGCACAATTTATACATTGTTTAAGTAAATATTTTGGGTTATTTAGAAACAATAAGTTATGGCAAAGGCAAAATCCAGGGAACTCAAAGGACAAAGATCCAGATTCATTAAAAGCAGGTAATTTTTTTTTTTAGAGCAGCTATTGTAAAAATTATTAGATATTTGTAGTTAATATATAGTATCAAGGTTGTCCACCCCTGCTAGTTTAGAACTGCAGATTTAACATGCCTAAAATGTAAATGTTTATCCATGGATTGGGGCTTCAATCTTTCTGCAGTGCTATAAGGCCTGAACACACATGGTTTTTCACAGCGTTTTTGGCAAAGTTTGCACCGATGTGCTGACTGCCACTTATATACTAGTATTATTGTGCCATTGCCTAAGCTTAAACTGATATCTACACGGCAGTAGCCTTTTTTTTAAAAACCATGGCACGATGAATAACCGCATGTGTGTCCAGGGCCTAAGGGTTTACCATCAACATATCCCCAACCCTGCTAGGCTAGGCTAGGCCTCGCTTGTTGCTAATTTAATTTCCTGCAACAAATAGGGGAAGAGCTGGAGGGCCCTGATTAATGTTTAACATTAACACAAAGCGTCCATTTACAAACCACTATCGTCACCTGAAGCATCAGATCAGATAAGACATTTATGCAGTTGCCGCTTCTGAGGAACCTCATTTGATGTCTATGTAAGTGAATCATTGCACGTTATTTGGTAATAATTGCCAACATAACTCACTCTGTGCAATTAATCATGCACATCTTCCAGGGAAAATGGGTTTAATGATTTGTGCTGTTTGCTGTAACTTAGATCAATATGAATAAACACATTGCAGAAATGTGAGGAAGTCTCCCAAAAGGGAGGAGGCCATTGTTGCACAGCAGACCCTTTGTAAGTGCCTTTGAACCCAGGCATTGACTCTACTGATTGAGATTGGAAGGAAGAAATTGCTGCTGTTTACCCCATTACCTCAAAATTCAATGGCCCTCTTACATAGTGTAACAATGAAGGGTAGAGATACTACGTATAGTAAACTAGGATAGCAATGTAGGTGTTCTACCTTCACTGTGGATACTGTAGCAACACAGGTATCAGGGTATTGGGGTGGAGAGCTCCGCTATTGCAATGAAATTGTAAATCCCAGCCAGGGCCGCCATCAGGGGGGCACAGGGGTCACTCCTCTACTGGGCCTGAAGGGGGGCCCGGCTGTGCTGCATTTTTCAAAATAGTCTGGCCCCCCCTTGATTGAGCTGTGCCACCTCTTCTGTCTGAAAAGCCGAGGTGCCGAACAGCTGAAGTGCTGCAAAAAGACCCAAAGTCACGAAAGAAGGCAAAGTCCAGAAGCCACGAGTTCAATTCTACTAAACACCAAAGTGTGTTTTTTTTAAAACATTTTTTTAATCCCCTGCCACCAATTTTTTTTTTTAAATATTCTCTGGAGCCCCAATTTTTTTTAACTTGTAAGAGGGCCCTGGAGCCAATGCTTATTAAAAAAAATATTTTCTGGGGCCCCAATTTTTTTAACTTGGCGTCAAGGTTTTTTTTAAGAAAAAATATTCTCTGGGGGGCCCAATTTTTTTTTTTTATTAACTTTTTTGGGGGGCCCTGGCGCCAATTTTTTATTTTAACTTGCAGGGGGGGCCAATTTGAAAAAAAAAAAACTTTTATGGGGGCCCTGGTGCCACAGTTATTTTTTTATTTATAAGGGGGCCCTGATTATTTTTATCACTTGTGTGTGTGTGGGGGGGGGGGGTTACTATCTTTAGCGTTGATGTCTGTGTGTTGTTTTAACTAGTGTCGGGGCTTGGGGAGGCCCAGGGGGCCCCAAAAATTTTGTGATTTCTAATAGTGGCCGTGATCCCAGCAATGGAGCAGAGAAGTGATGTTGGCTCCTTTCATGAGCATGAAATGGAGGAGAATAAAAGGGTGCAAGTACTATTGAGTAGTGATGGGCGAATCTATCCCGTTTCGCTTCGCAAAAAAATTTGTCTCCAAAGGCAACTCCACCATAGCATATTAAGGCTGCAGGAAGGAGCTAGTTATGAGGAATACTTTTATGTACCCCCAGCACCAAGCACTACTCAAAGATGCAGGGAAGCATAGAAACTACATTGCATGCAGGTTTACTTAACTATTGTTTGGAGAATTGTCAAACCTGGATTATTCAGCCGAATCCTGAACCTAATCCTGTATTCAGCGCATCCCTGTGTTAGAGTGGAAGATAACTCTGCGGTGTCACAGTGACAATTCTCCTTTATATTGCTATTCATGTAAGTCTGTCCACATGGATTTACAATAATAAACACACTTTGTAAAAATGTATTGTGCAGATTGTGCTGAAATCTGTTGTATTGGATCAGTCTCCCTGTTTGAAATGAAGTGTTGGCAGCTCCTATTGGAAGGTAGAGATTTCACAGAAGTCTGGCAAATGTTTCACAGTTTTAAGTGGGTTTTATCACTGGACTGAGCGTAACAATGCACCAATTATTTTGTAGTTCTAAAGAAAAGAGTTCTATATTTGTATACATAAATATATATTGCTGTATTTTAATAATGGTATTGCTATTAGGGTATTTCCTCCAATCCATGTCAGAGTGCCAGTTTAACCTACTTGACGATCTGGAAATCATATAAATAAATGGGGCTGACATCCACTTTTTACTTCGCTCACTTTCTTATGCATTTAGCACAAAGGAGGTGGTTGCCAGTAGGTAGCCTGTTGGCTATTTGGATAAACACTTGTGGACACTGGTATTGCTTGTCCCATTGCTTATTCAGCACTGATGTAGTTAAAGGGATCTTAGGGGCAAATTCACTAAAGCATGAATCGTCTAACGCTAGCACTAATTTGCCAGTGTGATGTCAATTCACAACTTCACAAATTTACTAAGTCAGACTCTGGGGAAAATTCACTAGCGAAGTAGATAGACTAACCCAACTGCGCACCCTTACGCCAGGCGACGTTCCTCACTGACGAAGGGACGTAACTACGCTAATTCGCTAAGACGACCATTTTACTGAACGTTACCACTTACGCTAGACTTTACTTCGCCAGGTGAGACCTGGTGAAGTTCAATACAATAGATAGGAGTTTGAAAAAAAAATAATTTTTTCTAAGTCCCAAAAAAACACTGGTGTCTTTTACCTTTTGTTTGGGTGATAGTCTGAAAAATAGCATAATTTTTTGGTGGGTTACCTTCCTTCCCCCCTACATTTCCTAACATATGGCAACACAACTATACAGGGGGCATATGTAGGGCAATAGGACAACTTTATTTTATTTATTAAAGGTTTCCTGGGCTTGGGTAGTGGAATGTAGTGGCTGTAATTAGGGATGCACTGAATCCATGATTTGGTTCGGGATTCGGCCAGGATTCGGCCTTTTCAGTAGGATTCGGATTCGGCCGAATCTTTCTGCCTGGGCAAACCGAATCCAAATCCTAATTTTCATATGCAAATAAGGGTTTGGATTCGGTTCGGTATTCAGCCAAATCTTTCGGGAAGGATTCGGGGGTTCGGCTGAATCCAAAATAGTGGATTCGGTGCATCCCTAGCTGTAACATATACTTCTATTATACGTTCAACTTCACACCCTATGCAAATTAGGCATCGCTAGCGTAAATGCACTTTGCCTGACGAAGTAACGGTAGCGCAACTTTGCTACCATTCACCTCCCTGAGCGCAACTTTGCATTTTATTGAACTTGCGGCAGGCTGGCGAAAATTCACCTGGCGAAGTGCGCCGAACATCGGAGAAGCCAACGCTAGTGCATTTTCAAGCTTTAGTGAGTTTTCCCCTTAGTGTTCTGAAATTTGAAAGATATGCAGGTATGGGATCAGTTATCCGGAAAGTTCTGAAGGTTATCTTCCATAGACTCCATTTTATTTAAATAATCCATATTTTTAAAATGATTTCCTTTTTCTTGGTAATAAAACAGTAGGTTGTACATGATCCAGACTAAGATATAATTAATCCTTATTGGACGCAAAACCAGCCTGTTGGGGTTATTTATTGTTTAAATTATATCTAATTCTAATGGTATAAAGATCCAAATTATGGAAAGATCCATTGTCCACAAACCCCCGGGAAATTCCCTAGGCCTTTGCTGTTGTAGACTGCTGCTACTGGGCATTACCTTCCCTACAATATCATGCACCCCATAACCCCTGGGCTCCTGTACTTCATTCATTTCTAGGGATGTCCAAGACAGCATATTGCTCTGCTATACATGTCCCCACTCATAGAGGTGGAGGAACATTGCTTGGATGTTGCTTCCAGTGGCCTCAAAGCAGGTGATTATTTTTGAATTCCAGGAGGCAAGTTTTGGTTGTTTGGTGTACTGCCAAACAGAGCCTGGGCATCCCCCTGGAACTATGTTCATGCTTGTGCTGCTTCCCAATTCCTTTTCCATTTAAATATGGCTCACAGTTAACAAAGTTTGGGGACCCCCTGGGTTTAAGTACAAGGGAAGCGAAACTCACAGAGGGTGCTATTTATCATCAATTACTGATGAAGTGTCTAAGAAAGGAAAATACATAAAAGCAAAGAAATGAATAAGTGTGTGTGAGTGTGTGAGACAAACGAGAAAGGAATTGTTAGCAACTAGAGTGTTGTTGCAAGCAGAAAAAAGTGCTAAAATCTGCCCTTCTCCCCGCAGCACAAATAGCTTGGCATAATTAGGAGAGCAAGCTGCTTCAGCTCAACTAAATGCTTTTGCTGGGACATCCTGTCTTGCAACATTAAAAAATAATTGAATCAGCCATTGTCTCCCATTAAATTGCAAGTGTCTATAAAAGGTTGCCTTTGCTTAGCAAAAAACGTACAGTAGTTTCCTCCTGACCTCTCCTCTCCATTAGTCTGTTCGTTCCTTATGGGCTCAAACTAAATGTTCCTGTGTGCTTAAATGGATTCTATTATACTTTCCTTTCTGTTTTTTTGATCTAAATGGTTCTGGATATTTTTCTGTATATACTGTATATATATAAATAGCCGAAAAGAAGCATGTGCAGAAGAAGTCGGACGTTTAGGACCGCTCCTAAACTCTGCTGCCGGAATTAATCAGCAAGGATCCAACAGCAGCAGGGGGATTTTTTCCCTATTTTTCCCCAAGTAGGCACAAAAGGGCTGATTTCTAAAACTGCTGCCCTAGGCAGAGACCCCTAAGTGCCTATATGGTAAATACAGCCTAAGGTGCAAGCATAAATAATCTAATAGTAAAAGAGGCTGGGAATCTTAGCCATAATGAACATGAGAAATACCATTTCTTGGCGAAAAGAAAAAATGTAGCAATGGGTAGTGATGGGCGAATCTCCCCCGCTTCGCTTCGCCATGAAATTTGCGAATTGGCAAAAAAATCTGCAAAACGAAACAAGTTGCGTTTTTGACGCGAGTCGCGTCGTTTTCGTCACGTCGCGTCAAAAACGACGCGCGACTCATTTTTTTTCGGCGAATTTTTTTTGACGAATTTTCTCTGGCGTTTCGCGAATCGTGGGAATTCGCCACAAATTTGCCTCTGGCGAATACATTAGCCCATCACTAGCAATGGGTTATTAGACCCTTATTGACCTGTGAATCTTGAGAAAGCATCACCTCAAAGTTACTTCTAGAGCCAACTGGATAGAAGGTAGATGGGACCTTAAGCCATGTATCCTTATACTCAACTATTCTTGTTGGGTCACAGGGACTATGAAATCCAAGTAACTTGCAAGTGGGGAGTTTACCCCTTTTATTTTTCACCACCCGTGTATCAACGTTTCTGAAAAGGGTAGTGAAAAATAAAAGGGGTAAGCTCCCCACCTGCGAGATATATGGTGTTTGTGTGACTCTCTTCCAACGCTTTACATATATGATTGATGTGGTCAGACCGTCTAGGGAGCTCTGCACTAACAGGCATGTGGAAATATTCTTTATTGGACTATGTAATCCAAGCCCAAAGACCTCAGGTCCCATAAGATACATTGATCTTAAAACTAAAAGCCACAGCTTCCCCTTGACCCCCAGTGGCACCACTCCTTGTGCCCTTCATACAAAAGCAAAGGCGCGTCCACTGCAGTATCCTCTGCTTCAGAAAAATAGTATTGTTTCAATGTAAGTTTACGTCTAGTATCATATTTAGAATGGTAAAATGTTTAGTTGGGGCAAATGAGAGGCCCATAAAGAGAAGCTTTATTTGTGCTTAGCTAAGGTGTATTTTTGAGAAATCCAATACATTTACCTACAATTCTTGCATATTTGAATATTTTCCCTGAGACTGACAAGTTCTTCCCAGAGACTTCCCAGAGTTTTTTCTCTGAGACTCCTAAGTTTTCCGGTCTCACTCCTGGTTACGCCTGCTTTTCCTTTTCCTGGTAGGTGGCTCCATATGCCGTGTGGCTGGAACTGTCTGCTCTGGCTTCTCAACTGTGTCTCGTCAGATAAAGCAACGGAAATATCAAGAGGAGTTGTTATAAGTGCTGGAAAAAGGCACAGATATTTGAGAGCTATGGGATGTCATAGAACTCATAGTCCTTTTGAGGATTTGTCTTCACTGTCTTCTTTTTCCAACAAATTTAAGTCAGATTTTAGTACTTTATCTGTATACCAGCAATTTGTTCACAAAAAATTGCCCATGTTTATCTAAGATTCCAAGGAAGAAACTGTTAATTTCCTTATTATGCTGCATTCTTACATACAACTGCTTGTACTAAAAAGTCCCTTACATCCCTTATGTCCTTATGGGACATGCGCAGCTCAATATATTAGTTGCCACCCTCACCATACAATAAAGGCTTTACTGTTTTTTCCATTATTCTGTATAAGGAGGAATCTAAGGGGAAGACTTTTGCAGAGTTCATATTGAAAGGGCCACAAATGTATAGCACTCTGTATAGCGGTTGTATTTTGAGAGATATGTTGCATTAAAATATTTCTTAGTACTGATGTAATCTGTGACAGCCAGACCTTCATTTTTCCCACTGTCAATGTGAGTCAATCTCTTCCCCGTCGTCTCCTCATGCTGATCAATATTTTTTAAGCTCATTTGGCTCAAGAACAGGAAAGTCGTTTAGGCAGTATTGTGAGGCTCTGAGGATATTTCCCAGCTCAATACACCCTAGTAACAACCTGCAGATGCAGCCATTTGGATTTGTGAGTTAAATGCGTCGTGACTCAGGGTTAATTGAAGAAACTGTGTTATCTAAAGTTATCTTAACTCATTTAATGCATTTAACCTTTTCATTAGCATACCAAAGCCCCATTGTTTTCAATGGTGAACTCTTTAATTGGGTTTGATGCTGTGACACAATATTCTGTGTTAAGTGAGTTAAATGGGATGTAAAGGCACCTACATGTTTTCTCAGACTACACAGGCTGTTGTTTGAAAAAAAATAAAAAAGTATGATTGTGAAAAGAAAAAACCTAAAAGGTATACTGTCATGGGAAGAAGAAATGTTTTTTTCAAAATAGATCAGTTAATAGTGCTGCTCCAGCAGAATTATGCATTGAAATCTATTTCTCAAAAGAGCAAACAGATTTTTTTATATTTCATTTTGAAATCTGACATGGTGATAGACTTAAATCACTCTTTACTGCTGTACTGCAAGTTGGAGTGATATCACCCCCTACCTTCCGCACCCAGCAGCCTAACAACAGAACAATGGGAAGGTAACCAGATAACAGCTCCCTAACACAAGATAACAGCTGCCTGGTAGATCTAAGAACAGCACTCAATAGTAAAAACCCATGTCCCACTGCATACTATTCAGTTAAGGTGGCCATACACTGAGAGATCCACTCATTTGGCGATGTCGCCAAAGGAGTGGATCTCTCCCCGATATGCCCACCTTGAGGTGGGACGATATCGGGCTGATCCAATCATGGGCCCTAGGGCCCAACTATCGGATCATAACTGGGGCCATATGGGCGGTCGGATCGTGGGACTGCATCAGCTAACAGATGCGGCCGCGATCCAACGGGATTTTTAATCCTGGCCGATCGACATCTGGCCGACTTTCGGCCAGATATCGTTCGGGAAAGCCTGTCGGAGGGCCGCATACACGGGGCGATAAGCTTTTATCGGCCCATGTATGGCCACCTTTACATTGAGAATGAAAACAACAGCCTGCCAAAAAGCAGTTCCCTCCTAAAGTGCTGGCACTAGTCACATGACCAGGGGCAGCTGGGAAATTGACAAAATGTCTAGCCCCATGTTAGATTTCAAAACTGAATATAAAAAAATCTGTTTGCTCTTTTGAGAAATGGATTTCAGTGCAGAAGTCTACTGGATCAACACTATTAACTGATGTCTTTTGAAAAAGGGAGGGGAAGGTGCCCATGTTTTCCCATGACAGCATCCCTTTAATTGTGAAAGTTAACACTTTCCCCAGTGACTTCTAAATGGCAACATTTACGTTTTTTCCGCTCAATCATGATTTTTGGCAAAAAAAATATTTCTGAGAAATGTACTTATTTTTTGCAGCATTTCTCAGCTTATTTCCAGGTACTTTAGATATTCTTGTTTGAGTTTAAGTATGCCAAAGGAGAGGGGAAGAATAAAATTGGCTTTCTTACATATTGACAGCAATTGTTTCGGGCACAAAGTACATTTATAATCCCTAGCAAAGAATACAATGAAGATGATTATTGGTAAATGAATCATTAGCACAAGACACATTGGACATATTGGGTATAGATTACAGTTGAAAGGAGTAAGGTTGGTACTGAGAAATGGATTTGCAGTTCCCTGGAAGGAAACTGATAGTGGAAAATAGCGGTCATACATTTGAAGTAAAAAAACATTTTTGAAACATTTTAATTCAATTTTTATATTGAAATATTAATGGAAGGCATTATATATATATTTATATATATATATATATATATATATATATATATATATATATATGTATAAAGACAAAAGAAGAAAAAAAACTTTGTATAGACATTCTTTGGACTCATGACGTCACTTAGGCGCCATTATTCACAGATGGGGGTGGGCTATTTAACTGTTTCCTGTGTAGTGCACATTATCCTTGAGAAAGGTCCCCAGGTGGGACCGAAACGTCGGTCTAAGATGCACCTTTGCATTGTTTTGTGAAATAAATCAAATTTTTTCATCGAATTGGTGTGTGTTGATCCTCCATTTTTCCTGTATGCAAGCCTGTTTGATCGTGCACCACCATCTTGTACTAGTTTGTGTGCAGACACGTTGGGACAATTATATAAAGACAAATATATACATATATATATATATATATACACACATGTATTTATTGGGTTGTTTTTTATTTGTACCATGGGGGAGCTTAGGTAGAACAACATTTCAATACACTCTGTAGTATATTCTAGTATATTGGCCAACATCTATTACAGTAATTATGGGGAAACTGGTTATTATCATTATTTATCTTGTGTATGTATGTGTAACACAAAGGTACTGTATATATAATTGGTTGATTAAACATGTGGCTAATGAGAACGCAGCACATTAAAAAAAATGTAATGGAATTAGAACCAGCATGTTTATCATTCTGCATGACAGTTAAGGGAGCAATTACTGTATGTCTTATTCTTCTTGATTCATGATTAAATGTAATTGAGGCTGTCTTTTATTATTCTATATATCAATAGCTGGACTTTGGCGTGACACATAAAGGAAGACTAATTATATAATAGTATTAACCTTGCACCGTTCTCTGACAACTTTATTCTTAATGACGTCCATGCAGACTATCGATCCCTGTCTGTGTTACCTCCCTTCATGTTTCACTTAGCTGTTTTTAGAAAAACTCAGTAGATGCACTTTCTTTGGAGGCAGAAATAAAAGTGGAGCTGACTGTCACACAAAGTATAGTGAGCAAGCCTATCTGGGTTATTTTATAAGAAGAAAAGAAGCTACAACCATGGCAACGTTTTGAGTTACTGAAGAAAATATTGTATCTGCTCTACAGACGTACTATATAATTAGAGCAATGCTATGCTTGCTAAAGGTTTACAGCCATCAGTGTAATAATAGGGAATGCAGAAAAAAAATCTGTTGTGGGGCCGGGTTGGAGGGGGTCTTGCTCTTTTCATTTTAATGATAACCCTATCTTGGCATAAAAGCACCTTTCAAGCTAGTGATGGTAGAACATTGTGGCTACGCTTAAGTCTCTTACCCAGAGGTAGCTGTAACTACACGTCTCTGCTGCTGTTTGGAAATAAAAATAGAATAAGAGAGGTTCTGACAAACAAAACAAAAGGGGCTTTCTTAGATTTGGATCAGTGACATAGTATTATTGTTGTGAGGTGCAGTCATAGGTAGAGCTAGCTAAGGCTGAATCCCTTCAGAACTGTGGTCCCTTCACTTTAGGCCAATAATGCCTAAGGAGAGTTATCTCCAACGACAATCCTTAGATGCGTCACAGGACTTCTTTTTTTAGCTTTGACTAACTTATACTCCTAAAACGTACTCTTGACCAAACTAGTCCTATGATCTGACTAAATCTTGTTCATGTGGTCCCTGGTCCCTGACTTTCACTAGAAGGGTTGTGCCTCTATGGCAAAACGCTTTACTGGGCCTTGATGACACCAGGCTCCACAGACACATCCAAATTTTAATGATTTGGACAGGGGTGGTCCTTCTTCTTTGCTCTCCATCTTCTGACCAAGGTGGGTGTATCTGTGGAGCCACCTCTTGGTCAGAAGATGGAGGGCACAGAGGAAGAACTTTCTAAACAATAAAGTGGGGCAGGAGTGGTCATTAACTCTATGGGTCAATAACAAAGATATATAAATGAGAGTAGATAAATAAATCGGCTTCTGCAACTAGGCACATAGCACTTGTAGGGGATGGATAATCATTTTAATAATTCTTAGAAAATAACCCCCTATTTAAAGAGTTGGAGTGGGGGGAGTGCTTTACTTCTTACATAAATGTATACTGCACCTTTGTTTGACAAATACATTCTTTTTAGGGGGCATTTTTGTCATACTCTATTTGTTTAACATTTTAGATATTTGTAAAAAATGGTACTTCCATGTCTGAAAGTTATGATTAACAGGAGGGCATGTTGTTGGGCATAAGGTATAGAGAAATTGAAGCTACCTTGTCCTTAGTAATTAGGGAGGATTGTGTGGCATGAGTGGAAGTGGGGATGTGTTGGTTGACAGGGGTGATGACAAATGCTGGTATCTATTTTATTAGTTTATTGGACTGGACTGGCTCAACTGGCCAGTAATATATTGGAAATAGTTTGGAATGGACTTGGTCGGTCAGCTAGACTAGTGTGTGCATGTATTTGGTATCTGTTATCGACTATAAATTGGGTTGTTTCATTTGATACATGAATGTCTGTTCTCATTAAATTTTATGAATGTATATAAATGTTATACATATTTTAATGCTGCCCACGAATGCTGTGGATATTTGCACTTCTCAGTTGCAGATTTTCCTTTTTGTGAAGCTAAGAAATACATTAAATATCATTATTATAATCCGCAAATGACTCGCTGATTTTGTTTCACATGACATGCTCTCATTAAATATTTCTTTTTATCTGCATACTCTTTCAGTGTTAGTGTATGAATGATAGAGCTTTGCACTTAATTACAGAATACTTGTCATGAACAGCACAATTGACCTCTGGTAGGTTTTACATGTACATTTAGGGGCTAGAAAGTCATAATTTAATTATCATTTCTTTTTATATCTCAAGCATACAATAAATGTCTGAAGTATCGTTTAGCAATGAAGAGCTTTAAGCTTGAATAATTTCCATTGAATGTTAATTTCTCTGATTGAAACAAGGAGTTTGCTTTATGAGAAATATGTAATTAACAATAAAGTCTGTAAATGTGGCTCCCACCTCTCAGGATGTGCTGATGTTGAATCAGTGACCTTTAGCCATCATTGTATATGGCCTGCTTGCACTAATATCCAGCCAACCATCCCACTGAATACCAGCTAAATATAAGAAAACTTGGCCTATGTGTGGTCAACATTTGTATGTAAAGTTAAATATATTTAAAGTTCTATAGTCCATGGTCATCACAGTTTTCAATTTTGCATGCTAAATCAGTGGATGGAATTAAATGTAATCATCCTAAAAACCTCTAAAGACAAAAATATTACACTTGTCGGCACAAAGCACAATGGTGGAAGCAGAAGGTAATGGAAGGCATGGAACCAACTCAAAATATCTTGAGGAACAATTAATTTCAAACTTGCTATTGCATGATCAATCCCAACCAAGTCATACCATCAGTAACCCATGCAGGGACCCTTTTTATGGTAGACCGATGCTTGAATTTGGGCGGGATGTGGCGGGGTGCCATCCCGCCACTCCTTTTTTTTACTAAATTGCATCCAGCCAGGAAGTCACAAATTTGTGTCGGTCTGCATGACGTGTCCCTGGAAGCTGAGTTGCACACCTCGGACGTGACTGGGATTTGAGGGCAGGCCAGTAAGGAGGAGCCTGTGCTGGCTCCCTCCCCCATCCAATCCACCCAGTTAAGGGAAGGAAGCCTGGAATAGGCTGAAAGCCTGGAAGAGGAGCCATGTTTCTTCCGTACAGCATGGCTTTGGCATGTGATGCTGAATGTGGAGCAGATGCTGCAGTTGAACCAGGTCCCTCACCCCCCCACACATGCTCGATTGTTTGCACCTGTGCCATCTTACTATCAATTCTGGGGGGTATTTATACGTGGAATTGCACCTGTGCCATCTTACTATCAATTCTTGGGGTATTTATACATGGATTTGCACCACCGCCACCATCCTCCTATTCTGTCTTTTGCCTGTGGACAGGGCTATATCTGCCACACCCCCATCCCTTCACCTTTTTTTGTTCCCAATTCAAGCACTGTGGTACACCAACCCATAGTGACATTGCTTCAGTTTGAAAGATCAACGTATGTGCTGAGAGAGAAAGAGCAGGTATGCAATGGGGTGCTATGGGGAAAATGTGCTCATGGGGGGGGAGGTGGTCTTTGCTCATGTCTGGGTTGAGGGTTGTGATCCTTAAAGTGGCAGCCCCATTGGGTGCCATACACCCCAGTCTGACAATGGCAAGATGCATGATTGGATGTAAATATCTTTAATGATTTACATCACTACAAGACTACACTTGAGGTCATAAATTGCCCTTTTTTAATGTTTTTTGGGGGGGATTTCTCTGATTTTACATGTGTAGTATGATAATGTATATGTATTTACAAGAGACTGGGGGCACTTGTGAAAGAGATTCCATCATATTTACTGTACAGCTTCTGATAATATTAATGGAATGAATTAATATATATAGGAATATAAATACAGGTATGAGATCTGTTATCTGGAAACCCATTATCCAGAAAGCACCAAAATACACAGGAAGGCAATTATAGAATCAAATTTTAATCAAATAATTCTGATTTATAAAATGGATTTCCTTTTTTCTCTGTAGTTATAAAACAGTACATTGATACCAACTAAGATATAATTAATCCCTATTAGTGGCAAAACAAAATGATTTTTCAGTTTGAAGATCCAAATTACGGAAAGGCCCCAGGTCCCAAGCATTCTGGAGTATAGGTTTCATACCTGTACTACCTATTTGGTGCAAAGGAAACATTGTCCAGGGAAGGTTAATATAATAAGTAGCAACACTCTGTAAGGTGTAATAAACTTTTTTTTTAATGCAACGTAAGGATTTTCATTTGCACAAATGCACTTTTTCACAGACATTTGAAAACACTTAATCGACTGTGTTCAAGGTATATTTTACAGTTCGTGTCTGAATAAATGATTTGGTAATGTCTGTTATAATTGCCTTCGTTTTCAGTTGGGTTTTATGCCTTGAAATGTCAGCTTCCTTTTGTTTAGTCAGAGATGTCTGTGCCTTCTAAATGCAACAGCTGATACTGGTTTTTTTCCAGATATAATGGAGATATAGAAAGACTAAGTTTTCAAGGTCAAGTAACGTGATCCGTAGAATGTGCCCTGTCATTGATTTCATTTATGACAATAGCAGTAATCACGGCAAAGGTAAACAACAATGCTAAACTCAAAGAATATACTTTAGTGATGCATTTATGTTAGTGTTTTATACAATGAAGCTCATGTACCAATCCCCCAGATCTCAAGAGGTGCAGAGAGGAGTACTGTGAGCTAAAGGGGGCTCTACTATAGGGAGGTAGTAAGTATAGGGTTCACAGGTACCTTGTTGCCCATCTACCACATATTCTGGATGCAGGTCTACTGAATGAACACAGTACTGTATTCCGAGAGAGACACAACTTGATGTGAACAGTGTAATTTGACTCTTTGACTCTTAGTTACATGTTTTGCTGTGTTAGAATGTGCGCTATGGAATGTTAAATTGGTCAGATAAATTGGTGGGGGGGGGGGGCAATGCAATGTGAACACTAGTCATCAACTTACTTTTATATGAGTGGTCATGACCTTGGCACATATTTCTGAGTTTACTTAAAGAGATACTGTAAGTCTTGTTTGGTAATGCAAGACATAGAAAAGTGATCACTGACTGATTTATCTGCAAGGCATCCAACCAATTGGCCTTTGAGCTGAATGGAAGGCTGTCTGCAGTTTGGGTATTTGCGGGAATGGTCAACTTTCAGGGTTCCATTGCGTAAGGAATCATCCCTCTGCTGAGTTTTAACCAGGGACTATATATATTGCAGCCTGTAGCCTCTTTACTATTCATGCAGATTAGATGTACAGGCTTTCCCTGTTATGATGTCCCTATGGCTAACCCTGGCTCTGTTAATTACAGTAAGATGCTCTGCGTTAACCGGCAGGTACAGCCTATTCCTAATTAGCTCCCAGCAGAGGGCCCTTATTTAAACCTTGAACTAGCTTCCCTCCCTGCCAGTTCATTGTTCCTATTCCTGTTGGTCACCTGGTCTATGTTCCTAATGCCTAGCTCCAGTTTCACCCTATTCCAGGACTCTATCCCATGCTGAAGTTCCCGAATCTTGTTTCCCTTTCTGAACTGTACCTGCTCTTGGATTATTCTTGTTATTTTGTACTCCTGAGCCAGTAAGTTGCTTTTAATGTTGGTTAATAAACCTCTGTCTGCAAATATCCTTGCCAGCCTACTCCATCCTAATTGTTCTTTAAATACTGACCTAGTGGACCTGCTGGTCATTCCAGTGTGAGGTTTGGGCTACTGGGCATGGCACATTGGTTTGGATTGATGTTCCCATCAAGCAGATCTGTGAGATGTAAGGAGATCTTAGGCTCCAGTTTCACCCTATTCCAGGACTCTATCCCATGCTGAAGTTCCCGAATCTTGTTTCCCTTTGTGAACTGTACCTGTTCTTGGATTATTCTTGTTATTTTGTACTCCTGAGCCAGTAAATTGCTTTTAATGTTAGTTAATAAACCTCTGTCTGCAAATATCCTTGCCAGCCTACTCCATCCTAATTGTTCTTTAAATACTGACCTAGTTGCCCTGCTGTTCATTCCAGTGTGAGGTTTGGGCTACTGGGCATGGCACATTGGTTTGGATTGATGTTTCCATCAAGCAGATCTGTGAGATGTAAGGATATCTTAGGCTCCTCTACCTTCCTCATCTACCGAGTACCATCTACTTGGTGTAGATGATGACATTTTCAGTTTGGACAAACTCTGACCCAACAGGTTGAAATTAAGTTCTCCTGGATCTGCCTGTTGGGACCATATATCCTAACCAATGGAACCCTGACAGCTGATAATCCCTGTAAATACCAAAACTGCAGACAGCTTTCCATTCAGCTCATGGGCCAATTGGTTGGATAAGTTGCAAATTAGTCACTCCATGGTCCCAACAAGCAGGGAGGATGTAAGTAGAACTGAGGCTCCTCTTACTTCCTTATTTTCCAAGTACCATCGACTTGCTGCAGAATATTTCAGTTTGGACAGACTGACTCTGACCCAAAAGGCTGTAATTAGCCAACCTACTAGACATGATCTGGTTATGTGGTCAACATAAGTAGAGAATAAAATCACCAAAATGCTGCTTAATAAATATACTAAATACTATAAACTATAAATATAAGAAAGGAACGTTGTTGCAGAGCAAAACCTTTTTGGTTCAATAGAAGTGTTGGTGTTGAGGTGGGTAAGAAAAGATGAGCTTTTAATGCTTTCATTTTAGCTGGGACAGCAAAATCATTAATAAGGTACAAGGAGGCCAATAAATCATGCAAGCTAAAATCGATATGGAAAAGGATAGTGCAGTAAGCAGTAAAATTATTTTTTAAATAGTTAAGGTAGGACCTTTATTATCAGAGGAGGGTCAGCTGGTTGATGAGAACAAGCAAAAAGCTCAGATTCTGAACGCATACTTTTCATCTGTCTACACAAATGAGGAACCAGTTAATGAAGGTTTCCTTATTAATAGTCCCAATTCTAATAATACATCTAATGATGCATGGTTCACACATGATGAAATTCAAAAGAGACTAGAACATGTTAAGATAAAGAAAGGTCCAAGGCCAGATGGGATTCATCCCAGGGTACTTAGCAAGCTTAGTTCTGTGATTGCCAAACCTCTAATTGCCAAACCTCTATTGCCAAATCTCTACTTCATTTTTCAGGATTCATTAAGGTCTGGCATGGTGCCGAGAGACTGGCGAATTGCTAATGTGGTACCGCTATTCAAAAAGGGATCCTGTTCTCAGCCTCAAAACTATAGGCCAGTTAGTCTGACATCGGTGGTAGGAAAGCTTTTCGAAGGATTAATAAAGGATAGGATACTGGACTTCATAGCAAATAACAATACTATGAGTTTGTGCTAGCATGGTTTTAAGCCTAATAGATCTTGCCAGACTAACTTTATTTCTTTTTATGAGAAGGTAAGCAGGGACCTCGATTCTGGAATGGCAGTGGATGTGATTTACTGCCCCTTCCTATTTCAATTTTTTACTATTAATATATTTAAAAAATAATTTTGGATTCTTTTTACTGCTTACTGCTATATCCTTTTCCTTATCGAATTTAACTTGCTTTACAACAACGTTCCTTGCTTACAAGCTGAATATATTGACATATATATTTTTTAAGCAGCATTTTAAATACTTCCCATTTTTGTTCAGTGTTTAACCCTGTGAAAAGCATTTCCCACTTAATATGTTGTAGAGATGCTCTTATACTGTCAAAGTTTGCACGCCTGAAATTCAATGTTTTAGTTACTCCATTATAGAATTGCCCCTGCAAAAGAATCTCAAAGGAGACCATGTTATGATCACTATTTCCTAAATGCTCACCCACACAAATGCTAGAGATGAGTTCAGTATTATTAGTTATTAAAAGATCCAAAAGAGAGTTATTCCTAGTAGCTTCTTGAACGAGCTGGGATAAAAAGTTGTCATTTAGCATATTTACAAACCTACTAGCTTTATCTGTCTTGGCAACCCCATTATCCCAGTCAATGTCTGGATAATTGAAGTCAACCATAATAATAACGACCTAGTTGTAAAGCCGCTTCTGTTTGTAAAAGTAGCTGGGCTTCATAATCATCACTTATACAAGGTGGTTTATAGCATACACCAATGAAAATTGTCATTGTAACCTTATGCCCAGTCAAAATCTCTACACAGAGGGATTCCAAACACTCACCAGTGCCCTTAATGGTTATTTCTTTAGTGCATGGCTTTAATTCAGGCTTTACATACAAACACACGCCTCCCCCCTTTCTAATCCCTCTGTCCCTCCTAAAAAGGGTGTAACCATTTAAATTCACAGTCCAGTCACATGTTTCATCCCACCAAGTCTCAGTGATACCAATTATATCATAATGTTTAGAGCATGCAATTAATTCTAGGTTTCCCATTTTACATGACAAACTTCGTGCATTTGCCAGCATACAGCAGAGGTTACTACTTTTACTTTTTAAATGTACATTACTTTGAGGGGAATTATAAGTTAAGTTAATATTAGTCTGTTTTCCTTGTAACAGAGGGACCTCCTTAGCTGGTAAGCTGTATGCCCCCCTCACTACTCCCCCATGACCCCTTACTAATCCTACTACCCCTTCTACCCTAGCTTCCCCATTATTCTTTCTCTCACCCACCCCCCACTTGCCTAGTTTAAACACTCCTCCAACCTCTTGGCCATTCTTTCCCCTAGCACAGTGGACCCCCTTCTATTGAGGAGCAATCCGTCATGACTGTATAGGTTGTACCCCAAGGAAAAATTGTCAGGGCCCGAGGGCTCCGAAGGGGGATTACGGACCAAGGAAGAAGGCAGCGCCAACACAGTTCGTGGTAACAAAAGGGTATGGCAGAAGAGTGGTTAAAGTCCAGGCAAAGGGTCAATCCAGCAAGGTCCAATACAAACGAGGTATCCGAAGGGTTAAGCAAGAGAGTGGTCAAGTCCAGGCAAAAGGGTCAATCCAGGCAGAGAAGGTTCGTAGTCGAGAGTTCAGGCAAGGGTCAAAACAGGAATCAATAGCAGGAATCAATAGCAGGAATCACACCCAGGAACTTTGTAACAAAGACCTATACTTGGGCATAGGTTGTAGTGCAGTGAGGGTTTAAATAGGCCAGAATGGCGCCAAACTCGACGCCGTGACGTCATTGCGTAGCCGCGCTTTCATTCCGGCGCCGGCGCCGAAGTTGACGCCGACGCCCATACGCCGGCGTCAAAGTCGACGCGCGCGACTCGTTTCGTCGCGGGCGTGCTGACGTCGGCTCAGAAACAGGCAGGGAGACCGGCAGGGCGCCGCCATCTTGCGACGCAGGGTGAGTTCTCCTCACAAAAATCAGCCCAGTGCTCTAGAAACCCAAACCCTTCCTGTAACTTCCATGTAACTATGTAACCAAGACATTAAAGCTATATAAATAATTTTTTTGTATAGATAAATCTCCATAGCATCACTAACTATCACTTCAATGTGTGCCAGGGGTTCTATGTGCTATTGCTATATAGCCAGTGCACTTAGAGAGACTGGCATAAAGTCTTAATACTATGGATTATTTGGAATTTTGGTAGATTATCAGCAATTTCTTTAATCATAATATATCTGTGCTAAACACCACTTTATGATTGTTCCGATAATAAAGATGAAAGTACAAGTGAATACCCATAAACTAGTGATAAATAATGGCATCCAATAAAGGTCTTACAAAGATGTAAAGTGACTAAGAACATCCACAGAGGTCTCTAACAATAGTTTACCCATTCATCACTAATGCCTAATTCAATAAATATAAATAATAACGCAATAAATGTGAAAGTAATGAAATCAATAGCTTTAATCTGGGACTGCTAACGATTTCCCTTTTGAAATAAAGGATAAAGAATCTAATCAAAAAGTGATGTGGCTTGATTCATATATAAAGAACCCATTTATGAAAAGCCTGCAAATGATAGATCTAATCCATAAATACACATTACCAATAAATGCATAAAAAAAATTAACTGCCAAAAAACAATATCCAACAATTCATACACAGAGTCTGGGCTAGATCTCTGACTGATGATGTGTACAGTATATATGAGTTTTTGGATTGGAGCACCCCCTTATATGTATATACCAGATGATAGAATGATGATAAGTAAAACTGATTTCCACAGATGAGATAAACTGTGAACTATAAAGACTTGAAGACAAGTTTTTTTGACATGACAAAGATGAAGCCATAGAATGACGGTATAAGGCAATAGCAGTAAAATCAGTAGATTTGATTAATCTGCCCCTAACTGTACAAGTATGGGACCTGTTATCTTGAAAGCTCGGGACCTGGGGTATTCCTGATAAGGGAATCTTTCCGTAATTTGGATCTTCATATCTGAAATCTAGTTAAAAATAATGTAAACATTTAGGCGCATATATATTAAAGGTCAAGTTGTATTTAACCCGGAAATGTTTATTAATATATAATTTTAGTTTTCAAGGGTATTTTTCAGTCTAAACTGGAATTTTCAGTTTAAAAATTAAAAACTCAAATTTTTGGGGGTTAAAAAGAAAACTCAAAATTTTTGAGATTTATTATACCTCGCAGCTGGAAGTATCTTTAATCTGAAAATACTCTAGCTAAAACCTGTTGTGGTCATGTAAAAGTCAATGGGAGAGGTCCCTTTGAGTTTAATCGATTCCAGTTCTTCCTGCAGAAAACTCGGTCAATTCCCACTTTCCCGTTGTTCAACTTGAATTCACTGATTCGAGTTTTATCCATTCAAGTTTTTCCTTAAATTGGAAAAAATTGAGTTGTGAGTTCATTTGAAATATAGAAAACTTCACAAAGCTCTAAAATTTGACCTACGATTAACAACCCCCTAAATAAACATAATTGAATTGTTTTGCCTCCAATAATTAATTATATCTTAGTTTGGATCAAGTACAAACTACTGTTTTATTATTACAGAGAAAAGGGAATCATTTTTTAAAATGTTTTTAGTTATTTGATTACAATGTAGTCCATGTGAGATGGGCTTCCCATAATTTGGAAATTTCTAGATAATGGGTTTCCAGATATTGCCTCCCATACCTGTTTTAGTAACCATTATGGAAACTATGAAGAAGAGTTTGAGAAGTCTTATTACAACACAACTGATTATTTATTTTCTTCTAAAGTTACTTTACATGTGATAACTTCCCAGTTTATAAATAGTTTTTCATATTTCATTTAGTTGCATTAGCTTCACAAGACTTCACAATGATCTATTCTTCTAGTATGAATAGATGTGCTCTTTTAGTAATCTTTATTCAGAAAAAAATACATTTGGGTGCTGCTATGTCAAGGAGGAATATTGTGTGAACATAAAATATGACAGCCATCTATTCATGAAAAGTAAATGATGGATAATACTGTATATTCTGCACCTGTATGCTGCTGTATAAAGATAAGTGTGTATGCTGCTGATAAGTTTGTTATTTTTTTTTTTAAAGGTTATGTAACCTCTTGAAACTATTTATTATTAAATTGTTCAATGTGCTCTTTATCAATTTACATTAGCATTTTTCTAGTTTCAAGATATTATCAGTTTCCCCACTTCTAATGTAATTAATTTATAACAACAGCGCCACCAGCTAGTCATAACAGACACTAGCACATGGCAGAAAATAAAGTTTGTGAGAAAAGGAGCCAACAGAAAATAAAATTAATGATAACAGGAACGTTTTGTGATGTTGTTCTGGTTAGAAAATGTCAGATACAACTATTTGTGATCCATTACTAAGGGATTTCTGGAACCTGATATAGTCTTATTGTACATATTAAATTCTGTATTTATAATAGTACTATTGCTACTATGATTAAAAAGGCTAATTCAGTACACTATATACTTTTTTGTCTACAGAGGATTTATTTTTTTCATATAGTTAATGGGAAAAGGAAAAGCATAATAAGCATTTATTGAAATAAATAATTTTTTTGTTCAGTTCTAGCCTTCTTTTGACCTAAGCCTACTGTACTGAGACACTAAGAAAGTTGGGCTAATGTCTCTACAAAACTTTACTTGAAGAACAACAGCAAAACTTTACTTGGAGAACAACTGGAGCTTAAAGAATGTTTGGGGTAATATCACACATCACAAAGGGCCAGATTTTATCACCTAATTCACTTCCACTACAGAGCCTGATGTAATTCAGTGAGTAAAACTGTTTATGACATGAAAACTCTATTGAAGTCTATGGGTAAAGCTGGAAAGGAATTAGGAGAAAAGTTTCTCCTCAAAATGAATCTCACACATAAGTTTTCACATGAAATACCACAAAATAATGTTTTCTCATTCATAATCCCATCCAAGTTAATAGTCTGTTTTATCATGTATAGTTCAATTTTGAAAAGGAGAGAATCCCAAAAGAAGGGAGACTTGGAACCCAGCAGATAAATTGCAGTAAGCACTTTTTTAGACACACTTGGGCTTATTTAGCTACATTGGGTAGATTTACACCTGGGCAGTAGTGATGGGCGAAACACCAGCAAAAATTCACCAGCAAAAATTTGCCCAAAAAAACGAGTCGCGCGTCGTTTTTGACGACGCGCGACTTGTTTCGCGAGTTTCGCTGGAAATTTGCGGATTTTTCGGCGAAGCGAAACGGGTGAGATTCGCCCATCACTACTGGGCAGCATTCAGGTGTAATATGACAAGTCACCAGCAGGTAAGCCCAGTGTTTTGGTACAGTAGATGACCCCATAGATGTTCCTTCGGTGCCAAGGACAAACACCCAACCATTTTGCCACCAACACTTGGAAGCCTTCCACCCACCACCACCCACTCTACCTTCCTCTTCTTTAGGTTGCTGATTTCACATCCCCACCTCTGGTTACTAGCTCACTCCCATCCAGGTGGAGACCATCAGCCCATTGCACTCTAAGCAACCACCTCTATTGCCTACTACTAGTTAATCTGTGAATGAGCTTGATTGTAGATTTAGGATTTCACAGACAATTTGTCAAGTGTGTAACTTACAAATGTGATACATACACCCATATTACAGGAAGCAAAAGTGTTCATACATGGGCTGATGTCAATTGCTTATAGCCAGATATCTATTAGGCCAGTTAAAAGAATCCAGTTGAATGAGGACTGGATTGCTATGTTAATGCTGTAATCTCCCAATTGACCTGCATTATGATATTATCATTGATCAAAACAGGCAACAATCTGCTCATTTGTTGACATTGTTAAAGGGATCCTGTCATGGGAATATCTTTTCAAGTTTTTTTCACATGAATTTTTTGGGAAAATGTAGATGCAGATGTGGTCGAAGTATATTTCAGAAAATAATGAGAGAAACACTAAGATGCCCATCTAACAATATTTTACTATTAGTCAATTATTTTGTTAACGTTATTGGAATGCTAGGGAAGTCATGGGATTTTAGTAATGTTCAACAAAATTTCTATTTCCACTACACCGACAACTACTTCCTGACTTCATTACAAACCAATAAAACATTAAACCTAGGCAATTCCAACATTGATGGAACCAGTGGAGTGCGTTGGAGTAGTTAATGTTACTACTTTAGTGCTGTATAATTAAGGCTCATAAGGAAAGCAGCCAATAGTCAATAGATAATATGTATTGGATTTGTAAGTGCATGTATAGCTAGCTACATAGACAAGTGATTATTAGTTTACATAGAGATACCCATAGAAACATAACAGGGACAAAACAGTTAACTGACTTTCCTAGGTGTGTGTGTTTTATTTAAAAGACCTTGGCATTTTTTTTTATCTAGAATTCTTCTACTGAGGAATTCACTCAAGTGTACCCATCCTCATTTAAATTCTCCACAAAAGATATTAATGAACACTATTTAATTAAAAGCACTAAGCCCACATTATGGGCTATTAACTTCATTGTAATGCTAATCTATTCTTATGTTAAATAAAATATGCTCCTCCTTTGCAGATGGTAATTAGATTAGAGGTGTGAGAGTCAATGTACTCTGTGCTCCCTACAGATTCAGAACTGAGATACATTTCCCCGGCATTGTAATCCGATAAATACAAAGAGATTGAACTAGCTATATTGTTTTTCTTTCTTTTAGCGGGTTGTTGCATGTCATTAATCTGAACTCGAAATGATAGTTCAACAGTCACTTCAGCTATAATTACAAAAATAATAAAAAAAAAACTATTGATAGTAGGAACACATTATTATTTTGCCATTGCACAGGCTTAATGCCCTGCCCTGCAGAACTTACATTCAAGGTTTGGTGCCTGAAACACAGGAATGATGGCTTGGTCAAAGTCATATGGAAACTAGGCGTAATCAGTCAAATAACTTAGCCGTAGACTACAATTTTATTATTCAAGAAAAAAGGGTATAGTTATAGAATAGCTAAGATTCAGTCTTCTTTGCTGAAATGATTCCTTCCCAGGGAAAAATACCATATCTAGATCCATGTCCAGTCTCAGAATGGAAGAAAGGCCCTTCCAAAATTCAGTTAAATCAGTTCAATGCTCTTCTGCCAGCTTTATGCACCAAAATACAGGATTGGATGTGATTTGGGGGTATGGGAGATCTTTTATGTATGGAAAAGTGGGACCCATGCCTTGGTGCACATACCAGTTAGGATGGAATTCCAGATGGATTTTTTTACACAAATGCATTATTTTTGAGAATGTGCATATGTTAATTTGATTGCCATGAACAGGTCTTAACAGGTTTAAAGGAGAACTAAAGCTTAACTAAAGAAGTAGGTAGAAATGTTGTACATGATGTTGTGTGCTTCTGTAGCAGCCCAAGGCAACCACAGCCCTTTGGCAGTAAAGATCTGTGTCTCCCCAGTAGATGCCCCAGTAGCTCCCCATCTTCTTTTCTGCTTATTCACTGATTCACATGCTCTGTGCTGCTGTCACTTACTGAGCTTAGGGACCCACTCACAATATACTGTGAAAATAGAATAGAAATATAGTCACAATATAAGTCTGATTAATCGTTAATACAGATAATTACTACATGGCAGCACAGAAACCAGTGCAATTAGCATAAAAATGTATTAATCAGCCCTGTAGCATCAGCTTATATTACAGGCCAACCTCATTTTCTGCTGGATAATTAGTGACGACCCCTAAGCTTAGCTTCTCAACAGCTGCTCAGAGCCCACTGAGCATATGAGTGTCACAGACACTTTCCAAGATGGTGACCCCCTGTGACAAATTTTAAGTCCTGGATCATTGCTGCTATTGACAAGCTGAAACTTTAGGCTGGTGCAATAAGTGCAGTATAAAAAATATGCAATTTGTAGCCATATTTATTTTTAGGGTTTACTTCTCCTTTAATGAGAACGTCACATGGCATGTCACATGGAAACCCATTAATGTTGAAGGATAGAGTTGAATTAGGAAATACATTTTCCTCATTGAATGGAATCTTGCTGTTTGTTTGTTTTTTTTGAACACACCTGACATAAATCTGAAGTTGTCTAATATTCTAGTCCAATATAATTATTTTTGTGAATTTTTATTATATTTTTGTCTATTTATTTTGGCAAAAAAAAACCATTCAAATTAAAGAGAAATAGTGATGGGCGAAACGGGCGCGTTTCGCTTCGCCGAAAAATTCGCGAATTTTTCGCCGATTCGCGAAACGAGTCGCGCGTCGTTTTTGACGCGTCGCGTCATTTTCAACGCGCGTCGCACCGTCGTTTTTGCGTGACGAATTTTTTTGCGCAAATTTTTTTGCCAGTTTCGCGAATTTATTCGCCAGCGGCGAATCGCGCGAATTCGCCCCTGGCGAATAAATTCGCCCATCACTAAAGAGAAACACTGCTGCCATGACCAGTCACCAAACGGTCACGGGTTCTTCAGAGCACAAGCCCCCAGTCCACAAGGGCACATGCACAAATTTCAAAAAGATTAAGCTCCTTAAATTTCAAAAAGATTAAGATTAATTTTTTTACTAATTTATGATGAATAAACATTGAAATTTTTTAAACTTTCTAAAATGGGACTCTTTGAAAAAAAAATGGGACTCTTTGAAAAAAAAAACATTCCCCAAACTCATTTTAACTGCTATATATTGGGATTGTTTTTATAGCTAATGAATTGGGCGTCTGTGTTTCATGCAAAAAGTTCCTAGGGGTGCAAAATATGGGCTGTGATTGGCTATTGGTAGCCACTATGTGGATAGGCAGCAGCCTACAGGAGACTCTGCTTGGCAGTACACCTGTTTTTATGCAGTTACATCTTGCATCCAAGCCAGGAATTCTAAAAGAAACACTTGCTTTGACGCCACTGGGAGCACTGGGGTTAGTGGTCAACATGTTTCTCACAAGCCACTGTTTGGGGATCACTGACCAAGACCTTGCCTTTTTACCTTTGGGTGATAATGAAGTGCAGGTAACCTTTATAACTTACTGAATATATTTTATTATGCTCTCCTGCAATAGTAAAAACCAAACTTCTCATTTTAATGGTCCATTTGCTAAAAGTTGTTTCCTGAGGGTGTGTGTAAAACTTCTCCTGGGGGAGAATTTACTCTAAATTCTCAACCAAGTTCATATGGTTATTATACCCCCTCAACAAAACAATTATTTGGTTATGTATACCAAACAGTTACTACAGGGCCAAACAGATTAAGTTCTCATTAGCTAAATCTTCATAATATAACATATCGACAATGTAACACACTATACAATTCTCCAGCAATTGATTAGAGCAGAATAGCTAGCTAACAATCTCTTATAATACCAGAAATTCATAAATAATTCAAGATAGAGTTGAAATCTCTAGGCAGGGCCCAAGGGATCTCTGACAGACACATTACTCACACTTCCCAAGGGAAACCTAGAATTTGGAGAATGGGAGAAATAAAACGTAAGCTGGGTGGTAAGGACCCAATCATATTGTGTGTGGAGCCAGTCAGAGCTCAGCTATCTTCCTCTATGCCTGAAAGTTCCTCGTGGTGACAGTGGTGAAAGCAGGTCTCTAGGGCTTGAGAAGAGCCAGCAGGGAGTACAAGCAGATGGCTCATTTTTGGATCCACATTAGGAGCTAATGACTGCAGTAGTGGAATAATTGGCACTTGGGGAATATTTACTGTACTTAATATAAAAATGGAGACTCCTCTAAGCTTTTATTATCCCCTTTCTGAGGCTGCAGCTGTTATGATAGCTGTACAGTTTTTTTTTTTACATTTGTTCTAATCCTAAAAACCCTCATTATAGCAGAGAACATCCTAACAGATATGTGCAAAGTAAAATGACATTAAAAGCATTTAAATTAAGTGATCACAGATGCAAAATGTTTGAATAGACAGTAAAGAAAATCAGGCAGATATATTATGTCTGAAGTGACAGAATCCGTTAGATTTCTCTTGGGAAAAAATTATTATTTTTTTTATCACATTCATATTTTTAATCACCGTGCTCCATCAAGTCAAAGAAAAGTTTTACTATTGTGTCATAAAAACTAATTTATTCCATTTTTGTCTTTCTTTCATATCCTTCTTTAGTTGTGGGGGGGGGATAAGGTCATAAAAGGATTTGTGGGGTCCCATTATATACCACCCACTGACAGTCCATGGTGGAGATAAAAACTGAAATGCAACAGGCACAGCACCACTCATATATAGGACCAACACAAATGCAAAAGCAAATGCCATATATTTTACCCACAATGTTTCATCCCAACAATTCCATTTGCCTGCAAGAGGATATTTCACTTGCACATTTTAATGAAGTGTAAGAAATTGGGCTCATAATTGTCAGAATGGAGATAAATTATGTTTATGATTATTTAGGCAAAAGTCTGCTGCACCAACAGTGGCAACATTGTAAATACCACCACCTTCAGGGTGGCTGTAGATTTGGGGTTCCCCTGCATCAATAGGATCAAATGAGAAAGATTCCTCATGGACTGCCTCTTGGTACTCTGGTTTCCTCCACACTCCAAAAAAACATACAGGCAGATTAATTTTAAACTATCTGTAATGAGTGTCAATGTAAGATCCACTGCTTTACCAATAACAATGTGAATTGAATTATATCAGTATTCTTTTATGAAGGGGAGCAAAAGTGCACCTGCTCCTTGTCCGGCTGCACTCTTCATGGTCTTATGGTGGCCATACAGGGTACAATTAACGCTGTTGACAAGGTATCTGGCCAAAAATCAGCCAGGTTTAGAAATTCCGCCAGGGCAAAGAAAGCATTGGCTTGTTGATGTGTTGACAACATTAAATCACCTAACTGAAGGTGTGAATAGCCGAAAAAAGTTGTTGACCTTGCCAAACAAATGAATCTTTACATGAATGGCTACCTTAAAGGAGTACTAAAGCTTAACTAAAGAAGTGTGGCAGAAATATTGAACATTGGTTTTGTGTTTCTGTACCAGCCCAACACACCCACATCCCTTTAGCAGTAAAGATCTTTGGCTCCAAATATGTCTCAGTAGCTCCCCATTTTCTACTCCAAGATGGGAAACTCCTTTGACAACTTAAAAAGCCTTGATCTTTACTACTATTGAGAACTACTATCGAGAAGCTAAACCTTTAGGCTGGATCAGTAAGGTCATTATTTAAAATATGGCATTTCTAGCCATATTAACTTTAAGGGTTTAATTTTCCTTTAACTTATGTATATTGCAGATTGCACCCATGTTTTACACTTTACACCTTACTCTACACATAATAAATATGTTGATCCTATTAATACATATATTAAATAATGAATAATTGTTTTTGTTAAAGTAATAGACTATGCAGAACATCATTCTGACTATGAATAACAGGTGGGGGAGTTACCTATGGTGCCTCAGGTAGTTATTGGGGTAACTGTTGACTTTTAAAGACAACTGTTGCTACAATATACAGGCAATGTAATCACATAAAAAAAAAAGATTACAGCAAGAAACAAGCCCACCGTGACATAATACATTGGTTTCTATTATTTGCTGGCATGATTATTCATTCCATAGGTCTGCCCATGTGCTATTAATGAATGAATCAGCATCTTGTATACACAACCTCCTTTTACTGAGTTTCCGCAATCTTTAAGCAAGAATACTCATCAATAACATTATGTCCAATTCTATTCATCAATCAAAAGAAAATGTAACTGTTGAGACAGTCATGCTGTAGATCCATACTTGAGAATTGTCCTTCATCCTACATGATATACTAGTGAGGAGCCCCGAGGGTTTATTGTATATTACCATCTCCACCCAACAATTAGCATTTGGTAAAGTTCCAAATATTGCACAAGTGGATAAGTAATGATGAAACCGTAGCTGAGAACTTGTCTCACAGTATGTAAATATGAAGCACCTTGAGGAAACCTGACTTGCGGTCACTGAGAAAATTGTGTGTCAGCGCCGTTAATTTCCACTTAAATACAAACAAAGGTAGGCATTAAAACTTTGCATAGCTGCAACTTTGATATATGAGCTTACATCAGTGAATCATTCTGTTGTGAAAGTTTCCTCCGAATGATTTTTGCATTCATGCCTAAAATGAGTTAAAGTCATTATGGCTAATATCCCTGGATTTCCTTTCCGAGTCGGTTGTGTAAACTGTGAAAAAACTTACAGCATTATGAAAATTAGCTTAATTTGTTACAGTCCCAGGATTAATTTTATTTCCTTTTTACAAGTAAGTTCCTTTAATTGTGAAACATTAACCCCAATGCAGCTAAAACATAAAATAGGTTTACATTTTAAATTGAGAGGTACATTTCTGAAGTGACTCTACTTAGAGTTCAGTACTCGGAACTAGAGTGAGTTAGGGCTGTATCATCTAACTGAAGGCCCCATCTATTATAATTTATGCTTCAACAAATAACTTAAGGTCAAATTCAATTCCACGAGAAAGCTTTATTTTATTGTTTATGTAATAGAGTTTATTCAATAGAGATTCAATTTATAGAGAAAAGTTTTTCTCTCTGTATTGCATCTGGCTTTATGGAAAATTTTGAAAATTAATTAAGAGATAAGATTTTTCTCACTAAATTGAATCTGCCCCTTAATGTTTTAAGATTAATTTGCAACCCTTAAACCCAACTCATACTAAATTATTACGGTTTATCTTCTATTATTTTTTCTGTCAATAGGTACTGTATGAAGAAACTAAGAATATGACAGTTGAGAGTGATGGAGAGTAAGGGCTCATTTAGAATTTTTTTACCCACAGTGCCATTCTATTTCCCAGAAATTCAAGTATGCACTGCTAACTTGTCAGTATAGTTGGTTACGTGGTTAGAGCAAGTTGTTATTTGAGAGACTCTTTGATGGTGTATCTATTTCATATTTTACAAATTTATCACCTTGCTATCTGTTAAATCCCTACTAGTCTTTTTTCAGTATAAACCTCAGCCTGGAGTGATGTCTGCATCGGGTTTTTCTTGACCTCCACCAAACCCAACTCAAGCCTGCCACACTGCCTCCTCCCCTCTATTTATAGGCCCACAGCAACCAGCCCACCAATGATGTCACAAAAGGGGTGGGGCATGGCAAGTGCACGCCTATAAAAATGGAAGCCAGTAGTGTACCGGAACCTTTAAAGGAAGTGCTGAGGTCAGCCCAAACCCACCCAACCGGTGAGTAAACCCTCAGTCACTGGACTTTAGCCTAATTCATTTTCACCTTCCCCCCTTCTTCCCAGCACTATGTGGAGGCTGACGCTTCTATTCATTGTTATCCTGTAGCAGTTCAGTGCCAGTGTTCAGCTTTTCTTTTTAAGTAGGTACCGCTGCAGTGCGCTACTCTGGCTAATTTCAGGTGCTCACTCACACATAAAATATCAAATAGGAAGGCCATCCCCCATAGACTCCATTTTAATCAAATAATTACATTTTTTAAAAATGGTTTCCATAGTGGACACCCCTAGGCCCCTCCCTTTTATTTGCTCAAATTTTCATCATCGGGGGCCGAAGACATGGGGATTGACGCACAGGAAATTTAAAAAGCTATCCTATCTCCTGTGCATCCCCAGTGTTTCGCAAACCAATGTGGTTGTGGTTGGGAGGCATGCTGCCCGGGCCTTGGCGGCCTCTCACCAAATCCAGGCCAGGTACTTTGCACTTGATCTAAACTAAGACATCATTTATCCTTATTGGAAGCAAAACCAGCCTATTGACTTTAATTCAAGTTTAATGTTTTTTATTAGACTTAAGGAATAAAGTTCCACATAAGATCCAATATCAGTAAAACCCTAGGTTTTGAGCATTCTAGATAACAGGTCCCACAAATGTTTTATATGTTACATTTGTGTTCAGCAATAAAATACATTCAAAGTGGTACAAAGATTCAATGACATCTCTAAATGCTTCACATCATATGGTTCCACTTCATAATGTCTGTGCAATAGCTCATATTATTCATCCCAATATCCCAGCTGACATAATGAGATATAATTATCTTTTCCATTGTTCATTTTAAATGTTAATTGTCTTTTAAATTACAGAGCAATTTAGAAAAATATGAGAAATCTAATTGCTCGTTGTTGTCACATGTACTTTTGAATAGTGATCTTATTTAGGATAAGGACATTATAAGGTCTTGTATATTCTAGGGGTGCAAAGTTCAGAAAGGAACAGATCATCCATAGGACAACAGCTGCAATGACTTTTTATTTGTATTTATAGTCTAAAGAAATTCTATGATTCATATTCTGATACACTGTATACATTGCAAGTAATTCATTTTACCACTTAAAATGTTATTCTGGAGTT
Organism: Xenopus borealis; assembly: GCA_024363595.1. NCBI lineage: Eukaryota > Metazoa > Chordata > Amphibia > Anura > Pipidae > Xenopus > Xenopus borealis. Next base: position 25,203,997 of record CM044431.1, read on the forward strand.
AGATGTTTACCATTATCTTGTAACCTTCCCATTGTTCTGCTGATGAGCTGCAGAGAGGGAAAGGGTGTGGAGTGAAATCACTCCAACAGCAATAAAAAGGGACTGAAGTTTATCAGAGCACTAGTCACATGGATGAAGGCACCTGGAAAACAACATGTATAGCCCCATCTCAGATTTCAAAAGCAAATATAAAAGTAACTGTTTTCTCTTTTGAAAAATGGGCTTCAATGCAGGATTCTGCTAGCTAACTGGGCCATTTTGTAAAAACATACTTTCCCATTTACAGAATACCTTTAAGCAACCAACCTTTTTTGCTCGTGAACCGCATTTAAATTTAAAAAAAGAGTTGGAGAGCAACACAAGCATGAAAAAGTCCATGTGGATGTCAAATAAGCGCTCTGATTGGCTTTTTGGTAACCCCTATATGGACTGGCAGCCTACAGGAGAGAATGTTTGACAGGACATCTGTTTTTTATTCAACCAAAACTTGCCTCTAAGCCAGTAATTAAAAAATAAGCGGCTGCTTTGAGGCCACTGGGAGCAACATCCAAGGGGTCGGAGAGCAACATGTTGCTCGCGAGCTACAGGTTGGGGATCACTGCCTTTAAGCCTTATGCATTAAGCTACATACACTTTGTGGATTAATTTTTCTTACTATGAATGGCAACTCAGTTGTTTCCTATGGGTCACAGAGGACTGTTCCCATGGGCACAGACCTAAAGGGAAATATGAGATCTGTTAACAAATGTTTTGTAATGTGATATAAGTAGTTGAAACCATAATGTAAACCATTTAAGATTCTTTGGTTACTTAGAGAACAATTAAGCCAATTATATTACCTACTTCTTCAAAGTAGAGCATAGTGACAAGTGTCATTGGTGCAATCAAATATTGTGCCCAGTTGCTTTAAGAACTATGTGGGACTTTGCCTGCTGCTCTTCTTTAATATATGAACTCAAAATTCAAACTAAGAGTGCAATGAGGATAGTGGGTTCAGGTACATATGGTATTTTCATACAAAAGAATGAAAATAAGGAGAGAACACCCCCCCAAAAAAAACCCAAATTGACAAAAATGTGGATCTGACTGGCACTTAACTAATCTCCACGGATAAAAATAATCCTGTTCTTTCCTTATATGATCTATTATTTTCTTGAATAGCTGTTTACAACCTCTGCCTTGACCATATCCCCATTAACCAAAATATTAACTTGTATTATACACCCACAGACTTTATATGTAGATAATTCTTAGGGATTTGCTTGGAAATACAAGTTTATATTATATATATATATATATATATATATATATATATATATATATATATATATATGTGTGTAAATATAGCTACTCCGAAGTTAAATAAATATTCGTTTTGACCTGCAGCACTTGTACATCCACTCCTACATTTGTCCACCCACCCCAAATAAAGCAGCTCTGTGGATTCAAAGGGGCATATTTACTTAGTTACATTTTACATAGTTAAAAAAACTTCAAATTTCAACCATCAAATTTTTTTAAACACCATTTTCAGTTGAAAATGGACCAAATAGGTCTGTTTTCGATCGAATAAAAAACGTTTGAAGTGTTCAAATGCATCATTCCATTCGAACAATTTTCAAAAAAATCCTTCAATTTTCTAGGACTTAGAAAACATTTCAGTAAAGGTTCTAGGAGGTCCCCCATAGGCTAAAATAGCAATTTGGCAGCTTTAAGGTGGCAAAGTGTCGAATTAGAAGTTTTTTTAAAGAGACAGTACTTCAAAATTCAACGTTTTAATTTTTTAAATTAAAATCTAATTTTGGGCTATTCAATAGTCGAAGTAGCCCAAAATTACCATTTTTTAAATTCAAATTTAATTGGAAAATTCACTTCAACCCTTAGTAAATCTGCCCCCAAGTGTCTGGTGAGTTCAGATATCTGGCAAAGATTGGTTGTAACAGCTCCATATACGCCCATGATGGAGGTCTCATGGGGAAATCAACTATTATCACAGAAATTTGAGTCAGAATAAAGACTTTTTAAAGTTTTTTAAACAATCATATTTTGTTCTCTGACTTAGGGCTGGATTCAGTTCAACTCAATAAACTCTATAGAAGCTTATGGGGATGTTTGGTATTCATTTAAACGAATAGCTTTGAATCTAGCCCTTAATGAGATTTCAATTTTTCAAAAAACGTTGGTATAAAGAAACTTGATCATGTTTAACTGAATTTTTTTTACATGTACAAATAAACATAAATTTCAATCAATAAATTGCCCTCCTTATGAGAAACTGTAAAATTAATTGGCAAAACATTTATACAATATTAAGAGGCAGATTTATCAAGGATCAAATTCAAAAATATAATTTGTAATTGGAATTTCTAATTTTATTGTATTTCGACTAGGGAATAGTACAAATTAGTAAATTAGAACATTGAAATTTACCTTGTACGGTCTCATCTAAAAACCTGCTGAAAAAAACTCCTAGAACCTATTTGGTGTCATTTGGTAAATACTTCTAATCGAATTTGATACGATCCAAATTCAATTTGTACGATCAAATATAGCCTAGTTAAAAAAAATTGATTTCCCATAGACATTTTATCCAAATAATACAAATTTATAAAATTATTACCTTTTTCTCTGTAATAATAAAACAGTATCTGGTACTAAGATACAATTAATTCTTACTGGAAACAAAACCAGCCTATTGGGTTTATTTAATGTTTACATGATTTTCTAGTAGACTTAGGGGCACATTTACTAAGGGTCCAAGTGAAAATTTGAATTTCAAAGTAATTTTTGGCTACTTCGATTATCAAATAGGCCAAAATTCAATTCAAACTGAAAAAAATTAAAAAATTCGACCTTTCGAACATTTAAGTACTTACTTTGACACTTCACCATCTTAAAGCTGCTGAATTGCTATTTTAGCATAGGGGGACCACCTGGAACTTTTAAGGATTGTTTTTGAAATTTATTGAAAATCAAATTTTTTTACCAAAATCGTTTGCATCGTTCAAATCAAACTATGCATTCAAATGATTTTTATTTGATTGAAAACTGAAACTGAAACTGAAGATCCAAAGTACAGAAATATCCATTATCTGGAAATCCCCAGGTCCCGTGCATTCTGGATAACAGGTCCCATGCCTATACTTACAAAAAACCATCAGGATAAAGTCATAAACATACATCCAGTGATATTGTAAGATTTGCCATGTGGACAAACTATTTTGACTTACACAGGAATTCATTCCTTAATAAAATCCAGGAAATGGGTCTGTTTTAAACTACAATGAATCTAAAAATTGCTGTGAATTCCCAGTTGTCCAGTTATTACTTTCACTGGTCTTAGATCAAACTTCTGTAGTACATTTTTAGCTGCAGAGGAAAATTGTTCCATTGTGTTTTGAGTGATTCTTCACAATTTTCCCTATGAAATTTTTTTAATTTCTTATTTAAATTTCCTGTGACCACATTATGAAATCAATTTGATTTAAGCTTTTTTTATTGTCAAAACCCATGGGTATAACAGGAAGGCTTACAATCATTTTCCAACATGAATAACAGTACAACTTGGGAAGGAACTATGAATCAAAATGGCAGGAAACCTAAAGAAGAACTGTGATATAACTTCCATACAATATCCAACAGGAGAGTTTGATGATCAGGAAGAAAGTTCTTTCAAGGTATTTCCTTGCATTAAATTGTGCTAGAAATGTTAAAAATACACTGAGGTGTGGTTTGTGAAAATGTCACTTTGTTTTACACAGATTTTCTAGTTTCCCTAATGGCAAAATTATTAAGCCACCTGGGGTTTTTATTTTGTTAAATAACTATATTGTGAAACTGGTTCTTAAAGGGAGGCGGCGCGCGTCTCACCAGGCAAATTTTTGCGGACATTTCACGAATTGCGGGAATTTGCCGCAAATTCGACCCGGGTGAATACATTCGACCATCACTAGTCATCGCGCTTGGCGTGAAATTCAAACAGTATTTAAGGGGATTTGGTGCTTTGAGTCATGTCCCGTTGTTAGGTTCTATTAGTAGAGTTCCTGGGTGTTTAATCCTTGTGACGCCACTCGGTGGCGTCTGGTGGTGTTTTTCTATCCAGTATCCTTGATGAGACGATCGTGCCCCTTTGCTTGTCCAGAACCTATAGCTTTGCTCCTCTCTCAAATAGGACCTGGTGGCATCCAATTAGCAGATGGCTCCTCCCGAGGTGAAAGGCAGCGCTTATAGGCAGAAGTGAGAGCTGAGACCAGGGAGCTTAGCTTTGGTTCTGGATTTAGGGTGCCGTTCGTGACAGATTTATCAAGGGTCGAATATAGAGTTTATGGGAGTTTATGTGGGAGTTGTTAAAAACGACGATCAAATTTTATAAAAAAATTAAAAATTAAAAATACTCCAAATTGATTGTAGGCAGGTTCTAGATGGAGAAAAGCCGAATGCAAATTCATAAAGGACAGTGCATGGTAAATTTTGAAATTTCAGAATTTGAATTTCTATTTTTTTTTTAAAACTCAGATCAAATTTGGACTCTAGTCAAATTACACTAAAAACAAACTCGACAATTTGAATTTTTAAATTCAAAATTTGAATACAAATTTTTTATTTTCACTTCGACCCCTGATAAATCTGCCTCTTAACTTTAATTAAAGTGTATAAAGGAATCATTTGCTATGGGTTGGCTTATAAAAGTACAGTAAATTTAACCCAATAGTTGTAAATTATAAACTTAAAAAAGGTTAATCAACTATGTAACAGAATTTCTTTTCAGGAGTATTTTTTGAACATGGAGACAATTTTGTTGAAATTATTCCCTCTCTAAAATGCAATATTATTGAATAAATTCTCCAAAAAGTTTTGTTTTGTGGGGCAGCAGTAGTCTTTAAATTACAGGTTTAACTGATGAGAATATATGCCAAGAAGCATGCACATGCCCCAAATCCCCTTCTTTAAATAAACAAATGTATTACAAACAACATATTGGCCTGTGATATCTACCGTAGGCCATGGAATTATAATATAGTTTGTGGTAACTAGCTTCATTCACATTGCTTCTGAATTTTGCTTGATCTAACTCTGCTCCATTTAGACTCTCATCACCTAATTTATGTTAATTCATGTTAAACTCCTCATGAATAGGGCATAAGACTATATTGATGCTCTATAAATAAAACCTATAATTATAAATGACATTTAAAAAAACTGTAATAAGATATTAATTCCAACACATGTACTTCAAAATGTGTTGAAATGCAGTCAAATAAACATATGGGGCTGATTAATTACAAATCTAGAGGTTTCATTAGAAAAAATCTTGAATTTGAATTTCACAATTGCCAGATTATTCAAGAAGAATCTGTATTATCAAAAACTTGATTGCCTTAAACCATGTGAAAAAACTCAATAACACAAAGATCATATTCTGCTATGAATTTTTAACAGTTAAATCTCAATTTAAAACTTCAATTTTGAAAATACACCACCCACTGAATTTTACAGAAGCTTTTAGGCTACACATTTTCAAGACATCCGACTATTTTGTATATTAAATCTTGAAAATTTGCGTTTGGGAAACTTGAATTTCCAAATAATTGCATTATTATGCTGCAAAAAGCTTGAATAGTGCCTAAAAACTCAAGTTTTAATACATTAACCCTTTAGTATTGATGACATTTAATTTAATGCCATTTAAAGGGGTTGTTCACTGTTGAGTTAACCTTTAGTATGATGTAGAGAGTGATTTAAAATTGGTTTTAATTTTTTTTACGTGTTCTTCTTTTTTATATTGCATTTTAAACAAATACACAAACAAAGAACAACAAAATAGGCATTGTTGATGTAATGCATAATAAATTCATTTGGGCAAACAAATTGCAGTTAGTCGCTACGAAACAAGTTGGCGCTATAGAAATACATGTTAATAATAATAATAATAATAATAATAATAGTCACATAGGGCATGAAACACACTGAATTTATGCATCATTTACTTGAAGGGATGCAAACATATTAAATACATTGACCCATTTATTTGTATTTTTTGGGTCACCAGGTCTGCTTTGGGGCAGGCCTCTAGCCAGGGCTCCCATATTTTCCCAAACTTTTCCAGACATTATCTAGCTAGGTATGTCAGCTTTATCATCGGGAGATTGCTATTAACTAATTTCTCCCATTGCTTTACTGTGGGGGGCTGACGACTCACTTAATGGCAATCTGTTTTTTAGCGTATAAAAGGAGAGTTCGAAGCAGGTATCTCGTTTTGATGGGTGTGCCAGCTCATCCACCAGTCCCAACAAACATACCTCTGGTGTTAGTATTCCGGGTAGCAGAATTTCATTGGTCAATATGCTATTACCTTAGCCCAAATTCCATGAATTAGAGCAGGGATCACCCGTGAGCAACATTCAGATGTAAAAAGAGTTGGGGAGCAACACAAGCATGAAAACTTTTCCTGGTGGTATTTGGTTGTATTTGGTTATTGGTAGCCTCTATGTGGACTGGCAGCCTACAGAAGGTTCTGTTTGGCAGTACACCTGTTTTTTATGCAACTTAACTTTGCCTCCAAGCCTGGAATTAAAAAATAAGCACCTGTTTAGAGGCAACTGAGAGCAACATCCAAAGGTTTGGGGAGCAACATGTTGTTCGCGAGCTACTGGTTGGGAATAACTGAATAATTGTCCATAGCAGATGAAAGAATCCAGTGTCTGGGTGTTGCCCTTGGCATTTCTGTCCATGACTTTGAGCCTAAGTGGGGTTATATATGTACAGTGTCTTTGGTAGAAATTATGAAGTTGGATAATTTCCCTGGTGCATCCTCCCATGCATCATTATCTAGGACAGGAATGATCTTGTTCCATTTAGTTTTGGCTTTACTGAATGGATTATTGAGAGAGGCTATCAATATCTTGTAGCACAGAGACCAGTTTTGGGGGGTCTTCCTATAAGACACATTCCTAATTGCTTCTAGAGAACCTGCCAAGGTGGCATGCAGAGCTGTTAATGAGTTTTCAGGATTTACGCATGGATTTAAAGTAATTTAGCTTTTTTTTCAGCAGCTCTCTGGCAATTTGAGCAGAAACCACATTATCCTAGCAACCAGGCATTAATTTAAATTAGAAACTAGAATATGATATTCAATGGGTCAAACCGTAAAAAAGCTTGATAATAAAGCATTGCAAAGTATTCTATACTTTAACATATTTCTTTTACTTGAATACAGTTTATTGTAGATGTTGACTTTTTTTTATTGTTTCTTCAAATATTTTCTTCATAAGGAGCATCAGTGCTGAAAGCACTTTATCATTAGTTTACAGAAATCTATCACCAAGACAACTGGCTTATATTTCTTTGAGACCAGAATGGACGAGAATTAAGTTCACTGCATTATTAGAAGCAGTAGGCTATGTACATCCATAGAAGCCACTTTGGATTTAATTTTCAGCATGGGTCAATTTTATCCATAAAAGGCAATTTCTGATTAATTCTGATTACTGGCCAAATTGGTTGGATTCGTTCGTTAAGCTGAACGATTAGTTTGTTGAACATCATAGGCTGGTGTGTCCAATCATGACAAAACGTATGTAAGTTGTGCTTCTATTTGACTCTCCTCTGAAGAGTGACAGCATGGGATCATCAAAGTAACTCTCAAAAGATCTGAAAACAAAGATTGTTCAGTATCATGGTTTAGGGGAAGGCTATAAAAAGCTAACTCAGAGGTTTAAACTGTAGGGCCATAGGCACAGTTGCTGTAAAACACAGGTTTGGCAGGCCAAGAAAAATACAGGAGCGGCACATGATGAGGATTGTGAGAATGGTTATAGACAACTCAAAGATCAAGAACATCTTACTGCAGATGGTGTATCTGTACATCATTCTACAATTCAGTGCAGTTTGCACAGAGAACATCTGTATGGCAGGGCGATGATAAATGCAAAAGCGCATTTAGATGAGCCGCATTCATTTTGGAACAAAGTGCTTTTGAGACAAAAATTTCGTTATTTGGTCATAACAAAAAACGCTTTGCATGGAGGAAGAAGAATGCAGCATTCAAAGAAAAATACCTACTGTCAAATTTGTTGGAGGTTCCATCATGCTGTGGGGCTATGTGGCTAGTTTAGGGACTGGGGCCCATGCTAAAGTCGAGGGATGGAAGAATTCAACCCAATATTAACAAATTCTTCAATGTTCAAATCACAAATTTGAAGTTACACAGGGATTGGATATTCCAACAAGACAGTGACCCTGATCACACTTTGAAAAGGCATTTACGCAGAAGGAGAAGTATAGTACAATATTCTGGAATGGCTGTCACAGTCCCCACAACATGAATATCATGGAAAATCTATGGGATGATTTGAAGCAGGCTGTCCATGTTCGGCAGCCATCAAATTTAAATGAACTGGGGAGATCCAGACACTCATCAAAGGCTATAGAGGCGTCTAGAGGATGTTACACTTGCAAAAGGAGGCTCAACTAAGTATTGATGTAATATCTCTGTTGGGGTTCCCAAATTTATACACATGTCTAAGTTTGTTATGATGCATATTGCATATATTATGTTAATCCAATAAACTTTATGTCACAGCTGAAATACTGCTGTTTCCATAAGGTATGTTATATATAGTGATGGGCGAATTTATTCGCCAGGGGCGAATTCGCAGCGAATTCCCGCGATTCGCCGCTGGCGAATAAATTCGCGAAACTGCCCAAAAAATTTGCCAAAAAAAATTCGCCGAGCAAAAACGAGTTGCGCGTCGTCTTTGACGCGACGCGCCGAAAACGACGCGACGCACACCGAAAATGACGCGACGCGTCGGAAACGACGCAACGCGCGTCAAAAACGACGCGCCGTGTTTGACGCGCCACGTTTGACGCGCCGCACCACGTTTGACGCGTTTTTCCGGCGAAGCGAAACGCAGCTGTTTCGCCCATCACTAGTTATATATTAAAAGGAAGCTGCTACTTTGAAAGCTCAGCCAATGATAAACAAAACTCCAAAGAATTAAGAGGAGTTCCCAAACTTTTCCACATGAATGTAAGTATCTCTTGATACCAATTATTGGGTGACAGAAGGTACAATCGTTTGTAGAAATCAGCGGGGGTCATTTATCAACACTGGGCAAATTTGCCCATGGGCAGTAACCAATGGCAATTAGATTGTCTCCAAGCCTGGAATTCAAAAAGTACCTGCTTTGAGGCCACTGAGAGCAACATTGAACATATTGCTCACAAGCCACTTGTTGGAGATCACTGGCCTCGATATAGGGATCCACTGTAAGCCTTGCTCCATTAGAACTGTTAATTTTTATATCCATAAACATAAGGGTGCATATATAAAGGAGCACAAATAGCACATTTTGATTCTTTAATGAAACTTTAATGAAAGTGGTTTTAGGCACAACTTACTGTAGGGAAAAAGCACAAGTTGTCCACTGCACTTATGGACATAAATGAGCCCTGCACACTGGCACAACTATAGAGGAAGCAGACCAGGTGGCCACTGGGGAGCCTGGGGGAAAAGCAGGGCCTGGAACGCAGGGTCTCTTTCCTCGATAGTGTTTAAATACCCCTGCCTGTTGCTTTCTTCTTCTTTAAATTGACACAAGCATGAGGAGGAGGAAGGTGGCTGCAGGCAGGGGCTAGCAGGAGCACCAATGTGCCCGGCCCCTCCTTTTTGGCGGGAGCAGCAGGTGAATTTCTTTCCCAAATCCAGACAACCAATATGTTTATTTTCTTACCAATATCACAACCTTTACATTGTGATATCTAATTGTCCAGTGAGCAGCTGTTGCAATCTGCGCCAATCTGACCAACCCCACATGCAACAAACGTTATCAGAGTTCCATTTATTTTATGGTTTATTCAAACAACTTGACCTAGCCATGTAAGGCCACATTTTGGACAGTGGCTCAATGTCAATTTCAATATTTTGGCCCCTTATCCTTACTGAATGTAACTACTATATGTTATCAATGAGAAATAAACATTATTATTATTAAACTTTTAATAGCACTCACTTACCAATATGAGTGTTAGTTTCTTTAATTCATGCTCATTAGTAGTGACCAACCTTCAGGTGACCACTCATACACTGGACACAAATAATTTGATCTGATTGTTGGCTTGTGGGACCTTTGGAGACTGGTAAATTGAGGACCTCATCAACATGCCAATGGAAGCAATTACCCTGAGCTATGAAAACCCTGTTCTAATTAGTCCAAAAAGGTGACACTTAGGCCTCTTGTTGTGACCTGGTCACTTTGTAATGACTGACTTTTAACCATGAGTTGTAAATGGATAATTATTATATTACTTTAAAACAATGTAATGTTACATTGATAAATGTTCTTTCAAAGTCAGAAGGACTTAGACTCACTAGAATTCTAACCAATGTTATTGGAATATAGGTGCGCAGTTACCTATACAGATGGCCAAGCAAGCAGCCCTTTTTCCTATAACTGTAACAGGGGGTGGCCACTAAATTACTTTTCTCTCCATGAGATTAATAAACTGGTTCATTAAATGTCATTCTATTTAAATAGAAGTGTTAAAATTCTAATTAATATTCATTAATCTTGTTAAAAAAAAAAGATGTTTCCAAAAGAAGGCACCCTGGTGCACTTATTTTTTTTATTATGGAGATGCAGTCCTCCATAGTGAAATGTGTTTTTTTTTTCTTATTTAAATAGCAACAGGAACTCTAAATGTTATTTTACAGAGTAATGAAAATCCTTTCAGGTGGTTAGAGACAGTTAAGCCGCTAATGGCATAATTTCAACTATTTAATGCATTCAAGAATAATCAGCGTTTAACTCCAAACAATTACTTCTGGCTTATTTTCTGATAAAAGAGAATTGCTGGAGAAAGCAAGGAAACATGAAAACACAGCAAATAGGTTTTTTAGCCAGACAAATAACCTACGTGCAGCAACGCGATATTGTATCTACTGAGAATGAAACACCAAAAGCATATACGAAAATGGAAGTAGGGGTCCATGTGGGTCTAACGGACATAGTTTCAACTCTATTGAACGCTTCCAATGTTTCTAGTGCTCAGTGTAGCATTGGCATCCCCAATAGCAATAGGTAAAGAAGGAATATTCAGTAATTATGGGCAGTTTTTCACCTATCTGTGCCATTATTCCTTCTACTACAACTTGCCCATAGATTGTGGCTGCTATGGCCCATCTTTACTGAGATGGCAGGCCACTGGCCTGTATATGGGCCCAAGGTCTTCCCCAATCAATAGCCAGTCAGGGATGGGTCAGATAACGAGCAGGCTAGAAGATAATTGTGTCAGATGAGGTCCACTTTAGGTTGAACCTATAGTTCTTGATTGACATGTCTAAATAAGCCGATAATCTGATTGTCTTAAAGCTGGTGGTCAATGGTACAATAGGTCTTTTGTCAGCAATGCTCCAAATATTAAAGGGATACTGTCATGGGAAAACATGTTTTTTTCAAAATGCATCAGTTAATAGTGCTGCTCCAGTAGACTTCTGCACTGAAATCCATTTCTCAGTTTTGAAATCTGACATGGGGCTAGACATTTTGTCAAATTCCCAGCTGCCCCTGGTCATGTGACTTGTGCCAGCATTTTAGGAGGGAACTGCTTTCTGGCAGGCTGATGTTTTTCCTTCTCAATGTAACTGAATAGTACGCAGTGGGACATGGGTTTTACTATTGAGTGCTGTTCTTAGATCTACCAGGCAGCTGTTATCTTGTGTTAGGGAGTTGTCATCTGTTACCTTTCCATTGTTCTGTTGTTAGGCTGCTGGGGGGGGGGGTGATACCACTCCAACTTGCAGTACAGCAGTAAAGAGTGATTGAAGTTTATCAGAGCACAAGTCACATGACTGGGGGCAGCCGGGAAACTGACAATATTTCTAGCCCCATGTCAGATTTCAAAATCAAAAATATGTTTCCTCTTTTGAGAAATGGATTTCAGTGCATAACTCTGCTGGAGCAGCACCATTAACTGATGCATTTTGAAAAAATAATTTTTGTTCCCATGACAGTATCCTTTTAAAACAGGGGCCAAGTGTAACTGTCAACTTTGTTTTTGTTTAGCTATTAGTCCCTAAGTGGTACATCCTAGTAAGGGAAACTTAAGTATGCTTCATATGCTGAAATACTGCCCCGATATATCAATACACTTCTTTTAATATGAGAAAAAATATGATGTGGATCCTGCAAGGTGTCAGTATATTATGCTTCAAAAATGTCAGTGTATTCAGAATCATTTCAGTTTCTTATACTTCTTATGCTGTCAGAATTTCACCTTCACCTCTATTTGATATCGTCCAAACTTCTTATATTTCTTGTTACTTTCTTATATCTTGTTATCAATAAAGCAGCATTGCCAGTGTGATGCACATGTAATGTACTGCTTATCAGAAGCAGAACTAATCCAGCACAACCGGACTGCTGTTTGTGCCACATATTATAGTGTAGCCTCATCCTCTGCTATCACAGCAGCTGCTCTCATTGGGAATAGAATGAATGCCTATTTTAGAAAATCTTGCACAAACTGCAGATCAGATTGTAACCCCTGCCTTTGCAGTCAAATTGTATACCATTCACTAGACACAAGTCAAGTAGACACATGTACAGTAGGTCACTGCTGTAGGAAGATACTAAATGGACTCTGGAATTAAAGCAACAGCCAGGCTGATTTCAGGGTTCCATTATATCAATGAGTAATTCATCAAAGCAGCAGAAGGGGCTCAATGCATGGGCGCAATTGCCTTTGTGAGTAAGAACCAATGCACACTGAACCTAGTGTCCAGTTAAAGGAAAAAACATATCACTAAACAATGTAGGTCTTTACAAAAATATATTGCATAGAACAAATTATATGTAAACCCTGCTTCATCTAAATAAACCATTTTCATAAAAATATATATTTTTAGTAGTATGCGCCATTGGGTAATCCCAAATTCAAAATTGCCATTTTAAAGGAATTGTTCTGTGTAGAATTAAAAACTGGGTAAATAGATATGAATATATGAAATTCAAACTCAAAACAATTTGAATTTCAAAGTAATTTTGGGTTACTTCGACTATTGAGTAGCCAAAAACTTGATTCGAATTGATAAAAATACTGGCCCCTTAAAATCCTTTCGACTTCGACACTTCGCCACCTTAAAGCCTATGGGGGACCTCCTTGAACCTGTCCTGAAATTTTTCCTAAGTCCTAGGAATTAGAAGAATTTTGCACAAAATACTTAGAATCGTTTGTCTGGAACGATGCAATCGAACGATTCCAACGATTTTTAGTCAATTGAAAATGGATCGAAATAGGTCCATTTGCGACTGAAAAAGCCCTTTAAAAAAACTTTGATGATCAAATTTCGAAGTTTTTTCACTTTGAAAATTCGGCCCTTAGTAAATCTGCCCCATAGTCTACCTAACAGAACAGAACCCTACTTCATGCTTAGCAGCTCTCTTGGTTTCCACTGATTGTTTACCAGGCAGTGACCAATCAGTGACTTGCGGGGGGATACATGGTCATAACTGTTGCTTTTGAATCTGAGCTGAATGCTGAAGATCAATTGCAAACTCACTGAACAGTTATGTCCCATGTGGCCCCCCTTCTAGTCACAGACTAACTCGGAGTTAGAGAGCTGAAAAGCAGGAAGTCGTGTTCTGGCTATTATGTTAGACATCCAGTCACTCCAGCCTTTATTACATTTTTGGCTAACTAACTATATTATAAACATTTTTTATTTTGCACAGCCTATCTATTTATCCAGTTTTTATTTTTTAGCCTGAACTGTTCCTGTTAAGTACTAAGGGCTGCCCCTGGGATCATATGATTCACAATGCACACAAACAAACCAAGGTCAGACACGTTAGGTCACAAAAGCCAATTAATGGACATAGTTCTCTTGTTTACTTCCAAAGTTCTTCCTGCCCCATTATTTCTGCTGCAGTATTTCTGGGCAGGTGATCTCTGAAGCAGCACAGACCATCACAAAATGGCGGTTCAAGTGAAAAGATGTAAAAGGACGATATTTACTGATTTTTATGTTCTGGATTGTTAAGATTTTTAGGGGGTTATTTACTAAAATACTAATTTTTCAGATTAAATAATAAAAAAATCAGATTAAAATAGAATCCACTATTTACCCTTTTTTAGCATTAAGAAATAACCCAAAAAACACTACTTCTCTGGATTGTCACTCAAAAAACTGATTTTCTTTTTAACTGTTTCACAAAACGTCAGAAAAGCCAGAAATGTTCATACGAAACCCAGTGCAGACAACAATATCTTTGCAAATAGGACCTCTGCCATTGACTTCTACAGGACATCAACAGGTTGAAGATGGAGTATTTTCTGATTCGGCCTTTTTGCAGCTTGGGGTTATAAAAATTATATATATATATATATATATATTATAATAAATTATACAATTTATAATAAATCAAAATTTTTTTGAGAGTTTTTACCATTCGGACTATAATAAATAATTCCCTCAATTTAATATAAACTGCTAAGTATTCATTCTGGGGGTGTTGTTTTCTTTTAAGAAACTTGCCTCTCCATTATGTTGGGGTGATCTCTGATGCCCTGCATGTGGGCGGAGCTTAGTTCTGACAGGCAGGGGTTCTTTTTTTAACCATAAATATATCTCCTGACTTTCAGAATTGCAGAGTAGTGATGGGCGAATTTGTTCCGTTTCGCTTCTCCGAAAGATTTTGAAGCATGTGTCAACTCAGACACTCGCTTCAATTTTGACTCCAGCCTTAAAGTTAAGTTAAGAATTGTTTTGATGTGCAGTGGTTTTGACGCGAGCAACTTTTTGGATGCCGGCAAATTTTTGCCCAGTGAATTTTCTCTGCAGTTTCGTGAATTCGCAGTGAATTTGCATCTGCCGAATAAATTCACCCATCAATATTGCACAGATAAGAATTCCTGTCCCCAATCCACCCTACAGCAGAAAGGGGAGAGGTTCCCTAATTGTCTAAATACTCTGAATGAACAAAGCTCTCTACATTATTCACGCATTTAGTTTTTTTGTCAGCACTAAACATAATTTGTTTGTAAGGTCAAAATTCAGCACTTCTGTTTCCCTTATCAACCTGTTTTTTGAGGTTTTTTTTATCAAACTATACATTTTTCTTTGATTTAATGCAATCTCTTATTGTTAATACACACTTTTACAAACCTTTCCTTTAGCAAATTGCATTTTTAAAATCAAATTACACTGTGTTAAATAACATTTTTACCGTATCATTTTATGGCAATTTGACATTTTTGCACTTTAAATTAAATGTTTGAACACTAAATTATGCCGTTTTATGATGCAGAAGATAAGCAAGGCTATAAAGATGCCTCTGAGACATTAGAAAGACAGCATTAGAAACTCATTATTATCGGCACATTTAACATGGTTAGGGAAGAAAAACCCATTAGGTTAATGTAATAGTTAAAGTGCATTAATATAAAACCTCCCAAATCAAAATCTTTCCTTGAAAAAACTCAGATAAAACGAAGAGGGAATGTTTATTGTATTTATTTGATATGGAAAATAACACTAAAATAGAGTATAGGCTGAATATATTGATGTGAGCCTGTTCTTGCAATATCAGATGTTTATAGGCAAATTATGGTACTTGTCACCTGTATCTGGAGGATAATTCCCTCAAGGACATAGCATGGCAGGAGCTTCTTTGTTTTAACTTCCCAAGTGAATCACATGCTAATGCCATTTTGGACAGTACGTGAACCTAATAACCCCCAAGTAAAGTGTAGGGAAGTAAGGTATGATAGGGGTTAGGAGGGCAGTTAGGAGTGGTTTTCGCAGGTTGAGTGCATACCTCAATGTGCATATGTCCAACATTTTGGAAACAGAAAGAAAGAGGGACAAAAAGAATGTTTGGACCCCACCCATTTGTGGCCTTGCCCTCTAATTACCATGCCCAGTTTGTAAAATTTGTCAGGTTATTAAACACATTTATGTGGTTTTTATATGTAATTACAGTTTTGCTAATGGAGGTGAATTGCCCTTTAAGCTGTGAGTCTTAGCTCTTATCTTATCTAAAAGTAACTTAAGTATGTATTCTGGGCTCTCTGCCAAGAGCCAGAAAGTTAGGAACTTTGTATCTTTTTCTGGCTGTTCAGTGCAGCAGATCAAAGAGAAACTCTGGACATTTCAGTACAAATCTGGGACTGCGGGTTGAGCTTTCACTGAGCAAGTCACTGACAACCAATCAGGGCAAACCAAGAGAGCTGTAAAGCAGTAAGTAGTGTGCTTATCTTTTCTGTTAGTCACTCCAGCCTTTATACATTACATTTTTGGCTAACTAACTATTTTAGAAACATTTTTTATTTTGCTCAGCCTATCTATTTACTCAGTTTTGTATAAACACTAAACTATTACTTTAAGGGACAAGGAGGAGGAAAAGGGAGGGTTATGCAGAGGGCTCAATCCCTACTTTGCCAGTTGGTTCTCAGTAGCATCCCACCCTCCCTTCTGTGTTTTAGTCACAGTTATTAGAAGGGGCCTCCAGGGGGAAGTAAAATGTGGTGTTAGGCATGAAACATGAGAAGTTCGGTAGGCCTGGGTTCCTGCTAGGAAGATAGTCAGTCTCAATTTAAGGCTGGGTTAAAGGAGGCAGGCTCAAGCCTCAACAGCCTCTAGGCGTTCAGTTCACTTGGAGGCAAGTTAGGATTGTTGGTTAATGAAAATGTATTTTTATACAAAAGGTTTGTTAATGTGATACATGTGTTATAGTTAATAAATAACTGTAGCCTTCCCTTTCCAACAAGAGTTTCTAGGAGTCTTTATTGGGTAAAGGATATGGGTCATCAGCTGGTGAGAAAAACAGGGGAGTTTGGGGCAACCATCAGGGCAATGGAACACCAAAACTTACCCCAGTCCTCACTTTTAAAATCTAAGCCATTAATTGCACCCCATTAGCAAAAACATACATGTGCAATAGTGTTCATTGCACAACTCATGCGGTAGATGCAATTTGGCTAGTGCTTGAAATTATATTCTGGGGAAAAATCACTGCATTGTGGGAAAAACACATGACAATTTGCATTCAAAAATAGCATTTTTGTACACTTCATTGTGGTTGTAAATGATGCTTAAAGGAGAATTCAACCCTAACATTAAAAAACCTCTACCCCATCCCCACCAACAACCCCCCCCCCCCCCCCCCCCCCGCTCCCCCCAGCCTAAGTGCTACCCCGGGCAAATGCCCCTAACATTTTACTAAACCTTCGGTGTAGATTCAGGCATCAGAGTTCACGGGCGCCTTCTGCAGTGATTCGGTAATCTACGGAATGAGACGGGGGATTCGTAAATTTTCGAGAGCCACTCTCATTCCAATATTTTTAAGGGAACAAGATGTCGCCAGTGAACTCCGATGCCTGACTCTACACTGAGGGGTAAGTAAAAAGTTAGGGGCATTTGCCTGGGGTAACACTTATCCTGGGGGAGGAGGGAGGGGGTCTTGGTGGGGATGAGGGGTAGGGTTTTTTTAACGTTAGGGTTGAATTCTCCTTTAAGGACAGATAGGTAGACAGTTAAAGTGACAAAGACACCTCCCACCCCTAAACACACATGGAAACACACATTCAAAAGAATGTGAGGGAAAACCATTGGTGAGAGAAAACCATTCTGCAGTTCAGAGAGATTTGTAAAAGAGAGACAGAAAGAGCGCACACACACAGAAGCATAACAATAGAGGCATTATTTTTTATATTAGGACAGTATCATTGCTGACAGTATCATTGCTGACTACAGGCAAAGCTCACTACTTAAGTCTACAAAAAGTAAGTCTTGGTTTAAGTATTACATCCATCTGCCCAGTGGGGCCAATAGACTGCACCATAGGTTTACAACATCTAGTGTAATTGAGAAAACAAGAATAACATACATGTGTTTTTTTTTTCCTCATTCATTTTTTTCCTTAGTTGCATTGATTCTTATTGTGTTAAAGGCACCTGTCTGACACACCTCTTATAGACAGATTTACCGATAAGCTCCAGTGTTTATTTTTTCCTTGTATTCATGCAAATACACTGGCTATTTTACCCAGCCTCCCAAATCCCCAGGTACAGATTGTCCAGACCCTCATCTTAGCCAGTAGGGTTCTTAAACTGCCCATATGGTATTGTGTCTTTAATAGGGATTACAATGATAAAAGCCACATAAGTCGCCATTTATCACAAACAGTCTCATTATTCCAAACCAATTATACAAACTGCCAGTGAGCTTTTGGAGAAAGCACCGCATGGCCTAAAGTGAAACCAGAGGTTGAATGAATCCGCTCGGAACTCCCACAGTTGATTTATAACGAGAATCAAATATTGTTCCAAATGTACATCTAAGTAGAATTACTTTCCATTCATATCCAAAAGGCAGCATGAATTCTGCTCCGGGAGCATTTTAGTAAAAAGCTGTAAATGAACTGCCATTATGGCTGCCATTACACTGCGTATCCTTGTTTGAGAAAAGATATTTGAGAAAGATATTTACAGCGCTCATACAGAAAATAGGTACTGAAGATGAAAATAGACAGAAGCCTTTCAAGTACAGCCTTGCACGTATTTCTTTTTGTTGCTGTTGAAGTAGAAGCTTGCCAATTAACTAAATACAAAAAAAAAAAATCCATTTGTATACTGCTGCTGAACCCTGCTATGTGCTGTCTTGCTCATCTGTCTATAAAAATGCCTGTCTGCTGGCTATCAAGCCGCAGGGTCTCACCACAGTGTTGGAGTCTGGACCAAGGAGGAAGAAGTGCAAAACAAACAGGCGAAATCCAATTTGTGGGGTTCAAATGGTAATACAGGATCCTGGAGGCAGGCAGTGACCAGAATGGTCAGGAACAGGCAAGGAGTCAGTCAACCAAAGAAAACAATTTAGAGCGCATTCAGGAATTTTCAAGGAAGACCATTTGATCATTGATCCCAGATCTTCTGAATATTTTTATTTAATATTTGGGGCAACAAGATGGTGTCATTATGCTGTCACTGATGTTCATTGAAACCACATGGTGACCATGGGTGCCTCCATTTTGGGAGCTGCAACGTAACAACCAGATGGCACATGTGACACTGGGGTGATGCATCTCACGGTGTGGATTAGTTATACTGGGTTTGACAGTAGAACAATGACCCTGGAGGTCTTGGGTGAGTAAAAAGTTTGTAAAAAAATTATCTCAGTTTAAGTGAGCTACTGTAATCTCCCCCCATCTGTCTCTCTCATTGGCTACATGGAAGGATAAACTGTTTAACTAGCAAATAAACCACCAGCACAGAAAAGGCTCATCCTGGAGTGGACTTTATCTGTGGTAAATTGTGAAGACTATGACCCATGTGTCTTTTACGTTCAGTCCATGGAGAAGGAGCTTCATTATTCTCATACACTACTAGTGGATTATTTCAGATGATTGTTGCAATGATAGCAGCAATAATAGCTGCATACCACTGTAATTCTGGAACATCTAGTTAGGAAGATTTTGTCTTGCAGGTCACTATAGCTGCCCTACAAGGTAAATCCTGTGAAACCACTTATTGGGAGAAGGCAAATATTAAAACTATGGGCCAAGTGCAGTTCGCTGGTTTGGGAAAAAAGCTGTGGGACTGGCCACTAAAGTGGGCCCCCTCTGGTATGTGATTGGGGTCCCAGGAGGAAGGTCAGTAGTATAACATTTTGAGTGAAGGTTTTTTGCTACCTTAGACTGGCATAGAAGGCAGTGTCAGACTGGGATCTCTGGGGCCCGCTGGGGCTGCTGTTTGGGGCCTACAACCCCAGTTGTAAGCTCCAGCACCTACAAATGTCATTCTCACTCCCCCGCCACAAACAATTTTCCTTCCTTGGCTCTTGTGAGTGCAATCAGGGGTAGTAGTAGTAGCAGAGTCTGCAACTGCCAGCAGAGAGAACAGGCCTGGGTTGGGGGAGCTGCTGGCCCAGTCTGACCCTAATAGAAGGCCACCCTCAAGAACAATGAAGGTCTGCTTTTCTCTCCTGAATATTTTTGCATCTAAAACCAAACTGTAATCTTTTATTTTATCTGACACCTTTAAATGATGGAAAGGGGCTTAGAACAAATGCTGGATAATAAAAGGGTGCTTATACCTCAAACACCACTAAAAATAAGTGAATTACATATGCATTGAAGAAAAGAAGCCCTGCTTGATGATAAGGTAATGACCACTACAAAAGGTGACTGACACCAATAAGATGGTAACAATGGTATTTACAGTACATTCTGAATAGTTTTATTAGTTAACCCGTTTGTAAACATCTAAATTTAATAGTAGTACACCTGTAACAAGGAGCCAATCTCAAGTACGATATAATGATTCTCCAAATATAATAGCATTGCAGTTCACAGAAAACACATGAAATTATGGCTTTTTATTATCCCCCTTCTGTTTCAACTGTTGACCTATGAAGGCTGCTTTTGACAAAGATATGAATATGTGGTACTTTATTCTGGGTCATTGAAAATAGTTTGGATTGTCAAAGAGAACAGTACCTTCAGCTCTGTTTTTCATTTGAATCCGTTTACTGGAAAGACTGTGTAAATGTATTATTAGTTCCCTTCTGTGATGGATTGCAGTTTCTTTATATCCAGTGTATCCATTGTTCTCAGGTTCTCTGACCACAACCATCCTTATTACCTTCGGTAGCCACAAATCTTGCCATAAAGACAAAACCCTCCACTGCCGGCACTAAATCAGTTGAGTCATGCAGTGGGCTTGTTGGCTGCCATCATTCACTCTTCCATTACTTTTCACTATTGATGGGCGAATTTATTCACCGGGGGGCAAATTTCCATTTTTCACCGCTGGTGAATAAGTTTGTGAAACTGGCATGCCAATTTACTGGTGAAAATAAATTTTGAAGCCATCGTCAATATGTTTTTGATGTCGGCGTCAAGTTGGACGTCAGTGTCATATTGGCTCCCCCAAATTGACGCTGGCATCAAAATCCGTGTTTTGAGAATTTTTCGGGGGTTTGTTTTTTTCAGTGAAGCGAAATTGGAAACATTTTCTTTTCTCACTAAAAATCATTCATAGCTTGAACTTTACCTGTTGTTTTGAGTTGGTTATGACAGATACGTGGCCTAAAATAATGGTGCAATTTTCATCATTAGTCTGTCACTAAAGGGATACTGTCATGGGAAAAAATGTTTGTTTCCAAAACACATCAGTTGCTGCTCCAGCAAAATTCTGCACTGAAATCCATTTCTTGAAAGAGCAAACACATGTTGTTATATTTAATTTTGAAATCTGACATGGGGCTGGACATAATGTCAGTTTCACAGCTGCCCCCAGCCATGTGACTTGTTCTTGTGATAAACTTCAGTCATTCTTTACTGATGTACTGCAAGTTGGAGTGACCACCCCCTCCATTCCCACCACCACCCACCGGCCTAACAACAGAACAATGGGGAAGGTAAACAGACAAAGGAGTTTTGTTCTCCGAAACGTTGCATCTGCACTCCGCACAATAAATCTTGAAGAATTCACTTAGACCTGTGTGCCATTGGAAATCTTTTCTATTGCTGTGCTGGGGGGTGGCCGAGCCTCTACCATTGTGCACCAGGTAGGGTTGCCACCATTTTAGGAAAAAAATACCGGCCTTTCTCTATATTTACCTTTTTTTCCTATTCTTAACATTGGGATCAACCATCAAAAATACCGGCCAGGCCGGAAAAATACCGGCCAGGTGGCAACCCTAGCACCAGGCATCTTTGCCAGAAGTTAGGGTGTGCGAGGTCCTGCACCTATTTCTACAAGGTAAACAGATAACAGCCCCCTAACACAAGATAACAGCTGCCTGGTAGATCTGAGAACAGCACTCAATAGTAAAATCCAGGTCCCACTGAGACACATTCAGTTACATTGAGTAGGAGAAACAACAGCTGCCAGAAAGCAGTTCCCTCCTAAAGTGCTGGCTCTTTCTGAAATCACATGACCAGGCAAAATGTCCTGAGATGCACCTATACACCGATATTACAGCTACAAAAATACACTTGCTGGATCAGGAATGAACTTTTGTATTTGCAGTGTAAACTGTGTAATTTAGAAATAAAAACTACATCATAAAAATCATGACAGAATCCCTTTAAAGAAAAAAAACAAGCCTGTAGAACAGAAAGAACAAGGAAGGTCATTGGTCTTCATCTAAATTGCTTTTAAACCCTGCAGCCTGGTCAGATTGAAATTGCTTAAGGGCTAAATCACATGCAGTAATTTCCCTTTTTATATGCATTTAATTTTCCATCACAAAAAGTTAAATATTGACGTGGAGATTTCTGCAATGCATTTTTAATAAACCCTTTAGTTTAAACTATATTTAATTCTGCTCTTATTGATTCCCTTCTCCTATTTTGTTTTGTAACAAATCACTAGGCCAGTGTGCTGGGGGTGTAAGAAATCAAATGTGTTTAAGGCCATATAATCACGGACTTGGTTTTGAGGGAGACTAAGCTAAACTCACAAGAAGAAAAAAACTTTTTTAAGAAGTTAAAATCATATCAAAATTCACAGGGTTGCTCTTAATTACTTTATACAGATGCAGTCACTTTGGATGGTGAGTTTAATGCGTCGCGACTTAACTCATTTATCTCATTTATCCCACTTATCACAGAATATTGTGTCACAGCATCCCATCCAATTAAAGAGTTCACCATTGACAACAATGGAGCTTTGGTATGCTAATGAAAAGGTTAAATGCATTAAATGAGTTAAGATAACTTTAGATAACACAGTTTCTTCAATTAATGCTGAGTCACGACGCATTTAACTTACAAATCCAAGTGACTCTATCTGTATATGTTTCCAAGCAAAACAAATCACTTTCACATAACAGCTTTCATGAATTTAATGTTGTCTCGTCTAACAGTGTCCAGGTCTTTTGCCAATGCTCAATGTTTTTTCATTAATCAGTTGTGTGTAGTGTTATTCAGTAAAAGTCCCAATAACAGATGTGCTCTGACACAACTCCCTAATCATTGTGTGGCTCTAAGTCCTTCTTAAGCACGCATATGATGCCTAAACCATGGCCTTTGCTATTTTAAGTCCTCTTTGGAGGTCAATCTTTGCTCAAGGTTCCCCTTCTCACATACCAACAAGTAGAAGAAATCATTGGAGTATTAGTAATTCAACTTTAGTCCCAAGACTATCATGATGGCAGTGGATGTGATTTACTTAGACTTTGCTAAAGCATTCGATACAGTGCCACACAGAAGGTTACTGGTTAAATTAAGGAATGTTGGCCTTGAACATAGCATTTGCACCTGGATAGAGAACTGGCTAAAAGATAGACTACAAAGAGTGGTGGTAAATGGAACATTTTCTAATTGGACCAGTGTTGTTAGTGGGGTACCGCAGGGCTCTATACTGGGTCCCTTGCTTTTCACCTTGTTTATTAATGACCTGGATGTGGGCATTGAAAGTACGGTTTCTATTTTTGCAGATGATACTAAATTGTGCAGAGCTATAGGTTCCTTGCAGGATGCTGCCACTCTGCAGAGTGATTTGTCTAAGTTGGGAAACTGGGCAGCAAACTGGAAAATGAGGTTTAATGTTGATAAATGCAAGGTTATGCACTTTGGCAAAAATAATATAAATGCAAGTTATACACTAAATGGCAGTGTGTTGGGAGTTTCCTTAAGAGAGAAGGATCTTGGGGTTTTTATAGATAACAAGTTGTCTAATTCTGGGCAGTGTCATTCTGTAGCTACTAAAGCAAATAAAGTTCTGTCTTGCATAAAAAAGGGCATAAACTCAAGGGATGAAAACATAATTATACCTCTTTATAGATCCCTAGTAAGGCCTCATCTGGAGTATGCAGTGCAGTTTTGGAATCCAGTCCTTAGGAGGGATGTAAATGAGCTGGAGAGAGTGCAGAGACGTGCAACTAAACTGGTTAGGGGGATGGAAGACTTAAATTATGAGGGGAGACTGTCCAGGTTGGGGTTGTTTTCTCTGGAAAAAAGGCGCTTGCGAGGGGACATGATTACACTTTACAAATATATTCGAGGACATTATAGACAAATATCAGGGGACCTTTTTACCCATAAAGAGGATCACCGCACCAGAGGCCACCCCTTCAGACTAGAAGAAAAGGACTTTCATTTGAAGCAGTGTAGGTGGTTCTTCACAGTCAGGACGGTGAGGTTGTGGAATGCACTGCCGGGTGATGTTGTGATGCTCATTCTGTTGATGCTTTTAAGAGGGGTTTGGATGATTTTTGGGACAGACATAATATCAAAGGCTATTTTGATATTAAAATCTACAGTTAGTATAGCTATGGGCATACAGGTATATGGTTTGTGTTTGAGGGGATGTGTGTGTGTGCATGTATGCTGGGTTTTTAATTTGGAGGGGTTGAACTTGATGGACTCGGTCTTTTTTCAACCCAATTTAACTATGTAACTATGTAACTATGTAACTATGAACAGCAAATAAGTGTTCACCCCACATCTCACCCCAATTGACCTTAAAGCTGAGTTTCAGGTGTATTGATGAGAGCAAATAGAAGGTATGCCCAAAGCTCATCCTTATTGTATGTCAGGCTAAGCCCATGCCACTATTCCAAGTCCTCCCTTCCCAGAGTGACAAAACCGACAATTTAGGTACAACAAACCTAACATTTTAAGACTTTCTGGTCTATGTTCTTCCTGTTATGGGACCAACATAAAGTGACCTAAATACCACTTCTCTCCTTACTAATGGAGACCTAGAGCGAATACCCTGCCAGGTACAATAAGTTCTGACAACTGAAAGAAATGCAGGTTTTAAAAGCATTCTCATCTGGCTTCATGATACACATGCCTTCCATTTGTGAACTTAATAATGCATGCCTTCTGCTCCTGTATTTCATCTGGTGTTATCCACTAGCTCTTTACTCACACACATTTTTATTGGAAAAACAGGTTCTATTATAATGAATACAAAGAATAGGTTACAAGGGAGAAATATGTGAAATAAAAGATTTAAAAAACAACAGTTTTAAAAGACAATGCAAAAGAAATGCTGTTACCAAGGATGCACCGAGATCAGATTTGGGTCAAGCAAGCTTAAGTACAAACGCTGCCATACCTAGCTAGGGGAAGGCTATTCATACAGGCTGTGAGCAATGTCTAACAACAGATAGAGGCAGTGTTGGACTGGGAAGCCAGGGACCCACCAGAAAACCTTAGACCAGGGGCCCACCAGAAAACCTTAGACCAGGGGCCCAACTTTCCAAACTATTATTCCTTCTCTCCTCACTTAACCTCTTTATTCTCCTGTTCTTTTAGATCTACTTACTATACTCTATTCTTCCACATAAAGAAATAGGGAATGAACATGAAATAGGCCAAACTGTTAGAAGCAAGAGGCCCACTGACACCTGGGCCCACTGGGAGTTTTCCTGGTATCCCTGTGGTCCAGTCCAACACTGGATAGAGGCAGCAGATCTCTATGTGCAAGGTTGAAATAAGAAGTATGGACTGTAGACTTGGCAGCCTTTAAAGGACAAAGGAAAGTTAAACTAAAGAATTAGGTAGAGATGTTGTACATTATGTTTTATGCTTCTGTACCAGCCCAAGGCAACCACAACCCTTTAGCAGTAAAGATCTGTGTCTCCCCAGTAAATGCCCCATCTTCTTTTCTGCTGATTCGCATGATCTGTGCTGCTGTCACTTACTGAGCTTAGGGACCCACTCACAATATACAGTACACATAGAATTGAAATATAGTCACAATATAAGGCTGATTAGTCATTAATACAGATAATTACTACATAGAAGCACAGAAACGAGTGCAATTAGCACCAGAACTTAATAATCAACCCAGTAGCATCAGTTTATATTACAGGACTACCTCATTTTCTGCTGGATAATTAGTGACGACCCCTAAGTTTAGCTTCCCAACAGCTGCTCAGAGCCCACTGAGCATGTGAGTGTCACAGACACTTTCCAAGATGGTGACCCCCTGTGACAAGTTTGAAGTCCTGGATCATTGCTGCTATTGACAAACTGAAAATTTAGGCTGGTGCAATAAGTTCACTATATAAAACATGGCATTTTTAGCCCTGTTAATTTTTAGGGTTTAGTTCTCCTTTAAGTAATGGGCAAAAAACTGTTGACTTGACTGAAACAAGAAAAACCAATTTGTTATTCTTGACTTCAACATCACATAATTGATAAAATACCCAAAGTGCATAGGAGTTAATTAAAAATCCAGATGAAATTGCAGCTCAAGAGGATATCTCAATGAACGCAGCAGAGAATCTTCATGACACTACACATTGTCCAACGAGTACTTTGTTAACTCCTGGGTGAAACTAAAAAGTGCTAACTTGACAACTATCATGAATATCCCACTCCTTTAGGCTTCATTACTGTAAAGTCAAAAGAAAATTAAATCTAGCCATATGTACACACATATATAATTATATCCAATGTCTTTAACTTCTTGTTCCCTTCTTGGTCCTCTCATGATGACATCATTTTTACGGACGGATTCTGCACAGTTCTGCATGAGAAAAACATGCTTTAACTGTGAACCTCAATAAAAGTGCTTCTAACCCCTTACCTATTTCCAGTACCTTTGATTTTTTTACAAGCATTGTATAATTAGAAAAATGACATGCCAGTGTTAATACTAGCTTCTTCCGAGGCTTCCTCCCATTGTTTCGCTCAGAGAATCTTGCCATTGAATATAAACTCAAATAAAACATTTTATCTGTCTTCCAAAGATGTACGCCGTACTTTTGTGCTTTCATAAAACCTCGGCTCACTTTGTTCTGGTAATGATAGGCTCTTGTATAGGTTTTTAAAGTACTATCCAATTCTTCATACACACAAGTGACATCAGAAGGGCACCCTGTTATGTTCTTGCTGGATAAAAAACAAATCCATGATAAAGAAAGTATGACAGACTAAAGATTTCACCTTTCATCATTTACAAAAGTCTGAGGTATAAGGGGGCCAACAGAAAGCTTCAAAACATCATAATCAATGCAGTGTTAGTCTTTAAAATGTAAATGCTATAATGTTTTTGTAAGGCAATAAATAAATGGAGTGCTGTAGGAATGTAGCAACTCCCAGCAGGTAGGGCCCTTGGGAAATGTTGGAGGCAGGGTGTTGTAGAACTATACATTTCAGGTAGAGACAGTAAATTGGGCACCAGTGGTTCCTAAAAATAAATTTTAACATCTTTAGATGTCATATATATATATCTTGTGAAATAGGTGTAGTTGCTCAGCTTATACTCACAAATAAAACCTTCAGAAGGGCTTTGCCTATCAGGGGCCAGGAACTAGTGGGGAAAGTCAATTTTCAAATGTCAACTCCAGCTTTCAGGCCCTTTCAAATGAAACTTAGGTGAGACAGCATCCACCCCTAAGCCTGTACACTCGGATCCATACTCTCAGGGTATCTGGCTGTTCAGTACCCCAACGTAGTGTCCACTCCTATGGTAAAAAAAAAAGGTATTGTCCTATCTCTGCCTAGCCTCCAATCATCTCCCACCTGCCTGCCTAGGAAGAATCAGAGAAGAGAAGAGACAGAGCTTTCCCTTTTACAGAACAGTGCAATCTACTGGCCAGTGAACTGCCAGGAGAATACTTTAACACAGGATAAGGAAACAGCTTCCTGTCTATAAATTAGAGCCAAACATACAGTATGTGTCCAAAACATTTAGGGAACTACCTGTAAATGTGTAAAAAGTGTAACCAATGTACCAGTCATCTATGCTTTAAAGGATAATTAAATCCTATTGGTTAAACCTTACTGGTTAAAACTGCCTGCCCAGTTTTCCAAATTAGGAAAACTGGTCTTCCCTGAGACATCATAGACCCATCCCTGACATCATCGACCTGCCCCATCGCGTCATTGGTCTGTCCCAACCCCTGCCCAGAGTTACCCACGCCGAAAGTTGGCAACCCTATTCTAGGATATGAGTGGGATTGGGAATGTACAGATAACTAGATTGTTCAGTCTCAGCAGTGTGCTCCCAGAAAACTAATAGTGCAAGCAGCAGATGAAGTCAAGTCAGGGTAGTGGATGAAGTGGACGGCCTTAATAAATAAGATTAGATTGATTTAACGCAGATGTTCAACATCTTTTCTATCCCTATTGCTAAAAGAATCATTTTATTAAGAGGGACCTATAAAAAAACCCAACAGATCAGGGCTCATAAGAAAAATAGTAAACAAATCCCCCTAATGTAATAAAAGGCACTAAGTTTGCCCAGGAGCATTAACCCACAGTAACCAATAAAATGGTTACTTTTAAACAGGTGACCAGTAAATGCTACCTGCTGATTGGTTGCTATGAGTTACTGCCCATGGGCAAACTTAGTGCCTTTAATTGTATAATCCCCATAGACTATTAAATATTATGCAAATGAGCAAATAAGGGATGGGGCATGTGCAATAATGCTCAAAAGGTACTGGAGGAAATTACTGGTGACCATCTCCTCAAGTGGGAGATTTGAGGGTTTTTTTTGCTGTGATTTTTCTCAAAAAATAGGGAAAAAAAAGGAATCTTGAATGTTTATGTAGGGGACTACTAAATTAACCTCCTAGTTATTTAGCAGGCAGTCCCCAAGTGTTATGGACACCTATGTGGGTCCTAAAATACAGTTAGGAGCAGGAACTGTTTCCTATTTCTGCTCTAATCCATGCCCCTTGCTGTTACACATAGTGACCAGTAGATGGCACTGTGTTAAAGTATAAAAGCACTGTAAGCCATGCTTTCAGGGTCCATCTTGTGCTAGCTCTAGCCTGAGCAAGCAGGCTGTGCTGAGTGGAACCTGAACAGATCAGGCCTAGCCAGGATAGGCTACTCACTGTTATAGTTTGCTCTAGGAGTGACAGATAGACAGGATTATTTAGCTGAGCAGTCTGAGGCTCCTACGAGGATTGTGAGTGGGATTAAGATCCCGGGTACTAATTGCCCATAGTAGGGACTAAGTGTACAGACCTAGGATTGAAAGTGTCTCCTCAGGTTCCACTTAGGGAAAAGGCTGAAAGCTGGGTGTACCTCTTCCATGCTGCATATACCTTGTCTCTCATATGTGAAGGAGACAGTCTCTGACAAAAGGTGCTGTGAGTATTGCCTATCCACTGTTGATCCTGCATGTGCTATGTGATTGCTGTACACATCTATGTGGATTGTATGTTTAATAAACGTGTTCTATAGTTAAGTTATAAGAACCACTGGCGCCCAATTATTTGCACCCTGAATATTGTTACAGTTGCACTACACCCTGCCTCCACCTCGCTGCGAAGGCTTACTCCCTAGGATTTATGGTCTCACCCGGAGCAATATAGTGGGAGTGAAGCCTATAGATAGAGAAAGGTGCACTCGAGTTTACTATAGCGCTACATTTATAATTAGGCTCCATATTATAGCAAGTCTTCAAAAAGAAGACCTGGTATGTAGCAATGGTTGCATAGCCATGACCAAAATGTCCCCGGCCTGTGTCTGAAGAAGTCTTGGATTTGGGATTATCCATCACTGTGTGACCCTAGGGCCTGTGTTCAATGTATTTGCCTGAGTAGAAGCACCTTTCATGTCTCATCTCTCATTATATGAGCACTGGGCTTGAGTTTAGCCTGTCACTTGGAGAATGAAAACCTGTTAGAATTTAATTTGGAATTTTCACCTCTGGATAGTTGTCCACATAACATGGCACGCCCATTAAACGTAAAGCACAATTCAGTTGGATCTGTTTCAGCAGAGCCTTTCGTGCAGAGATGAAATTGTTGGTATCTAGGGAAAGCTCCTAATGTTATTGTACTGCAATAATAAAAAAGGGTAAGTTATTGTACTTAAAATAACAAATTATTTCCTCAGCAATTTTGCCACCTGTTTCCTTGCAATGTTGTCACACTTGCTGATCTCTATTATTTCCCACCCCAAAGCTGTTTAAGGGTTAGTGTTTTAACCACTTTTTTTTTTGTACCAAAAACCTAAATGGTCTTATTTTTTTCACATTAAGACCGAAGGCACCCAAGTGTTTTATTCTTAGAAAGGGCTGGAGTACTTAAACTGGTGAGATTTTTTTAATGTGATAAATATCCGAAATTGACAATTTTTTTCTAAATTCTGCATTCAGCCAAAATTTTGCTAAATCCATTGGATAGTTTTTTCTTGTGCCATATGTATAGAAGTCTATGGCAATTTTTTTTTTCCTCATTAATGGACAGAATGCAGAATGCGTGCATACTTAAATTCAGATTTTCTGCAGCACAAACTTTTCACCACTTGTGAAAACACATTTTCACACAAATCTGTATCGGGTGAAATAACTTGATCATCCCGATGCACAGATACTGCTTTCAATTGTTATACAGGTATGGGATCCCTTATCCGGAAACCCGTTATCCAGAAGGATCCAAATTACGGAATGGCTGTCTCCCATAGACTCCGTTATAATGAAATAATTCAATTTTTTAAAAATGATTTCCTTTTTCTCTGTAATAATAAAACAGTTTCTTATACTTGATCCCAACTAAGATATAATTAATCCTTATTGGAAGCAAAACCAGCTTCTATTGAATTTATTTATGGTTTACATAATTTTCTAGTAGACTTAAGGTATGAAGATCCAAATTATGGAAAGACCCATTATCTGGAACAGACCCTGAGCATTCTGCATAATAGGTCCCATACCTGTATCATTACATTTTGGTAACTTAAAAAGGACCCATCACTTAAATAAAAAATATTCAAAATCCTATTTTATCATGTTAGTCAAGCAAAATTAACTTTAAAGGAAAACTATACCCCCTGGAAAATGTAGGTCTCTATAAAAAGTAATTGCATAAAACTGTATGTAAAACCCCGCTTCATGTAAATAAACCATTTTCATAATAATATACTTTTTTAGTAGCATGCGCCATTGGGTCATCATAAATAGAAAATTGCCATTTTAAAAAATAAGGACAGGCTTCTGGGATCGTATGATTCAACGGTGCACAGGGAAACAAGCAAAGCTGCTGAAGGGCTGGACTCCCCCTGCTGTTCAGAAGTATGATTGTTTCCCTGTAGAGCAATTAGGGGTCATCTGACAATTCCTATTTACAGCAGTAAATAAATGGAGAATTTCACTGCATACAGTCAGGTTTCTTATGAAAACGGTACACATTTTTTAATAAACGTATATTGGAGATAGATTTCTTTTTCATTAAAGTAAGTAAAATGGGATTTTATTTGTTTGCCTTTATATGCCCTTTAAGGCAAACCTTGTATAATCTCAAAATCTTTTTTGTGTACCAGAATCACCATGCCCTTGCTACACAATTAAATGGTGAAGAGAACAGGGGGAATGTGTGTAGTGCAGTGACATCTAGGAAGTGCTGAATGGAAAGTGAAAGTCATTGTCTGCCCCAAGTCTATGCCTAAGGCATAGAGGAGTTTTAAATTACCTTACAACAGCTATGAATGCTTAAAGGAACAGTTCAGGGTAAAAATAAAAACTGGGTAACTAGATAGACTGTGCAAAATAAAAAATGTTTCTAATATAGTTAGTTAGCCAAAAATGTAATGTATAAAAACTGGAATGAGTGGATGTCTCACATAACAGAATACAACACAACATCCTGCTTTTCAGCTCTCTAAATCTGAGTAAGTCAGCGACTTGAGGGGGGGCCACATGGGACATAACTGTTCAGTGAGTTTGCAATTGATCCTCAGCATTCAGCTCAGATTCAAAAGCAACAGTTATGACCCATGTCGCCCTCCCTCAAGTCATTGATTGGTTACTGCCTGGTAACCAGGGTAACCAGTCAGTGTAAACAAAAGAGAGCTGAAAAGCAAGAAGTAGTGTTCTTTTCTATTAGGTTAGACTTGCAGTCACTCCAGCTGTTATACATTACATTTTTGCCTAACTAACTATATTGAAAACATGTTTTATTTTGCACAGCCTATCTATTTACCCAGTTTTTACTTTTATACTGAACAATTCCTTTAAATTATTTCATCTCATGTTTAATTTAAAAAGGCCTTTTATTATACGGTTTTTCATTTCTGGGTGACAGGTCTACTCTAAAGGACCAGTAACATCAAAAAATTAAATAGTTTTAAAGTAATAAAAATATAAAGCACTGGTAAAACAGGTGTGTTTGCTTCAGAATCACTACTATTGTTTATATAAATAAGCTGTTGTGTAGCCATGGTGGCAGCCATTCAAAGGAGAAAAGGCTCAAGATAGCAGATAAGCTCTGTAGAACATAATGTTATCTGTTATCCATTACTTATACTGTGCCATATACTGTAGCTGTTTTTCAATTTCCGCCATTGCTACTTAGCTGCTTGTTTAGATGAACTATAGTAGTGTTTCTGAAGTAAACAGATCAGTTTTAACAGTGCAGGGCAACACTACATGATATTTTCTTTACTTTAAAACGCTTTCATTTTTTGGTGTTACAGTTCCATTAATTCACAAAATGTTTTAACGTTAAAATGCTTAATGTTTAACCATATTGAGTATAGGTGAGTGCAGAGGAACTCTTGTATTTTAATTATGTAGTCACAGCCTCATTGCACCTCCCTTGGGGGCAAATTTACAAAATTCACGTGAAATGATCGAAGTTCGATCGAAATTTGATCAAATTACGATTGTATGGATTGTTCGTGAAATCGGATATGCAAATTTGGCCTCTTCAATCATTGAATATCAAATAGATCAGTGGTCCTCAAACTTGGCCCTCCAGCTGTTAAGGAACTACAAATCCCACAATGCAATGGGGGAGTCTGACAGGCACAGTCAGGCAAATGCATTGTGGGACTTGTAGTTCCTTAACAGCTGGAGGGCCAAGTTTGAGGAACACTGAAATAGATCGAACAGATCGAATGATCGGATATTCGATAATTCGATCATTCGATGATTGAAGGAATCAAAATGTCAAAGTTATTCGACTTCCTACTTCGCCAGATTGAACCTACCGAATTGCAATAGAAGCCTATGGGAAACCCCCCATAGGCTTCTGAGGCTATGTCCTGCTCGAATACCATTCGTATGATTGGAGCGATCGATCGTTTGAATCGTACAAATTTTTCGGACTCTCGAAGGAAATTTCATGATTTTTCCGTGAAATCGAACGATCGGTATCCGTTGGTTCGATGGTCGAATGCTTATCGAATTTCGAATTTGGTTGAGCAAATTATGGGGAATAATAGTAAATTTGCCCCTTAATGTTTTAAAATTTACTTTTTTCTAAGAAGACCATTATAACATAATATCTGTAAGATCACTGCATATTTACACTGAAAAGACCTTTTAGCTTCTTCAGTTGAACGGGATTTTGAATAGCAAGATAGATAATAATGATCCTGTAAAACATTAGGGATATAGAGTGTCTAATAATTATCATTAGCTAATCACCCCTCATAGGATTAAAGGTTAAAAGTAGCTTTTTGCTCCTAATTAAAATATGACACAATATGAAAATATGTTAATATATAATCAGCTAATAATAATTTCATGCCTGATTAACTTCCTTGACATCTTTACAAAATGAAAAATGGAAAAAATTTAACAACATTCCTGAACAAAAATTACTTTTTTTCAAGGTTAGAAATTTAATTGTTCTCTAATTGGCTAGTCGATGTCTTCTCTGGAAACACAACAGTACAATTTATTTTTATAAAGTAGAATAAACACATTCTGTCTATTGTGAAAGTAAAACCGTTTATTCATTTTATAACTTATAAATATGAAGAAAAAAAGACCAACCGAAATTCATGTAAAAAATCTAAGTTTTCCTCTGTGGGTGAATAGGTTGTATTCAAATCTTTCAAATCGAAGTAAGAATCTATTCAATTTTTCAAACGCCACCAAATGACTCTAAATAGATTCTAGGAGGTCCCCCATAGGCTAAAAACAGCAATTTGGCACGTTTGGTTTTAAAGAGACAGTACATGATAAATTCCCATATTCGACTATTCAATAGCCGAATTACAAAATCTTGAAATTCTAATTTTTTCTTCAACCCTTGATAGAAACTCTAGGGATTGTCAAATTTGACCAGTTTCGTTTTGCCAAAAATTTGCTGATGATCATTAAAGTCAAATAAATTTTGACGCTCTGCGAATTTTTTTTGACATGCATCGTTTTTTTTGACACACACGCCATTCAAGTCTATGGGTGTCATTTTCATGGTGAAACAAGGTGAAAAACTCCACCAAATGACTCCATATAGGTTCTAGGATGTCCCCCATAGGCTAAAAAAGCAATTCTGCCAATGGGCAAAGTCAAAGTTTTAAAGAGATAGTACATGATAAATTCCTATATTCGACTAGTCAAATTTTTTCAAATTCAAATTGAATTTTGGTCTATTCGATAGTTGAAGTACACAAAAATATCTTGAAATTCAAATTTTTTTACTTCTAATTTTTTTCTTTGACGCTTGATGAATCTGCCCCTTGGGGGAAAGTAATTAAAGTCGCAAAGAGAAAAACAGTTTGCACCAATAAGAATAAAAATCCACATCTCACAATGTAATATTGTTCCTTAAACTGTTATTGAATTGCATATTTTTATTGCACACTGCGAATATTAAATGTGCACTCTTAAGAAGTGCTTGAAGGTGTCGTAATCTTTTGGAGCAAACATAACTTTTTCAGTGAGAAGTTCTGTTACATGCTCATTGGAGCAAATTATAAAAAAAATGCAAACGGTCTTCCACTGTCAGAAGTGGTCGCTAGGCTGCGCCAAGGGGTAGGTCAAGTAGGCACGTGCCTAGGGCACAAATCTTGGGAGGGCGCCAGGCACATACCTACTCTGTTGTCTATCCCTCAGTCCGGTCCCCCCTCTGCCTCTTCTTGTGCCTTTGCATGTGCGGGAACGCGCTTTCTCAGTTTCTCGCATACGCATGCAAGTGCCACCTTGCGCATGCGCACTAGCGGGAAGCTGGGGCTGCATCTGCTGGGCTTGCCTAGGGCGTCCGTGCGTCTTGGCCCGCCCCTGATCAGCTTGCATGCCAATCCCTGGAAATGACGATAGATGGGCTGCCACACAGTAGTACCCAACTTACAATGAAATGTCCATGCAGTTGAATGAATTGTCTTGAATTGGACACCAGCCATTGCACAACAGCGTCAGACACCACACCTTTTTGCTCTTGCAATGTCGCTAGAATTCTAGGGCAAAGCCTTGCACTATTGGGAATAAACATGGAAATTGCATTTGAAACTGCACTAGTAGACATAAATAATCCCGGCTGTCTGGCACCAAATAGCAAGAGCAGAGAGCCCCTTCAGACAATGGGTTGAATACCATTATTTTCTTTTGTCCTGTTTACACTGAGGCTGGCAGATACCAAATCAATAGGCTGTTACAATACTCCTGGACAGTACGATCCTGTCTTATTGGTAAATACAAAAAATCGTCCCCATTATGGCAGCCGCCTGAATAAGTAAACGGTCGCAATCAATTTAATTCACAACATCGTTTTTCTTCAAACAAATAAACACATCACACAGCTTGGATCTGAATTTGACACGGCGACGGATCTGCCTATTAATCTTCTGCGCTGTGACACTCGTCCTCATTAAAATGTAATAATCTCGCAAGAGTTTCCTACACATTCATTTTTAAAAGAAACTTTGTCTTACGGCGGCAAATAACAACAAGTCAGTGGCGTTGTTAGGCTTTTGTTCAACTGTCGTTTGATTCATTTAATTCCGCTTTTCCTATTGACAGTTTCATTTACAAGAGGTAATGAGTCTCCTGTATTTAGCGAGGCAGAAGCATCACTCCGAATATGACTGATTGCCGGGGGGGAAAAGCCAATCTGCAAATATGTGACATGGAGACATGCAACAGATTTGTAATATGAATTACTGCTCCCTGCATTTCTATTGAACTTGCATTGACAGGGCGGGTATAATACAGCATATACATGTGCATGAAAGGGGGTGAGTGCTGCAGAACAGGATCCAGGCCTGGTGTTACATATTCTCATCCCCAGTAATTGTTGTACAGGTATGGGATCAGTTATCTGGAAAGCCGTTATCCAGAAAGCTCCGAATTACTGAATGGCTGCCTCCCGTATTCCAAATAATCCGATTTTCTTTTACTCTGTAATACACAGATTCAGACAAATATAACCTTATTGGAAACAAAACCAGCTTATTGGAGTTTTCTTATGTTTACAGGATTTTCTAATGGACTTCATAAATAGAGAGGCAAATTACAAAAAAGATGTATTATCCGGAAAACCCCAACATTCTGGATAACAGGTCCCATGCCTATACAGTATCTTATGTCAGTTCCCCTTGAGCAGATACGGTTGAAGAGTTTTTTGACAGCTCAGATATGTGCTGACTTGATTGATCTTTTTTAATGGTGATCTTCCCAGAAATTCAATGAAATAATATAACACAGGTATGGACCTGTTTTCAAGATTGCTCAGGACCTCGGGTTTTCCGTATAAGGGATCTATCAGTAATTAGGATCCCCATACGTTGTCTGCTATGTAAACATTAAATAAACCCAATAGGCTGGTTTTGCTTCCAATAAGGATTAATTATATCTTAGCTGGAATTACGTACATGTATGGGATTGATTATACAGAAACCCATCATCCAGACAGCCCCAAATTACAGAAAGACCATCTCCCATAGACTCCATTATAATCCAATAATACATTTTGTCATAATGATTTCCTTTTATCTCTGTAATAATAAAACAGTAGCTTGTACTTGATCCCAACTAAGATATAATTAATCCTTATTGGAAGCAAAACCAGCCTATTGGGTTTATTTAATGACTACATGATTTTCTGGTAGATTTAAGGTATGAAGATCCAAATTACACGCAATCCATTATCAGGAAAACCCCAGGTCCTGAGCATTATGGATAACAGGTCCCATTGTGCAAGGCACTGTTTTATTATGACAGAGAAAAGGGAAATCGTTTTAATCATTCCTTCCTGTAATTTAGAACTTTTTTGGATAACAGGATTCCAAATAATGGACCCTAAACCTGTATTATGCTGCTATATAAAGCTAAAAAAGACTGTATGTTCCCCCAGGACATGTTGGGACAGATTTGCTAATGGTCGAATTTCGAATTAAAAAAAAATTCGAAATTCGACCATGGGAATAGTGGGGAAGTACAATCCTTCGAATACGATCAATCGAACGATCGAATATAAAAAATGAGTTTGATCAAATTTTTTATATTCGATCTCAGGATCTAAGGATTGCCAATTCGGTAGCTTGATCCTGGTGAAGTAGGTGGTCGATTAAAAATTTAAAGGGGAAGTATTCGACCATCGAATATTCGAATAAAATTTTATTCGAATATTCGATGGTCGAATTAGCCTAATTTGCATATTCAAATTCGTATTTATATTAAATTCGATCGAACTTCGAATTATTCACGTGAATTTTGTAAATCTGCCCCGTTGTGTTGAATCCACATTGTAAAGGCTTTATTATTCTATTGGAGGCTTGGCGACTCATTTGTCATCAGAAAGTGAAATACAAACACTTCTTGGGAGTTTCTGTTATTCCAGGGATATAGCAGATCCCCTAGTTTATACAGAAGGGCTTTTTAACATTTTTTCGTATTTTAAACTGGTGCTTTCCAAATTATGGCACATTTACAAAAATATATTGTGAAAGCGTTCTCAGCTGTCAGTGACATTATTTTTCTCTTATAAATAAATGCTTCCATTACTGAACATTTTATTGTTTGTAATATAAAGGGACACTTCCCCTCTGCAAATTCAGGGTTCTGGTATATTAACTAACAATTATCTGCTCAAATTGACATATTTATGAGTTTTGATAAGTTGTCAGTAATTTATAATGCTTTCCTGTCTGCAAAATTTTCCTGAAAGTAAAAAAAGTTTTGCTAAAACAAAATGTTTATCAAAGTGCTGGAAATCTTTCAGGATGCTTCTGGATTTGCTAGTTCGGTTTACAGTAAATCACTCCCTCGTTTTTTAAAAGAAGTAAGCTATAAAGAACTTTTTTTTCCTCAATGTTTTACCATTTTTGCTGTTTTTGTAAATTGTACTGCGGATACAGTCATGGGAAAACATGTTTTTTTCAAAACGCATCAGTTAATAGTGCTGCTCCACTTCTGCACTGAAATCCATTGCTCAATTCAATTTTGAAATCTGACATGAGGTTAGATATATTGCCAGTTTACCAACTGCCCCAAGTCATGTGACTTGTGCCAGCACTTTAGGAGGGAACTACTTTCTGGCAGTCTGTTGTTTTTCCTACTTAATGTAACTGAATCTGTCTCAGTGGGACCTGGCTTTTACTATTGTAGGGGACCAGAGAAATCATTCCCCTGTTTTTCTGCCTGTGACATCATCCGGCCCGGTTACAGACGGGAGAGCCATCCAAATGGCTGGCCACCTCAGTGCATCCTTGGGACCAAGGCCAGGCCAAGGTAGTCTGGCACCCTGGGCAAGGGTTCCAATTAGCTACCCCCAGTTCTATATTTCCCACCTTACCAACCCAAGCCCCCACAATCTGTACCTGTGCCACTGCCAGCAGCCAACAGTAAGCCCAGTCCAGGCCCAGCAAAATCCACCTTTAATACTGCAGGTCCCAAGCCCGCACACCCACCTGTACCTGTACCCAACCCAAGCCGCCATGATCTGTACCTGTGCCAGCAGCAAGCGTCAAAGACAGTAGTAAAACTGTAACAGGTAGGTGCAGCTAGTGCCCAGGCCCCAGCCAGCAGGACAGACAGGTCTCTTCAGCATGATTTAGAGTGCTCCCTTCTAGCCTGCACAGCAGGTCCTCTCTGTGGCTGCCCAATGCCCCAACCGATCCTTTGTTACTGACGTCTCACACCGGCACCGCAGCCTATTGTGCATGCGCACCAGCGTGTTGGCATGGAAGGCACCAACTCATGCTCCAAGGTGGGGGAGCACTTTCAGAAATTTGCTAGTCTAAAACAAAGAATTTTTATAAATGCAAATTTTATAAATTATAATGCTTTTAATAAAGGCCAACAAGCCAAGTGCACCCCACCAGTGATTGTGCCCTAGGCGGCTGCCTACCCTGCCTATCCCTTGGGCAGGCCAAGCTGCTAGAAACTCAGGGGGTGAGCCACTGGTGAGACTGATCCTGCTGCAGAACTGCCTGTAATCTCCAGTGTCACTGCCTCTGAGAGCACCCCAGTGAATGAGACACTCAAGGGAGGATACTGGCAAGGATACAAGTATGGGGCCCCCGGTTTGAGGACAGGTCTGGACAAGTTTGAGGACAGATCTTGTGTATTTACCTGCTACGTATGAGCGGCTGCTAAGTTCCAAAAGGTACTTTTGGGAATGGTAGCGCTACTTGGGGTAGAAGGGTAGAACTACACTGCCGATTCTGCTGCAATCCTGCCGGATCCGGCATTGGGCGACAAGTCACATGAGTCACATGAGAAGTAAATAAGGTAAGTTGGATGGTGTTGCAGCGTTGATCTGCCGCAGCTTGCAATGTTTGCATCCGACAGTTGTGTGGGAAGAACACAGCTTCTGACTTTTGTATTACGTACCTTGTTTCCTGTCGCATCCGACTTCATGCAGGCGTTTGGTTGCCCAACATCGGATCCAGCAGTACTAACGCGGCAGAATTGGCCGTGTAGTTCTACCCTAAAAGCTCTTGGGGAAGGTAATGTAATGGTTCTGCCTATAACAGCCGACTTTCACCTCGGGAGGAGCCCTTGGCTAATTGGATGCCGCCAGGTCTTAAAACGAGAGGTGCAAGACAAAAGGTTCTGAGCAGGCAAAGGGGCACAACTGTAAGCAAAAAGTCTTTGGGCAGAAGGTCGAAGTACAGAGGCGTGAGACAAAATTGTAATCGAAGACAGGCTGGGTCGAGGCAGGCAGATAGTAAACGTAGTCAGTCAGGCAAAGGGTCAAAACCGGGTAATCAATCAGGTACGGATGAGGCAAAATCGGTATTCAAATATCAGGCTCGGGTCAGGATACAGATAATCAGGATAGTCAGAAAGAAGGCAGGGTCAAACACAGGAAACAGGAATACAAGAAGCTTTACAGCACAGGGTTAGGCAACAGAAGCAAAATCCTATCACGGGCAACAAACAATTTCAAAAAACCCCTTTAAATATCCCTTTAGTTTTTGAATTTGCGCCATTGCGCGCTGGCGTCTTTACGCCTGCATCTTTAAAAGGCGGAAGTGCGCGCCGCGCCCGCACTAGGAAGAACAGCGGCAGCAGGAACAGAGCAGCGCGGCGGGCGTCCCTGCCGCACCACTAGAGCACCAGGGTAAGATTTCTTTACAGGTACATTCCATTTGAACTGAACTGTGTGGATATTAAGCCCTTCCAGAGGATTGGGACTTTGATTATAAAAAGACTGTGTTGGAGAAACAGTCAGGTAATTAATAGGGAGTTAGGTAGGTCCCACGTGTCCTAGTGTAGGAGTGGTTTGTGTATTAGATTGCCCCAGTTCTTTTACTACTGTTTATATAAAGTTTATATTTGTTTCAATTGCAAACTGTGTGTGTTTTATTTTTCCTTGTGGAACCCCCCTGAGGTGTGTTCCTCACTGTTCCCTAGGTGGAAGCACTGTGCTATAAAGCCCAGTTCCCAGTACTTTTCACACACAAAAGGGACTCAGGGCCACTGCATTGCTAAGGGTTAATTGGGAAACGGAGGGGGCAATATCACTCCAACTTACAGTACAGCAGTAAAGAGTGACTGAAGTTTATCACAGCACAAGTCACATGACTGAGGGCAGTTGGGAAACTGACAATATGTCTAGCCCCATGTCAGATTTCCAAACTGAATATAAAAAATCTGTTTGCTCTTTAAAAAAATGGATTTCATTGCAGAATTCTGCTGGAGCAGCACTGTTAACTGATGTGTTTTGAAAAAAAATATCCCTTTAATGTTAATATTTCATATATTTGTTTCTCAGCTGCAGCTGCAATAACTATTCTACTAATCCATAGGTTGGGAAATTTGCAACCTGCATGCAACTCTAATCGTGCCCCCCCCCCCCCATAACTTGTAACCCAACCTGGCCCTCTGGTCACAGAGGAGAGAGTGAAAACTTGATTCATAATGTAAAATTGAGCCCTCTTATGTACAGTATGCAGTTCTGCCAGTGTCTTTCAGTGCTTCATACTACAGGGATGGCACATGGGTATTCAGGAAGGGTAAGGCAAGAATGCCAGGGAGAACAGGTCACAAGGAGGGTGGGTTATAATTACTGTCTGCTTAAATCTGGTGTTAAATAGTGATGGGCAAATTTATTCGCCAGGGGCGAATTCGCGGCGAATTCCCGCGATTCGCCGCTGGCGAATAAATTCACGAATCACCAGCGAAATTTCGCTTAGCGAAAATTGGCTAAAAAAACGAGTCTTGCGTCGTTTTTGAGGCGACGCGCCAAAAACGACGCAACACGCGCCAAAAACGACGCGCGACGGAAACGACGCGACGCGCGCCGAAAACGTTTGAAATGACACGACACGCCAAAGTTGACGTGACGCGCGTCAAAAGCGTCCCGTGACTCGTTTCGCGAATTTTTCGCCAATTTGGGAATTTCTCGGGAAATTCGCAAATTTTTCAGCGAAGCGAATCTCGGGAGATTCGCCCATCACTAGTGTTAAATACAGGGCTCTCTTGTCCCATATTTGTAAGGCCCAGTTGCAACTTGCATATGCCCAGGGTATGGGCCCTAAGGAGTGCAATATGGCTGTGCTTAACACTCCAGCACGTGTCTGTACCAATGGGAAATGAGCCCTGATATGTTATTATTTCAAAAAATATAACGGGTCATTTACAATACAAGATACAGTGTGCAAATTCCAAAAAAAAGTGATTTTTTTTCACACTGCGTTTTTCATTTCTGCAGCCATCTGTGCTCCATTGTGGAATGCAGAAACCAGTGGCTGCCCCCTCCATTAGGCATTGCTTTATAAAAGAATGGAAGGCATTGGTGAGGCATGTAGGCAGCCCACCCTTTACCCATATAATGAGCATTAGGTATTGAACTGGTGCTCAGCATTCCTGGGGCAGCAGTGCTCAGTGAGTGCTAAGGGGCACGCTCTTGCCCCCCAGGGATGAAAAATCAACTTCATTTAGCAGTCTTTCAATGTGTGATTAATCTGAGAAATTCTCAACCTCAATGCCAAAAAAGTTCATCAAGTAAGAATGACGCCTAACCTACAAGTCATTGAACTAGAGTATGTTTGACCTGTGTAACATGGAAGCGGAGCATTATTTTTGCCAGTATTTTTCTGGGTAAATAAAATCAGTGTACAACTGTATATATACAGTGAATGGAAAGATACTGTTACATAATTACATAGTTAAATTGGGTTGAAAAAAAGACAAAGTCCATCAAGTTCAACCCACACACACACACACACCCCCCTCCACTCTTTCACACAAACCATATATGCCCATAGCTATACTAACTGTAGAGTTTAGTATCAAAATAGCCTTTGATATTATGTCTGTCCAAAAAATCATCCAATCCCCTTTTTGAAAGCATCTGTAACCAGCTTTGGAGTGTGTTCTGCAAACAGGCAGGTGGTGCCCTCTGCTGTATTCTGCACTGGGTATATTTGTCCCAACATATCACTTGCCCAGCACCATAGACACCCCTAAATGATGGACTATGCTGACAGTTGCAGTTGCAGATCCACAATGATCAGAAAGCAATAACTCTACCTATGCCCCAGATGACACGGGCGTTGTGTAGAACCTACAACAAAAACATTCCATACATAGAGGCTATTTTTCCTCATTAGTAGAAACTAAAACAGTAATTAAAAGGGATTATCTCCCACATACTGATTCAGTTTACATTTTCTGCCAGTGGTCATCCATTTAAGCCTTTCCAGGAATGACACAGACAAGGAAATGATATTGAAACACCCTACAGAAAAGGAAATCACTTCATAGGAAACCCAAGCTAAATGGAGTTAAACTGGATCCCAGGGGAAATGTAGAATTGAACCACAGCCCTAAACAGTGCTAGTGTGAAGGAAGGCAAGTCCCCCGAGTGCAGGAATATATTGCTAGTATAGTCATTAAATGCCTGAATTAGCTTTAAAAAATTTGCTGCAGTTGCCAATATAAAGCAAACCCTGACACATAGAGAAATATCACACAGTACAATGGAAAGGGATATTTTTTTGCATCAGTCCTTCAGCTTGAAAAAAACATGGAAAAAATTACCAGGGTATAACATGGCTCTCGCATACTTTTTATTCACTATTTGTTTTTTTTTTTAAACATTAGAATTACAGGTATGGGACCTGTTTTGCAGAATGCTCAGGGCCTGGGCTTTTTCGGATAATGCAAAGAAAACATTATATCTTTTATAAAATCATAAACCCATTAGGCTGGTTTTGCTTCTAATAAGGATTAATTATATCTTAGTTGGGATCAAGTACAAG
Source organism: Xenopus borealis (assembly GCA_024363595.1). Classification (NCBI taxonomy): domain Eukaryota; kingdom Metazoa; phylum Chordata; class Amphibia; order Anura; family Pipidae; genus Xenopus; species Xenopus borealis. The sequence goes on from CM044431.1 coordinate 25,247,358, forward strand.
CTACTGTTTTATTATTACAGAGAAAAAGGAAATCATGTTTGAAAAATTCGCGAACATCGGCGAAGCGAAAGCTAGCGCATTTTCGGCGCTTAGTGAATTTGCCCCTATGGGAGATGGCGTTCCAATAATTAGAAGCTTTTTTGATAACGGGTTTCTAGATAACAGGTTCCATAGAAGTATTTATATTACTATATATTAATCCATTCCACTTTTCTTAAATATTATCACAAGCTGTACAATAAATATGTTGGAATCTCTTTCGCAAGTGCCCCCAGTTTATTATAAATACATATACATTATAGTACTACACATATAAAATCAGAGGAAACCTCCCAATAAAAACACAAGACATTAGAAGGGTCATTTATGAACTCAAGTGCAGTTTTGTATTGATGCAAACCATTAAATGTATTTACATACAATCATGCTTCTTGCAAGTGTCAGACTGGGGTGTATGGGGCCCACTGGAGCTGCCACTCTAAGGGCCCACCACTCTGACCCCAGATATGGACACCCCCTCCCCCACCCAGGAGTGAAATCCCCACCCTAGCACCCAATTACGTACCTGTTGTCTTCTCCAGAAAACTTCTGGCTGCTCAATTACGTTGCGGAGCAGCATGGGCCCAGAGATTGTGGCCAGCAGAGAGGATGGACCTGCAGATTCTAGTCAGGCAGCAGTCCTGGGTCTGTGGGGTCCATGAGGGCCAGGAGTTACTGGATTTTATACTGGTGTCCCAATAGCCCAGTCCGACCCTGTTTCTTGCACTTTTGTATAGTTGCAAAAACGCTGCATTTTTCACTGCCTGAGATCTTTCAATAAATAGGATCTTAAATATCTTTAACAGCATTCCAATACAACATACAATGTTTTTTATACATGCATGTAGGGCAATAGGAAGGTTTTTAATTTATACAAACTTTTTATCAAGCTTAATGCACAGCAAAATGATCTAACTAACTATATTAGAAACATTTTTTATTTTTATCTATTTACCTAGTTTTTATTTGCACACTGAACTATTCCTACAAGTGAATTAGCAATTACCCGTCCCTAACCCACTCTCCCTCCACCTGCGTCCATTCGCTGGAGATACAATCATTTTTAAAATTTCCTGAGCACCAATCCCCACTGCTACGGTCCCGCTGATGAACGTTTTCATGAATAAAGGGGAAGGGACAGGGGCGTTGAACGGCAGTGGGCCTAGGGGCACCCACTATGTAAATCCAACCCTGCCATCGATGACGCCATAAAAGGGGCTGCGAGCAGGTGCATGTCTATAAGAAGGGATGCTGGAAGCTGGCAGTGTTAGGTGGCAGGTGGGGAGATCAGGAAGAAGAACTCAACTGGACCCACCCGTCGCCCGCAAATGGGAGAGCGAGTTCAGCCTGAACCAGTCCGACCCGTTGTTCCTATGGGTATCAAGCTAGCCTGCACATCATTAAAGTGAATGACTTTTTCCCCGCATGCAGTTTGCTACAAATGTTCAGATTTTTTTTCTTGCCAGAATCTTTATTTTATTATTTTATATCTGAACTGGGTAATTACATGGGCTACCAGTAGGGTTGCCACCTGGCCAGTATTTTACCGGACTGGCCGGTATTTTTGATGGCTGAGCCTAATGTTATTCATAGGAAAAAAGATAAATATATAGGAAGGCCGGAATTTTTTTCAAGAAGAGGTGGCAACCCTAGCTACCAGTGGCAGTAGAATGCATGTTTATTATAATAATTTAATAAAAATATTTGTAGGCAGGTGCACTTAAATTCTGGGCCTATGATTCTGGATTGGCTTCCAAGCTGTTGTTATAAGTTATTTATTGTTTTTCAGTGGAAGCCCTTGGCAGCACAATTGTTCCTGTTTTTCTGTGTAACGGTAATCTTGTTGGTTTTAAGTGTTCACCGCATTCCAAAAACCTTAACAAATACATGTAAATGTGAATGGGTTACATACGTGTACAGCATTATTTTTCTTGGTTGCCAGATGGCCATTAATGTTCAGGATCATGTGCTTAATTTAAAACAAGTTTGACCTGACATTAAAATAGGCGAGTGATATGGAATCTGTAATCTGGAAACCCATTATGCAGAAATCATAGGAATTATAGGAAGGTCATTTCCCATAGACTTCATGTTAAGTTAATAATTCTTATTTCTAAGAAATTATTTGTTTTTTCTCTATAATCATGAAACAGTAGCTTGTACTTAAGCTGCATGTATCTATATTCATGGCAATACAATCCTATTTGGTTGATTCCATGTTTAAATGGAGATCCAAATTACAGAACTTGTATGGAAAACCTCAGGTCCCGGGCATTGTGGATACTAGATCCTATACCTGTAAAAGATAAAGAGCTGTAGCATTGGAACTATAAGCTTTATGTTTATGGTTTGTTCTTTATACAACACTGTTTATTTGCTGACTACTATTATCGGATCCCATATCCGGAAACCCGTCATCCAAAAGTCTCCCATAGACTCATTATAATAAAATAATCAAAATTTTATCTGCAACAATAATAAAATAGTAGCTTGTACTTGATCCCAACTAAGATATAATTAATCCTTATTGGAGGCAAAACCAGCCTATTGGGTTTATGTAAGGTTTACATGATTTTCTAGTAGATTTAAAGTATGAAGATACAAATTATGGAAAGATCCATTATCCGGCAAACCCCAGGTCCTGAGCATTCTGGATAATAGGTCCCATACTTGCTATTACTATTAACTGCGTGGCTAGATAAAATACAGCTGTTACTAATGGGTTTTTAGTAGTGATGGGCGAATCTATCCCGTTTCCAGCTAAATTTGCGAATTGGTGAAACATTTGCGAAACAAAGCAAATTTTCGGCGAATTTACTCACCAACGGCGAATCGTGGGAATTCGCACCTGCAGAATAAATTCGCCCATCACTAGTTTTTAGCATATACAACTGACTTAAACCTGGTGTTATTTAAATTGGTAGCATAAAGCCCACTGGATCATAAAGCTAATAATGAAGACAATTTATCCTATCCTATTTTGTTCCTGCAAAGTTTGAATAGATGAACACAATAGCCCATCAATGCCATTTCGATGCCATGCTGCAGATTTAATGGAATGTGATTTATTGGCCCTTTATTTGCTAACAGGCAACTAAGAAAGAATAGCATTGTTATACAGACACAGGCATCACCGTTTATATTAACGTAGACAGATACCAAAACTAAGTAAATGGCATAAAGTATATTCTCTGTTGCTATGCCAAGGCCGTGCCTACATTATAACGCAGCAGAACAATAGCTTTCTGCAAACTGACACATTGATTCAATAACCGGAATATTAGAGGAATATTTCTTTTAACTGGATGGATTCTGTGCAGAACATACCCACGCACACTTTATGTTGCCCCATTATTCCATCTTTTTTTACGGTTCTTTTTATGGTTTCGCTGCAAAAAAAAAACTACAAAAGAATGCTCATGGACTCCAATGTATTGTGCACTGAAAAAAAATCACCGCTGACTGGCAAAGCAAAATGGGACGGATTCGCCCATTACTAGCGCTGAAATGTCAAAACCTTTACTTTTCTTAAAGGGGTTTTACACCTTTACATTAACCTTTAGTATGACCGTAGAGAGTGACATTCTGAGAAAATATGCAATTGGTTTTCATTTTTTATTATTTGTGGTTGTTGAGATATGTGGCTTTTTATTGCAGTTTCCGCAATCCAAATTGCCGCAATCCAAATTACCATAGCAACCAGGCACTGAAATTTAATATGAGACTGGAAAATGAATAGGAGAGGTCTGAATGGAAAGATAAGTAATACAAAGTAGCAATCACAATACATTCGCAGCCTTGCAGAACATTTGTTTTTAGATGGGGGCAGTGATCCCCCATTTGAAAGCTGGAAAGAGTCAGAAGAAGAAGGCAAATCATTCAAAAACTATAAAAAAGAAAAAATGAAGACCAAAAGAAAAGAATATGCCATTCTATAACTTACTAAAAGATAACCTAAAGGTGAGCCACCCTCTTTAAACTGGCCTATCACTAGTAGAAACTTGGGGGCAATCTGTGGGTTCTGGCAAATGCCAGAGGGGCTACTATAAGGTCCTATAGAAAGTCACTATTTAGTGGGCTGGTGGGAGCTGATTGGGCCTCTGTGTACCTGAAATGCCAGGGCCTATTGTAATTCTCAGTCAGGACATGCTTGGGGGCAGTAACAGTAAGCAACTGGTTAGCACAATTGAATATTGACAGTTTGGATATTAAAGGGACCGGGACACTTTCCAAAGACTGCAAATTAGTTGGACCTTTTGTTTTGCCTTTGCCTTCTGAATCAAGTGATGGTGTGTATGTATTTCCACTATAGTATGTTTCCATTTTGCGTATTAGATCTATTATTCCATGCAGAATCATTTCAGTACCAAACAGATTTCAAGTAAACGTCTATTCAGTTGAGGACAGAATAAAAGGACAAGGAAAGGCAGATAAGGCACCCCCAAGTGATTAAACTGATGTACCTCAAACCCGGGCTTCTCCGCGCTGATGCACATTTCCCCAGACTGACGCATACACATTAAATAGCCGATTTTAAAGTTGCATCATCAGTGTGCATAAGGAAGTATTGATCTCTGTGGTGCTCGCTTCTATAACCCGGGGCTGGTGCAGATTTCGTATGATAGGAGCACTGGCCCCAGGTTAATATGCACGTGTCCCTTTAAATGATTAGCTAAATATCCCAGTAGGCATTCATTGATGCCTTTCCATGTGTGAGGATTCAATCCATGTGTTGGTTTGGTAGATAATGGATTGTTCAGTGTTCCCCAATTTTTGCACTTTGTTTTGTCTTTGCAGATGAGTCCATGAATTGAGGGTCACTGAAAGAACAATCACGTAACAATCAACATCACTGGAATGTCATAATCAGGGCTTCCATGAAATATGTATCCACCAGCCTTATATTCTTGATGCGCAACCAACTCTAAAAGAATACATACGTTCTAATGCTATAGATATTTCAATCATAAAGAAGCTTTATTTCCTTTTTCATTGCTAAGCAGCGGGTTGCAGTCTTCCCTGGTCCAGCAGCGATTGAGAATTCGAAAGTCTATTTTTACATTAAAAGGAACGAAGGCTTAACAGTATGGATGTGCTCAGCGCAGAGAAGCCACAATTATTCTTTGTAATGTGCAAGTAAGTATTCCTAAGAAATCCATGTATTCTTAGCATTAAGAAAAGGGGTTGTTCACATTCCAAACACTTTTTTTCAGTTCAGTTGTTTTCAGAATGTTCCCCAGAAATAAAGGCCAGTGATGGGCGAATTTCTTCGCCTGGGGCGAATTTGCTGTGAATTCCCACAAATAAATTCACGGAAATTTGCCAGCGTCTAGTTTTTGGATGCTGGCGTCTGCTTTTTCGACTCCGGCAATGTGTGCCGGCATCCAAAAACAGACGCCCGTGTCCAAAATAGAGACGCAGCGGCGTTTCGCAAATTTTTCGCCAAAAACACAGCAGATTCGCCCATCACTAAGAAAGGCTTTTTACAATGACTTTCCATTTTTTTTTTATTGTGTTTCCAAAGTCTACAATTTTGCAACATTTAGTTGATTCATTTCTCAGCAGCATCTCTGAGTATTAGCAACTATTGTATCAATTCTAACAGCTGCCAGAGATTCTGCTCAGCAGGGACAAAGATAACAAATGTATCAACTAAATGTATCAATTCAGAACAGTTTAGAGGCAACCCCCCCCCCCCCCCCCCCAGGACTGCTTTAGAAGGTGAAAAATGACACTTTACACTTCAATATTAGAAAAACTAGAAACATAGAAAATAGAAAGTGATTGGAAAAAGTCGTTATTTCTGGTGATCTATGTGAAAACAACTAGTTGTTGGAAAGTGAACAACCCCTGTAAGGAATTTTATTCAATCATTCTAAATCTTTTTTGTCCTAGATGTGAGGCAGGAACGTGATCACATCTAATCTATGTATCAGTGATTCTTGCATTCTGTCCTGTCACCATTTTGCTCTAGTTCGATCCTGTATTCAGGAATAAATTTGTTGCATTTATTGGGGCCAACGCTAGATTATCAGAACAAACAACATTTTCAGGAGGCTGATGTGAAAGGGGCAGAAAAATATGACTGTGATTAGTTGGCAGGATGGGAGTGGAGAAGAAATGTCCATCTATGCAAAAGCAAAGACACGGAGCAATGTTCAGAAAGCCAAAACAAACATGACCTGTCTAGTGAATTATCAGAGCAGTAAAAGTAATGATAGAGCAGAAACACGCCAGCCCTTAGCAAGGGGCTGTTTTGGCAAAATGACCTTTCCAGCCCCTAGAAAAATAGATAATTCTCTCCCTGGTCTAAATTGTCTTTTTAAAGATCTAGCACTTGCTTACTTTCAGTGTAGATGGGGGGTGCTGGTGAATGCTGGGAACTGGTATGATCAATTTGTACTAAAGTTTTCTAAACTATTTCATGATAAAATAAATTGTGGACACTCGTATTTATGAACTCAAACAGGATGGAGAGTAGTAGCCTGAGGGAGAGAGTGCTGTATGGTATTGCCTCTCCCCAGTCCCTTCTGCTGATTTATCTTTATCACTTGCTGGAGTGGGTGGGTGAGGGTAAGGAAGGACTGCATTATTATCAACTTGTATTTCTATAGCGACAACATATTCTGTAGAGCTGTATGCTGCATGTGTTGCCCCACCCTGCCCAATAAGCAGAGTCGGACTGGGGTTCCTGGGGCCCACTGGGTACCCAACTCAATGGTTCAGCACCCAGTTAAAGCTGCCTCCCTGCCTACTTTTGCTCTGCTACATACTTTGCTGTATCTCCAGGGGACATTTTTAATCTTTAAAAAAAATATTTCATTTTGTGCAAATCATTCTGAAGTTGCTTGCTAGTGGTAGAGCCCAACCGGATCAGGGCCCACTGGGATTTTTCCCAGTATCTTGGTGGGCCAGTCCAACCCTGCGATAAGTACAGTACTTAATTAGTGTCAGTGGCAGATTAACACTACCTGAGGCCCCTAAGCTACATGTTATACAGGGACCCGTGACCCCGGCTCTGCGACCCCCATGACCCGGTCGGGTGCCCTGCTGTCCTACATGCACGCCCAGTACCTGCTTTCTGGCTGGCTGGGAGAAGATTGGGCAAGGCGTGTCATGCTTGGTCTGCCTCAGCGCACTGCTCTGATGTCACTGGCACTTGTCAATTCCCCCCCAAAGCCATAGCTGTGAACATTTTTTTAAAAAGATAAGAACAAAGTGAAAATCCCTATGGGCCCCTCAACACTGTGGGCCCCTAGGCTATAGCCGAAGGTTAGCCTAGGCATTAATCTTCCCCTGATTAGTGCAGATTCATTACAGTGCCAAACCCCATATGATTAGAGTACACTACGTATAAAATTAACTCTTCTCGGGATGAATGACATTTTGTAAAATGCAATTGTAATCATTCAGGATAGCTCAGGAATTCAGCATGTTGAATGTGGAATCTGTTTAGCCTTAGCAGGGGTTGAAGTAGAAACTTTCACATTGTACTTATAATATTTTCAATAAAACTAACAGTATACCCCTTGTATTAAAGTGCTGTTATTTATCCTGGGTGAGTTTATGAGTACATGTGTACATTTATTCCCTTCTTTATTAAGTTTGGGATTTGGAACACCCTTGATTATTTGGAGCTCTGGATTTACCAGTGCCCGTTGCAAATAAATTCTACACCTTAAACTGTTGGAATACAGGTTTGTATGTATTAGCAACAACCATATCAATGTAACATCTGTTATACTGTATTGTCAGTAGATGGCAGTGTTGTGAAGGATAGTCATGTGACATACCAGTTCCCTGTGTTTGCTGTGTTCTGTTATAATAAAGTTTTGTTGAGAGCTGTGTAAAAGCCACACCACAGAGACTGTCTGTCTGCCTTTTGCTTAGCATCCAGAAAGGTTTTCCTATCATAAACTATATTTTTGCAGCCTTGAATGTGCATTGTCTTTATACCGTAAATGATATGCTTTCCAGGGCAGAATTTGATTTCACACTGTGCAGATTTTCCTGCTCTGTAAATACTGAAGACATTCTATATCTGCTTTAGCCTACAGTATCCCAGAGATGGAAAAGCAAAAGGCCTTCGGGCTACTGACGAATGACAGCTCCCAGCATTCTCCAGCATAGTCAATAAGCCATGGGCAGACAAGGAGTAATCATTCAGAAACAGCTGGCTGGTTACGGGTCTCTCCATTTTTAACCTGTAACAGGTGTTCTCAAGACGAGACTTGCCTGGAGAATCCAGCAGGTCAGCGTGAGAGTAAAACACATATTGCTTTCAAAAGTATTTATTGGCATTGACTTGGATGCTTAAAAACTATTGCTCATCCTCCTATATTTTGCTGCAGGGCAATCTTTTCTGTGTCAGAAGTGAGGCTCTCCATAAAATTAAAGGTAGCGGTATTTGGAAACAGACGCACAGCAAGAACAATACAGTTGGGGTTATGAGTTATCGATTTTGAGCTAAATGTCATTTTTCAAAGCCATTATTGACGGGATATGTTAGCGGCTTCGAAAGGCAGCTTTGTATACAGCCGGTTTTGAGGTTGGTGTTGTTGTTGCAAAAGAGACATTTATCGACTGCATTTTACTGAACTGGATGAAAGAATTCAATTGCCTATAACGCATTTTCTTTATTGAATTTGTTTAACTACACAATGTAAAAAGAAAATCAATGACAACCCCGCCATGACATACAGTGGATAACCTTTCTGAAAAAAACATAAACTCATGTTTAATTTTCGCTTCAGCACAATTGATATGAAGCTCTCGGCTGCTCTCTGTTCTGCGCAGCCTGGTGATAGTATTATGCTGAATGCCACGGCCGCATGCCGCTTTTAATTGACCTACAACATTCTCATACACAATCTAGCATATCTTATTATTATATATAATAAAATACAGCAAGCGATATGCTGTCTAGCATAGCAACAGATCAATGCACGCTGTACCTTTCCTAGTATTATATTTGCAAAAGCAATTTCCCTCAATGTTTTTTCTAATTGAAAGTCTTTTAATAAATGGGGAATTTGTTCACCTACTACAAAGCAGAAGTTTATTAGAAGTTCCATGACCAAATGAAAGCACCGGGCTGCAGGCCAACTGATATATTTTTTTAGTTTCCAGTACCAGAACATTATCATTTACCATTTGTTTTCTAAGTGAGAGTTTAGGATAAAGCAAATATTTGGAATTGAGTGATCCATATGAGACACATGCTTTCATACAGATAAAACTAAATGTGAAGTATAAATAGGAGTAGCCATGTTTTTACTCAACAATACAGTGTTTTTTCTCAGAATTCCATCACTATGATGTGTTGTGGGCGATGCATTTAAATAAATGCAGTTGCTCTTGCACGTGAATCAGATGTGCCAAGTCTGGTTGGTGTTCGGTGTAAGAGTGAGGTGTGTGCCTGATTCTTTTGAAACTTCTGATCTGTATCTATTCTCATGCTAGCTAAATAGAGAAGAGCTAATTTTTTCATCAGCCATAGATTCGCGTAATTGCAGTGAAATTCCAAATTTTGCCTTCTGCAAATGTTATTGGGAAGCCGAAGCAAAAATTTGCCGTGGAAATATTTGCCACTAAAAATATTTTAAGAGTAACTCTTACTTTCACTTTCAAGCTGTACAGAAAGTCCTGTGTATGCACAGTGACACCCGCAGGCCATTGGTATAAACACCTCATCCCCCTATAGTAGGAAAGCATTTGGGCAAATATAATAAACAGTAATAATTAAACAGTATGTTTCTTAAAGCAATATATACATTCTTCACATGACATAGTCCTTGGTCCATGTAGGTAGTGTTCTGATTCTCTCACTATGCCTTATAGATTCACTTTCTTCAGTCCTATTGCGGTTTTCATTAGGAGTAGGAAAATGTCCTTCATCAAATGGACCATTTGCAAAGTCATATCTAGCAGGAGCAAGATGACTTGCATTCCATATGCGTCCATCAGACAGTTCATATGTGTATGGTCCTCGCTGGCATCTCACTTCAAGTGGTGTAGTAAATTTAGATTGTCCTTGTTTCAGTATTCCTGGTTTCTTAATTCTGACTAAAGATCCAGGCTGAAAGTGCACTTCTCTTGTACCACGTTTTCTATCAGTATAAGCCTTGCATTTGGCTTGGTGATGTTTCACAATGTCAGCAGTAGATGATTTTGTAGGAATAGTCTTTGGTGGAAGTTTGATGTCTGTGCGCTTCTGTCTACCATGTAATAATTCAGCTGGAGATGATTGGGTTGTTGCATGGCATGCTGCTCTGTAGTTATGCAGGAACTCTGTTGTAAATATTTTCCAAGATTTCCCAGTAAGATTTGCTGTCTGTAGTGCTTCTTTCAGACTTCTGTTGAATCGCTCGATTTGTCCATTTGCTTGTGGGTAATACACTGAAGATTTCCTATGCACAATATTCCTCTCTCTCAGAAAGGATTCAAACTCATATGAGACAAACCGTGGTCCGTTGTCTGATATTAACTCCTTTGGATTTCTTTCTAAACACCACATTGTTTCAATAATTTTTTGTGACAGATTCTCTCATCAGTATCACAAACCCTGGAGCTGCAGCTGTGTTCAGATGTGACAATAGCTTCACGGTTCTCCTGCATGAATAGGGGCAGCATTGCTCTGAACAGGAGGCCGCAGGAAGGAAGCAGCATTGATTGCAACCATACAGAAGTGTGTTTTAGTGCTACTGACTGCAGGGATATTTAGCAACTGAGCTTGTGGTCATAAATGTTTGCTATAGATTTTTAAAAGACTTTTTCATTATCATAGGACCAAAAATGATTGTTTAAATGCACAATTTGTCCATCAACAAAAAGACTGTTTCAAACATTATCGTCTAGTTGAGCTACGAAACTGTGGGTATCTGCCTGCTTGGCCCTGCAAACAGTTGGGCAATGGATACATTTCACTATGACAGGTGCCCACTAACCTCATTATAATTTGACGGATTTGGCAGATCACATGAAAATTGGTTGAAAAAATCTAAATGTCGATGACCCTCTTTATGCTATGTCACATACAGTATGTACCATTAATTTGTTTACAATTTGCACACTGCATGGGGCTGCCCATCCTGACACTGCTCTCTGCACCTGATTTTTTATTGGATGAGATCCCTTCACCAGGGATAAACCCTCCTCATGTTACCCTGTGGTGAAAGGCATGAAAGCGCCACTGTTACTGTGGTTGAAACTCCCATTTACACAGCTGCCCATACATGTAATGATCCACTTGTTTGGTGAGATTCACTGATATGCCCACCTTGAGGCCAAAGATTAGACCATAATTGCCACCATGCAGGCCATTGGGCTGCACCAACTTGCAGATGCAAGCCATGTTGCGATGGGAAAATCAAACCTGCCCAACCACTCTTTGCCTAATTTTCTGACAGATATTGGTGGTTCAGGCCTGTCGGCTCTGATATCTGCTGTGGTTAAATGGTAGAAATGATCATGTTTTATATTATACGTCTTCTTTCCTTTCCAACAGTCACTCTGGCAGGAGAGAGGATTATTTAATTCACTTTTCTTGGCAATGACGTAAAATGTAAACGATGTAAAACAGACCCCTTCCTCTCTGTTCTGCCTAGTGGGAATGATAAATAAATAAAACGTTTATTTAATTATACAATGAACATAATTAAGAAGGAGAAGGGGGTCTAAATTATTTCCTTGTACAGGTATGGGACCTGTTATCCAGAATGCTTGGGACCTGGGGTTTTCTTAATAACGGATATTTCTGTAATTTGGATCTTCATAATTTAAGTCTACTAGAAAATCATGCGAATATTAAATAAACCCAATAGGCTGGTTTTGTTTCCAATAAGGATTAATTATATCTTAGTTTGGATCAAGTACAATGTAATGTTTTATTATTACAGAGGAAAAGGAAATCATCTAAAAAAATTGGATTATTTGGATAAAATGGAGGCTATGGAAGACTGGTCAATTCAGAGCTTTCTGGATAAAGGGTTTCCGGATAACGGATCCCATACCTGTACTGAGACAAAGAGTGGCTTGCTGAATAGATGGCTGTTTTATTTTAATAACAAATAAGTTTGATTACAGGCCTCTGACTGCCCCTCTATTCCTAGACATTTGCTATAAAGAAATATATGTGTATATATATATATATATATA
>CM044431.1:25280106-25359546 GCA_024363595.1 Xenopus borealis
TCAGTTTTATAGAATGCAATAAAGCTTTGAAGCACCTTTAAGCCCTGAGATTGCGGACTAGTTCTACACATACAGATATATATATATATATACATATATTCTATTTTAGTGTTAGAACTAAAACAACTTGATAACTACGAAGTGTTTCCCACCCACTGATAAATGACAGGCAATGACAAACACAGTAGAAGGTGCCATATGGGCACCTGAGTAAGCAGATCTGATGCCACAAAGACTGCTGAGTTTGTTACTGCAGAATACAAGGAATATAGGTCACAGTGCTCACAAAACAAATCCAGATGCTTCAGGCATTTGCAGAGTTTATAACACCTAAAAACTATGTCCATCTGCCTAGTTAATACACACTTTCTGCCTATGTTACATCATCTCATACACGGACTGGTTGGTTTAACAAACGTTTAAATGTCAACAGTTTTTCTAATTATCCGCCTGCGTAGTTCAGAATAGGTCCCAGCCTTATGCATCCCTACTTGTTTCTGTATGACCATAACTTTAACATTTTCAAGTAATTAATACCTAGGAAACTGAATTCAAAGAAACTAAAGAAATAATTAGAACAAAAGTGATAATACAATTCCCAACTGTTTGGTAAGTTTTTTTTTCCTGTGTTTTTATTTAGTCCAAACATCCACAAATTCAAAAAGCTAAACACTTACATTTGTTTAAAAATATGTCATGTATAGTGATGAGTGAAACTGCCTCCTGTTCTTGGCTGAAACATTTGAAAAAAAGGGGGAAAATATAATAAAATAGGAAATTTTGCAGAATTTTCAGCAAATGCTGAATGGTGTTTTTTTCACCACATTTTATTTCACACAAAATTCATCAGAGGCTACAGACATTTCTATGTGCATTATTTGTCCATTATTTCCTGTTTAAAAAAACACAATTGTTTTCCTGCAGAACAAAATGAATGGTGAAATTCAAGGGTGGAAATTTTCACACTTTTCTGTGTTGTTAGTGGTGTACTGCAGGGCTCTGTTCTAGGTCTTTTGCTTTTCAACTTGGTTATTAATGACATGGGTGTGGGCACTGAAAGTACTGAGAACTATTGCGGGAGCAGAGGGTGCGAATGGGCCAGGGCCCACACCCCCTCAGGGCTCACAGCAGTGGCCACCACTGAATTCCAGAAAATCACGCATGAACGCAGGGGGGTAGGGGGGCCTGTTGTGTTTTGATAGCCAAGGATGAGTAGGTATAACAGTGCTATAACAGGCCCAGTTTTCTCTTTAGCTTACATTTTATACCATTCAATCTCTTTTTGCAGTTGATGATCCTTCGCTTGTGGTAGGACACTGCATTCACCGATCTAGTGATCTTCTCCCACAGCAGAGTCTTCCTGGACATGGCAGTTTTGCTGGCATCCTGGCCAAAGATTTCACGCCAGTGGTTGACTGCACCATGTACTAAGGCACAGTTTTCTTCATAAGAAAACTTGGTACTCCTTATCGTTTTTGTTGATTCAGATGCTCCCTCTCTCTCCTCATCCTAGTAGTCAGGGCTTGACATGTTCACTATCTCTCTCTCTCACTCACTACTGTCTCCTCACTCCTGAGACTCCTGTCAAAGATTCACTGTATGCCAAGGGTATTTATAAGCAATCAATCAGTGGGATGTGTTTTGTGAAATGACAGGTGTCAATTGGCTGTATATATATGATTTTTGAAACTTTGATGATCCTATTGGCAGGGGGTTTGGTTTCATTGTGATAGGCTACTTTAAACTGTGCATTGACTGGTATGATTTCTTGCTGATATGAGTCTATTGGCAGAAGGATTTGTGACTGGATGGGTGAAGAATTGTTTGTTATAATGCATACATTAATTTCATCAGTCAAGTTTCAGTTTTTGAATATGAATTTCTGCCCATAAATATCGCAATAATAATTGACATAATAACCGCCATAATATCCTCCAAAAAAAAGACTATTTTCTAGCATAAATATTCGCAAACATATTTGTCGCCAGAAAATTCGCAAAAATTTCCGCTAACGTAAGCTGGTTCATTAACGTGGTTACCGCACCTTTATTAGCAGGTTCATGCAGCCATTACACAACAGCAGTAACTTGAACTCTACAGATAAGGGGGAAAGGGAGGGGAATAACGTAAAAGAAATCAGTTCAAACAAAAAAGGGGGAGTTACAGCAGCAATCATAACTTCACATTTGTACACATCGTGTTACATGGTATTATTATTAACATGTATTTCTATAGCGCCAACTTTTTTTGTAGCGCTGGTAGCGCTATCTCGCATTCCCCTGGCCTCATACGTTAGCTTTATTAATGGAAAGATCCTATTAACATATGCAAACCACGCTGCTTTTGTAGGGGGAGTGGGAGCCATCCATTGCATTATTATTCTATTCTTAGCGTAGAAAAGCAGTGACCTCACTAGTACTCTAGTGTCGTTAGCCGGTATCATTTTGTCTATCAAGAGGCATCTTTCAGGCGCTTTCAGAGGGGTAGAGAGAGAGTGTCCCCTATATATGCCATTACTTTTGTCCAGTATCTGGAGATCGTGGGACACATCCATATCATATGGAACTCTACTGCTTATAAACAGTATAGAAGGTAAAGGTTGTTCACAGTATAACTCATATGCACAGTGACCTCTACAGGCCATTTGTATAAACACCACAGGCCCAGCTGCACATCCCACACCAGGGCCCACCCCATCTAGTTACATTACTGAAACTACTGTTTCTATTTTTGCAGACAATACTAAATTGTGCAGAACTATAGGTTCCATGCAGGATGCTGCCACCCTGCAGAGTGATTTGTTTAAGTTGGGAAACCGGGCAGCAAACTGGAAAGAGGAGGTTCAATGTTGAGAAATGCAAGGTTATGCACGTTGGCACAAATAATATAAATGTTTATAGTGTATAAAAGTTATACACTACAATAATACATTTCTATATATAAAATGCTTCTGATCATTGGTCCAGATGTAAGCACTAAGTGTACTTCAAACAGAAGTTCTTCAATCTACTTACTTTTCAAGAATACATGAATCATTAACTAACTGAGGAGGATATTCATATTTTTAAAATAGATTCACCAATTAAGAAACAGAGGATCTCCTTAGCCATAGCTAACTTCTCATCTGGGCACAGAGCCGAGTCCTCTGATTCTTATTAAACTTTCATGTCTCACAACAGACTTGCCTCAAAAAGAATTACTTGAGCTCATTAGAGCTTTATTATACCCACGTCATTGCATTGATTAACTGCAGGTCGAGATGTTAAATAAATGAAAAGCTTCCACAAATTCCTCAGATTAGATTTACATTTTCAGGAATTGAATGTTTTCTGCTATGAATTCATTTGGCGTTCCAGCTGAAAGAGAATAAATTCTGGCTGGCTATATACTGGAAAAATACAAGAGGTCCTCTGCACTCGACCATTATCAATATATTTAGGACATTCAGTAGTCCTAGTTGGCCAGTTTAAATATATTACGATATATGGACAAGCAATCTTTGCTATGTTTAAAGGGGAAGGTTTTTTTTAGTAGTGAAGGCACAGCTTCATTGACCCCATCTGCTTAATTTTTAAAAAAAATTAGTGGTGATCATAACTTCCCCTTGTTTGTTATATACTGGAAAATAAATAACCCAAAGAGCCTTGTGTCATAGGATTTGGAAACCATATACGGTTTGACCAGAAAAGTCCAAAAAAACAGCAATGCAGTTTATAGTGTTTATTAAGGGGTATAAAATTCTTAGTTTTTGACTGATTTGTTTTTTCTCTGTAATTCGATGTGAACTAATGAAGCACAAATCTATATTTCTATTTAATTTTTTTGATGATTATTGTGCAAAGTGCAATTGCCATGGATGTTTCCCCCCAGACGTCTAGTATCCCACCACCACCTTTAATTTAACTTATGTTTAGTGATGGGTGAATCTGGGGTGTTTCGCTTAGCCCAAATGTTGCAAATTTATAGTAGAAATTCACGAAATGGCCGATCTCGTTTGGACGTCAGCGTTCGTTTTTGGGTGCCTGCGCCCATTGCAGGCATCCAGTTTTTAGACGCCAGCGCTCATTGCCCGGCACCCGCGTCCAAAATGAGACGTGCGCGTATTTTCGCTAGGCAAAATTTTTATGGCATTTCGCGAGTTTATTCACCTGCGGGGAATCGTGGGAATTTGAGGCGAATTTGCCCCGGTCGAATAAATTTGCTATTCACTACTAATAAAATGGCCTCCAATTGTTCTTCATTGTTTATTTTTTATAGGGTTTTTAATGATTTGCCTTTATCTTCTGACTCTTTCCAGCTTTCAAAAAGGGGGTCACTGACCCCATCTAAAAACAAATGCTCTGTAAGGCTACAAATTAATATTGTAGCCCTCCTATTGCTACTTTTTATTACTCATCTTTCGATTCAGTCCCTCTTCTATTCATATTCCAGTCTCTTATTCAAATCACCGCATGGTTGCTAGGGTAATTTGGACCCTAGAAACCAGACTTCTGAAATTGCAAACTGGAGAGTTGCTGAATACACCATTCTTCCCTTTCTTCCATCCAAGATGGCGGCACCCAGTCCTCCCACGTGTTTTTTCCTGGGTGCAGCGCTGTCACATCAGCGCCTTTCATTCGCCGATTGGACGCCAGCATCAGAATTGGCACTGGAACGCCTTCGTCATGATGCCAGCGTTATGACCTCACTGCATCCATTTTGGCGCCAATGGAAGACTATTTAAGGAGCCTACGGACTATAAGCTTTGCCCAATTATAGGTTTTGCTTGTGCTTTCCTGGGTGTGATTCTACTGTTATTGATTCCTGTGTACCAACTTCTGCCTGTTATACCGTTTTGACCCTATTCTGCCTGGTTTGACCCTATGCCTGGACTTTGACCTCTCTTTTGCCTAATCCTCTTGTACTTTGAACTCTAGTTGCACTAACTGCTTCCTCCTTGGTCCGCACTGAGCCCTCGGGCCCTTACAAATACAAAGTTAAATAACCACAAATAAAAAAATGGAAACCAATTGTAAATTGTCTCAGAATATCCCTCTCCACATCATACATCAAGATGGTGACCCCCTGTGACAAGTTTGAAGTCCTGGATCATTGCTGCTATTGACAAGCTGAAACTTTAGGCTGGTGCAATAAGTTCAATATATAAAATAAAACATTTTAGCCATACACATTTTTAGGGTTTAGTTCTCCTTTAAGAAACTGTACATCTACAGCATTGGTATTCTAGTTTTTAAAAGGAGGCAGAAGCTGGTAATGTTGTTAGAAGGAATTCTGTTCTGCTTTCTCCTTTCTTCTTTCCACCTGTCGACGTGGTACCCTGTTCAAAATGTATGCAACGATTGGTTTATACCTTTCCAACTACTTTTGTTCCATTACACTTACACTTTTTTTGCCAAATCATTTTTATAAAGGTCACTAATAAAAAAAATAAAAGTGGATTAACATTTACTTGGAAAGAAATTCTACATTTAATTTAGCACAATGACAACAAGCATAACGTTCTCAGACAGAAGCAATAAGGACATTTAATTTAAAAACTTAAGCTGGAGCACCCGAAGACCTTCATATTGATTTTTATATAAAATAACCTTTCTTTTATGATTAGGCTACTAATATGTTTTAGGACATTAAAAGCGGATCTTACCTTTTTATTCTTTACTTTATATTCTTTTGTCTTTATAAATTATACGGTGTTGTTATTTATTTACTCCAGTGGCATACAGAGATAATTTAATAAATGACAACAAATGCAAAAAGCAGCATGTTTGAATTGAATCAGTTCATGCACCTACTGCATTCATTTTTGCATGTCCATATAGAATATATATATATACACACATATAAAAATGTCACACAGTGTCTGCACTCTTACCGGATTTTAAACAATTGCAGGGTGCAATGGACAACAATTTCTTGCATATATTAATGGAAGGGCCAGCACTCCATGTCTTGTGAATAATCAATGTGTTTATGGACGAGCATCAATAAACACATTGATTATTCACAAGACATGGAGTGCTGGTCCTTCCGTTAATATATATATATATATATATATATTAATATATATATATTGTGACAAGATGTCACTGTCTTGAAGGAAAATGCATATAAAAGAGTGCATTTAAATTGCAGGATAGGGGTTGCAGAGGGATACCCAGAGGTAGGGTTAATATTCAGTCTCAGCCAGATAATTAAGAGTCAGCTGAGAGAGGAGCTGCCTGTAAAAGTAAAAGGACTGTGGTCCCTTAGCTTAGAGCTCTCCAAACAATTCCTAGAGAAGATGGAAGTGTGGGGCTGCAGGAAGAGACTGTGTCTGGCAGGAGGAGGTTTGCTGCCAGAAAGAGCTCCAAAGGTTGGTGAACCTAAACCGCTTGTGGGGGAAAAGAAAGAGAGGCTAGTGAGTCCCAGTAGGGTACACCAGCAGGACTGAGTGTGAAGCCCAAATACTCTGAAGTTCAAGAGCGTGAGAGTTTCCCTTGATGTGAGAACCCAGAGGGGGGAAAACCCTGAATGTTTTACAGTGAAGTCGTTGAACTGTAACCTGAAGGTTTTGGCATTAAAGTTGCTGGTAGTGATGGGCGATTTTAAATTTGGAAAACGCCTGCAAAAATTTGCCTGGCCAAAAATCACCGGTGTCTCATTTTGGACGCGGGCATCCTTTTTTTTTTTTACACCAGTGAATATTCCCCGGCATCCAAATATGGACACCCGCGTCCAAAACGAGACGCTGGCTGTGTTTTGTGAATCTTTCGCCGTTTCACTAATAACTCAGGAAATTTGCGAAAAATTCAGTGAAGCGAAACGACCCAGATTCGCCCATCACTAGTTGCTAGAACTTGTTTTGTTGCCTTTTGTTGGGTACAGGACTGACGTTTCGGCCCCCACTGAGGCCTTTCTCAAAGTGTATGTTATACACTTTGATGTTATGTGATGTTATGTTATGCCACACTCAATCACACTGAATCATTGATCACTTAGCAGTGGCATAACTAGACTGCGCCGGGCTTCCCCCTGAAAAAAAGTATTTTGAGGGGACCAGCACACTGTGATCCCCAACTGCCCTCCTCACAGTTGATTAATTAAAAAGTGTAGAATCTAAGCAAATGGCTATAGACTCAACTCTCTGTCTGTTTGGGAAACACTGCTGAATAGCCATCTCTTGCTTATATACTCCCATTGGGTCTACTAATCCTGTTAGTTAGCATAAGCAACTCATAAAAGGGGTAGCCATTCTTTTGGGGCATTAGGACACTGGGTGCATCCCTACAATGCAAGAGAAATAGTTATAACTCTTTCCATGGTTCTATCCTTTCCCATGCATTACCCCCCCTCAGGTAGCTTACTTATTCTAAATAAGGGCTAACTGTGTACCTACAAGCATACCCAATATCTCTATTGAAATCTTTGTATGAATAACACTGCTCTAAATAAATCAAATATGTTATGTGGCAACTGGCAACAATACAGTTTGGTATCCTTTTTTTGTACAGTGTATTACTTTCTTTTTGCTCCAAGTGTACATTGAAGTATGTCCTTTTGTA
The DNA here is from genome assembly GCA_024363595.1 of Xenopus borealis. Taxonomy (NCBI): domain Eukaryota; kingdom Metazoa; phylum Chordata; class Amphibia; order Anura; family Pipidae; genus Xenopus; species Xenopus borealis. Next base: position 25,287,648 of record CM044431.1, read on the forward strand.
CATGCTTGATTTGTGAGTGTGTGTAATATGTATTGTATGGTTGGGGGCAGGATAAAGCACCTATGCAATTTCATCTCATGTTTGCTTTCTTTTGTATGCAGTAGAGATAACAATAAATGTGATCTGACCTGTCCTTATCTGGAAACCCGTTATTCAGAAAGCTCTGAATTATGGGAACGCCATCACCCATATACTACATTTTAATCAAATAATTACAGTTTTTAAAAATTATTTCCTTTGTTTCTGTAATTATAAAACAGAACATTATACTTGATCCCATTTAATATATAATTAATCCTTAATGAAGTCACAACTAGCCTATTGGATTTATTTAATGTGTAAATAATTTTTTTAGTAAACGTACAGTATGAAGATATAGTTTAAGGAAAGATCCCCTATCTGGAAAACCCCAGGTCCTGAGCATTCTGGATAACAAGTCCCATACCTGTATTGCAAGCCATGTCTGTAGTAGGAAAATTCCAATAAACTGCTGTGACTAGTGTCAGATAAAAAGGCAAATAGATAGAGAGATATAGATATATGATAGATAGCTAATGGATAGGTGGATATATAGATGATGGATGGAGGAGTAGATGCCATAGTTTTTCCTTTGAAGCAGTGAAGAAACAGTTTGGAGGCATTTTGCCTAGACACCTAGATGGATAGATAACAGTAAGTAGATAGATAGATAGAGAGAGAGAGAGAGAGAGAGAGAGAGAGAGAGAGAGATGACAGTGTATATTAATACTATAGCAAGCAACATAGATTCTAAATCACTCTCTATGTTTCCATTTTCACTCTTACAAAGAAATGAAAATAATAATAATAATTACACCAATAGTAAGGAACAAGCAGGAAACTAGAATAATATTTTCTTGTGTATGGGTAGCTCTACACTGCGCTTGTTGCCGAGACATCTGTAAAATAGACCTGTCATTATTTCCAGCTCTAGGCCCAACAGGCCGTTAATAGAGCGTTGGAAAAATTATATCCTTAATAAAAGTGTCAAGTCTAAGAACCATAAATTGATATTTCATCTGAGTACATAGACTGCTCTTATCCTTGTGCATTGCAATTGTAGTACACATGAAATAACAATTTGCTCTTCTGACAAACCTACTCCATGGATTTGCTCTTTATTTGCGATGACGACTTAACCACAAGGTTGTGCAAATGGCACTTTCTTATAAAAGCAGACTGTCAGAGCAGAATTGTTCATCAACTTCTTGAACGTTGTTTTTATATTATCGTTGCATGCCATCTAAACATTATCGTAAAAAAAAAAATCAAGTGTAAATTGTGGGCTGCAAGTACAGTTATTTTGCATTTTCTATAACTGCTTACATAGAAGTTGAGGGTAAAAAAACCCATCAAGTTCAAACTTTTACATTACTTAGCTTGTGCTTAAATTCTAAATCGGATGTAGAACCACCTGCAATATAGCTCAATTATTCAAAAAGGGGTTATACAGGGGTCTGACGCCGTCATTATGTCCAAATAGTTTAAAGTTAGAAAGAATATCTCGTATTTCCCCAATTTTTTACAAATTGATCAATCCATTCTTATTAATATTTTCTTAAAATATGATATGTGGTAATTAATATCAATTAATTATTGAACCAATAAGTAACATCAATTCATATATTTTTTTTAACTATTAAAAGAGGAATTAAAAGAGTGAATTATGTTCCTTAATAAAGTCTCTTGTGTGTTGGAAGAAAGTTCTCTGTGCTTTTACCACATATAATTAATTACCCTCCAAATCAATTGCTGCTAAATTCATTGACTGTTATTAATTCTTGTTAGTTATTGATATGAAATAATAAATAGCTAAAAGAATAAATAGTTCTAATCAATAATTGTCTTTCTTGTATTGAGGAAAGTGCTTAGTGCTTTTGCTCACGGACTGAATATTTATAAATTCAAGTTCTCCCCACCACAGTAAAATGCTAGATATAATTAAATTTCATTGGTGAAAAATGAATTCATCTTAATAAAGTGACATGCTATAAGAAGTAATTGATTAAATCGAATAATTAGAACTCATGCTCCAATTTATTGAAATTAAAGAATAGAAATGGAAATTTATAGAGGGTGGAGTTGTCCCATAAGATCTGTCTCAATTCTGCTAACATTGGGACACCACAAAGCTGAAGAAGTCAAGAGTGTCAAGGACTGTGGTCACAATTGTTATCTTCACTATCTATTGTTGAGTAGCTACCTCACCTGAAAATCCACAAATCCAAGGAGCCTTAAAAGCAGAGAAAAGAGGAGAATATGAGGCAATGAATATCAATCAGGGAAAAAAAACAATGATGACAACTATAGAATTATTTTATCTTTTGAGCTCAATACCTTAATGGTGTTTGGTTTTTGCGACATAAATTCGTTTTTTTAATCTTGCAATGGCTTGGTTTTAAATATATGGTATAAGCACAGAGCACTTTCTTTCAACACATGAGAGTCTTTATTAAGAAACATAATTCACTCCTTTAATTCCTTTTTTAATGATTAAAAATATATATCTGAATTGATGTTACTTAATGAATTCAACAGCAATTGATTGGAGGGTATTTAATTGGTTGATGTAGCATTAATTGATTTTGAGGGTAATTAATTGGTTCAATAATTAATTGCTATAAATTACTACAAATACAATTTTAACAAAAATACTATTAAGAATAGACTGATCAATATGTAAAAAATTGGGGAAATGCGAGGAATTCTTAGCGTGTACTAAATCGAGAGGAACCACATCTATAGTTGTGTCCAATTGCCCTCAGAAGTCAAAAAGATATTTTCCTTTCCCACAAAGGTAGATAATCTCTGGTGTACTGCATCAAAATAAGGTCTGTGTGCGATTATTTTGGCACAAATCTGTTAATAGCCCTCAGTGGGAATCCTGGAATTACCCCCTACTTGAAGGTGATGAGTAGTGATCAGCGAATATGGGGCATTTCATTTAAATTTCGCAAATTTCTAGTAGAAATGGCGAAAAATTTGTAAAATGTTGTTGCGTCTCGTTTTGGATGCAGGCATCCGTTTCTTCAACGCCGGCATCCAAAAACGGACACCTGCGTCCAAGACGCCGGCGCATTTTCATGAATCGCAGGTATCTTGAGGTATCTCCAAGGTTCCCCTGTGTCAACAGGCACACTTGTGCGTGATTCAGAAAAGGAGGTAGGACAGTGACACCAAATGCATCCATAGGGAAGTGCAAGGAGCACCTGTGAACTTAAACAGATAGCTTTTTGGTTGCTAGGATCCAATTTACCGTAGCCAGTTTTTGCCTTCCATGGTCAGTGGCCTTCAACAAGTTTAAATTCCAATCTAGGAAGAGGTAGACAATTCAATAAAATAATAAAAACATTTAGATCAGTTAGTCTGTTATTAAACCTATGACTAAGTGTTTGTAATACTAAACACTTAAGGCTATGGACATAACAAACTTTCTACTTTATTACAACTGCCTGGTGGGGCTCAGGGCGGTGAACCTGGGCCTCTTATTTTATGAGGTGAGTAATCACTCTACTATTTAAAGAACCCTTCTCAATTTTCATTACTTTTTAGTAAACCAATATACCTTGCAGCCATTGAAGGATGCGGTAATTGGGATGATAACTTGGTTGGACCATACTTCTGTCTCTTACAAGGACATACCAGAATTGTTTTAGGTAAACATACCTACCCTGAAATCTACAATACCTACCCAAGGTTCCATGTTCCACAACTGGCAGGCTCACAAGCAGCCATTTGTGGACTTTATTAACAAATGTCCTTCAGATAAAAGAAAATGAATGACCAGATAAGACTTTCCCTTAAACAGAAATTGGCAAGTTTGCAAAAACTAAATAAAATAAAACCAGTCTAAAATGCATTTCTGAAAGCCATCAAGGTGGTACATATTGTGCAGACCACCTAGACTACTACTTTTAAGCATTATATTGTGGTACTACACCCCACATTACTATACTCAGGTTTTCAGCTGAATGCTGGAGAGGCACCAATGTTCCATATATGGAGTTGGAGTTATGAAATAGCCACGATGGAATCAGACTGGGCATTACGAACCACTTTTTATATCAAATTTACATGCAAACTCTCACCTATTTAATGTATAAAATGCACTAATAAAAGAAGGCTTAAGGTTTTACTGGTTTTATTTAAACAGTAGAGGCACATTCTATCTTCTCATCATATACATATGATCATTGTAGATTGAGATATGATTTGATATGTATATTATTTTGATAATATATTTGATGTATTTATATATATTTAATTTAAATATATATATATATATTCATTTATTATCATATTCTTTTTGACCTATCTTGCTGTTATTTAGGATTTTAATATAGTAATTAGTGTCCATACATAATATTCATATGCATTTAAATATTTTTATATAACCAAATTCATTAATTGCTAGTTAATGACGTATACTGTTTTCAATAAGAGTTCAAATCATTTTTCTATTTCTAGCCAAGAGTAAAGCCACTTGCTAATAGTAATGGGCAAATCTCACCCTTTTCACTTTGCCAAATATTTCTGCAAAACGCATTAAAGCTTATGGGTTTCAATTTTTTTGTCGCAATGGGCCCTGTTAAATGTTTTTTGACTCACAACAATTTTTTTCACCCATTGAAGTCTACGGGGTTCATTTTTTGCCGAAAAGGACTGCATGCTGCCTTTTAATGATTAGGCTTTTTGCTTAAAAGAGCACTGAATAAGGCAAATCTTACTTTGATTAATATAGTAATAAAGGTAAATAAACTCATAATGTATGCCAATTGCTTCTGAAGAGTCCTGAAACCCAAGGTTTACACAAATCTATTGTGCAACTAAAGATTGGATCTATACCTAATGCAATATAGTGTTTCCAGCAAATCAGTTAATACAATTGATAATATGCTTAAATTCTAATAAGCCAGTAGGCGGTAATTACTGAGCCTAGAAATTGAGAGGAAGCTGTTAATAAAGAAATTTGAGTCTCACAAATTAACTATATACAGGCTAATATATTAAATGTTCTTTTTGCACCCGGGGGAGTCTCTTGCATATATATCAGATGAAAGCCGGTATGAAGCATGGCTTAAGCTTTTATAGCTGCGATGGTAAGTGGAAATCTTACATATACTGTATGATTTGTCGATTTAACATAGATATCACTACTGGTGATTATATTTGTATGGAGGGTTTTTTCTGCATGATAAGTATAATTTAATTGATATCCAACTTTTTAAGTTCCTGTGGTTGATGGGCAGAAGGGTGAGATGAAGAGATAAGGTCTCAGGGGCCCTTAAAGGAGAATTCAACCCAAACGTTAAAAAACCCTACCGCAAACCCTATATAGACCCCCCTCCCTCCTCCCCCCCAGCCTACCTGCTACCACGGGCAAATGCCCCTAACTTTTTACTTACTCCTCCATGCAGATTTTGTCCATCAGAGTTCACAGAAGCCATGTTCTTTTCTTCAGTAATCTTCTAAATAAGAGCCGTGTTTCGCTGCATTCGCAGTTGGAGCAATCTATAACCCGGGGCTGGTGCAGATTTCGTCTGATAGGAGCACCGGCCCCAGGTTTGGGGTACATCAGTTTAACCACTTGGGGGTGCCTTACGTTTGGCAATGGCACCCCCAAATCAATTCTGCCTTTCCTTGTCCTTTAAGCAGCATATTTTTTTTTAAATCAAATTAAGTGGCATATTAAAGAATCTTACCAAACTGGAATATATATTTAAGTAAATATTGCTTTTTTACATCTCTAACCTTGAGCCACCATTTCATGATGGTCTGTGTGCTGCCTCAGAGATCACTTGGCCATCTCCATCTCTAACTGGAACAAGAAGAAGTGTGGGTGCAAATGACAGAACTGTGTCTGTTAACTGGATTATGGGCAATATTTACTTAAATATATATTCCAGTTTGATAAGATTCTTTAATATCTGTTGCTCAAGCATTCATTTTGAGGTTATAGTTTTTATTTAAGTTGGAGTTTTATTTTTACTTTTCTTTAATTTAAACCCCCTCCACTTTTGAGGTCCAACAACTGATAAGCCACTGTTAATGAACGAAAACAATATCCCAGAATTCCAGAATATCTAGGACGGCAACAAATCCACTCACTCTAACAGTAGTAATTCTTCAAGTAGTATCAAGATAAGCAAACAGACATTGCTACTAAATATCAGCGTAACGTGTCTTCAGTTTCAGCCCCTCCAAACACTTCTTGTAGTCCACCTATGGATGGTTAGCATACCCATTTGGCAAGTACGGTTCTTGTACTGTGGAAACATTACTCTTTAATATTTATTCTAGCAAAAACATTATTCACCTCAGTACATCTTCTCTGGAACTATAACCATATGACCAGGGACGCCATTAGAAATCACGGGGCCCCGCACAACAAAATTGTTGGGGCCCCCTGGGCTCCGCCCACCCAGGCACCCAAGCCCCGCCCCAATCCCCGCCGAATCCACATCAAAGTTAAAAAGACCACACAGACAAAATATTGGGGCCCTAAAAATATTTTTTTTAAAAACATTGGTGGCAGGGCCCCCCTTAACAAGTTAAAAAAAAATTGGAGCCCCTTAAATATTTTTTAAAAAATTGGTGGCAGGGGCCTGTAGAGTATTAAAAGAAAACATTTGAGGCCAGGGGATTAAAAACAAAACAAAACCCACATTGGTGTCGGTAGAATTGAACTCGTGGCTTCAGGACTTCAGCATCAGCTCTTTTCGTGACTTCGGGTATTTTCGCCACTTGAGGACTTCAGTGTCGGCTCCTTCGCGTCTGTTCGGCACTTCCGCATTCCGCATCGGTAGAAGGCTGGTAAGGGGGGCCCGGCTCTTTGGAAAATGCAGCACTGCCGGGCCCCCTTCAGCCCCCTGTCCCCCCCCTGATGGCGGCCCTGCATATGACCCCCTACCCTAATTCATTTTCCCAAATTTAAAAACTACTATTGTGCAGACTTCTGTACTAAAATCCATTTTTCAAAAGAAAATGGATATTTAACTTTGAAATCTGAAATGGGGCTAGACGTTCTAGTTTCCCAGGTACCCTCAGTCATGTGACTTGTGCTCTGATAAACATCAATCACAAGATAAGAACTCCCTGTTAGATATGAGAATAGTGCTCAATAGTGAAACAATAACTTATCTGAAAGAAGTTCCATCAAGAAGTGCTGGCTCCTTCTGAAAGCACAGGATCAGGCAAAATGAACTCAGATATCTGCCCACACACCAAAAATACAACTAAAAAAATACTTTTTCAGAAATAAAGATTTAATAAAATCATGACAGAATCCTTTTAAGATCATTACATCCCCATAACATACCCCATTCATATGAAGTCAAGCTGGAATAATTGTGGGCCTTTTCTCTAGCAGTATTGTTGTATTGCCTATCGATAGAGTAGCATCACACAATTCTCTCTGTGTAACTAACAGTTTACTTCATGGTCGGGCAACTAAAAATAATGCAATTCAATAAATAAAATGCATACGTCAAGTACTTAAAACAGGCCAGCTCTGCCATAAAAAAAGCACATAAAGTGCAAAGTTCAATTGCTCTCTTTCTACCTAAAGCTAAAAATGTATCTTTATAAATGCAGATGTATTATTGCACCAATGGGACTAATTTAAATTCTGACTTGCAATAAAAGTTATTCTACTGTTATATATGACTGCATTAAAATAATCTAACAGGAGTTTGAAGCCACTGTAAATGGAAGAAATCATGCACGCTTCGTAAGTTTCATGGCAGTTAAAGGAAGGTCATATATATAGCAACATGAAAGCTTTAATGAGAGCATTTAAATGTTTGGGGATTTTGAATTTAGCTTTCATTCAGCAGTACTATCCCTACTGTACATTCATGCACAAATATCAAAAGAGTAAATTGCAGGTAAAAAAAAAATACATGGTTCAGCTACATTTTATGCATAATAATTAAATAGAAGCCAGTTAGCCAAACAGGTCATCTAGACCAAATGCTGTACAATATAATTTCATTGGGTCATGTCTATTTTGATGATGTCCCACAGGTGTTTTTATATATAATAAATTCAAAATGATCAGTTTCAGATGCAGGCCCGGATTTCTGGCAAGGCCACAAAAGCCCAGGCCTAGGGGAGCAGAATTCCAGGGATGCATCTGGACTTGTTAATAGTAGTGGAGAAAGGCAAGTCAGTGCTGTGCCTGAACATTAAGAAATGAGCATGTGCCGGCATCTACACACACAGGAACGGGGAAGAAGAAGAAAGGGACGGTGCAGGGCAGGGGTAAGAAGAAGGGGACAGTGCTGGGAAGGGGCAGGGGGCGAGGAAGGGGATGAAATAGGTCAGGGGTAAGAGGAAGGGGATGTCGCCGGGAAGGGGCAGGGGGCGAGGAAGGGGACAACGCAGGTCAGGGGTAAGAGGAAGGAGGCAGTGCTGGGAAGGGGCAGGGGTGAGGAAGGGGACAGAGCAGGGCAGGGCTATGAGAGTAGGTGCTGGGCAGCAATGAAACTAGAGGAGGGCGAGCTCTGATGTGGGACGTGCAACTGGGCCCCCCACCCCCTCCATATGCGATTTTCTGCCCGGAATCTGAGGTGCACGAGCTGCCGGGGTCGGCCATGGTCCAATCACACCACCTGCTACCCTAGTAGTTCCGCCACTGGTGCTTGGAAAGGGTGAGGGTAAGAAGAAGGGGGGGTGCTGGGAAGGGGCAGGGGGGCAATGAGCTTAGCTGGCCTTGGGATAGATAGCTAGTTTGTAAATCTGGGCTTGTTCAGATGCAGAGATAAGTGCATAATCACCATGGTCTTAACTATATCTGCCAGTGGCGTAACTAGAGTATGCCGGGCCTTCCTGCAAGAAAATCTTCAGAGGGGCTGGGTGCACTCCGATCTGCAGCCTCTTTCTGCCCACTCCCCCCCCTGCTTCCAACCTCTCCCAGTCTTACAACAATCCCTTCCCCGCCATAGGTAAGAGCGAGAGACTGGGGAGGGTTTTTTTCTTGTTAGCTATAGAGGAAGCAGGTTGGCTTCCTCTAAAGTTATGCCACTAATATCTGCTCTACCAAAGGAAAACCTGATTATTACTGCTGCAAGCTACAAGAGTTACAAGAACTTAAAGCGGTTGTTCACCTTAGAGTTAAATTTTAGTATGATATAGAGAGAAAATCTGCAATTGGTTTTCAGTTTTTATCATTTGTGTTTTTTTATTATTTAGATTTGTATTTGTACTTTCAGCAATCTGGTTGCCAGGGCTGAAATTAATAAGAGACTGGAATATAAATAGAAGAGGGCATGGATAGAAAGACGAGTAATAAAAGGAAGCAATAACAATACATTTGCAGCCTCACGTAGCATTTGTTTTGTCTCTGTGGTCGGTGACCCCCATTTAAGAGCTGGAAAGAGTCAAAAGATGAAAGCAAAAAATTCAGAACCAATAAAAAAAATAATGAAGGCCAACTGAAAAATTGCTTAGATTAATCATTCTATAACATACTAAAAGTTAACTAAGGATGAACCATCCATTTAAAGGACAAGGAAAGTGTAAAATAGAATAAGGCTAGAAATGCTGTATTTTGTATACTAAACATAAACACAAACTTACTGCACCACAAGCCTAATCAAACAAATGATTTATGCTTTCAAAGTTGGCCACAAGGGGCTGTCATCTTGTAACTTTGTTATACATCTTTGCAAGACCAAGACTCTGCACATGCTCGGTGTTATCTGGGCTGCTTAGGGATCGTCATAAATTATCAAAACAGGGAAACAAACAAAGCTGCTGGAGTTCTGCATTACTGGGAAGTAAGGCGGGGGCTCCCCCTGCTGTTCATAAGTTTAATGGTTTCCCTGAAGGACCACCTGACAATTCCTATCCACAGCAGTAAATGAAGGGAGAATTTCACTGCTTACAGTGGGGTTTATTATAAAAATGTTAGACATTGTTTAATTAAAGCATATTAGAGATAGGTTTCTTTTTCATTAAAGAAAGTAAAAATGGGATTTTATTTTTTGCCTTTCCTTGTCCTTTAAGGTATAAAGATCCAAATTATGAAAAGATCCCTTCTCCCTGGCGGCCTTTTATCAAGCTTATCAAATAGACAAATGGGGTCATGTTCCTGAACTGGATGGGTTAAAGGGGATGTAAAGTCAAAAAAATTAAACCCCATATTTTCTTTAATGAAAAAGAAATCCATCTCCAATGTACTTTGATTAAAAATGTGTACTGTTTTTATAAGAAACCTGATTGTATCCAGTGAAACTCCCCCTTTGTTTTAGTTGCTCTGACTGTTGCAGATAGGCAAATTCAGATGGTCCCTAACTGCTCTGCAAGGGAACAATCATACTTTCAAATGGCAGGAGCCCCCTCACCTTACTTCCCAGAACTCAAGCAGCTCTGTTTGTTTCCCTGTCAAGCAGCTGGCGACTGTGCAGAGATTTGTATCCACAGACCCAGTGCAGTCTGCATATTATTAATCAGTCTTGCTGTATCAGCTTTTATGGCAGATATTATTTGACTTTTGGCTGTTTTGATACTTTCTGAAGATCCCCAAGCTTAAACTCCTAAACTCCTAAACTGAAGATCTCAAGGAGCATGTGCTTAGTCTTGGTCTTGCAAGATGTTTAACACAGTTACAAGGTGACAGCCCCCTGTGGCCAACTTTGAAAGCATAAATCCTTTGTTTAATTAGGTTGCTGGTGAAGTAAGTTTATGTTTAGTATACAAAATACAGCATTTCTAGCATTATTCTATTTTAGATTTCAGTTGCCCTTTAAGGGAGTTCTGTCCAACTTATTGTATTTAGTGGGTTACTTATTTCACATACAGCATGTCCCAGAGCCAGATTAAATTGAACTGATAACCTAATACATTGAAGCTTATGAAGTCTTTGAGACTTTCCCTCCATACTGGAAACTGTTATAGTGGAGAAGATACAGTACAATTCCTGTCATCTGACCTTATGACCATTTTGCAGCAGCATATCCTTGTTATGAGTAAAGAACATCTCATAAGCAGGGCTACAAACATTATTTGATCAGTTGGTCTTCATTAATGGGCACCTGTACCAGTATGGCAATATTAATGAAAATAATCCATAAAATAAGAATAATTGATAAGCCAGCAATGTCCTTTATGGTATGCTTTCTCCTAACTGACATTTTTACTGTCCATTGTTTACTCCCATAGTGCAGCCGATTCAATCTGTGGCTCATATGTCATCTAATACTGCAGACCTGCATGTTTGTGAAGCCTCGGGACAGATTTATCTGTGCAATTATAGTGTATTGCATAAAACTCCTGTGGCCAACTACAATCATTAAATACTTTAACAAAGAGTCAATATATGTAATGTGAATAAATGGATATTTTCTGCAATAAGGTATGATAAGGTATGATAGTATGCCATTTTAATTTCATTAGCTCAGCGTCTACAAACTGAGACGTTGTGGGACCGGAGGGACTTGTCATTCCCATAATAAATTCCATAACTGTAATCACGACTCAAGTTCTCAAGGGTTCTTTGAGCATATTTATTGGAATATAAAAAGTGGCAGATACATTAAAAAGCACAATATTTCCTTCTTCAGGTAAATATATAAAATGAAGCCAATACCCAGTGGAAGGCCACTTTCAAAGAGGTCATCATCTGCCTCAAACTTGCACAGTCATTTTTACTAAGGTGATCTTGGTTCCAGTTCAACTCTGTGCCAGACTATAAGACTTAAAGTACATGAACATGAATACAAATCAAGGCAGAGAAAGTGCTCAGCCCAAAGAACAATATGGAATATGGAAGAGTCTTTCACCTCTTTTGCTGAATTCCTAATTCTGTATTTGGAATCCATGAGCTGTGTAACCCTCAAACATGTACAGTAGATTAAGTGCATATATGGTGTGATCATTATTAGGGGCCTGAGTTAATGCATGTACAGTACCAGTACACTTCATATATATGACTTTAAAGGGCATGAAAAGGCAAAAAAAGAAAACTATCTCTAATATACTTTAATTAAGAAATGTGTAATGGTTTTATAAGAAACTTGACTGTATGCAGTGAAATTCCCCCTTGATTTACTGCTGTGGAGATGAATTGTCAGACAGTCCCTAACTGTTCTGCAGGGAAACAATCATACTTACGAACAGCAAGGGGAGACTTATCCATGCAGAACTCAAGCAGCTTTGTTTGTTTCCCTGCAGAGCAAACGGCAACTGTGTAGAAATTTTAATTGAATTTTATTTGTGCCTTTTCATTCCCTTTACTGTTTCCAACTCCAGCTACAGGGACAAAGATCGTGGAGCCAGATTCAAACAAATAAACTGGGATTCCATTTGGAGGATTATTTTGCTGCAGCCACTGGTTCTGCAGAGTTGGAGAAAGTTTGCATTAACAATACAAAATATAAAATCCACAGTAGATTACATGACAACCTCATGACAGTCCACCTTAAAGGGATACTGTCAATGAGAAGGTAAACAGATAGCAGTTCCCTAACACAAGATAACAGCTGCCTAGTAGATCTATGAACAGCACTCAATAGTAAAACCCATGTCCCACTGTGTTCTATTCAATTACATTGAAAAGAAAAAACAACAGCCTGCCAGAAAGCAGTTCCCTCCTAAAGTGCTGGCAGAAGTCACATGACTGTGGCAGCTGTGAAATTGACAATATGTCTAGCTCCATGTCAGATTTCAAAACTGAATATAAAAAAATCTGTTTGCTCTTTTGAGAAATGGATTTCAGTGCAGAAGTCTACTGGAGCAGCACTATTAACTGATGTGTTTTGAAAAAAAACGTTTTACCATGACAGTTTCCCTTTAAGAATTTCCTTTTGTTAAGAAGCTTAAAGAACGAAGTAGGTAGAAATGTTGTATATTATACTTTGGGTTTCTGTACCAGCCCAATGCAACCACAGCCTTTTAGCAGTAAAGATCTGTGTCTCCCCAGTAGATGCCCCAGTAGCTCCCCATCTTCTTTTCTGATTCACTGATTCACATGCTCTGTGCTGCTGTCACTTACTGAGCTTAGGGACCCACTCACATTATACAGTACACATAGGGGCAGATTTACGAAATTCACATGAATGATTCGAAATTCGATCGAATTTTCAAAAAGATTCTAATTTTAATTTTCGAATGTTTTTGAAGACCACTTCGACCAGTGAATTTTGAAAATTCAATTGAATCGAACGATTCGAACAATTCGAATAAAAATCTGTTTGAATATTCAACAGTCGAATAACTTCCCCTTTAAATTTTTATTTGACTGCCTAGTTCACCAGTTTCAACCTATCGAACTGCTTTTCTTTATTTTTCTGATTGAATAAAAAATGGTTAAAATTATTCGAAACATTTGATTCGAACAATTTTATCGATCGATCGAATATTTTCTATTTGATCGTTCGACCAATCGAATTGAGGTAAAATCCTTTGAATTTGATATACGAATTCGAAGGATTTTAATTCCCATAGTGTAATAGAAATATAGTCACAATATAAAGCTGATTAGTCATTAATACAGATAATTACTACATGGCAGCACAGAAACCAGTGCAATTAGCATCAGAATTTAATAATCAGCCCTGTAGCATCAGCTTATATTACAGACCAACCTCATTTTCTGCTGCTGGATAATTAGTGACGACCCCTAAGCTAAGCTTCTCAACAGCTGCTCAGAGCCCACTGAGCATGTGAGTGTCACAGACACTTTCCAAGATGGTGACCCCCTATGACAAGTTTGAAGTCCTGGATCATTGCTGCTATTGAGAACTTTAGGCTGGTGCAATAAGTTCAGTATATAGAATATAGAATAGAGTGGGCCTCACTGACAAATTAAGCTTTTATCCTCTGTATAAAAGTATACAGGTATGGGACCTGTTAACCGTAAACCCATTATCCAGAAATTTTGAATTACGGAAAGGCCGTCTCCCATAGACTTAATTAATTATAATGAAACGGGCAATACATGAGCTTCATTGAGAATGTTTGCTTTGGAGTGGAATAGCTTTGACTAACCACCCTCACAAACCTTATTAAGACTAATGCCAAATTATGATTTACGTCTAATTAAAAGCAAGTATTGTGCAATTGTTTTTTTTAGAAATCTAATGCAGAACTGGTCATTATCTTTTTCCTCTATAATAGCAATTAAAAATGTAGATAGACCTTTTAAGATGAAATGACTTATATACAATGATGCACATAAAAGCTAAGGAGAGCACATAATGAGCAGATTAGACTGATCATCGCATGTTGTAACAATGAACAAATAATGATTATTAAACAGGGGTTCCTGACCCAAACATTTGCATATTTTAATTGCTGTAAAATGTGGGAGAAGCACAGAGCGGGATGTGTGGGTGTTTACCAAACAAGGAGAAAGAACTCGTACAAATCCAGGAATATGTACATTTCATTGATGTCAGTGCATGTTTTTCAGTGCAAGGCCTGACAGCTGTGCTAATTACTCACTGCCTGAATTTATCCTCTCCTTACACAGAATAGGGCAAAATGCTTGCAATCAATAGCACCCTGGCAAGATTGGATTAAGTCTGTGTAACTGCCACTTGGTGACCCCCCTGGTGCCAAGGTTGTACCTGCTTACCAAAACAAAGTCAGGTTAAAGGGTAAGTAAAACTCTCATATCACAATTATTGCTCCCACGTGGCAGGCACACAAAAAGCCTGTGGCACATTAGGAGACACAACAAATCCTTCTCCTCTACCTTTCCCAGGCAGACTCACCTGGTGCTCACACATAGCTGGCAGGCTCACACAGAGCTGAAGCAAGCCTCCAAGTGATGGCATCCTCATAGGCTCCAAGCTCTCCTAGCTGAGCATCCACTTGCTTGATCCAAATCTGGAGCACTAGAATCTCCTGGTCTAATTTCCAGGAATGGGGACGCTACCCCAGCCTCAGAAGCCTCCTGCCTCTACATATACATCTCCTCAGTCAAGTAGAATCCAGCAGTAAGATGGCTGTACTCTCTCTCTGTGTGTGAGGACATGGCTCTCCTTTTTTCTAGTAAAGTGGTGCAGCAGTGACACCTAGTGACATCCTGGTATAGTCCATGCTGCACAAGCACAAGGGCTCCTGCCCCTGCCAAGGCTCTAGGAGACCCCAAAGCTCAAATTAGTGGATTTCCACACCATGTGGTTCAGACCATAGGGGAATAAACCCTACGGGTCCCTACATTTGGATAAGTCTTACAGTATGCCTGGGTCTCAATATGTACAGCAGCCCTCCTGCACCAAGTGCTGCAAGCTGTTGTTGAACAACAAATGGATAGTAGCAGTTTGGTTGTCCTTGTATTTCATAATTACATTTATTTTTTACTTTAGGGCCTCATCCATTTCGTAATCCCCAGGCCCCTGTAGCTCCAAACCATCATGGAAATGTTTTGAATCCCTTTCACTGGGGAAGAATGTTCTCTAAGCATTAAAGGCTGATAATATGGTGCATTGATTGGGCTTGGAAGGAAGGTCAACACTAAAGGGGTGAAAAAGTTGTATATATACAAATGGAAGTACTGTTGCCACATGGTTGACATTTGACCAGTCTAGCCAGTAAACCACCAGCAAGCACTGGGGCCAGTATTACAAATTACAGTTTTTAATTACCCTTCCTTTCCTCACCACCTTGAACATTTCTACAAGTGGGCCCTTCTCAGGCCCGGATTTGTGGAAAGGCCACCTAGGCCCGGGCCTAGGGTGACAGGATTTTAGGGGGCGGCATTCTGCCAAGCCACACCCACATTGGTTCAGAAACACTGGGGATATGCAGACGATAAAATAGTTTTTAAAATTTCCCATGTATCAATCCCCATTGCTCTGGTCCTGATGATGAAAATTTGCGAATAAAAGAGCAGCGTATGGGGGCGGCAAACGGCAGTGAGCCTAGGGGCGCCTGCTATGTAAATCCGGCCCTGGCCCTTCTTTTTAATTCCTCCAGTCTGACTCCCCCCACATATAGCTCCCTTACTTGCACCTGATCTGCCCATTGCCCACTCCCAATGTGCACAATCCCCTGCCTATGACATCAATGTGTTGTCACAGCTCAAACCTTCACCATAGCAGGCTGGTAAGATGAGAACTGAAAGCAACACTAAGATATCAAAGATATGGGAGATAAAGGTAGGATTAGATAGTATAGGTACATAGGATTAACAACAGAACATGTGGAATTACAGCTCTAGGCCGTTTTGTGAAAATAAGACCTCCATATTTGGTGCCAAAGAATCAGAAAATTCCTCAGAAAAGCCTTGACTGACCATATGAAACAGAAAGCAGTGCCATTTCTCCTCATTGTCGGTTGAAAATGAATTTTCTGAGAAAAGAAAGATCTTATGATGTTGCTCTGCATAGAATTGACCGGAGAACCATCAAATGATTATTTTCTGCTCACTAATGTAGCATCACAAGATTCTTTTCTCAGGAAATTAATTTACAGCTGATAGTGAAAATGACCACAAGGTGGTGCTGTAGTTTAACTTTCATTATATTAGCAGTTTCACCAATGCTGACTTCTGAAAACCAGGCTAAATATAAACTGCAAATGTGCACTGAAAATATCTTTAAGCAATTGTTATTTAGTTTGTTTTGAGGGTTTGCATTTCCTTTAAAGGGGAATAATCACAAACAGAAAGCCAATCTGTTTGTTTAATTAATGAGCTGCAACCTTGCTATCACTTTTGAGGTCTTTTTGGGGTTCTGGGAGTTGAAGCAGTGATGGAATATCTTTTTTTGGATTTTAAAGGGGTTGTTCACCTTTGAGTTGACTTTTAGTATATATTGTGTGACAAGTTGCAGTTGGTTTACATTTTCTATCATTTGTGGTGTTTGAGTTATTTAACTTCTTATTCAGAAGCTCTCTAGTTTGGTGATGGGCGAATCCTGCGGCGTTTCGCTAAGCCAAATGTTTTCGCGCATTTCTCAAGAAATTCTTGAAACGGCAAAATATTCATGAAATGCGTCTTTGGACGCCGGAACACATTGCCAACATCGAGAAAACGGACACCGGAGTCCAAAACGAGATGCCACTGGTGGTTCATGAATATTTGCTGTTTCGAGAATTTCCTGAGAAATGCGCTAAAAATTCGCCAAAAGTAGCCAGGCGAATTATCCCTGCCGTTTTGCGAATTCGCAGCAAATTCGCCCCAGGCAAATACATTTGCCCAACACTACTCTAGTTTGCAATTTCATCAATCTAGTTGATAGGGTCCAAATTACCCTAGCAACTGTGCATTGATTTGAATAAGTGACTGGAATATGAATAGGAGAGGCCTGAAAAGATAAAAAGCAGCAATAACAATAATTTGTAGCCTTACAGAGCATTTGTTTTTTAGATGTGGTCAGTGACCCCATTTGAAAGCTGGAAAGAGTCAGAATAAGAAGACAAATACAACTATAAAAAAAAAATTAAAAATGAAGACTAATTGAAAAGTTGCTTAGAAGTGGCCATAGCAGACTAAAATATAACGTAAAGGTGAACCACCCCTTACAAATCAAAATACAAATTACAAGTGTTAAATATGTTTAATATATACCTACACTGTTGAAGAATCCAGAATCCAAATAAGTTCTAACATCCGACATTCCCCACATATGTGACTTGCATCAATCTCTACAGTCATCATAATTAGAAATTGAAATATATTCTTCTTTTTCTATAAAGTCCTTATTGACTGGAATGATTTGCAGGACTGTGTTTACACGGAGCGACAATGCCGAGCGAGCGGCCCGAAGCATTTGCATAATTTAATTGGCAGGGAAAGTGAAGGCACAGGAGAGACGTGGGTGTTTTACTCAGCGAGGAAGTTGCAGAAAATAAAACAACAAACAAGCCGGTGTTCCATTGATGCTCTTGTATCTTTCCAAAACAAGTGCTCAGAAGAGGAATAATGAATTTAAACGCTGCATTCCAACAGAAAATTGTAGCGGAAATGGATTCATCTTGGGGAACGGCCAGGCTCTGGCAAGCACAGGCAGGATGATTAAAAAGCAAGATGATGGCACAGACTGACACATCCTCATTGTCTCCCGTATAAAAACATCCATCGTGAAATATTTGTGGGATATTGTATTGCACGTGTGAATGGAACATTTCTGCGCGCAGATTGCTGCTCTCATAGGCACATACCTACCAACTGTCCCGTTTCTCACTGGACAGCTTAACCTGCCTTGTTGCTGAAATGTCCAGACTTTCTCTTTGATCTCCTGCACTGAACAGCCAGAAAAAGATACAAAAGTCTCTAAAACTCAATTGACGTTTGGCAGAGAGCCCAGAATATGTGGCAGGCGCACTTCGATAATTTTGTAACTATTTAAGATAAGCTTATAAATTATTGTAACTATTTAAGATAAGCTTATAAATTATTGTAACTATTTAAGATAAGCTTATAAATTATTGTAACTATTTAAGATAAGCAGATCTCTTGGGGAAACTGTGACTTGCAGCTTAAAGGGCAATCCACGTCCATTAGTAAAACTGTAATAACACATAAGACCTAAATCCAAAACAAATCTTTTTGTCTCTCTATTTCCAAAATGTTGGGAGGTATGGTTGTACATATGAACATGCACAGATTGGCTTTTTCATTGCCATTGAACTGTGTGTGCCAGCACTATAGTCTTTTTTTTAAAGTCATCAAGGTTTAAATTTGTGAGGGCCCTTATGGACGAGTGTTTTTACCTACGTTCCGGTTTCATGCGTTCAGCTGCAGGGGAGCGCAGGCTTAGACGCACTGAATTCTTTTAAATTTGGCTGTACTCACACAGACACATGTAAGCACTGAATGCAGGTTTGGACGCAGCATGTTATTTTTTCCTGCGTTTGGCACTTACATGCGGCTGTGTGAGTACAGCCACACTGAAAAGAATTGAGTGCGTCTACTCCTGCGCTCCCCTGCGGCTGAATGCATGAAACCAGAACGCAGGGGAGCGCAGGTAAAAATGTTCGTTTCGTCTCGTTTCACATTTAAGGGTAACCTTTTCTGCCCTTTTTTCCCCCCTTCCTTATAAATTCATTCAAATTTATATAATTAATACAATCAAGTATATTCAACAAATTTATATATATATATATATATATATATATATATATACAGGGCCGGTCGTACCAAGTACGGGGCCCAATTGGAATCATTTTGGTGGGGCCCCCTAGAAGGATCTTTGCTGTCTGTCTCAGGGTCACAGAGCTGGATGGGCAAATAGTGTCTGTTTCCCCTCTGTCCAGGTGACGGCTGCGATTTGGTGATGGGGCAGGCTGGGCAACTGGGAGAAAATGTTCCCTCACTTTGTTTAATCTATGTGTGCAAACAAAAAAAGTGTAAATTTTGGTCACCACTGTAAACTGTGTGTCTGCAGCACCATGGATTATATATACAACATTAATGCATTTCACTTGTTTTTTTGGGCCAATCAAGTTCAGCTGTGGCCTGGGCCAGTCGGGTCTGTGCAAATTGGCCCAATCTGGATTAGGGGTAGGCTGGGCTATTGGGGAATTAAGTGAATAGGAATCAGACCTTGCACTGGAGCGGGGCCCCCATAAGTGCAGGGCCCTATTGGGCCAAATATATATATAATTTCTTTTTAGATTTATATAATTAACACAATTAAGTGTACTTACATGTAAAATATATATATTCCATTTATATAAGGACTTTGATGTCTATATTACTAAAGTAACTTTAAAATTCTAAGCCATTTCTAATTGTATACATTAGGCTCAGATTATTAAAAGAATCTTTAAGGGTTAAAATAATCAAAATATTTATATATGTGGGTATCCTAAAGTCTCCAGCTCGCATATTACGCAGCCCATGATACAAAAAGTTTCCGTGGAGCATGCTAAGGTTTTATTTATGTATACTTTGATTTTAATGGTTAAATAAATAATAAAAAAGTTTTTTTTTTTTTAGTTGAGGATCATGTATAGGGTTAATCTGTATACGTATTAGAATTGGACCTGTAGAGGTTCCTGTTGCATGACCTATTAATTGTTGACAATTAGTAATGTAATAATTGCCATACACGTAAATAGATAAGGAATGATGAAGATTGCAAGGAATGTTTGTAAACCTGTCGTTGAGATACATCCCCCTTCCCCTTTTTGCCTTTCTGTTCCCCCCTGATTTTGAAAAATAAAAAAGTCTGAATAAATAAAGATTATATATAAAAAAAAAAAAGGAAATTATTTTATGGAACAAAACATTAAGGGGGTAATTTATTAAACGTCAAGTTGTGTTCGACCTTTTCGAGGGTAGTTTTACTGAAAAAAACAAACATTTCCAGGAAATTTTTTTTTTCTTCAAGATTTTTTTTTGTGAAGATTTATATTGCCCCAAATCTTTTAAAAAGTCCAAATCTGAAAATACTCCAGCTAAAACCTGTTCATGGCATGTAGAAGTCAGTTGCAGTGGTTACTTTAACTATTTGAATATGTTTTTTACCTTCATCGTTTTTGGGTTTTTTACTCGACAAATTTGAGGTATTTTAGGTTTTCTTAGACTATAAACTCATTAAATTTGAGGAATTTTAGTTTTTCCCCCGATAGCATTCAATAGAATAGAAATGCTACGTTTTTAAAACTGGTCTTGCAGATATAGGACATCATTGTCATTATTAATTTATATAGTGTCGGCAAGTTATACAGCACTCTACAATAATTTAAATGTGCAGGGGTCTTACGATGCATGAAAAAACAAGGGTTATCGAGTAAAAATTAGGATAAGGGGGCCCTGTTTGCAAAAGCTTACAATCTAAAGGACACCAAATGAAGACACTTTGCTATTACAAAAAGTAGTAGATATGAATCTTATAAATCTCTCTCTATGAATAAACTCTTATTTAACTCTGGTTGCTTCTAATTCTGGACACAGTTCTCTCTATACTTGCCCAATGCTGCCATCTAGTGGCACCTGCATAGAAATACCTTTTGGGAAAAATAAAAACACATTGGCATGAGTTTGATGGTACTTTTTTACTAGATGCAGGGGCTGCGAACAGGCTTGTCCTGCACTAGGATTCAGTAAGATTGGGGTATTTAGCCATTAGCAGTATCATTGTTTCTGAACTTCCTAGATGTTTGATTAGAACACTATACATGTGATAGGAGCTTTACAAATGCGCTGGCCAAAATCTTTCCTTGTGGGGATCGTAGTATACAGGTATTGGATGGGATCCCTTAAACAGAAATTCATTATCCAAAAGGGTCTGAATTACAAGAAACCCCCCTGTCTCTCATAGACTCTATTTTAAGCAAATTATTCAATTTAAAAAAAAACAAAAAAACTTATCGTTTTCTCTGTAATAACAAAACAGTAGCTTGTACTTGATGGTAACTAAGATATCTATAAATAGAATGCAAAAGGAAGCACACACACAGAGTAGTATTGTTTCAATTAAGATAAGTAATTAATCCCATAGAGCCACAAAGTGTTTGAAAATGGTGCCTGGAGAGCTATATTGCAGAAGATCCACCACTGTGATATTCTACAAAATTCCCCCTTTTGGGTATATACTCACATGATTTCTTAGATTTTGATGCATATAGTAATGTTAGTTCTTCACCTTATAAGTTTCCTCCAATTATCCACCAAGTAATGTAATGAAGATATAAAGCAAAATATAGTATAATATTGCTTTAATAAATGTTAAAAATGACCATTAAAACAACCGATTTTCTATTCATAAGGATCGCCAGATCATAAAGCACGTAGTACCCAAAGCAGAATAAAAATCTGGACTTCTCTGGGACCATGAAGTCTTCTCCTGTTGAGTCTGTGATCGGTGAATAAATCAAACTGCTCCAATATCCATTATTAGATCCAATATCTTGACCGCTTCCTCAGGGTAGGTGTGATGATCACACAAGTCCTAGTTATTCATGTCGGTGCTGTTTTCTCCCTGTTGCACACTTATCCATTTATATTTATTGTGACATAATAACCAGCAACTTGATGTTCAAATTACATCATTAGCAGCAAATACCCAATAAATGTATAAACATATTCCAAGAAATTCACAGTATATTGTAATTATAACAGTTAATCAAATCATTTTATATAGTTTCGTCCATACCCATTAAAAATGCAAATGTATGCATATTTATTCAATCATGTTATCTTAAGACTCTTAGAAAGTAAGCTTTTGCATTTTTGCATTGGAATATTTTTAAACACTTTGTGGCTCTATGGGCTTATTTACTTATCTTAATTGAAACAATAATACTCTATGGGGCAGATTTACTAAATTCACGTGAATAATTCGAAGTTCGATCGAATTCCGATCGTACGATTTTATCGGACATTCGCATATGCAAATTTGGCCACTTTGATCATCGAATACACATAATTCAAGCGTATCGAATAGATCGAATAATATTTAAATAAACTTTAACTTTAAAATTTTATTCGACTGCCTACTTCACCAGATTGAACCTACCAAATTGCAATAGAAGCCTATGGGAATCCCCCCATAGGCTTTTTTTTTCTATCACCTGCTCGAATACCATTCGTACAATCGAACGCCTTGATCGTTCGAATCGTACGATTTTTCGGGAAATCTAACGATCGAGAAAATGGAATAGCGAAGAAAAAATAGCCTAAAACCATTCCATAAGCATTCAATAGTCAAATGCTTTGGTAAAACCCTTAGGTTCCATGTCCCACAATTGTACCAACTGTTCAACCTAGTATTTGCTAGTTGCACAAATGCATAACGGTGCGGAACAATACCCTTGGAGGGCGTTTTTGGCAATAGGAAAGGGCTGTAGCTACAGAAAATATATGCTCTACATATATGCTACAACAGGTATGGGACCTGTTATCCAATATGTTTGGGACCTGGGGTTTCAGGACTATGGATCTTTCTGTAATTTGTATCTTCATACCTTAAGTCTACTAGAAAACCATGTAATTATAAAATAAACACAATAGGCTGGTTTTACTTCCAATAAGGATTCGTTATATCTTAAGGTGGACATACAGTACATGGGGCGATAAAAGCTGCAGACAGACCGAGTCGGCAGCTTATTGGCAGGTGTATGGGGCCCTCAGATGGGCTTCCCCCAAACAATATCCGGCTGAAAGTCTGCCAGATGTCGATCTGGCAGGATTAAAAATCCTGTAGGATTGCGGGCGCATCTGTTCTTTGATGTGGTCCCGGTATCCTGTTTACCTTTGTTGTGATCTAATCGTTGGCCCCGAGGGGATCAACCCGATATTGCCCATTTCAATGTCAATGGCGACATTGACAAATCAGCAGATCTCTCAGTGTATGGCCACCTTTAGTTGGGATCAAGTACAAGCTACTGTTTTATTATTACACAGAAAAAGGAAATCATTTTTAAAAATTTGGATTATTTTGATAAAATGGAGTCTATGGGAGACTGCCTTTCCATAATCTGTAGCTTTCTGGATACAAGGGTTCCGGATGACAGATCCCATACCTGCAGTGATTTGCAAATCTGTCTGTCTAAGAAAATTTCCAAAAAATGGGTGTTTTTTACACAATTTTTACAATTTTCAATGACATCTTTTTCACAGTGACATTCCGTTCAAATTACATTGGAATCTATGGGTGTTTTTTGTTTTTTTTATGGCTTGTTTTGCACAAACTACATTGGCGTCTATAGAGACCAACATTGTTCGGGGTGTATAGTTTTCCTTTAAGCTGGCCGTAGACATAACGATCCGCTTGTCTGGCGCCATCGCTAAATGAGCGGATCTTTCCTCGATATGCCACTAACTGCAAGGATATTTCAGGGGTAATCCGAATGTTCGGCCCTATGGCGAATGATCAGATTACAACGAGGGCAAAGGGCTTTAATGGGTCAGTCGGAAGGAAATGAAACTGCATCCTGTAGTCGAAGCAAAATCCTTTGTTTCAAAGGATTTTATCGATCTAACGAACGAACGATTTTACTCCGATGTGAAAACACTTAAAGAAATTCTCTGGAAGGTCCCCATAGGCTAACATTGCATTTCAGTAGGTTTAATTTGGCGAAGTATTGAAGTCAAAGTATTTTTAAAGAGACAGTACTTCGATTTTCGAAGTTGATGGATTTTACTTCAAGTCGAACGATGAAATGGTTGAAGTAGCCTATTCGATGGTAGAAGTTTCCAAAAATTCCTTTGAAAATTCACTTGAACCATAGTATATCTGCCAATTTATGTTATAAAATGTTCTAGCTGGGTTTATAGCCAATTTAAAGGGCTGTTAGTAATATCCTGCATGATGTACTATCTCTCAACAGCTGTTGGTGGGCCAACATCTACAGAAACAAATAAATTGTAGTTTAAAATGTACTAAGAACATTTTTTTTGCCAAGGGACCACCTGTGAGTCCGATGTATCTCCCATTGCCCTGTCTTACATCCAGTCCTGTTTTCAGCACTTATGATGTACTTAACCTAAAGTGCTGTGAGCAGGAAAAACTGGAATTTCTAGTGCAGCTGGGAGCTTCCTATCCTTGTGTGGCATGAGCTCCAAAAAGGCATAGAGGTTTGCAAGTGAAGTGGAAAAGGAATTTAGCAGGAGCTGGACACCGAGTGAAATAAGACCGAAAGCAGCTGAGTACATAAAAACTCAGAACGAAAACCAAAACAATCATATTCCCTGTTGTGACTGTTTAGTCTTGCTGAGGAGGCTCGGGGATCTCATATATTATCTAATTTGAGGCTACTTGACCTTAGAAATGATGTTGCAGTGTTGCAGATTGTCAAATAATAAAATAAAAAATGGAGAAGGATCTCTAGATGTGCCAGTGATAGGGAGGAGTGAGGGGGTCATATTGCATAATACTATGTACCTTCAATTATCTGTATTTTCACTTAAGAATGAAAAAGTCTAGACTAAGGGGCAAATTTACGACCATCGAATGCTTATCGAATTGTTTTAGGCTAGCATTTTGCTCGATATTTGATTTCTCTGTGAATTCTGAGGATCGGATACACGTGAATTTCTTAAATCGGCCCCTAAATCTATCTCTGTGCAGTCATCCTTTTTTAATTTTGTTCTTTTTTGTAATCTGAATTGAAATTCACATTAAAAATATTTTCTTGTTCTCAAACTATGGGGCAGATATATCACAATTTTACTTTTTAATTTTTACTAGTATCTTTTATTTAAAAAAAAAATCTCAATGTGCATAACTCATAAATCAAAAACTCAGTCACCTAAAAAAACATGGAACAAACGCAGTGAAATCACATTCTTCCCATGATTTTCAAATAAATCAAATTTTTCTTGAAGGTCTGTCAAATTTTTAATTAATCTCAAAACCTTGAAAAAATAACTTGAATTTTGTAAATACAGTTCCCACTTCTACACAAGCTCTTAGATACCACATTTTTCAATTTGAGTTTTATCAGCTTTAAATCTCTAAAATGTGGGTTTCGCAAATGCAAATTTGTGATTTTGTAATTTAATCTCTGAAATGTTAGGGACAGAAGCTCAACAAACATTTGTGGGTTGTGCACAAAACGGAATAAAATTCTTAATATACAATTAAGTTGTGTTTCAGATTTGGGAGACCACAGATAAAAGATCCATACACTTTTGTCGGCATGGTGGGTGTCAACATTTTCTTTGTATCTACACAAAATAGCTAAACAATTTGCTGGTTGAACTACCGTTCTATACAGTTGCTCACCACATCCTTAGTTTAGCCATTCATACAAGTTATTATGCACAGTGATGGGTGAATGGTGTACACTCACTTATTATGTACAATATATATACATCTAAAAGTCATGATTTATTATAAGTGCCTCAGGTGATGATCTGATCATCTGGCAAACAGAAATTTAACAAGCTGCCAACTGATGTAAAACAAAAGTTATCCGTTGTGATGGATAAGGGAAAAGGTCTATATATACATTTCTTGAAAAATTACAGTTTAGGGGGATGGGCTTGGGATAATCCCATTAGTTGCACATAAGAATAAGAGTTTGCCAGAAAAGGTTAGATCGAGTTGTATTTAACCTGAGTTTTCGAGGGAATTTTCCAGTCAAAACTCAAATTTTCTGGTTTAAAAAAAAAAACTTGAATCTTTTTTTTTTTTTTTTTTTTAACTCTTCTATTATTCGAGATTCCCCAAAGCTGGAAATAGCTTTAATCCATTGGAAGATGTTTTGTGGTTTTTTGTGTGGTTCTCTTGGAAAATCATTGAATTCGAAAATGTTTAAGATTTTTCAGTGAAAACTCAATTAATTTAAATTTTCGGGTTGTTCACCCAAAATTCACTGATTAGATTTTTTTCCATAAATCAGAATACATTTGAGTTGTGAGTTAATTCAAGAATAAAAGAAAATGACAATGATGTAAAAACTCAACCTTTGCTTACCCCTTTAATGTGCTTATTAGCATTCTAAAAAGGACCTAAAATTGTTCATATTAGGGCTCTGATGGATTTTAATGGGAAACAACTAGCAATGTCAGCACAAAAAGATTGTTATACCTATGGTGTAAGGGGTGTTTTAGCTAGGAAAGTAACAGTGGTCAAAATGTCTCCACTTCCCATATCAATGTGTTACTCAACTATTTGTCCCTGCTCTAGGCTTTGTCCCTAGATTAGATACCCTTGGCCTCAACCTATGCCTAATGGCGTGGGATTATCATAATAACACAAAAGGGAAAATTTATGAATTTCACATGAAATGATCGAAGTTCAATCGAATTCGATCGAATAACAATTGTACGAATTTTTCGTGAAATCGTAAAGTGAAATTTGGCCTCTTTGATCATCGAATATCGAATAGATCGGATATTCGGTAATTCGATCATTCGATGATCGAAGAAATAAAAATTTTAAAGTTATTCGACTGCCTACTTCGCCAGATTGAACCTACCGAATTGTAATAGAAGTCTATGGGAAGCTGCCCATAGGCTTCGGACGCTTGAATGAAATTTCACAATTTTTTTGTGAAATCGAACGATCGGTATCCGATCCAAATTAATCGAGAAATCAGACATCGAGCAAAATGATAGCCTAAAACAATTCGATAAGCATTCGATGGTCGATAACTGATTTCTGGGAGTAATAGTAAACTTTCCCCTAGGTTCTCTGATGAACTCATAACATCCTCCTCTTGCCTGTTGGCAGGAGAGCTAAGGTTCTTGTGACCCACTAGTAAGAATAATAATTACAATAATTGAAGGGTTTCCTTATTCACATCCTGTGCAGTTTAAGGCAACAATTCCCCTTTTGGTGTTTGAATTTTGAAAAATGTGTGACCATTTTGCAGAGGATTGAATCACAAATAAAATATTTTGGTTTTACTGAAAACACAAGTGAGTCACCATTACATATATTGCTATTATTTTTTTTTCCTTAACATGTTTCACATTGTAAAAGAAAAAAAAAGAATGTGTTATGTGTGCAGTGTTTTCTCCCAGTGTTTTAAGACCTAATGGAGTGTGTGAGGGGCCTGCGGTGTCTCACCTTGTTTTCAGCTGTACAAATATTAAATGCTTTTGTCTTCTCTTCAGGGACCTTACTGTTGTCTGGTAAAACAGTATATTTTATTGTAGCAACTTAGAGTTTGAATGGGAAATTTGGGAGAGCCAATGGCATTCGCTGTAGCTTCAAACACAGGGGTTTATTTTTTCAGCCATAGACAAGTTCTCCAACCAATCACTCATTGTTTCCAATGGTCTCCAGTGGCTATTAAAATGGGCAAGCCACCCTAGTGCAATATAAACTTGGGAAAATATCCAAATATTGCTTTAATATACTTTGTATAATGTGTTAAAGGAAAGCGTTTGGCTGATGTCCCATTATTTGTAGCCTGTCATATCGATGGAGATTGATGAGTTGAAACTTACATGCACTAAGAGAAAGTCTACATAATCATTATAGCAGGAATTGATCCCATATATTTATTGCTGCACATAATTACCTTTTGGGGGGTTAAGTCATTTATAAATGGTTTGTTTTCCAGTTATGCATAAATAATTGAATAATAAACTTGAAAATCATTCTGCCAAAGATGCAAACGTCTTTCCCCTTCCAATTAATAATACTGTCATTGTTCATTCTGCAGTGGAGAGTTTCCAAAGACACAACTATAATTAATACATCAAATTTATGATTTAAAATTTCACACCAAAATGTTCATTTAGCTCTGCCCCTATTTTAGAGAGTAATAAAGGAGAATCAGTGACAATGAGGAAGTGTATGAACTATCAAGATACAGGGCTAATGGTGTAAGGCATGGGATGGATTGGACATTTCTGAAATATCTAAAGGGGGGAGTTTCTAACAGGTGCCCTTTTCGGCAAGATTTGGATTCGTCTGAATCCTAGTGCCTGGCTGAACCAAATCCTAATCCTAATTTGCATATAAAATTTAGGGACGGGGAGGGAAATCACATGACTTTTCATCTCAAATAAGGTAGTAAAAACATTCAGTTTGGTATTCAGATTCAGTTTGGTATTCGGCCAAATCTTTCTCAAAGTATTCAGGGCTTTAGCTGAATCCCAAATACTGCATTCGGTGCATCCCTAGTATTAATCCTATATAATAAAGTTGAAGTGTCTCTGCGTCCAGTTCCTGTGTCCCTGGAATTGGAACTGACCGAATTTACCAGTTTTGGCCACTAGAGGTCGCCAATCACTAGCTAATGCTATCAGTACCAGTACTTAGAATAGAGGCAATGGAAGCCTGTGGTGAAGTGCAAAAGGTAAATGCCTCTGACCGGTGCTTTTAGTGTTCAATTCCCATTGAGTGATAATTTATGCTAGCAAAGTAGATAGACGCGCAACTTCGCAACCTTACTTTGTGGCGTGTTTTACAATTGTGGGTGATAGTCTGAAAAACGTAAATACGTTACCGTTCGCCGATAAGAGTGTAAATTAGCACGTTAGTGAATTTGCGTAGCGCAGGCGAAAATTCGCCTACAACAATTCTGTTTTTATAAATGTTTGACTACATATGTTCTAGGGCCCGTTAATTTAATGGGCTTAATGTAAAGTTCAAGTGTCTCTGCGTCCTGTCCCTGTGTGTGTGGAATTGCGCTACTGCAGATGTGCCGCACGGACCGTCTCTGGCGAATTTACGCTAGCGAAGTAGATAGACACGCAACTTCGCACCATTACGCTGTGGCGTGTTTTACCATTGTGGGTGATAGTCTGAAAAACGTAAATACGTTACCGTTCGCCGACCAGAGTGTAAATTCACACGTTAGTGAATTTGCGCAGCGCAGGCGAAAATTCACCTAGAACAATTCTGTTTTTTATAAATGTTTGACTACATATGTTCTAGCGCCCGTTAATTTAATGAGAGAGCTGGTCACTGCTCCAGTATAACTACAACAAACAACAAACAAGCTGGTCACTGCTCCAGTATAACTACAACAAACAAGAAAAAGTTGTGCTCACCACTAATTTTTAAAACCATTAGGCGGGGGTGCAATGAGGCTGTGACCACAAAATACATATAGACAAATGCAAGAGGTCCTCTGCACTCAACCCATTATCAATATATTTAAGACATTGAGACATTCTGTGCAATCAGAGGACCTCTTGCATTTGTCTATATGTATTTTGTGGTCACAGCCTCTGTTGTAGCCCCCACCCTTTCCAGCTATAGTCAGGTGATCCCACTGGTGTCTAATAAAAGGGCATCCATGATTGGGAGTTTTACTTTGAAAGCAGCAAGTAAGTTGCAGGTAAACCTTAGTCCCTTTGTAAAATGTTTAATGAAGTAATGGAATTCTTAATGAATCAGATGAAAATTGAGCGTAGGACTGGCCAGATATGGGATGACTTTGACGTAGTTGGCCAGCTTAAATATATTGCAATATATGGACAAACAATCCCTGTTGTTTAAAGGGTAAGGCATTTTTAGTAGCTGTATGCACAGAATGTCTCAATGTCTTAAATATATTGATAATGGGTTGAGTGCAGAGGACCTCTTGCATTTGTCTATATGTATTTTGTGGTCACAGCCTCATTGCACCCCCGCCTAATGGTTTTAAAAATTAGTGGTGAGCACAACTTTTTCTTGTTTGTTAAAGATTGCATTGCGTAGAATACAAGTACATGTGCTTTTTTTGGAAAGTCTTAATGAAAAGTAAAGAGTTTTTAACAGTTTTGCTTTACAAATCAAGGCAATTGCTCTACAGTACTTGACTGGGAGGAATCTGTGTCACAAATATTACAGTAACATCTATCTAATATATTTATCTTTAATATCTTGACCATCAGTAATTATTAGTAGTGATGAGTGAAAAATTTTGCCATGTGTAGATTCGCCATGAACTTCCGAGTTCCGTCAACAGCAAAAATATATCTATTGGAAAATCAGTTGTAGCATTGTGGAAAGGAGGTCCTCTTAAAAACATTGGTGATTTTTTACATTACCTTAACTGGTCAACTAGTAATGGTATCTACTACTACACTAAATTGCTGTTTAAGCAAAAAGTTCCACCTATAGTTTATATATTTCTATCTTACAAATACAGGCACAATAATAATGAATCTGACCATCAACAGATTCATTAAAATAAAACAAATAAACCATATATTTATGTACGCCCTTATATAGACAGTGGAGATCCCACTCTGGAAGAAGAAGGGAAGGATAAAATGTCATGTGTTTGTGACAAAAAAAAAATGAGTGACATTTTTCACCATTTTGATAATTTTTCAACCAAAGCAAAACGAGACAGATTCATATAGTATATCCATATCAGTAAATAAGTGGGTATTTACATATTTAGAGGTGCAAATTTTACTCTGGGCCTAGAAACATACAACACTGGCCCCTCTTTTAGACATAATGATAAACTATCCAGACACAAGTGCAATGGCACTAAATGGTTCTTGTGTATGGGCCTGGCTGCTCTTTGCACCTCATGATAGATAAAAAAAATCTGGCGTAAAGTACAATGCCAGTGGATGAATAGTCCCCCTGCTTAGAGGGGCTAAAAACATTGCTCCATTGTAATCTGCACCAGCTGGTGACTAAATGGCCAATGGCCCTAATAAACAGAGTACTCTGAGGAAATGCAGGTTGGACAAACCAAGTTATCACTTTTTTCTTCAATTACAGGCTGGTACAAACCAGACATCACTCAATGGTTGATGGAGTTAAAAAGTAGTTTATTTAAGAGTTATGAGTTTTGTGCCTTGTAGGCTGAGGCCATGCTGAACTTACAGAAGTATGTAAATGTATAAACACCAATCACAGACAAGTTTTGTTAAGCTGTCTAAGGTTTCACAATTACACATTGAAAAAAAGTATTAGAGATATTTTTACAACTTGACAATAGTATACATAAATTAGGGTGACATATATGAATAATAAAGGGGAGTTATTTATCAAAGGTCAAGTTGTTTTTCCGGTGAAAAATTCAAGTTTTTGAGAGTTGAGAGTATTGTTTAGTCCAAAATAAATGTTTCAGGTTAAAAAAACACCAGATTTACAGTTTAATACCCGAACCTGGAAATAGATTGAGTTTGAAAATACACCATCTAAAACTTGTTGAAGTCATGTAGAAGTCAATGGCAGAGGTTCCTTGAAATTGCTGGAAACCTGATCAATTTCAGCGAGTTTTTTTTCTGCTCAATTCGAGTTTTTGGGTTTCTCAACTTGATTTGAGTTTTTTACATTTTACCTTTTTTCTTAAATTATAGACCATTCAAGTTGTGACTTTAATCAAGATTTAAAAAAGCTCATAAAAGCTCTAAAACTCGACCTCTGATAAATAACCCCCAAAGTGTAATTTAGGTTTTTAAACAAAGCAGGTGACATTATAGTCTACATTCATCCCCAGTGGTTTCTAGGAAAAAGATCAATTTAGCTTTATGTTTGAGAAGTTTGTCTAAAATATTCCCTCTTCTAATGTGTGATGAGACTTTTTCTATACCAATTATAGAGAATAAACCTAGGGATCTATTTGTACAAGAGATGAGCGAATTTGCTTCGCAGATTTTTTTCAGCAAAAACATTTCCGCCAAAAAATTTGCAAAACGCCACCGCGTCTCATTTTGGATGCCGGCAATGTGCACAACTGAGAATTTTCACCAGGTGAAATTTTTCTGGCGTTTCACGAATCGTGGGAATTCGCTGCGAATTCGCCCCATGCGAATAAATCTGCCCATTATTAATTTGTACATTCTGCAAAATATCTAGCCACAGTAGTTGAACTATTTATGTTCTTAATATTAAGTATATGTTCTCTAATTCTCTCCTTGATAGTGCGACTGGATTGGCTGACATATTGCTGCTGACATATTTGTTACATGTGATAATATATACAACATTTTTAGAATTATGGTTAATATATTGTTTTGTATTGTATATTTTTACAAATTTGGAAGAAACAGTATTAGTAGTTACAAGTGATACATCTCTAGGTGCCACACTTACCCACCGTGTGGTGTGTGGAAATTCAGTATTTTCTATAAGACTTGTCAAAAGGAAGTTTCCAATAGTTTTAGATTGTCTAGTGACAAAAATACAGTGTAACCCTAATATATTGTCGAGCCAGTGTCTGTACTTAGTATGACAATGTTAATTTTTATAATATGCTTAATTTGATTAAATTGTGAAATATGAGTTAAAATATAGGAGAGGGCCTCAGGTTTTTCTTTTCTCTATAAGACATAATGTTATTATTGTATAACCCCCATTTTATGTTTTTCAGGGGATAAGGAAAAAATTATGTAAAATCCGTGAAAAAGTAAAATCAGGGAAATGTGTTAAAGTAACTTTTTTTTGAAGGGGGGCCACATGGGACATAACTGTTCAGTGAGTTTGCAATTGATCCTCAGCATTCAGCTAAGATTCAAAAGCAACAGTTATGACCCATGTGCCCCCCCTTCAGACGCTGATTGATTACTGCCTGATAACCAATCAGTGGAAAGAGAGCTGCAAAACAGGAAGTAGTGTTCTGTTATGTTATGTTACACATCCAGTCACTCCAGCCTATATACATAACTAACTAATATATTAGATACATTTTTTTTATTTTGCACAGCCTATCTATTTGCCCAATTTGTATTTTTACACTGAACAATTCCTTTAAATAGTATACTATTTAACTGCATTAGCCATTAAATAAAATACTATTTAACTGCATCAGCCATTGTTCCAGCCTGTAATTGAAGAAACAAATGTGTTCATCAACTTCCAAAGCTGATCGGCTGGGGCATGAGCACCTGGACCCCTTGTTAACCTTGTTAACTTTGGTAAGTTAACCCTTTCTGCTACCTCAGATAAACACTGGACGCCCCTCTAATAATGTTAAATGTTATGTTACAATGTTATCAGACAATCACTGTATGGAAACCAGATTTGTATAGGAAATTATGTGTTCCTGTTAAAACAAAAAAGTTGGAAAGATGTCTAAGTGTGGCCAGCTAATTGTTATTTTGAACAGTTCCAGGCAGACTTTATTTTATTAACTCTATTTATGATTTGCTCCAATTTTAGTAACCCATATCTTTCCAATCAGACTGTAGCAAGCATGTTTTGGTCTGTTGTTTGACAGCAAACATCTAGTCTTCTGTGGTTCACTAGGCCTTTTTCATCTTTAGGCTGTATCCACTGCTTTAAGAAGAGTTTCCCAGCAATAACATCCAATCATGAGACAAAGAAAGATAAGTTATTTTGAAATCTGTAATAGACCATGCCTTCAGCCTTGGTGTCCCCAACTGTATTATTACGCAGCAATCATTTGACAGCACAATCAGCAGACATTAAGGGGCAAATTTACAAAATTCACATGAAATGATCGAAGTTCGATCGAATACCGATCGTACAAATTTTTCATATATTCGGATATTCTAATTTGGCCTCTTTGATCATTGAATACCGAATTATCGAATAGATCGAATGATCGGATATTCGATAATTCGATCATTCAATGATCAAAGGAATCAAAATTTTTTAAAGGGGTGGTTCACCTTCAAGTTAACTTTTAGTACATTGTAGAAGGGCCAATTCTAAGAAACTTTTCAATTAGTCTTCATTGTTTATTTTTCATAGTTTTTTAATGATTTGCAATTTTCTTCAGTTTCTTTGCAGCTTTCAAATGGGGGTCACCATCTAAAAACAAATGCTCTGTAAGGCTACAAATGTATTGTTATTGCCACTTTTTATTATTCTTATATATTCTATACTTATCATTCTATTCAGTCTATCTCCTATTCATTTTCCAGTCTCTTATTCAAATCAATGCAGGGTTGCTAGGGTAATTTGTACCCTAGAAACCAAATTGCTGACACTGCAAACTAGAGAGCTGCTGAATAAAAAGCTAAATAACTATAAAACTATAAACAATAAAAAATGAAAACCAATTGCAAATTGTCTCTGAATATCACTCTCTACATTATACTAAAAGTTAACTCAAAGGTGAACAACCCCTTTAATTGTTCAACTGCCTACTTTGCCAGATTGAACCTACCAAATTGTAATAGAAGCCTATGGGAAACCCCCCATAGGCTTCTGAGACTAAGTCCTGCTCAAATACCATTTGTACGATTGAAGCGTTCGATAGTCCGAATCGTACAAATTTTTCAGAGGCTCGAAGTAAATTTTTACGATTTCTTCGTGAAATTGAACGATCGGTATCCGATCGCACAAATTCATCAAGAAATCGAATATCAAGCATAATAATAGCCTAAAACAATTCGATAAACATTCGATGGTCGAATGCTTATCGAATTTCGAGTAGGATAGAGGGAATTTTGGGGAATAATAGTAAATTTGCGCCTAAGAGAAATTTATTAATTATGTAAAAAATGGTGTAAAAAACAGCAATAAATGTTTTTTCTTAGAGCGACTGGAAGCAATGTAAAATAATGGTGGCAAATCTGGAGTTTGCATGGAGTAAAATAAAACACACCTTGATAAATTGGCCATTTATTTTACACAAACTTTTACACCTTTTTTGGGCGAATTTAGTTTTACATTGCATAATAAATATACCCCTAAATATTTGACCCTCCTTTGTTTTGAGAGATCCCAAATGCTGTAAACCTATTTCGAGCTATCCTGCACCTAGGTGGATTTATGTGATGGAACTTAAATTTGATTACATTTCTCTCTTCACCCGCTGAATAATGAGAACTTATGGGGTCAATGATGCACCAACGTAATGGAGCATTCAGAACTATAACTACATCTGTCCAAGTACAAGTACACCTGAAATAACAAAATTATCCCTGCAAATTTGTCTAAAGCACAATCATTTCCAGTAAAGAGTAAATATTCACCCCTAATGAGTAAACTCCAACAATAACAGAAAAAAACTTTTTGGACATGAAAATATTAGAATAATAGTAGGGGAAATATGAAACTTAATTGAATTTCAGGAAAGTGTTATTAACAGCAATTCCACCATAAAAAGAAACATTTGGAATTGCTTCTCTATTTACAGAGTACCAGTTCTCCCTGGATAACTCAGAGAACATCTGAAAATGTAGGGTTTTTTACAGTTATTAATGTACAAAAATAAACTAAATTGTCTATTTATGGCTCATAGGGTTCTAGAAAAATCAGAAGCAATTGCATTTATTATATTAAATATATCTGACTTGGGAGATACCATGAAACATTGCTCTGTACAGAAAACAGGTATAGGATACAGTTTCTAGAAACCTGTTATCCAGAAAACTCTGAATTTTAGGATGGCCATTTCCCATAGACTCCATTTTAATCAAATAATTCAAAAATGTTCTCTATAATAATAAAACAGTAGCTTGTACTTGATCCCAACTAAGTCATAATTTATCCTTAGTGGAGTAAATTCAATCGAATTGGGTTTATTTAAAAGAAGTATTTTTTAGTAGACTAAAGCTGATCCAAATACTCATTATCTAGCCCCAATCTGGTTCTACTAAAGCTCCACCTGTACACTGTATGGGGGCAGATTTAATATTATTCCCCCCAAAAAATTTGATTTTGCTCGATATTCGATTAGTATTCGATCATTCGAATAATTCGTATGATTCGAACGATCAAAGACTTCGATTGTACGAATCCTATTCGATCAGGACTTAGCCTCAGAAACTTATGGGAGGGCTCCCATAGGCTTCTATTACAATTCGGTAGGTCCAATCTGGCGAAGTAGGCAATCCAATAATTATAAAATTTTAAGTTCTTCGGTGATCAGATGATCAAATATTCATCGAATAAGCCTAATTTGCATATTTGACCTATCGAATTAATCCTACAATCGGAATTCAATCGAATTCGATCGAACTTCGATCTATTCACGTGAATTTAGTAAATCGGCCCCTATGTATTTGGTTGCAATTTTTTTAAACAGTATAATAAATAGGCCCATTAATAACATATAAAAAAGTATCTAATGTAAACTTTCCAGACCCAATAAAAAGTTATGTTTTACATGTAGTGTCCGGCATCGATAATGGTTATAGTTGATTCTGTGGATAAATGTGAGAATGTTTGATGGGTTTTTTTAAGCTGTTGACGATGCTGATCGATGTTGATCCAAAGGCAATGCTGCCATTTTTGTGTTCAAGATATAACAAATTACTCTACATGTGCCTAAATTTGCTAATCTTTTTAATATAATTTTCTTGTTTTTGAATTTTCAGGATTAGTATGCATGTACATATATAAGGTCCTGGTACATTGGAAGAGGCTTTGCCAGTCTCAGTTTTTATATTTTTTACAAGAGAGCATGTGGGGAGAGGCAAGTAGGCAACCCCTCTTCTGCTCCATACTTGCCAATTCAAATTGCTCTGTCTCCAGTGCTGCAAATTGTATTCCTTATCATTTCCTTAACATAAGCTTAAACATAAAAACTTTCTAATTCTGGTCAGTTTTGTTATCTGCAGTAGGATGTGCATTGTCAGGGAATTACATTGAAGTTAGCATGAGTCAGTTACTGGACTACCTTGTCTACAAGCACAAT
The DNA here is from genome assembly GCA_024363595.1 of Xenopus borealis. Taxonomy (NCBI): domain Eukaryota; kingdom Metazoa; phylum Chordata; class Amphibia; order Anura; family Pipidae; genus Xenopus; species Xenopus borealis. Next base: position 25,324,530 of record CM044431.1, read on the forward strand.
AAGCACAATATGTAATATCCTGCAACAGAACCCTACAGCACATATACAGTTTATGTCCAAGTCAGCAGAAGGGGGCATTTTCAGACCTTTCAGCTCAGATTCAGACCTTAGGGCAATGGCACATGGGGCTTTTTGTCACCCTTTCAAAGCACCTTTGCAGAAGGGAACATTTTTACATAATAACGTTATTGTGCAGGCTTGGTGACGATGATAACCGTGATCAGCATTTCAGCAATGTCGTCTTATAAGGAAGGGAACTTCAGGTGGCAATCTCTAGCTCAGCGTCCAAGTAGTATAACATTTATCACTCCCAGTCATTCCAATAGCAAGTAAGTGGACCAATGGTTGCAGAGATTCAAGTATAGAGTTGCAAGTATTTGTTGCAAAGTTGAAATTGTTAAGGAGACAGGACTCCCTAAATTGCCCATTGTGCCATTGCCCGAGTAGAGAACCATATCTGTTGTATGTTTTTATTGTCTGCACTATTTAACAGTTAAATCTGGCCATAAACGCAAAGATACCATTGTACGAAACGAAGATTCGTACAAATTTCGGACCATGTGTGGAATGTCCCGACATGTTTTGTATCATGATGATCTGTCATCAGACAGGTTAAAATATTTATATTGGCTACCGATACGATCTCTGCATGTATTAATTATCTGGCTATATCAGTGGGTGATTGTCACTACAATTTCTAGGACATTACTTTTGTATGGTTGCTATCTGTCAATAAATGGCCCGAGCATCATATGATTTGTTCTCTTTACTACTTTACATTAATCTCAATGGTTAGTTGCAGGTTGGAAGATTGGCACAGGCGATCATTCGTCCTACATAGTCTTTAATCTGCACGTCTACAGCTTTAGACATCTTTCCAAAAATGTTTATAAAGCTATACAGAATAAATTCAAAACCACTCCATGTGCGTTATCTAACCTATATAAGTGAGTTATACAGTCAGTTCCAAAATTGTTATTTGTCTTATAAAGAAAAGGAATACGCATCAGCTTTAATACCAGCATCTGGGTAATTTGCCTTTAATTATCCTGCAAACCAAGCACAGAATTCCAGCTTCACTGAGTACAGTCAGAGGCTTCATGCTGGGATATCACTTTGAGATAAATGACCTCTCACGCTTCACAAAGATCTGTAATAGCTCCTGCTCCATATGTACCATAAACGGTATAAGGGTAGGCTGCTAGCAGACACTATGTGTGGGCTGACATGGGGATAGAATAATATCACTGAACCCATGGGACACATCATATTCTGTCTGTAGACATCTTTTGGCTGATCGCTTCAACACTGACAAAGATAGGTTTCTAATTGTTGATTAAACATTGGGGTTTCTTATGAGATTTTTTTGCTGTTGTTTGTTTATAAAGAGATAATAATCTAGCAAGACCTTTACAAATATAGAGCATTTCTCTACAGCCTGTCTGGTCAAGATAAAGTGTTCCCTGGCCGACTTGACTATTAACAGCACTTTCAGTGAACCTTGAAACTAGTGCTCAAGTGGACACACACGCAGATGGCTCTGACACATTCCTAATTCTGTTTTCTTTACTGCTGAATATTTAGCATGTTAACTCTGTCGTTTAATGAGAACGTAAAGGATGCTATCATGTAAAGACCCGGGCTTGGTGGGAGTTCTAAAAATTCAATCGATTTACATCTAAAACAATAAAGTAAAAACTAAAAAAAGAAAACATTGTTTCCATGATATGTGAAAATGAACATCTGAATAGAGCTGAGTACAACATTCTTGCCATTGTTTCAAATTTTTTTGTGAAAAAATTATACTCGAATTTGATTTGAATTTAATTCAAATTTGATTTCAATTTGCAGGTCAATTCTATTCACTCGAATTTAAAAAATTAGAATATCAAGTTTATGGGAGTTTATGGGAGTTTTTAAGCAAAAAAGTAACAATTTTTGTACCGTCATTGGATTTGGTGTAAAAAAAACTCACAAATTGCAATGAAAGTTTCCAAAACTTTTTGGGGACGCTAACTCGATATTGATTAAGGGGGATATTGACTTTTTCTGGTTGGGGTTTTTCTGGCCAAAAAATTACATTTTTTTATGTAAAAAGAACTCAAATTTTAATAATAAATAAATATAACCAGAACTGACAAATGATAAATAAAAAGAAGTGCTAGTTTAATACCGTCCACTTGAAAAAAACCTGTTAAAATAGATAGTATATTATACCATGCAAAACTGAAAACAACCTCTACCCCATATATAGTTTTAAAAACAGATGCGCACATTGTAAGCCATAGGACACCTGTTCTCGATCCTAGAAAGCAAAAATTAGAGAACATTTTCCACTACCTGTAACATATGACTAAACAGATTTTCCTAGAACATTCTGAAAATGTAAAATGTAAAATTTTACTTGAATGTAAAAAAGAGGTAGAAGCATAAGATGAGCCATCCATTAACTGAACACCTACAACTGAAAACCTGGACTAATCCCCCTTGACATCTTCTGCAATACAGCAAAGGCTCAAGCAAGTATGGCTGCTTTAAAATTATTGTACACCTCAACAGTTGCACAACTAGTCTCATAATTTTAGGCCCTTATTATTATTTTATTATTGACATGTATTTCTATAGCGCCAACTTGTTGCGTAGAGCTGTAAAGTGAATGTGATTATACAACTAAATCACATACATAGAACATAAGGAGTTGCATACGTCACAATAAATATGGAGTTGCATACATCACAATAAATACTGGTACAGGAGGTGAGGAAGGCCCTGTACAGAAAAAGGGAAGGGAATGATACACAAGGTGTGGGATTGGGCAAGAGCAGAGTAAAGTGGGTGAGAGATGTAGTAACGTAAGCGGTATTGCATTGAGTAGTTAACAGTGAGGGTAGGCTTCACTAAAAAAGTGGGTTTTTAGAGATTTCTTGAAAGCTGAAAGATTGGGAGAAAGTCGGACAGACCATGGGAGAGAATTCCAGAGGAGGGGTGCAGCTCTTGCAAAGTCTTGAATGCGAGCATGTGAGGAGGTAATGAGAGAAGAGTTGAGTAGCAGGTCAGTAGAGGAGTGTAGTAGGCGGTTGGGTGAGTAAATGGAGTAAATGAGTAAATTTCAGGACGTTCATCTGTAATAAAAAATATATAGGACCAAATAATTTAAAATAAATAAATAATAGAAGAATATAATTGAATTAGTTAGAGGAAAACAATAGTGCAATACAAACAATTTTTCAGAACAATTTCTCCTCGTGGTGAGTTGTCTCTATGATATGCAATTGTATGGCATAAAGATATAGAAAATGTAATGTGGTGTTACACAAGCAACAGAAAAAAACTGCAATGTGGTGTGGCACAAAGAATAGAATGACATGCAATGTTGTATGGCATAAAAAACAGGAAGGAATGCAATGTGGTGTGGCCCAAAAAAATGCAGGAAATGCAATGTAGGGCACAACTCAATATCAGCAAAGTAATATTTCACAGCCAGTTAATATGCACTATTCAAGATTTGGACAATCCTGAGACTCAAATATATATTTTAACTGTAGTCAAAGGCTAACAAAGATCTAAAAAGGACATAAATGTACTATTTAATAATAATATACAACAAGTGAAATAGTGGTCAAAATGTAAGATTCTGTACTGGAAGCCAAATTCTTTATAAAGCAAAGGGTACCAGGACATTTGATGGTTGAGAAATTGAAAGTAGTATGTCTAACCAATTAAATGTTGTTAAAAAAAAATTTGTACATTTTTACTGTATAATCATATTTCTTGCAGGTTTTATGAGAATCCCAAAGCAGACGTTTTCTACAATTAATTTGATTTATTGAGCTAAATATGACAAGGTTCAAATTCTGAGATTTACAACTTTGAAATTTTGACTACAATTTTGAATATTCTGCCAATTTTGTTCTTAAATGAAGATGTGCTTTAGTGAAAAAAGTTCTGTTCTTTTGTAGCACTTTCTTTACCTTGACCTCAAACTTTTATAAACAGTCTTCCTTCAAAAAATTAACTCAACCATCAAAAGGATAGAAATAAACTGCTTTATATTATTGCAAAAACTAAAATTTTCAACTGCTTAAAACTTACTTTTTTACTTTGTTATTTTGTAAAATTGTGGGTAACTTTTTATTTATTTACTTTACTACTTTATTAATCATATACCAAAGATCTGATCAATGTTCAAATTTTTATAGTGATTCAAAGTTATTCGTGCTAAAACGCATGAACTTAAACTTGAATGTTCAATATTTATCCAGCATACAAAATTTAAACAAAAAACTTGCATGCAAAACATTGGCATCTAAAAGTTTGCTACTTCGTGTAGATGTCAATAGCAGTTGTCCTAAGCAGCATTTTTTAGAATTCTTTGGTGCGTTTGTAGACCCACTGAAAATGATGAAAATGAATTCCAAACATTCCAATATTTTACATATTTTTATTCAATAGAGGTTTTTAAGTTAGAATTCTTTAATAAACAAGCAAACATCCGAATATGTGGAAAAGTTGAGGTTTATTCAAATTAAAGAAAACTCCAGAATTAACAAATTCAGCTTTTGTTAAATAGGCTTCTATGAAATCATTATAATGTATTCTTCCTAATATATTTTTCTTTTATACTATTTTTTATTTGCACTGGGGAATCCAGAGGTATTGCCAGAAGTTATATATGTTTTTCAATTTAGTAACTATTTCCTAATTAATTGACACATTTAGACAGAAGACAGATATAGCAATGGAGCAAATGCAACAGCAACACTTTACTAATAAAAACTGCTGGGCAGAATATATAATAATAATTATACCTTTGCCAATACGGTCACATGTTCGCTTGTTTGAAACATTAAAACAACATAATAAAATGAAATGTAAAAATTGTATGCAATGCACACTACTTGTAAAAAGGAAAATTGTAAATAACAGTTTCTTTTTTTAAATTGAAAAGTTGTAACTACAATTACTTATAGTAAAAGAAAGCACAGACTATAAAAAAAATCTGTCACTTTAAATCAAATCTAATTTTTTTAAAATTATTATTGCATTTATCTGAGATTGCATGCTCTCTATTTGATCCCAATAACATCTCCTTATCTGATCATAACACCACTGTAAAAACCTGTCACTTTTTCTTACGTAATATTGCCAAAATCCGTCCCTTCCTTTCACCTGTTACAGCCAAGACACTCATGCATGCTCTCATCCTATCCCGACTAGATTACTGTAACCTTCTACTAACTGGCCTCCCTAATTCCCATCTCTCTCATCTCTACAGTCTGTATTAAACTCTGCTGCCAGAATTATCCTCCTCTCATCCAAAAGGGTACAAGCCCCTCCCCAGTTGAAGTAATTATCATGGCTTCCTATAAAACAAAGAATAACGTATAAATTTCTCCTCATAGCCTTTAAAGCCCTTCATTCCCTTGCACCTCATCTCTTATTTCTCTATATGTTCCTGGCCAAAACCTTCGCTTCTCCCAGAGCAACCGCTTGGTTGTACCCCCCACTTCTACTGCCTTGTCAAACCCTTCTCTCTTGCAGCTCCTTATATTTGGAATGCCATTCCTGCATCTCTCAGGAGAGAATCCTCCTTCAAAGTTTTTAAAACAAAACTCAGAGACTACCTCTGGGAGCACCTGAATAACACCTGAACTGGGAACTGGCACTTATACGACAGTTGCACCCACTGTAAATCACAGCACTTTAATACCCGTATGAATTGTGTCCGTACATTACCCTCCCATTTAGACTGTAGGGGTAGGGTCCTCCATCCTTTTGACTCCTTGACATTGCGAAATTATATTTTATATTTATGTGAATTGTACTTCTAATAATGCACTTATTGTTACTTATTAATGCAGTGAACCCTCGTTTGTTACAACTAATTTATTGTTGCTGTACAGTGCTTTGCCCTCAAGGAGCGATATACAAATAAATATATATATATACATAAATACATACTATATACTGTATTTTGTGATGAGCAAAACTGCCCTGTTTTGCTTCACTGAAAACTTTTAAAACCATATAAAAATTTAATGGCAACATTTTTTCTATACTTTTCCAAATGCATTGGTGCATATGTGCATTTTGCAATGTGTTTTCAGACCAAATACCTTTAAGTCAATCCCTTTTTTTTCATGGTTTGTCTTGTACCAGATACAGACAATGACAATTTTTTTGTGCCAATGCATTTGGAATTTTTTCAAATTACTTGGAAATGGCCATTTTCTCTTGCTATTTTCCCCACATGAAAAAAAAACACATGAAGATTTCCAGCATGCAAAAATGCAGCTTTTGCTATATCAGGCTAAAAACTCTCATTCCTTATTGTATTCCAACTTTCATGCTGTTAATCTTGGCTGCTGTAACTTTTATGCCAAACAGATTTTTTCAAATTTAAATTTTAAATTGTAATTGTTAAATAATAAGCTTTAATTCTGTATTTTAAATTTAGCAAAGACTTTAACGTATCAAAGTACTCGGGATTGCCACAAGGGGGAAATAACATCTTGCAAACCAACCTGGAATGGCTTAATGCAGAATTCATACAGTGAACTTCCAGGTTTTTCAAAGCAAGTCTGAACAGTAAAGTATAATAATTTAAATATAATAAAGGTTCAACCCAAAATTCATGCAGTTTGCATTTCTTCATATGCATTCATATGCAGTAATATATATTCTTTGTATTTCCTTCTTCAGTTCTCCCAGGCATGAGTGTGTATGGTTAAGATTAAGATTAATTAAGATAAATTAAGATTCATTTCTTAAACTAATTATAGAGCTGTTCTGTGGGACTTGAGCTAAACTGATCTGTGTGAACAAGAATCTGTTTCAAACTTTTTATATAGTTTTGTATAAATTATGAATTTTGGACAAACATATTTTATTAGACAGTTTCTAATAAGTTATACAATAGTATTTTTTGCAGTGAAAATTTGCTTTCAGATACGACTAACATTAACTTGAAATTATAGGACTGATTAACTAAAGGTCGAATTTCGAAGCGGAAATTACTTTTTTGGGGGGTAATTTTTGATCGAATATGGCCATTTTCGCTTGAAAAACGGCCGTATTTGATCTAACCAAAATCCTTTGAATTCTCAGAACTTGGTAAAATTTTCTTGCCAAGCTCTGTATGGTCCCCCATAGGTTAAAATGGCAATTCAGCTTCCAATTTTGGGCTATTCTATAGTCGAAGTAGCCCAAAATTAATTAGAAATTCGAATTTTTGAAATCCAAATTTTATTAGAATTTTAATTCGACCCTTAGTAAATCAGCCCTTATATTTACTTTAGGAACAAATCAGTATTTTTATAAATATAAAAATACAATCCATGAGGAACTTCACAATGTGCATTAAATTTAAAGTTTTAAATTTGATCATATTAAAAAAATGTGCTCATCACTGTTCAAACATATTTCTACATGTAGTGACAGTGATTTCTTTGAATAAATGTAGAAGCATTTTTATATATGCACATTTCAACACAGTATAATATATATGTAAATATGTAAATGTGTGCATTTATATTAGAGCAGAACTCTTGTTAAACTGCATTCCAACTGTCACAAATTTTAGAAGCTTCTTATGAAAGTGATAATATATTTATAACAAATGACAAAATAACATTTATTCATTTCCATGTGGAGTTCAATGTCTTAGCAACTTCTGTTGATTTTCTTGACCTACTGATTTAAATAGTCCATTTTGAACATTAAGGGGCAGATTTACTAACTGTCAAATTTGAAGTGAAAAAACTTCGAAATTCGACCATTGAATTTTTTTGGAGTATATTTTCATTTGAAAATGACTGTTTTCCATTGAATTCAAATTATTTGAACGATTTTCACCAAAATCCTTCAATTTTCCAAAACTTCCAGGAGGTCCCCCATAGGCTAAAATTGCAATTTGGCAGGTTTAAAATGGCAATGTTTTTAAAGGGACAGTACTTCTGTTTTCGAATGGTTGAATTTTTCAATTCTAATCTAATTTTTTTCAATTATGAAACAAATTATGGCCTATTCCCTGGTCAAAGTAGCCAAAAATTACTTAAAACTTTAAATTTTTTAATTCAAATTTTCACTTAGACCCTTAGTAAATGTGCCCCTAAGAAAATTTTTACAAAGTATTATAAATCACAATTTTAATTGTAGAATTTGCAAAAATAAATTCTGCAATGCATTTGTATTGCAGTTTCACTTTCTCTACATTATTCTAATACATGGGATCTATTATTTGGAATGCTTGTTCCCTGGAGCTTTCAAGATAAGGAGATTCTCTGTAATTTAGATCACCCTACTTTAAGACTACTACCATCGAGTAAAAACTACTGTTTTATTATTATAGAGAAAAAAACTGTATTGTTTGCCTAAATAGGAAGCCAGTATAATTTCCATGCTACCTTAGTTACCATCACGTACAAGGTACTGTCACAGAGAGAAAAATATGAATTATTTAATATAATATTTTTCTTCTTTCTGAATAATGGACTTTTGGATTATATATCCCATACCTATAAATTGAATTACTATTGTCAATTTACATTTATGTTCAGCAATAGACATACCTGCTTGTTATGGACTTAATATGTAAACTTGTATAATTAATATTTAATAATCTGTATGATGCATATTGACACAAACATGAATTGTATACAAAATCGGTACCAGGTACACTTTAAAGGTATGATTTTTACTACTTTATTTAATATTGTTTGCAATATATATTGCAAATACAATTCAGAAAAAATATTTTGGTGCCCGTGAACTTATTGAAAGGTGTAAATTTGTAATAATTGTAAATTGTTAATCATTTTTCAAAAAATGTTTTTGATGGCTGCTGACTAAAATTGCCAGAGTTAACTGGGATCTACACCGTCATAGTATTTTTTTAACAAAAGAAACATTCAGGTATTAAGCTATTGCAATAATATGCCCTAATAAGCCCAAATCTCATTTCTCATTATGTTTTGAAGTCTGTGTCCACTTAAAGCCGCATTCCAAACTACACCTATTTATTCACTTGTGAAATTTCTCCGAGGGGCTTTTATTGTTGTATAGTTCCTGTCATCACTCCATTAGTACCTTAACTGAGGTTCATGGACCAATTCAGAAAATACAGCTGTACAAGCACAACAAGAATGTTTAGAGTCAAAGTATCTTTTTTAAAAACATAGTACATTAATGACAACAGGATAAAAAAAACACCTCTGAGATACATGTATAAGTGACATGCCCTTGACCAAAAAAGAAAAAAGTTACCACCAAATGCAAATACCAGGATGAAAAAGCATATATAATTCTGTAAAAGTAAACTAACGTCTAAGGCATAATTTTTTAAATTATACCAACCCTTCAGTCAGGATCTGTCAATTATAGAGTCTATAGATTTTAAGAATATATGAATTATGGAAAATGAAATGTAACCTTAAACAATTGATATCTAATTCTGAACTTGTGTTTCTAATTCAAGCCTTGCACCTGTCCTATAACTTTAAATGGGATCTGTTGTGTATTGATGGTATATTTACCAAATCAATTGTAATATATATGAACTTGAATTAAAATTAAAAAAAAATTCACAAGTACAAGATTTATTATCCAGAATGTTCAGGACCTGGGGTTTTCCAGATAAAGAAATAAGTTGGCGCTATAGAAATATATGTTAATAATAAAGGATCTTTCCTTAATTTGGATCTTCATACCTTAAGGTTACTAAAAATAATATCAACATTAAATAAATCCAATAAGATTGCTTTGCCACCAATATGTATTCATGCAACTTAGTTATAATCAAGTACATGCTATTAATCCTTCCATTGCTTGACGTGGAAGGAGAAGGGAGGATAATATGATGCACATACGGAACGCATTTTAGGACATCGTCGGGTAAAAACGATGTCCTACATGCGCCCTCCTGAAGCTAGAATCCAGCATCAGGTTTTTTTTTACTCACCCATCCGAAAAAGCTGAAGTAAAGTATAGCTCTTCGGTCTTCCCTCCTCCAAACTCGGCCCTTCCTCCTCCAAACTCAGTCCTCCCACCTCACAAGTCAGCCCTCCGAACTCAGCCCTCCCTCCTCCAAAGTCAGCCCTCCCTCTTCTTATGTCAGCCCTCCCTCTTCATGCCTAATTCCTCGGTTTTAAGTTATAAGTGAGGTTAGATAACTTAGAAGGACGGAAGGAAGATAACTTAAAACCAAAGAATTAGGCATGAAGAGGGAGGGCTGACTTCAGAGGAGGGAGGGCTGAGTTTGGAGGGCTGACTTGTGAGGTGGGAGGGCTGAGTTTGGAGGAGGGAGGGCTGAGTTTGGAGGAGGTAGGGCTGAGTTTAGAGGAGGGAGGGCTGAGTTTTGAGGAGGGAAGGCTGAGTTTGGAGGAGGGAGAATCGAAGAGCTATACTTTACTTCAGCTTCTTCGGACGGGTGAGTAAAAAAAAACCCGACGCTGGATTCTATAGCTTTAGGAGGGCGCATGTAGGACATCGTTTTTACCCGACGATGCACACCCTATTTGTTGCACGTGAAACTGGCCACATGGTGAATTTTGGGCGCTCAGAAGCCTCCTCTTTTAACTTCAAGAACAAAACTTCTGTCTTTTAACCCAGAAATTTGGCTCCACTAGTGCGGAGAGCACTATTGCGTTCAACGCACTAGTGATGCTGCCCCCCTTTGACCCGCTCCGACGGTGATTTTTCAGCAAGGAGTGGGAGGGGGGGGGCAGCATCTGGGCTGCTGCCTCAGGCGGCAGCAGCCCCAGGGTTGCCGCTGATGGTCCCTTATCATGAAAAATCCAAGTCCTGATTATTCTGGTTAACAGTTCTAATACCTGTATGAGGAAATACCTGTATCGGGGAAAAAAACTCTTACTCTGTGTTTCATGAACAGTGTATAACATATACAGTAATATAAAGTGAAACCAGCAAAGGTCACAAGTGAAAAGTAACTTAAGAAGAAAAATATAAAAAAATACATTTTTTGAATTGTAATAGAATGTATTATGTTGCAGTAATTACAAACAGAAATATTAATTTAAACTGAGATGGCCAGTTTCTCCATGTATTTTATTTGGAATCTTTTATTTGGATTAAGAAATTAACCCCAAGATTTTTGTGGCATATAATGAATGAGGCCCTTAATACTGAAAAATGTGGATACGTGCCAGCTGCCAGCTGAATGAGGGGGTCTTTAAAAATATAGCTCTTTGTGGCAGGCTCAATGGCTATGCTCTGTTTGTCTTGGGCTTTTTCCTTCATATATGACAAATTCCCGAATCAGCTAACTTTCCTTCTTATTTTCAGGTTCATTTTTAGGTTTGATCTTTGCTAGTTTCCTAGTATATAGTAAATGTGATAGTAGTTGGTAATTTACCACCTGCAATGATTGTGCCCTGGCAACAATTCATTCTGTAGAATTAACATTTATGAAAGCTCATGCAGGGTCAGACTAGAGCGTCCAGGACACACTGGTGCTGTGACTCCAAGGGCAATTCTTGGTGTCTTCCCTTCTCCCCATGTACCTTTTACCTTCTTAACTTTCCGGCTGTAATTGAGTGAGAGGGGACGGTCCAGGCAGGGCTAGCAGGGCCCATAAGGCCAGGTTCTACCAGGTTTTTTCCCGGTCCAACACTGACCTCCTGAATTATAATTTCCCTTTACTGCGTCTTTATCACTGGTGCCTAAGTTTACCATTTGAAATATATTGTGATGCTGTCACCACAGGAGATGTAGTTCATCTGTACAAGGGTGAAGGAAACCTACACTGTGAAAGGTGCTAACAAGGGCAGGTGAGAGCTCTGGTCTAAAGCTCTCTTATCTGGTGCTGCTTCATCCTAAAATGTGTTTAGCTATAAAGGGTACATGTTGAAGTTCATGCTGTACCAAGTAAATGGAATGTTACAAATTTAAAAGAAATATATTGTCTTTCATTAGTCTACCATCTGGTTTGTAAAATAGTGAAAGGGCAAACTGTTTCCAATCAGGAGAATGAAATACAAAAATGTAACAGTACCTGGTAATTTAAAGATATTCAGCTCTATCATATATATGTCCTTAAAGGAGAATTCAACCCCGTTAAAAAACCATACACTCCACCCCATGTAGACTCCCCTCCCTCCTATACCCAGCCTCACTCCCCCCCCCCCGGGAAATGCCCCATACTTTATACTTACCCCTTGGTGCAGATTCACACAGCAGAGTTCCACGCAGCCATCTTGAGTAACATGACTGGGAGACTGGTGTATGGGTGCATGCTCAGTTGGAGCATTTTGCCGGATTGCGACAACTGAGCATGCACCGAAATGGACAGAAATTGCCAATCTCCCAGTCAGCTTACTGAAGCTGTTGAAGATGGCTGTGTGGAGCTCCACTGCCTGAATATGCACCTAGGGGTAAGTATAAACTATGGGGCATTTTGTCAGAGGGGGCAGTTAGGCTGGGGGTAGGAGGGAGGGGATCTATGTGGGGTGGGTTTTTTTTACAAGGTTGAATTCTCCTTTATGTATTTTGATGGAATGATTAAATTTAGTGATGGGCGAAACGGGCGCGTTTCGCTTCGCCGAAAAATTATCGAATTTCCAGAGAAATTCGCCAATTTTTCGCCAATTTGCGAAACGAGTCGCGCGTCGTTTTCCGACGCGTCGCGTCATTTCCGACGCGTCGCGTCATTTTTGGCGCGCGTCGCGTTGTTTTCGGCGCGCCGCGTCAAAAACGACGCGCGGCGAATTGTTTTTGGCGAATTTTTTTTCCAGTTTCGCGAATTTATTCGCCAGCGGCGAATCGCGGGAATTCGCCGCGAATTCGCCCCTGGCGAATAAATTCACCCATCACTAATTAAATTTAGTAGGTCCCTCTCTCTCTCTAGTTCATTGCGTATCAGTAGGTATGGACAGTTTTTTCGCCTTGTTTTGCCGCAGAAATTACGCCCATAGACTTGAATGGCATTGAACATCCAAAAAAATTTGGAGGCAACTTTTGGGCGAAGCAAAATGGGTCAAATTCACCCTTCCCTACTTATTAGACCTTTCAGATCTATCAGATCAAGCCCCCACTATTTGGTCAAGCCCCTTTTAGCTCATAACAAGATATAAAAAAGATTGATGTATCAGTCATTCAGCCCTAGGTCCAAGAATATCTGGGCCAGGGGTGTCCAACCTGCTGCCCAGGATAGATATGAATGCGGCCCAGCTTGAAACCCTTGGTTCCTGAGTAAACTTCATGTTGCAAAGGATATAGGAGTAGTCAGGAGGGGGGACTCTGCCCATCGCCCAGTTAGTAGTAATAATGATAATATAATACATAATATAATAATAAGTCTATTTAATATCCAGGTGTCCTATATTCCAGTGTATAGCTCTTTCTGGTTATCCATTTGGTATTGTAGCTCTTTACTGTGCATTTTCTTTACTTTTACAAATAAAAAATGTTGGTGTATTTCATGTGCGGCCCCAGACATTTTTCGTTTTCCAATGTGGCCCAGGGAAGCCAAAAGGTTGAACACCCCTGATCAAGGCCAACATTTAAGTTTGCTCCCGAAATTTCACCTTAAATGGGCTTCAAGCTAAGCTTTCAGGAGAACAGTCATTCTCCATAGCTGACATTAAGGCTGAGACCCCCACTTGCCACTTCTCCAATCCCCCAAGAGGTCCCAACCCCACAACTTGAGAACCACTTCTCCAGTTGGTGCCAGGGTAGATATGGATATGAAATACTCAGAATAACCAAATTCCTGACATGGATTGCCTTCTTTTTATACAGTTTCAAATAAAGTAGTTCCATTAGAATAGTTCCATTCAGCATGGCTGGCCCTTGTGAAATCAAGCATTTTTTTTTTTTTATACATCTAATTATATATAAATATTGGAGTTCAAGACACACAACCAGCATGACAGACTTTCTTTAAACATTACCCTGTGTAAGACTAGTCAGGTGAAATTATTTGCATGGTGCAGCAGTTATATTTAGATGTTCCTGCTTAATCCTGTACAGAATTAGTGAAGTGCTGCTGCTGAAATTAATCCCAAAACACATACAGATGGTGACATATTTCGCATCACTTGTACAAACTGAGCAAATATTAGTTGCAATTATTTTATTTTCAATCCCCCCAAAATATTCCTTCTGTTAAAGTCTACATTCAAGAGACACCACTCCAAATCATTTTAAGGGCGCTCTGACATAAATGAAACTCTATGCTGGCATGGCAGGCAAAGTGTTTGATTAATAAAGAGTTTCACTGTTTTCAAACACATATTCCATGCAGGCTCATTTGATGTAAACCACAAGTGGAGAATGCTTTACTGCTTCCAGTCACAAGGGGGTTGTGTATTTCAGTGCTCTTTTACACAGTGAGCATACTTTGGAGCTCTGATGGGAAAGAAAAATGACCAGCCAGGAGAGAAAATGATACATTTACTGACCTTGTCCCAAGAATCAATTAAAACATTTTTTTTTTCTTTTTTTTTCTTTTTACTGTTTTCTTATGTGTTGTGCCCATTTAACCTAGTCACCGTTTAAAACCATGTTTGCACTTTAGTCTTTATTATTAACAAAAATAAATTATTGTTCTACCAGACTTGAGCCTCATATTCATTCCTGGAGGCTGAAAGAACATGATATGTAAATCCATAAAGGGTGACATGCTCGTGGTTTTATGTAGCAATATGTTTTAACAACCTATCAAATATCGTATATCTTATTTTTCTATACAAGCTAGATAAGTACAAATATCTATGGTGCAGATTTATCAAATTCACATGAAGGATTCAAAATTCGATCGAATTTTTAAAAAAAAATTGAATTCGAATTTCTAATATGCAAACGAGGTCACTTTGACCATCGACTTTAAAAAATTCGACCAATTCGAATAATTCTAATTTAATTGTATTCAAATATTCGAATACTTGATGGTCAAAGTACTTCCCCTTTAAAAGAAATTCGAAAGGCCAGTTCACCAGATTGAACCTACCGAATTGCTTTAAAACCCTATGTGATCGAATAAGAAAAATTCGATCAAAGGGTTAAAATCGTTCGAATCGTTCGATTCGAACGTTTATTCGATCGAAATATTTAAGTGATCATTCGAATTATTTAATCGAACTATAGAATTTTTCTTTTTCGATCGTTCGAATATTCGAATAGCGGTAAAATCCTTCAAAATCGATATTCGAATTTGAAGGATTTTACTTCCCTAACTATTCACATGGTCGAATTTTTTTCAATTCGAAATTCAACCAATAGTAAATCTGCCCCATGTATTATATACTTTTTGGGTTACTTCTTTACCATGTTTTGCAGTAATGGCATTTCCTATGTAACAGAAATCCATGGGCTGTTAAACAGACAGAGATAAACACTAGTGATAGGCGAATCCGGGGTGTTTTGCTTCACCTAATTTTTCGGGAATTTCCAGAGGAATTCGCCAATGCCTCGTTTTGGACACGTGCACCTGTTTTTGGGCGCCATCGCCTGTTTTTGGATGATGGCATAAATTTGCACGCAAAAACTGTTTTCGCCCATCACTAATAAACACTTGCTAAATGTTTTTACGTTTAAAGAACTGGTATAAATTTAAGCAAGTCTTGAGAATTTTGCAACAACTATATGAACTTTGATGGTAAGGCTACATTTGTCTTCTACACATGCAGTTTTATGAACATCTACTGCAGACTTTCTACAGGATACACATAGATAATGGCTATGGTGACTGTGGGGTTTCTACTGAAAAGAAAATGGTTTTTGGTTTCATAATGCCATCTCCTATGGCATCCAATTTGAACAAATATTTCTGAAATAGATTGTACTATAGGAGTTCACTGGAAATTAACTTTCAATACAATGGATCATTATGGATGGCTAGAATGTCTTTGTGAAAATGTATAATTCAGGCTAAGCTAAACTAAAAACAACTCCATACTTTTGGCTTTCAATTCATAGATAGGAGGGTTAATAGGATGATGGCACAATATAAGTAAATGATGGCCATGGCTCGGTAGCTGATTATAGCTCAGATCATTTTTTTTTAATAATGGGGCCTCCTGTAAATAAAATGATAAAGATAGGCTAAATTACAGTGGCATACTTACCTGATCCCACTCCTCCTCCACTTTGCACCACTTGCATTTAGGTAGTAGAGCAGCTGGGGCGCAGGGTTGCAAGCGGGCAGTTGGCTGGGTACTAAGGTTTCTACAACTGTAAAAAAAGCAGTGGTCCCAGCCCAATGCTTCCTCTATAGTTACACCAATGCTAACTTTTACTACCCTTTGGATACCCCTTTTGTCGATGAAAACATCATTATGGCTTTTTATAGGTCCCTGGTAAGGCCTCATCTGGAGTATGCAGTGCAGCTGTGGGCTTCAGTCCTTAAGAGGGATATAAATGAGCTCAAGAGAGTACAGAGAGGGATGGAATACTTAAATTATTAGGTTGGGGTTGTATTCTCTGGAAAAAAGATACTTGTGTGGAGACATGATTGCTCTTTATAAGTACATTAGAAGACGTTTTAGACTAATAGCAGGGGACCTTTATTCCAATACCAGAGGCCACCCATTTAGAGGAAAAGAACTTCCATGTGAAGCAGTGTAGGTGGTTCTTCACAGTGAGGACAGTGAGGTGGTGGAGGGGCTTGGATGATTTCTTGGACAAGCATAATATCCAAGGCTATAGTGATACTAAAATTTTTAATTAATACAGATATTGGTATATATAGTTTCAGTTGGTGTGTGTAGGTATGTGGGCTGGGATTCATTCGGAGGTGTTGAACTTGATGGACTTTGGTCTTTTTTCAACCCAACTTAACTATGTAACTATGTAATGTAATCTGTATATTTGCACTCGCTGAGGCGAAGGCTAGAGGTTCAAACACAAATGAAGGGATATTGTTGAATTAAAACTTCTAGTATCCATTTACAGCCAAGGCTTTCCTTATTTGCCCCTGAATTTTGTAGGTTGAAATGTCTAATCAGGTCAGTTTGCCTAGAAATGTCTAATCAAGTTAAAAAAAAACACACAACAGCAAAAATTAGATAAACACAGTAAAGTTAATTTTTTTGGCAGCAACTTTTTCATTGCACAATAGATTGGAGCATATGGAAGTTTTTTGCGGCAAAACCCGGGGTTCTTCCTCAGTGCTTCAGGTTTCATTAGAAAGTTGGCGGTATTCTTTGTTTGCTGCAAATGGTTATGAATGTACCAAATATCTTTGAAAACTGCATGCCAAATAAGAGCAGATCTACTACTGATTAATAATAATACTTTTTAACTTCACATAGACTTAGGGCTAAATAAATGAGCAACAGTCAGATCCATAGATCTACAATGCTAAGTCACTAAGTTGATGTTAGTGTAACCCACCTTCTGTCACACCAGCCTGCGTGGCTGCTGGATCCATGCACCCATTCTAGGATTTCCAGGATTTCTTTTCTATTTTAATTATAGTGGAATGCACTTGGCGGAGCCCTATAAATCAACAGGGAAACACACTGCAACTGTCATATACTGTAAGGCAACCAGCCAACCTCTCCCATAGATCTTTTTGCGCTGGGCTTGGTTTTCATAAAATAATTGTTCCAAAGTATCCAAAAATAGAATCTGCAGAATTGAATTAAAGAGCAACATACATGGTGCTTCTCTATAATATAGCTGTATGAGCAGAGCATTATTCTGCAAGATATTCTGAGTGTAGCTTTTAGAACAGATTGTTTTGTTTATTTGCTTTTGTTTGATTGAACTTGGATCTAAGACTACAATGTTAGGAAGAAGTTTTCAAAACTTGGCAAAAAGGCCTAGTTTGTCTTCACTTGTACTTTTCCAAAATAATAAAAGATTTATAAAAAGAAAAAAAACTTTAGGCCACAAAATTTTCAGATTTTGTTTTCATGTGATTCATACTAAATATTCTACTTATGTAATAAAAGACCAAAAAGTCTGGTCTGTTTTTACTTTATATAAAATATAAGCTATCATAATGATGTCATTTTTTTTAAAATTACCCTTAATAGCATTTTAGTAATCTAAAGTAATTTTTATGGATTTAGCAAGATGTGCATTGGCCTAGTTATCCTTCTCTATATATTAGCAACTAATCCCTTACTGATTGCCTGGCTAATTGCTAACAGAGATTTCAAACAAACATGGCCGGTCACCCCAACATTCTTCTCATACACAAAAAATTTTTTTGTTCAAGTCTCTGCCATGCCAATTTAGACCAACATGTCAACATCATAGACTTGGGTCATTTTTAACCCAGCTAGCAATCTGTGTACCCTGTGTTATCCAATGAGTCATGGATAAATCAGGCACCATGAAATTAGGAAAAAATTATGTTTAGACTTTCTATAAGCTGGCAGTTTTCAATAAATATTAAGACAGAAGAAGGGTATTAATGCAAATAAAGCTGCAGAAAAGCAGGAAATAGTGTTCTGTTCTGTTAACTTAATGCTGAGTAAAAGCCTTTACTTCTATTGAAGGAAAATGACTATTGGGTTTTCCTGGTAGTTCATTCCAAAAGCGAATATATTTCAAAGATTGAGATGAAAAAATGTATTGTTTCTCAATGAAAAATCTCTTTTCTCCAAGTTTAATATTTTTGGTATTATTAAAGGAAAACGATACCCCCAGAACAATGTAGGTCTCTATAAAAAGATATTGCATTAAACAACTCATATGTAAAACCTTGCTTCATATAAATAAACCATTTTCATAATAATATACTTTTTTAGTAGCATGTGCCATTGGGTAATCATAAATAGAAAATTGCCATTTTAAAAAATAAGGACAGCCTCCTGGGATCGTATGATTCAACGGTGCACACAAACATGCCAAACAAACTATAAAATTACGTAGGTCACACGAGCCAATTAACAGAGTCAGAGACAGAGTTCTGTCTTTTGCTTCCACACGTCTTCCTGTTGCAGTTAGAGTTGAAATATTTCTGGTCAGGTGATCTCTGAGGCAGCACACAGACCATCAGGAAATGATGGTTCAAGGCAAGAGATGTAAAAGGGCAATATTTACTTAAATATATATTACAGTTACTATCTGTTGCTCAAGTATTCATTTTGGGTGTATAGTTTTCCTTTAATATTTCTCACATTTTCTCGTGCCTCATGCTTTCTCAACCAAAGCTGAATTCTGCCACATTCCATTCAAACCAATACATTGGTGTAATCATTTTGTTTGTCTAGAATCCTTGACTTTCAATACCATTAAAGTTTAAGTGAGCCTTACACAATTCTTACAATAAGTAAACAAGTTGAAAAAAGCTTTGCAGTATTTTTTCTGGGCTAGAGTCTGCAGGATAAAAAAGAAGGAATTTCACCATTTTGATAAATCTGCCCTATAGCAAAGTCAGAAGAACTTTCACATTTTAAGGCAATGGCACACAGGATTTTTTGTTACCTGCAGTAAATTTGCACTACTGTGCATGACAAATGTCCCACGTTGCTTCCACTTTCTGAAGTACTGTAACTTGAAGGAAACTTCAGGCCACTTTGCAACACATTCTTTCCCACTGGTGGTAAACATTACTGCCAATGGGAAGGAAACTAGGGATGTATTGTCACAAAATGTCCCATGTCCAGTTTTAACTGAGGCCAGTTCTTCCAGAAGGAAGCTAGCTTGGAAGCTAATAAAATACCTTTGGGTAGTTCTGTATGATGTAGGCACAAGTACATAAAAAATACAGAGTTTTAATATTCGTTCCTGAGACATGCCCAGAAAGTACATGTACAGAGCTTGCCTCCTGATGGGGCCATCTTTATTAGTGGCAGATCCAAGGGCAAAAGTAGACTTTGCAGGGCCTGATTATTTAGGGTGATGGCATATGGAGCACTTTTTTGCCTTCACAAAATTTGCCAACAAAGAGTCCAAAATACCTTGTTATTGGGAACAGTGGGAAGAAAAAATATGTGATTGCTCAAGATTGCCTTCAAATTAATTTTTATGCAATTGCATGATTCATATTTTTTATATGAGATGATTACCGTAGTTTCAAATGGCAAGGTATTGTCAGGTGATTTGCCCCTCACAGGGGAGTGTAATTGCCCATCCATGGGTGACAACGTGCCCTGTGTGCCATCACCCTTACAGTCAGAGGTCTTACATATGAATGGTCAACTAATATTGAAGTACAACACTACAAACCCTTAATAGCCTTCCACTGTAACTTCTTCATGGCACAAACAACAGCTTACCTTGTAGATAAGTAAGAGGAACCTTTATGTTCCATACATAATTTGATGGTATATTGTGTACCAAACAAATAAACCTCACCATGCCAAAAGCAACATGCATAGAACAATACAAATAGCAGACAAAATTGAGTTTTATTTATTATATATATAGAGAAGAAATGCACCACCTGAGAATAATTATGATTCAGACACGCAACTTCTGAACCTTTCCTACTTCATTCTCTCCACCCCCTCTGTAGGCCACTTGGGGGAGAAGAATAAAATGGTAAGCTTCTTTCATGGTGAGACACGGCTGGATTTAGGGAACAGAAGTGCAGAGATCACATTTAATGAAGGTAAAACCTGATTTACAACATCTAGCCCGAGGCTTTGCTCCTAATTAGTCTCCTATAGGTAAGTCAGAAAGGAAATGAATTGCAATAAATTGTAAATAATTTTTAATAATGTGTATTATGGCTCCCAAATATGTAAGGGAGTAAGAAAATCACACCTAAATGACTGAAGGAAAAAATCCCACAGAAGAGTTGAATATTAAGTTGTTGTAAGACATGCACATTCCGTAATTTGTCTGGAGACAATGGGCTGATCATTGGTCACTACAGGAGCAATGGACTTTTAATGGAACAATGAAGGTGATACACCTACAATCCCTGATTTTATATGATATTGTCAGTGGGCCTTTACTTTCTGGTTATCTGTGTCAGTAACACAGTACAATATGTGAGACGTTATAAGGTGTGAATGTTAACACATTTGTGTTGTAATCAGAGCAAGTCAAGCTGGAAAGGAAAAAGAACCTTACAACTTTCTTTTATTTGAAAGGGTATTGCCGTGACATTCACACGCTATAACCTTACTGAATTACTGGAATACTTGGCAGAGGTGAGAGAAGTCTGCTGGAAAATTATACAGTCTAGAGTCCAACCTGCATAACTACACCTATGGTCGAACTACATCTCTCAGACAAAATAATTTGTTAATAGCCTTGCAGTGTATTTAAGGGCACTTATATTTGAAACTGCTGTTGCAAGTAGTATCTCTATTATTAGCACTGTGATTCTGTCTATATGAGACCTATATAATATTTCAGTACTACTACTTCCATTACCACTACCGATATCTCCTGTTGCTTGGACCCATATTTGCAAGGTAGATGAATATGTTTAATATTTACTTTTTACTGGTGAATGAGAAAAAATAAAAGCTTTGCAGAACTTTTCAATTTTTGGATTAGTTCATGTATAGAAATCTATGCATCACTAACTGGTATGCAGTATTAAATGATAGTGTTAGGGTGCACATCGTGATTTATTTTGAATTGGAATTCCCTTTTATTGCTGACCAGAAAACCTCTTTGGTTAATAAAAAAAAAACACATGACATTATGTAGGCAGCTAAAGGTGATCATACTTATTATCATAATTGCAATTCCTGAAATATTTCTGTCTCTTACAGTTCCCCCTCCAGCCAAGACTCAAATTCACATAATGTCTTGCACGTTCTGCAAAAAAGTATAAGAAGAGGATGCAAGGCATTGTGATAACTTAAGTTTTGGCTGATTTCTGGTACACAACTTCTGTAATCTGGTACTGCTTTAAATTCAGTTTTAGGTATAAAAATTTATATGGGGCTTAGAATTAAAGAAGGAAAGGCTTGCAGCGCTTGGGTGTGCCAAATGTTAGTGAGCACCACATCTTTCTTCCTCCGTCTTCAAGCAGCTAGGCATGTGCAGTAGAGTGAAAAGCTGAAATGTAACTGCACATGCAATTTCCCCAGAAATTCGAAGAAAGAAGAAGACACAAGTGGATTGCTTTGAAATCGCTGAAACCGTTCAAATGAATCGTTTGATTCGAACAATTCGAACGATTTTCAAAAAAATCTTTCGAATTCCTAGGAATTAGCTTTAAGATAGCGAAGAGTCAAATTTGAAGGAATTTAGAGACATTACTTCGAAATTTGAATTTTTGATTTTCTTTTCAATTCAAATTGAATTTTGGGCTATTCGATAGTCGAAGTAGTCCAAAATTACTTTGAAATTCATAGTTACATAGTTAAATTGGGTTGAAAAAAAGACAAAGTCCTTCAAGTTCAACCCCTCCAAATTAGAACCTTTCATTCTAATGTATTTGAGAATTCACTTCGACCCTTTATAAATGTGTCCCTAAGTATATAAAGAATATAGATCAGTAAAATGCAATATAACATTTAAAGGAAAACTATACCCCCCGAACAATGTAGGTCTCTATAAACAGATATTGCATAAAACAATTCATATGTAAAGCACTGCTTCATGTAAATAAACCATTTTCATAATAATACACTTTTTTAGTAGCATGTGCCATTGGGTAATCATAAATAGAAAATTGCCATTTTAAAAAATAAGAACAGCCTCCTGGGATCCTAGGATCCAACGGTGCACACAAACATACCAAACAAACTATAAAGTTAGGTCACAAGAGCCAATTAACAGACAGAGTTCTGTCTTTTGCTTCAACACTTCTTCCTGTTACAGTTAGAGTTGAAATATTTCTGGTCAGGTGATCTCTGAGGCAGCACACAGACCATCATGAAATGGTGGTTCAAGGCAAGAGATGTAAAATGGCAATATTTACTTAAATATATATACCAGGTAGGTAAGATTCTTTAATATGTCACTTAATTTGATATAAACTATCTGTTGCTCAAAAATTCATTTTCGGGGTATAGTTTTCCTTTAAGAAATACAAGGGCAGATTTATTTATGGTCAAACAGTAAATTTGAATTCTAATTCTAATTTTCGAATTGGTGTCAACATTCACACATCTGAATTTTAATCTCTTAATTCGAATGTAAATTGGAATGTGAGATTTATCACACCTCAGCCATGGAAACAGTTCTAATTCAAATATTCGCCACCTAAAGCTTGCTAACTTACTTTACAAGTCAATGGCAGAGGTCCATTAAACCATTTGAATATGTTAATTACTTTTCTGACATTCTGTTTTTTTCAGAGGGAAAACTTGATTCAAATTCTATTCAAATCTTCAGTGAATAGATGATATCTCTTTCAGCATTGTTCAGAAATTGTAAATACATTTTCCATATTGGGGAGAATTTTTGATGGGGTTTTGTTTTCAAATCTGTAGTTGACTGCTTTGTTATCAGAGGAAAATTGAACAAATGTTTTTAAGCAGTCTCTTGATTTTCCCAGTCTGGAAACTTTAGAATACACAATAAAATGTGATCTGTTAGGGTAATTCTGGGCAGAGGGATTTGGGTAGTGATGTGTTTCAACAAGAAATTGCAAAACAAAAATTTGTGAAACATTGAAGACAATGGGAATTTTTAGGTGGAACTTTTGCCATACAAAATAAATATGGGGCTGTGGGTGTTTAAATGTTTTTGGCAATTTAGCAAAAATATTTGCCGATAGCCAAATGCAAAATTTTGCAGCAACTCCATATCTGCCAAAAATGGCGCTCTGGGAGTTGTGCTTTTGCAACCTTAACATTCAAGTGACCAAGTATCCCATCCATCAATGCCTATTCAGCTCTTTCGCACTATAACAGCTCTGACCCAAAGCCACCCACAAAGAGAAGCGAGAAAAAGCCTTGTGTAGTTTCAACGATTTCCTGTTGGGGAAAATGAAATCACCATCATTTTGCTTTTCATTAGTCTGACACCACAAAGTAGCAAGCCATATGTACCAGACATCACTTGCTGGCCCAAGTTCTGTTTTGAAGAGAACGCATTTGGTTATATGGGGGGGAGGTTTGAATTAAAAAAAAAAAAAAAATAGTTTCCCAGCTGCTGAATTTATGAAAGCTCTGCTACTCGTATAACATGGGGAGATTTTATAACTACATGTACAACGTTTAAACTGTGAATAATAAACTTTTACTTAACAACATGTGCTGGAGGGTCCTATGATTTCCTCATTGCTCTTGAGTGGGTTTTAAAACAAAGAAAAAGAGTTGAGCACCGTAATAGAGAGCAGGCCTTTTTTTTATTCTTTTTCGTCCTTTTCTCCTATCCTGGAGAATTGCTCAAGATGCAGTACACATCTTGACACCCATGATCCCTACCATTATGTTTAGTAAGCAAAATACTTCAATAGGGCCAATTGTTTCCTTTTCAGTCCTTACAAGAAACTAAACTTGTAGATATGGGGGGGATTAACTAGAACTTTCCTTGAAAAAAAGCCACCTCTGTGGGTTTTATCTGAAGTTATAATGGTTAAAAATGCAGGATCTTTATGACCTGCTCGGTGGCAGGTTTACATTGAAACCGTTATAAATTATTACAGAGGTGAAGCCAATCTAAACAGTCCAACATAAATATGTCTGCAGACACGCTGGCTACTACATATTCTAAACACTGTCTGTATATGAATAAACAGAGCTTTCTAAATCATTTAGGAAAAGGTATTTATTCATCAAATCAAAAATATTTATTTTTATCCTTTTTCTCTCAAAAACACGCACACACACACACACACACACAGATATGTATTAGATTAGACACAGTAACCCCTGCATTGTTTTTAATGCATTTGAGAAATTTAGAATTTTGTTTTTTTTTTGGGGGGGTGGGGTTAAATAGTATTAGTAGTGGTTCTTGGGAAGATATGTCACTGAATAACGTTTTTAAAATGTAACCGCAGGGATACGTAATGATAGAAATTTTCCAGCAGTTGGTATTATTAAAATAGGTTTCATTGATCAGGTAGGGTGGCAAAAATATCCAGATCTGGGTCCCCCTAACGCTTTCTTACCCTACTATTTACATTATCCAAATTACAGCCTCAGCAATTGACACCATCTTATCTGGTTATATACTCAACACACTATTCTACAGGGAAAAAAAACCTTCCCCCTTGTTGTCTTCGATGTATTATGCCACAATGACTTCTTCCTATATACAATAAACCACTGTAGACCCTGAGTCTGAAACCCTGCCCCTGACTTCACCAGCCTGACCCCCTGGCTCCACCCAACATAAATCACTCTACCTACCCCCATTAGATTATCTACCATTCACATGTGAAAACTCTACCTACAGCCATCTCCTCTTGCAAAATATATGTGTATTATTAGCCCTAGATGCCTCAATTAAAGTAGATCTATTGCAAAAATTAAAATGTAATATTGGCTTCGTCTCACTGAAATTAGACACTTCCTCATTACAAAGTTTATCTTGAGTATCTCACTCTCCACAACATTTCACTCTTCATGCTGAGGTCCGGGTCCGATTTTGATTGACAGATGGGTCTAATACCTTGTTTAGGGGGCTCCCTTTTTTAGTAGGATAACTCAAATAATCAACTCCAGCACAAATAAAAGGGAACAAAATAATACACACTGCCAAATACCCAGCATGTAGAGAAACGGGATTTCCATTAGCGCCGTTATTTTTAAAGAGTGAGGTTAAGGATGCACGCCCCAAGGAAGTATTAGACCTAACTGTCAATCAAAAATTGACTCCACCTACTGTGTGAAGACATAATGAAGAGAGACGGGTTGCTCAGTGGGGGAGAGTCAAGAGTAACTTGATTATTAATAAATTGTACAGAATTTTTTATTTATTATATTTATAAAGTTTCCTATTTCAACAAGATGAAGATTATATTAAATTTTCATTTTCACAATAGATCCCCTTTAAGTCATCTTATAATTTATTGATGCATCTGCAGGCAAGATAACACCCTTTTTTCTTTGACATTATTAATTTACCATGTATGTTTTGTGCCAGCCTTATCAATAAAATCTCAATATGTAAAGATGTTTCATACCCCTTTCCATCTCTTATTTTTAAATATATACATTGAAATTGTAAGTTTTGAGTTCCCATCCCACATTTATGTCTGGGAAGGCAATTTTTTTAAAAATTCCATTGCAAAAATAATGCAATTAAAATCAATCAAGTTTTTTTCTTGATCACTAATATATATATATATATATATATATATATATATATATATATACAATATCAAAACTGGGTGCTTGTGGGAGCACTCTAAAGGCTTTAAAGTATATATATAAGTATTATAAATGCTAATGCATATGTACCAAAAGCAGGGGTTATTTTGTTACAAAGTGATAAGCCACCATACCACGTCAAGGTAAACCCCGAATGGCGGTCCCTAACTTGTTTTATTTATTACGTGCATTCTAGCATTACCTGTAATCAATGTCCGTTGAACGCTGTTGAAGGGGAAGGGTAACACGTCACCAGAGGTCCAATTCCGTACACTCCCTCTTGTCCACTCATCACTTCCTGTTTGGTGGGTAATGGAGGTATTTAAGTTTGTTTGTTTGCATTAAGAATTTTTAGTTCCTGAAGACGGCTCCAACTGTTGAGCCGAAATATTGAGTAAATAAATTTTTTTTTGTTTTTTCATATAAAGTCCTGTTTGGTGTGGCTTCTTTTTGGATTACTAGTATTGCTGTCTTTAACCAGCACACAGGCATTGTTGTTTTTGTCCGTGTGCACCATGTCTAAGCTTATCATCAGCTTCAGCACTCACTGTTGTCTTGGATGAAAAAAACGTTGCTTTTATTCAAACAAATTTACATCATCCTTGAGAAAGGTCCCCATGTGGGCCTGAAACTTCGGATTATGACAACAGTGAGTGTTGATCCTCTATATACTATCTAAGCATTTTTAATTGTGCACCACTTGAATCGCCTTGAACAGAGTGTACTATATGTGTGTGTGTGAAAGTGTGCCAGGCACTCGAAACTGGCAGGGCCAACACCCCAGTGGCATTGCACTTCTTGAGGAACAAACATTCTCTGGTGAACTTTCACTGCATGATAATAGATCATATACCAATGCCAGTGAGAGGGGGAGACCGTGAAAAATTGCTGTTGAAAGCTGAACTCAGATGGAACCATAGACTGAATACCATCATCATGCTTGGACTAAATGAAGTAGTCTCTAGTGATGGGCGAATCTACCCATTTTTGCTTCGCCGAAAAATTAGCGAATTTCCAGCGAAATTTCCGAATTGGTGAAAAAATTAGCGAAACGAGTCGCGGCACGTTTTTGATGCGTCGCGTTGTTTTTGTCACGTCGTTTTCGTCACGTCGTTTTCGCCGCGTCAAAAACAACGCGTGACTCATTTTTTTCAGCGGATTTTCGCCAGGCGAAATCTCGCTGGCGTTTCACGAATTTATTCGCCAGCGGCGAATGACGGGAATTCGCCACGAATTTGTCCCTGGAGAATAAATTCGCCCATCACTAGTAGTCTCCTATTTAACATTTTATTAATCAGGGGATAGGATAAATAAGAGGAGGAAGAATTTTCTGTGTAAATATGTAATAGAAAATAACTTGCAATATAAGAGTGGATAGATACTAAGGGGATGTCTTACATAACTCAGTCCTTAGTTTTGATAAATGATCTTTAGTCTTCTAAGTAATACAACGAGAATAAGTTTTTGTAACTTCTTATAATTGTATTTTATATAAAAATAAGGGCTATTTTGTACTTGGGATAGTGATGAGTATTGGTATGTGAGGGTATTTTGTATTGGGGACAGTGACAGAGCTTTTTTATGATGAGAGGTTGGGAATAAAAATCTTTTGTTTGAGTAGAATTGAAATGTGGGGGCGGAGGATGACATTCATGATTTATGATTGTCTATAGTTATGAGTAATGGAGGGATTGAACTTGATTATGGTACTCTATTATACTAATTTATATTATATAATATTCTATTATACCATCCATATATTATACTAATTTATATTTATGATATTATCAAGACTGTCTGCATACCTGGGAAGCTTAATACAGTTCGATCACAGTTAAGCATTCGCCGCACACCACTTACTTCACTTTATCAGGTGCATCCATATCCCGGGCCGCCTCCTTCAGCACACTGAAGCACGTGGATGATTCCTTTAGTGCATTTATTGCAGAAGTATTGCAAGCACAAGCTTTCAGGGACCAATCCCTTCCTCAGGTTGCACCTGGGGGGGGGGGGGGGGGGGGGGGGGGGGTTGGTCCCCAAAAGCTTGTGCTTTCAATACTTCTGCAATAAATGCACTAAAGGAATCATCCAAGTGCTTCAGTGTGCTGCTTCCATAATTCAGAATTGTTGCATACCTGGGAATACATATCTGTTCGTGGTGAGGTGGGGGTGTTCACTTGGATGTGGTTTGTAACACTTCACATATGACCACTGGCAGTCATGGAAAGGGAGTATTTAATATCAGTGGCAGCATGAATAGACACTTGATGGAGAAGATTGTGCAGGGAAATATGAATAGCGAATGTTCTGATTACACGGGGAAGCAAGATATTTTTTCGGATAATGAAGTCACTTGCAACAGTGTTAATAATATATTGGTAAGAATTTTATGAATGAATATAAATGTGAGGCTATGCCTAATGAGGATTTCTAAGGGAGGCACGTCACAGAGGGTTATTTTAGTGTTTCACGCCTATTGTGGGGTATTTATGGGTGGTTTGTAATGTATTTTGTAACTCTGACAAAGGCTGAGATGCCTTCCAAATAAATTAATTGTATTTTTTTGTAAGACCTGTGAGTGCAGCTTCTTCATCGGAGGATTATACAGTATGTATATGTGTGTGTATATACATGAGCAAAACCTGATGTCCCGCAGTACCTGCACTCAAACCAGAAAAGCCAGTGGTGCAAGATCAATAATATTATAACCACTTCAATGGAGGATCAGCACTCGCTGTTGTTTGTTATACATTTTGTGTGAAAAGATAAATCAATTTATTCACAACAGTGAGTGCTGATCCTCCATTCCATTGAAGTATATATATATATATACACAATATCACAAACAGGGGGGTTGTGGGAGCACTCTAAAGGCTTTAAAGTATATATAAGTATAATAAATGCTAATGCATATACACCCAAAACAGTTGAACTCTGTTTTTTCACTGAAGGCTAAACAAAAAAGCCTTCAGTGAAAAAACAGCGTTCAACGGATATTGAATACAGGTAATGCTAGAATGCACGTAATAAATAAAACAAGTTAGGGTTTACCTTGACGTGGTATGGTGGCTTATCAATTTTATGATCATAACTTTGTAACAAAATAACCCCTGTTTTGGGTCTATATGCATTAGCATTTATAATACTTATATATACTTTAAAGCCTTTAGAGTGCTCCCACAACCCCCCTGATTTGGTATTGTATATATATATATATATATATATATATATATATGTATATATGTATATATATATATATATATATATACAGTATATATAAGCAAAACTTGATTATGTTAATTTGCAGTGCAAAAACTCAATCACAATGAAAAAGGTATTATTCCATTCATTTGTATTAATTTCCACTATTAAAAATAAATACAAATATCTGAGAAATGTTTTCAAAATATATAGTAAAAACTTTTGTTTAGAAAACTACCCACAAACTTAAATTTAAATAATAATAGGACCCTTGGTGAAAATAGTGAGGAGCAATATGAACTTACAATATACAGTATTATTTTGGAAATACAGGGAAGATGTATTTGTGAAGAATTATTGCATGTGATTAGAAAAGTAAAAATTGCTCATTTGAGAGGTGCCATATAGCGCTATACATGGACTAGCATTACCTTTTCACCTAGCTGTTTATACAGAGAGTGGTAAAATGTTAAGAGCCACCAGTGAGACATTTTCCACCGCTGTTCCAGAAGCTGGAAGTCATTTTGCTGGTAAATGAAACATTAGGAATAAAATGTCTCCCCAGTGCAATAGGCTGTATTTCTCCTGCACCTGTCAGGGAAGCTCTCTTAGGTCAGCGTCTATAGTTACCATGAGATTTTGTTCTATACAACAGTTCTATGAAGGTTCCCTGTGAGAAATGGGTTTCTCATGTATTTAACACAACATTGAACAGTTTAAGGTCTTTAAAATATTGTGTACCCCCTGTGATGCTACACCTGAGAGTAACCTTAGTATTTTCCATCAAGTACAGGAAAGTGTTTCTTAAGAAACTTCCAACAATCTCATCCATTTTTATACATGGAATGTGAGTGATACTTCTGTCACCCCTTCCTGTACTAGTTGGGTCTATTAACTGACATTCACATTTATATTTTTTTCAAAAAAAAATTTCTCTAAAATTTTGTTCTTTTTTTTTTTAAATTTCAACGCAAGGTCCTTTTAGTGACAAATTATTTCACGAAACTCCAGAGCAGGTGTTGATGCTAAACCTTTGCACCCACTGTAATATTCGCCAATGTAATATTCACCAGGGAATACATTGCAAGCAGTGCTAAACATTTGCAAAGACGCCATTTTAAAAAACGTTTGCCACTTTTAATTACATTCCCCCTTAAGAAATTTAGATTTGTGAAGTGTAAAAACCACAATCAACTCTAATACAAAACCTCTGCAACTAAGAGCAGTCAAGGTCCTATAGAAGTCAATGGGAACTGCTATCCTTTTTTTTAGCCATCAGGACTTTTATAGGTTTACTAATGTTTTTTGCTAGTAAATGTCTGAAAAACTTTTTTAGTGCATCGTCCAGCATTTTGTTCCATTCATGCTTTTTATATTCAGATCAATAAATTACTTGGCATTTATGATTTTAGATACATTTTTACTTGTGGTTTAAAAACTCTGAACCACTAAAATTAGAATGTTGATAGTGTGTGATGATATGCTGCCCTCACTTTAATAGGTTTTCTGATTTGTTTTGCTAGTAAATGTCTGACAAGCCCACATTTTTCAAAGTTTTGGAGGTTTCTGTATTTCTTACTGCATCGTTCAGCATTTTGTTTCATTCATGCTTTTTATACTCAGATCTTTTCATAAATGACTTGGCATTCATGATCTTAGATAACATGCATTTATTTGTGGTTAAAAAAAACCCTCTAAACCACTAAAATGAGAATGTTTATAGTGTGTGATATGCTGTCCTCACTGGCACCTGCATAGTGATACTTCTGACAACAATACATATCACCCACACCTTTATCTTGTTAGTGACCTTTGTCACTTCTTCTTCACCTGTCTGTAGGATTTGTTTAGCTATAATACACTGAATCATGTCCGACATTCTGCTAAGAACATAGTTATGATTTACAGTAGCACTTTGAACCCACTTGTATTTTAGACCAAACATTTACAGTATGTCACAAGATACTCAGCATCACTGAGTCTATTTCTTTCCTTCATTTCCAGTGGTAATTATGGAACCTTCTTGCCAGAAAAGGGTTTCTATGGAATATAGAACTAGAAGTACAAGGCAAGGTCCCTGGTACCAAATCATTAACTAGTAGAGGACCATCATAATTCTCTTGGAAATATTTGTGCAAGATGTAATCCATAGTCTGGCGTTGGAGCCCCCAAGGAAGGAGAGATGTGACCTAACACATGAGTCAATCAATGCAAAAACAAACACAATTTCTCTTGCATTCTCTTTGTTCATATTGCCAAACTTGAAAGCTACTGTATAATTGTTAATAAATCAGTCCCTTGGAGTGGAAGTATGTTCCTTCAACTTAATAAAGCACTGATCATTGAACACCATTTTTACAAATAAAGTGAATGCTTATCCTTGAGTACGTATAAGGGTGCATTCTGCTCCAGATGTGTGTCCTGCCTAATGTGAGCCAGAAAAAGCCTAAAGGAAGCACTGCACAGACTGAAAAGAAACAACATACAGTAAATAACAGGTCAACATAAAGCATTCCGTTGTATTTATCCAGCAACCATCACAAACACAGAGCATGAATACCATGATACCTGTTGGCAATTGTTTTATAGCTGCTCTTTCTACTGCATATTAGATAACTGACATGGTTGTTGTTCCGTCGATGATATATTATCTGTTTAATTATTGTTCTGGGAGATACACACTCCCAGTTAACATTTCATAGCTGTTCCCCTGTCTCCGTTACATTACCGAACACTTTCTCCCTTTCCTTTACAAAGCTGTAGCTGGTATTATGTAGAAGCCTTTGCAAGGCAAATGAAGCTGCAAACAGAATATAGTAGTTAATTGGTACCTGCACTGTATGGCTGGTATGTATGCACAGATATCTCTTGTCCATGGAAGCACATCATAATGAGAGAAGTTGATCCAGATAATGTCCATCGCCTGTATGTTTTTTGTCACCATGTTTAAAAACCTTAACGCTCAATTATCTTTGCCTTGTCACAGCCCCAGCTACTGTCACATATCACATTTGTGGTGTATGTCAAAACATTACAGTGAATCGTGGGGTTTGCAGCCTTACTGAAAGCCAGAGAGCAAACATCTGGGATATAGTGGCAGCTTCAATTCTGGAAAACGGTCAAAAAAGAAAAGCAGTTGAAAAGAAAATTATTTCTGGTGAACAATCCAACTGAATAAAAGTGTTTGGAAGGTAAACAATCCTTTTAAAGGAATAGTATAAAAATAAAAACGGGATAAAGAGAGAATAATAAAAAAAAATAATAATGTTTCTAATATAGTTAGTTAGCCAAAAATGTAATGTATAAAGACTGGAGTGAATGGATGCTTTTTAGCTCTCTAATTCTGAATTAGTCAGTGACTTTAAGGGGGGCCACATGGGACAAAACTATTTAGTGAGTTTGCAATTGATCCTCAACATTTAGCTCAGATTTTAAAGCAACAGTTATGACCCGTATGGCCCCCCTCAAGTCACTGATACTGAACCATTCCTTTAAGGGGCACACTTTGCCATTTGCTCCTTAGTGCTCTTGTACTGCTGTCTTAGGTCTAAATTAATGGACCTTATTGTAAGTCAGAACCAGAGAACAAACAGTTATAAACAAATACTGCAAATATATTTGCAAATAATCACAAAAATGGTTAATTGATGTATTTTCTGACTCATTTACACAAATGACTTGAAGGCTTGAAGGCTATATAGGTAGTGATGGGCGAATCTGGGGCGTTTCGCTTCACTGAATTCATGAAATTAGTGGAATTGGAAAGTTCACAAAAAATTCGACCGATTACACAAAAAATTGTGAATTTTGAGCGATTTCACGAAATTTTTTTGAAATTCGAACCTTTTCACGTAAATTTGTGAAAATCGGAAATTGATGCCAGCAGATTTTCTCTGGCGAATTTTCACAGATGCTTTGCGAATGTATTTGCCGGCGGTGAATCGCAGGAGTTCACTACATATAGGGTGAGATCTAGGAAGAATGCCTCTTTGCTCTCTGAGATACATCTGAATGCTCAGCTTTGATGTCAGTTAGGGCAAAATCTGGGCTGAAAATCTTTTGTTCTCATACATATCTTTGGAACTATGACTATTGGGGAATGTAATATAAGTCAGTAACGCAAAACCAATTTGCAAAGCGAAAAGTTAAGCCTTTGCGTGAACAAATTTTGCTTTGCGCGAATGCAATATACCTTTTGCAAACCCGGAAACTGTTTAGCGACCACTTCTGCCAGTGGAAGGCCGTTTGTGAATCTTATACTTTGCGCTAATGCGCTACCAATGTAATAAAACTTCTTACTGAAAAAAGTCTAAACCTTGGACCTCCAAAGGGAAAGGGAATTTGTGCATGTTTTTCCTGCAATAAATATAAAACAATGATTTGATAAAGGAAAACAAGCTCTCCAGGTAATATTTTGCTGTGACTTGGAATTGTGGCATCCTGAGACGGGGTCTGCAACTTGTTGATGAGCATAGAGACAAAGAATTGGATACAATTAGACAACTTATTTTATTACGTCCAAAGGGAACCTGAACTGAAATGACAGTCACTGCTTTAGGGAAGTACAAAACAATTCAATCAAGTTTTACTGTTTACTGTTCGTGAATTAAGTAGCCCTTTAGCTCAACGGCAATAATTTCACAGTGCTTACTATATGATAAATATAACAGAGGCTGCTCAGATGAGGTAAGGCTGCTATTAACTCTCCAACACTGTTACTCTGGGGTGCTACACAAAATCAGACAAGACAATTAAGCCCTAAATTCACCTACAGACTCGCACCGCACTCAAAGACAACACAAGTCTATAATTCGTATAGCAATGTTCCCCCCACACAATGCTTCATCTGTCAATAGCTGTATAGAATTGTGTTTTATATGTTTTATAATTGGCTACATTTTCTTGTTGCACTGTTTTTTATGAGGGTTGGTGAGGAAATAGAATTATTTGACTTCTGAGTGGGTGTTTCATACTGACATCAACTTCTGGCTGGTGCAAAAGTTACACTTTCAAGGACAATGAAAGGTAAAAAAATAAAATCCCATTTTTACTTTCTTTAATGAAAAAGAAATCTATCTCCAATATATTTTATTTAAAAAATGTGTTCCGTTTTA
Source organism: Xenopus borealis (assembly GCA_024363595.1). Lineage (NCBI taxonomy): Eukaryota > Metazoa > Chordata > Amphibia > Anura > Pipidae > Xenopus > Xenopus borealis. The sequence goes on from CM044431.1 coordinate 25,358,992, forward strand.
TAAGAAACCAGACTGTATTCAGTGAAATTCTCCCTCCATTTACTGCTGTTTATAGGAATTGTCAGACAGTCCCTAACTGCTGGGCAGGGAAACAATCATACTTATGAATAGCAGTTTGTATTGGATTTTATTTTTGCCTTTACATCCCCTTTAATGTTTCCAACTCCAGCTGCAGGGACAAAGATCACTGAGCCAGATTTAAAGGGCAAGGAAAGACAAAGAAATAAAATCCCAATTATACTTTCTTTAATGAAAAAGAAATCTATCTCCAATATACTTAAATTTAAAAATATGTACCGTTTTTATAAGAAACCTGACTGTATGCAGTGAAATTCTCCCTTCATTTACTGCTGTGGACAGGAATTGTCAGATGGTCCCTAACTTCTGGCAGGAAAACAATCATACTTATGAACAGCAGGGGGAGCCCCCACCTTACTTACCAGCCATGCAGAACTGAGCTTTGTTTTTTGATCATTTATGACCCCTAAGAAGCCAAGACCACACTGAGCATGTGTATGTAGTCTAGTCTTGCAAATATGTATAACAAAGTTACAA